>JAPDVU010000002.1:48873231-50073231 GCA_026230045.1 Corynorhinus townsendii
GAAGAAATATTTTAATATCACTATTCACTCTTTCTCTATCATAGAAGTGTCAACCAAATTCATGATTGACAATGACAGATCAAAACATACATGGTTGAGAGCCAGTGAGAGCTGTATATGTATTGTGCATGCGCGAGTCAAGTTAGCCTTTTATATATATAGAATACACTTGCTGAATTAGACCTGCTTTCTGATTTAGTTAAATGTTTTCCAGCCCAGTGAAACACCTCAACTTCTCTTTCAGGTAATTGTCAGGAACACAGCAGTACATATCAACACGAAGCAGATTATTATTGTAGATCACACAAGGAGAACAAAGGGTAAAATATTTAACTGTAGCAGTGTTTGACTATATTCTGCACAGTGAGAAAACCTGAAGTCATTTTCAATATCCACCATTTCTTACTTCTTTTAAGTTGGGTCAAGTTTCTAAAGTTTCTAAATCTCTGTTTTCCAGCTAATGAAAAGAAAATGTGATTCTACTGAGTCTCCTATCTACCTACTCCAGGACTTCTGTGAGGATCAAATGAGATGAGGCCTGTGAAAATGCTTCACAGACATTTGTTTAAACTGTAAAATGTTTGCAGATGACTATAAAGCAAGTCATGTTCTTGGGCTGAAGAAACTCCAAGGAGGCTAGTTGCCAGGGAGAGGAAGCGGGGCGTTGCTACGTGACATCATTACCTAGTGCCCACAGTGACCATTTCCATACTGGGCTGGGCTATGGGCTGCATTTTGTACCATGGGTCTTGGCAGCATTGGCTGCAATTTGGTGGGCTGTTGCTCCAGGGTGCGCCTCATGGCAGCTCCTGAGTTGAACATCTGCCCCCTGGTGGTCAGTGCATGCCATGACCTGTGATCTGCATGGTGGGGTTCAGAATCTGGAGGAGGGGCTGACACACAAATGAAAATACTATACAAGAAATATGAATTTTCAGAAGGCATTGGAGGTCAGGTGGAGCCTCTTTCTTGAAGACACACACCGAAACTGGGTCCCGTCTGCTTTTATTCAGTTTTAGAAACACACCTTGCCCTTAGTAAAGCACGGCAAACAGGTAGCAGATAGACCATCTCTAAGATCGGTAAAGACTAGTAAGGTCCAGTAAACATTTACTTGGAGGCTATCAGGTCAGGAAATTGCTTTGAGCCACCACTTATCTCAGTATGAACAATCAGTGCTTAGTGGCAGCCCCGCTAACACTCAAGGTCCATCGGCCTTCCCCGTTCCTTGGTGCACTCTCATGATAGTATGGGAAAGCAGTGGCTTCCCGCAAGTGCACATCATAGGTACCGGTTGGATGGATACTTAGCCTTTAATATATATAGATAGATTAGGCAGCATTATAAATGTATTATATGCCTTTTCTCATTTAATCCTTACAATGATGTTGCAATTAGCATCATTAATGTGCCATTAAAATAATTATGCAATTGGCATGCAAATTATTTAAATAGTTTTCTCAAAACTCCTACAACTAGTAAATAATAGAGCACAGAGAATCTGATTTGAGTCCATTCTCTTAACACTATAATTTTTCTATATACAAAATTAAGGTAGTGAAATAAATATATATTTTTGGTAATTATAGTAAATGTAAATGATGCAAACTTTCCAGTTAAATGTAAATGGTATAATATTGCCTATGAAAAGATTCTCAGAATGAAATAATAGAACAGCAACAACATATTATTCTATTTATAAGAGAAGAGCCTGACATAATAAATAATAAAATGCTTAATAATGAAAAAATAAGGGTGGGAAAAGATATCAAGTAATGTCTAATCAAAGAATGCTTAGTTTATCTATATTAATAACAGGCAAAATAGACATCAAGACAAAAAAGTCTTATTTGGGATTAAGAAAGTCATTATATGATGACATGGGAATCATTCTCCAAGAAAATAAACAACACTATTAAATTGTGTTTTACGATAAAAGTAAAAAAAAAAAAAAGTGCAAATCTAAAGAATTGTTTGGAAATATATAAAGAATTAGCAAAAAATAGTAGTTTCACCTTGATATTTATATATTAGAAAATATTCACAGCACCATTTTCTTCTAGCTTTACAAATACACTATGCTAACACGTGTGCTCAAAACTTACAAATCAATATTGTTTAGAGTTCAAGGGATGAACATTTTAGCTAAAATTTCAAACATACCTTGGATATAGTGCTAATAATAGCTCATCTGAAACAACTTTTTACAAATATATATTTGTATTGATTTTAGAGAGGAAGGAAGAGGGAGAGAAAGATAGAAACATCCACGATGAGAGAGAAGCATGGATTGACTGCTTCCTGCAAGTCCCACATTGGGGATTGAGCCCACAACCCGGGCATGTGCTCTTGATTGGAATTGAACCTGGGGTTCACAGGCTGACACTCTATCCACTGAGCGAAACCAGCTAGGCTTGAAACAACTTTTTAATGAAAAATTGTCTGATTTTCACAACTAGTTATGTTTATCCCTATTTTGCACCTCCAAAGCACTTTGCTGAGAATTACTTTATTCCACCCAGAAATGGAACCACTTGGTGGTTCTCAGAGAAAATTTTGCCCACTAGTGGACATTTGACAAGGTCTGGTTGTCATTATTGGTGGAGGGGTTGTAGTGGGTAGAGGACATAAATGATATTAAAAATCCTACAATGCACATGACAGTCCCATCATAAAAAAAATAAATTATTTGACCTAAAATGTCAACGGTGCTGAGGTTGTTTAATTTGCTGTATATTTATTTAATTTTTTAATCTTCTTTATTTCCTGTTACAATGTAAGTATCATGGATTGAGTCTTAGTCACCTTGGAGTCCATATAATATATAGTGTTGTGTCTGCTACATGCTAAGTCAACATTTGTTAAACTGAATTTTTATTCAACACTAGTGACCTGGTGCATGAAATTCGTGCACATTAAAAGGGGATTAGTTAGAGGAAATAATTTAATATTGCTATTTGCCCTTTCTCTATAATAGAAGTGTCAGAGATGAATGAAAATTAGTGAAATATATATGAAAACCTTCCTCCTGTCAGAGTCTATGGCTCACCAGGAGACCCAGAGTCAAGTCCCCGCCCACCCACCTGCACCTCAAAATCGCTTGAGACCCAGACCTGGCCACCCCTCTTCCCCCCCCCCCCCTGCACTGGGCTAGATCCAGACCCAGCCAGTCCCACCCTTGTCAAGCCCTGCCGGGCAGGGGGTGTAACCTCAGGTCCCCTGGCCCAGTGCCAGGATGGGAGGGGGTAGCCTGAGGTCCCCCAGCCCAGACTGGGGTGGGGGGTGTGCCTTGAGGTCTTCTGTCAAGCCCCGCCAGGTGGGGGACACAGCCTGAGGTCCCCTGTCAAGCCCCACTTAGTGGGGGGTGTGGCCTGAGGTCCCCCCCACCTGGCGCTGAGGCAGAGGGTGAGGTCTGAGGTCCTCCAGCCTGATGCCAGGGCAGGGGATGCAGCCTGAGGTTCCCTGTCAAGCTCCCCAGGGGCGGGATAGGGTGTAGCCTCAGGTCCCTGCTGATTGCTTGTTAAGGCTCCTTATGGGAACTTGGCCTCAGTTGTGGGTGCAGCCATCTTTGTGATGGAATGATGGTCAATTAGCATATTCTCTCTATATTAGATAGGATAAGTCCTTAGTGTTGGGTGCTCTCATCCAATTTTGTGTGAAAGAGTCTAAGTATATAGTTTTTATCCTCTAGGAATTCTTAGCTTAATAGTGAAAGAGATGTATAAATAGATGACTTATAATACAATATACTATGTACTTAAAACAAAATATGTGGGAAGAGATGTATAAATAATTTATAATGCAGTACACTATGTACTTAAACAAAAATATGAGGGAAAATTATTCAGTGGAAAGCCAAAATAAGCTGAGGCAAATTCTGCTTAGAGGAGAAAGCTTTACTTAAGAAAGGGCAGTGAATTTGAAGAAGGAAAAGCATTTCAACAAGTAAAAAAACAGAGAAATAAATTATACAAATTGGGATAAAAGAATAAATGATTCTATTCTAGCACTTTGATAACAAATCCAATAAAATAATAAATTAAGTAATTGTTTAGATTTTATTTATTTATTTTGACTGTATTGGGGTAACATTGGTTAATAAAATTATACAGGTCTCAAGTATACAATTTTACAATACATTATATGTGTATTATATTGTGTATTTACCACCCCAAGTCAAGTTTCCTTCCATCACCATTTATCCCCCTTTATGTTTTTCTACCTCTCCCACCTCCACTCTGGCAATCCCCATACTGTTGTTTCTGTCTATAACTCTCTCTTTTTTTTCTTTGCTTAATTCCTTCACCCTTCTCACCCAGTCCCCTATACCCTCCTTGTGACAACCCTCAGTCTGTTCTCTCTCTATATGAGCCTGTCTCTATTTTGTTTGTTAGTTTATATTGTTCTTTTGATTCCACACATAAGTGAAATTGTATGGTATTTGTCTTTCTTTGACTGGCTTATTTCACTTTGCAGAATACCCTCCAGGTCCATTCATGCTGTTGCAAAAGATAAGATATCTTTCTATTTTTTTTTTTACAGCCAAGTAGTATTCCATTCCGTAAATGTACCACAGCTTTTTTTATCCACTTTATCTACTGATGGGCATTTGGCTGCTTCCAAATTTGGCTACTGTAAATAATGCTGCAGTTAATATAGGGGTGCATAAAGTCTTTCAAATTGGTGTTCTAGGTTTCTTCTAATATGTTCCCAGAAGTGGAATCACTGGGTCATAGGGCAATTCCATTTTTAATTTTTTGAGGTAACTCCACACTGATCTCCACAGTGGCTGCACCAGTTTGTATTCCCACCAACAGTGCAAGAGGATTCCCTTTTCTCTACATCTTCACCAACACTTTTTGTTTGTTGATTTTTTTGATGATAGTCATTCTGACAGGTGTGAGGTGATATCTCATGGTGGTTTTATTTATTATGGCTAAATTACAAATAGTGAGAAATAACTATCCCATGTCTATATAATTTGATGAAAATAGTCTGATCCTTGAACATTAGGTAAAGTAAGGCAAGGTTGCATTACAGAAAGAATGAAGAAACAGGAATCAAGAGAACTGAGTCCCAGACCAGTCTCTGCCAGGACCCCTCCAGAAACTGTACATCACTTCATCTATCTAGAACTCAGTTTCTGAAAAGTCATAGAATTGCAAAGCAGAAAATGATCTTAGTGTTCATTTCCTCAAACCCCACATTTTATAGATATTGGAAACTGAGTTCTAGATAGTTGAAGTAATTCGCAGTGTCTGGCGAGGTCCTGGCAGAGAGTGACCTAGGATCCAGTTCTCCTGATTTCTATATGTTCAATTTTTTCTATAATGATACATTTCCCTACTTTAGCTAATGTTCAAGGAGTAGCCTATTTTCACCAAATTATGGAGACATAGGATGGCCATTTTGCACTATTTGTAATTTAGTCAGTGTATTAGTCAGGGTTCTACAGAGAAACAGGACCAATAAGGTTCTGCTTTACACAAGAGAAAACACACACACACACACACACACACACACACACACACACACACACACACACACAGAAATTGAGTCACACAATTATGGAGGCCAACAAGGCCCAAGATCTGCAATTGGCAAGCTGGAGACCCAGGAGTGCTAATGGTATATTTCAGTCCTAAAGCTGGTGGGCTCCAGATCAGACAGATGTGTCCTTTAGAGTCTGAAGGCAGGAATAAAACAAACAAAGAATTGCTGATCCAGATCAAGCAGTGAGGTTGAAGGATTCCCTCTTAGTCAGCCTTTCTGCTCTGTTCAGGTTTTCCACTGATTGATGAGGCCTGCTTTCATTGGTGTGGGGTGGCAAACTGCTTTACTCAGTCTCAGGATTCACACGTTAATTTCACACTGAAAAGTCCTCACAGACACACCCAGAATAATATTTGCCCATTCAGAATACTCTGTGGTCCAGTAGGTTGACATATATAATTTACCATCACAGTGAGTAACAAACAAACAATTAATGCTCTTTGTACACCACATATTGCTTGGGAGGGCTAAATTTAATTTAGTTTGTAAAAGTTAAGAAGATTTTACATAGTAAATTAAAACAAACCAAAGCTATTTGGTCTCAATAATATAGAGAAGTTGCTTTGACTAGTTTGGGTAGGTAAATTAGAACTAAAAAACAAAATGCAAGACATAGAGATATAACACTAACAAAATTCTTTCCTTCCAAAGTAGAGAACTTTATTAGGTTTTCATAAAAGTGGGTGATTTACTTGGACTCATCTTTCAATGGTTCTCCTGAATTACTTATTTGGGCAATTATTTGAAATTCTAAGAGCTGTCCCTTGTACTCATTTGTACCTTTTCCATGGCATTGTGTTTTTGTTTTATTTATGAAATACTTTCTCTAATCTCTCTGAGGCCTCTGTTAGAGTGTTGACTTTTTATATGAAATTTTTTTTAGTTTAAAAAAATTACTTGTATTAGTTCCAATGATACATATTTTCTCTGCTTATTTATCTTGTTCTACTATTTTGTTTTGAAAAACTGATTTTATGTTTGATCATTGTGCATTTATAAATGTGTCATTAGAATTCAGTAAAGCTGCTATATACAAAATTATTATATAAAATATTCCTCCCATATTTAAAATCAGATCAGTGTGAATACAAGCTTGTAACTATTTTTAAAATAATAATAGTAACCGTATTTCCTGTTAACAAAAATATTTTAATGAAAAGTGCATTAAAATTTGTGTGAAAGTTCATTGCTTTACTTTTTAGCTAAAGTAAAATACCTTATTTGCTTTATCATCTAATGTGTTGTACTACCACATTATAGCTTCTGGAAACTTTACTATATAGTCAGTGGAATATGAGAGGAAAAGGCAAATAACATTTTAATATTATTACAAAAATAGTTTTGACCTCACATCTCCCTGAAAAAGATCTCTAGTACCCTCAGTAGTCTTGGGTAAAAGTATACTTGGAGAACCATTGGTTTAGAATTTGAACCAAAAATGATTTTTTTTCCAAAAAGAAGTATTTTATTACTGACATTTCGTAGAAGTGCCTGCACATGGTTATAATAAAATCAGGTAGACTTTTAATCAGTTTTATTACTGTAATCTGTTTTATCATTGTTTATAAAATCTCTGCCAACAGTGCACTCTCTTATTGCCTGCACCTGGGATAGACCATTCTCAGCACCCCACGATTTGTACAACACCATGGGGTGGAGGCCAGACTAGGGTCAAATCCATCTGATGCCCAAAAGCTTGATATCTTAGCTGTCACAGTTTGTTACAAAATTATGTTAATGCTAAGGTCTAAAAATGGACACTTCACACATGGTCATTTAAATTAAACAAACAAATAAAAACCTATTTACCCAAAAGTAATTCCCATTTTAGTCTATGAGGCCAAGTGAAATAATCCTGGTAAGGAGAAAGAAAACAAGTTTTCAATCATTCCCTGGAATCCAAACAAAAGATCCAAGCACACTCATACTACTTCAGATACAAGTACACTCATACTACTTCAGATACAAGTACTTTGCTGTGACTACTGAGATACAGTCACAGCAAAGTAGGAGGCATTTAAATATCTGAAAACTTAAAGAAAATAGTTAATTATCATTCTGAGATAATTATTGCCATAAATTCAGTCATCCAGCCTCTTTTTCTACAACCTGGTATTCCCACAGAGAAAAAGAATCTGCTCTTCTCAAAAATTTTATTTTCCAGGATCTTTCAAGGGTTCTGCCAGCACAGCCCTGACTCACCAGCTGGGGCTCCCTGAGGAGAAGCAAGAGGGAGAAAATCCCTGTGTATGTGCTCCAACAAACTTGCTGGAAGTTCCTGTGCATTTTGTCGTGACAATTATATTGTGTACTTACTCAAACTATCCAAAACATCTTAATTAAGTTAGATGGAAGGAAATTAAACTGAAAGAGATCTGAGGTGTGGAGCACTTCTTTCAATGTAGCTTGAAATGGAAGGTAATAGGGTCAGTGTGAAAGTCTCATTATAAACCCAAGGAAGGTAGAGAGCAAGTAGAGTCTGACTAATGCATAGGCAATGAATTTGGAGGCCTGAAATAAATCTTAGGGGATTAGGAAGAGAAGTAGTGCAAAAAATGTTTTAATGGAGGGGCAAGTAAGAGGAGAAGAGGAATGAAAGGAAATGTGAGTGATACACAAAGTCCCTAAGATTACAAGATGTGAGAGCTGGCAGGTATTTGAGAAACCATCCAGATCATCCAGATCAACCCCTTTGTTATATAAATTGGGAAAATAAGACCCAGAGTAGCTAAAGTCATAATGCTTGATATTTATAATGTTATACATTTATTTATCAGATTAACTATAAGACTTAATATCTTTCAGAATCTCCATGTTTTTGTTTGAGAAACATATATCATAGGTATTGTTTTATTACTCTTTCTTGTCACATAACAATAGTTAAATATTTTAACATATAATTGATGCAACAACAATGAATGCGATACCACCCTAAGTCACAGCCAAAGCCCAAAGTAATGATTTGGAGTTTATAGTTTTGGATTAGTCACATTATTAAAACAATTCAGAAACACTGTTTGGATGCGTAATACTTACAGATACTGTACTTAACTCTGTAGAAGAACCATAAGTGAATTCAACAAGGTTCCTGACCTCCAGTGGTTCAGTCATCCAAATGAGATTAATTATAGGCAAAGGGGTAAAAAGGCATCTTAAAGGTACAATGAGAGAATAGGTCATGGAGAGTTTAATTCTGTTTAGAGAGTTTGGGAAACCTTCATGAAATTAAATTTGAGAAAGGATCTTGAAGGAATAATAAGACTTTAGTGAGTGTAGATTGGGAAGTAGGTCATTTGAGATTGAAAGAAATGTATACATACAGGCAGAGATGTGGGAAAGTCTAGAGTGCATTTTTGGAAACTGGCTGTGTGCATTTAGGGTGGGAAGAGAAGATACAATTGACTTACTGATTGCAATGTTTTCCCATATACAGCCTCTTCTTTGAGACCATCCATGTATCCTGCTGTCACTCAGGACTTTCTCTTAGGTGGCCATAATCACTGCCTTGTGAACTAGTCTCTAAATGCTCCTTGGATTAGAGGTCAGCTACTGGACAGGCTCATCAAAAACAAACAAACAAACAAACAGTCTTTGCCAAAAGATGAATGAGGCCAATCATACACCCTCCCTTGATTATTTGAACTTAAAAACACATAATTTAAGTGGAAGATAAAACTGGAAGATAAGATATATAGAGAAAAACTGTAAGATTTTTCTGGGTCATGCAAATTAAAATCTAGAGGAAAAAGAAGCTCCATGTAGAGAAACCTGGGGTGTTGTTCCAGACTCAGAGTACAGTTTGTCCCCAGAGTTATATCAGTCTTTGTGTCCTTTCTATAAGCCATCCTAAGCAACTTGGAGGGAGTTTTTGGTTCTCGAACCAAAAGAACCTGGCTAATCTTGTAAGAAATTAGTCTACATTTTAGAGTACCTCTTGGAACAAGCTGGATATTTTAGACTGTAATGTATATATTTAGACTAATGGTTTAAGAATTACCAAAGGGTCTTGCTAAAATATTTCAGAGGTTCTAACTCACTAGATTGGGAAGAACACTAGCAATCTACCTTTATTGTAGGTTTCTCTAAGGATTCAGAATCAAAATGTTCATGTGCCACAACTTGAAAAACTTTAATAGAGATTTGTTAAAGTAGGGAATTACTGTAATAATATCTTGTTTCATTTTGTGGGATGTATGCAAAGGACAAATTAAACCAGGACATAAGTTATTAGAATATTCTAGATAAGAGTTAAGTAACGGTGGGAGAAAAGGTGACTATTGATAGAATAAGTAATCTTACATAAGTTCCCTTATTATAATTTAGAACTATATATACTATCTAAGTTTTTCATCTGTGATCCCTTTACCTCTCCACTATTTTCTATCTATGGCTTATCTATTCCAGCAGAACTGAGCAAAGCTTTATGCTAGTAGATGCATGTGATGGTTAGTGCACCTGATCTCTAGATCAAGTGATCTAACCAAAATTAGCTCAGCAGACTACAAAGAAAAATCCTGAAAGACAATAGGTTTAGCCAGAATGTAGAAGATTTAATATTATACAGTGTTATATCATTTAAACATATATTTTTATTGATTTCAGAGAGGGAGTGATAGATAGAAACACCAATGATGAGAGAATCATTGACTGGCTGCCTCCTGCCATGTCCCCCACTGGGGATAGAGCCTGCAACCCAGGCATATGCTCTAATCTTAATCCAACTGTAACCTCTTGGTTCATAAGTCAACACTCAACCACTGAGCCATGCCAGCTAGGCTGAAGTGCTATATCTTAATGCTGTGAGATCATTTATATAACTAAGGAGCTCTTAAATGTCTTTTAAAGTAGGGAATGGGAAAGGAGGGGAATGGAGATAGCTATAAAAACATTTTTAAAATAGAAAATAAAGACATAGGTCCAAGTAATTGTTTATATAGATTTACTTAGAGTTGAGAACTTTTTGGTTTTAAATAGTAATAAACTAAAACATGATATTGGTGATTAATGAGTGATAAGAAATTAAAAATGGTCACTACTTAGATCCAAGCTCAGACTTATCAATGTTGTGTATTCTTACTTATTAAATGTGTTCTCAAGTTGGGATCTTTAATATAGGAAACTGATTTACTGATTAGCTATTTACAGAAAGTGATGGTTGAATTATCACTATGATTTAGTTTTGAGCTTTGATTTTTAAAAACCCAAATGATTTTATTTTGTCTCTAAATGTGTTCAAAGACACAGCAACTTCCTTTGTAAATCAATTTTAATGAAGAAAGGAAGAATGGAAACTAGAGCAGTAAGAAAACTTGATAAGTTTGAGAAGACCTTTAGTTCTTCAATTAGAACTTTAGTGATAAAATGAAAGACACAAAGAAGTCCCCCAAGGCATTTTGGCTTGAATTAGCACTGTAATTTCCTAAGTTTCCCACTTTTCCTTCTACCACTCTACATTTATCTGGGGTGCAAATAAGCAGCTGAGTAACTGGGCTCAGATGTGCTCTGGAAGGTTTCATGTAATAGTCAGTCTGCACAGAATTCTAATTACTTTAACTTGAAAAGGAAGTGCCTTCTTCTTTTTCTTCTTCTCCTCCTCCTCCTCCTCCTCCTGCAACATAACTTCCTGCAAAGCCGAATTGATAGCATTGTAGAACAATTATAGCTTCTTCTGGTTGCTATGACACCTTTTATACCTACCTCACCCATTATCCTAAGTGTTTTTGAGTATTAGTAAAAGAAGATAGGATACTGACATAAGACTAAAGATCTAAGGGAAAAAGATCTATTTACTAAAGATGACATTAAGGAATAATTTAGTGTCAGTGTTCTGGTTAATGGAAATGTAATGATCTTCATAGTACATATGTCTTATGATGCAATGACTTTAAGAGCCGATAGTTGGGGGACTGGTTGAGAGAGTTTTAGTTTAAGAGTTTCTTACACATGTAAAATTAAATAACTCTACCTATGGTAAAAGTGGGGAAATGTTTGAGTTTTTTATTAACTAACCTCTAAGTGGCCTGGAATAATTAAATGATAACATAAAATGTCCCCTTTTTAGGGAGAAGACTGCATTGCAGAGTTCTTAGCAATGAGGATTTTATACTCTGCCAAGTCATCTGTGTAAGGTAGGAGAGTAGAGCATGGCTTCACCATTGGGTGTGAAAAAGCTGGGTGTTTCTTATGGAGGGAAAGAAAAAAAGAAGGATCAGGAAGAGAAAGGCAGCAGACAGACTGAATGAACGATAATGAGTTCAGAGAAGCTGCTTCATCATTTGCCTATCATGGGTTTCTATCTGGGTAGGTGCGGGGCCGGATATGGCGGGGATCTCCCTTTTCCGCGTCCAGCAAGGAAAGAGAGATGAATGAACTGGTTCTAAGTGGAGGCGGCCAGGGATTGAGAAATAAAAGAAAGAAAGAGACCAGACACGAAGATAGAAACAAAGCTGGGAGCCAGGTGGGATGCCATCCTCTCTGATGGAGAGGCAGGGACTCCGAGCCCAGGCAGCACGTTTATTTTATACCCCCAAATACCAGGAAGTATCACCAAAACTTAGGATCAAAGGAGCTTATTTGCATTCTTGAGTAGGCCCTAGCATACCTGGTGCTTTTCTGGATTTATATATCAAAGCCCACTCCCAGACACCTGGACAAAGGTAAAAAGTCAGTACTGATAACACCCCCCACCTTCTTGGGGAGGGTGTAACCAAGATGCGGCTCTGCGAATCGCCTCGGGCTCAGCTGACAACAATTTAAAGAAATGCCCATGTGCCTTCCCAGGCAGCCCTCTACAGGTAGGACCAAAAGGGCTTCATTTAATGAGACTTATATTTGGTGTCTATGAAGTGAAAGTTGATCTGACATTGTTTAAACAGACAACATCAGAATGCAAGGGTTTAAAGCGGGTGCATTATTGAAATGCTCAAGGAATCTCATAACAAATACATTCAACATACACAATCCAAATCCTTCTTAAAGGGCACCTAACATTAATCCCTTACTGGGATTCCTCATTTTATAGCATCATGTATCATATAATGTAACATTAGTTTTGCAGATAAAAGACATGGCAGAAAACCTGCACCAACTGTTGGTTGAAACCTTCATGACTTAAGTATAAAGGAAACACTTTGAAAGGCCAGCCAGTGCTCTAGTTTTTCCCCCTAGGTTATAATCACAGATGCAGGAAGCAATTGCTGCTATATAAATAATACTGCAGTGTGATTAATGTTGGCAAGACCAGACTGATTTGTGACACTAAAGGTTAAATAACAAAAAGTTTGACAAACTGACTCAATAGAGAAATGTGAATTTATGTGTGTTTGAGGCGGAGGGGGGTGGGGGTAGAGTGATGAGATCAAACAGTTCTTTGCTGCTTGAGTGGATTTTTCTGCAGAAAAAATATAGGGGTGAAGATGAGATGTAGTGGGCAGAGGATGGAAATACCAGGGCATCCTAGCAGCACAGATGGCATCAGGACTCACCCCCTCCCACTCTACCTGAGGCAATAGATGCTGCAGAAAAAGGGGCATGGATGTGGGTGTGGGGAGAGTTGAAAGGCATTGCCAGCTTCACTTAGGAGGGGAGAATCCCAATATCTGTGAAATCCAATTCCTCACATTGCTCCAGCAACTCCTTTTTTACTTGCCTAAAACATATATCTGTCTCTTTCTCTAACTACACATGGTCTTGGGAAAGACACTTACCTTTTTTTGAATGACGTTGTCCACATTTATGAAATGGACCAGAGTCAGGGATGGTGAGGATGGAGTTGTCTCTAAGTCCTTCTCATACTAACCATTTGTGGATTTGCTCTGCTATTATTAATATGGCTGATAAATTTAAAAAGTAATATCCTTAGTGCTGTGATTACATTATATCCAAGAACTGAAACTGTGGCATATTTTTCAGCATCCAGAATTTTCCAAAGGTAGAGCCATCTAGAAACTTTGTTACGCTGCTTAGCGACAAAGATTTTTCTCCACTGAGTCCTCATTTTGCCTAGGCCTACCTTTAGCTTATGAAGACTTGAACAAACTCTAATATCATTTCTAACAGCTTAAAGCTGCATCACTAGGATGGACCTACTCTGTCATAGGAACCTGTCTGAGAAAGCTCAAGGCTTCCAAAATAATTTATTGTTTGTCCCAGTTAACAACTGAAGATAAGGTGCCTATCTCCCAGCCTTTGTGGGAAACCAGGAGCCTAACTTTGGTTACATGCCAGTTAACAAACTCAGATGAATTTCACAGAGACCAATCCTCCCCCCTTCTTACTTTTTTTGTAATTTTTCATGTCCTTGACTCTACTGAGCCCTTACTCATTGCTTTTCTTATTCCCCCTTCTCCTTTTAAATGCCCAATCACCTCTGTAGAAATCCAAGTTGAATTTAGTTCTTGCTGGACTCTTTCTCCCTATTACAATAGTATATTACTGATTAAAATCTGTCCTTACCACTTCAACTAGTGTCCAGCTTTAACTTTGACATTAGACAGCTGCTCTCTTCATTTTAAGGTGAATATTTCCCTAACATCCTTTTAGTTCAAAGGGTAAAATACACGCAAGTTTCTCATCCTGCATTTTATATAGCCCATGATAGGCATTTCCCATCTGCCCCACCTCTTCTTCTGTCTTTGAGTCCCATCTGGCTTTTGTTTCCAACTCAAACACAGCAGATGACATTCCCTGCTTGTGAGTCCTATTTTCAGCTCTCATGGTCGAACTACATAAGCTGAGCCATGCTCCCACATTTATTGCCAATTTTAAACAAAAATCTAGTACCTCTTATTTCCCACTGACCTAGGGCAGGGTCTAAAATGACTAGCTCCAATTTTTCTGCAAGGATTTTAAAGCCTGTTTAAAAAGTATTCCTATATCAAATTATTGCTTCAGAATGGCCCTGCATGGCTTATAGGTCTTGAAGGAGTTCCTGCTTACTGAATCAGGAGTCTTCTCCCTCATAATTATCATTGAACCTGGGGAGGTGGGGCAAACTTAGCCTTGTGTTGAGCTCTTTCAGTCTCCCATTCTGCATAGCAGAGGTTGAGTGAGCCCTATGGGCTAATTCAGGTGAGGATGGATCCTCACCTAAAGCAGCTCTAGGATCATTGGCAGTTAATCTGCTGTGACTTTTTGTATTTGCTTTAAAGCTTTGCTGTTCAGAAAAGCACCAACAGTATCTGTGATACCTGAAAGCTTGTTACAGATGCAGAACCTCAGGTCCTACCTCATATCTACTCAATCAGAATCTGAAACACCAATTTAAAAGGATATACGCACACCTATGTTCATAATAGCACAATTCACCATAGCTAAGATTTGGAAACAGCCTAAGTGCCCATCAGTAGATGAGTGGATTAGAGAACTGTGGTACATCTACACAATGGAATACTATGCTGCAGTAAAAAAGAAGGAGTTCTTACCAGTTGCAACAGTATGGATGGTACTGGAGAGCATTATGCTAAGTGAAATAGGCCAATCAGAGAAAGATAAATATCAAAAAAAGATGATCTCTCTCATTTATGGAATATAATGAACAACATAAACTGATGAACAAAAACAGATCCAGAGACAGAGAAACATCGATCAGACCATCAAACCTCAGAGGGAAGGTAGGGGAAGGGGTGGTAAGGGGGAGAGATCAACCAAAGGACTTGTATGCATGCATATAGGCCTAACCAATGGACACAGACAACAGGAGGGTGAGCGCATGATTGGGAGAGTGTAGGGGAGGTAATAGGGGGATAAGGACACATAGTAATAACTTAATCAATAAAGAAATTTAAAAAAATATTGCCACTTATAATACTCTGACTCAGGCTTTATCCTGGAATCTTCATTACAATTCCTGAATCCCTGTATTTCTAACAAGTCCAGGGGGCTGTGGCTATAGACCTTTCCTTACTCTTTGCAGATTCTTTCTACATAGGCTATAGTTTTGCTCAGTAGTTACCTGGAACCCACCATAGTTGCCTCTCTTTTCTTTCTCCTGGAACTCTGAACATCTCTCACCTATGTTCCATTTCCACCTCCTAGAATACAGGGCTTGCACTTGCAGGCTGATCACTCACTACCCTGCTCAATACCTGCTTCATTTTGGTTAACACATCTGGTTTTAGGTCAGCCTGTCCTCATTAACTCTGTAATACAGAGAATAACCTTTTTGTATCCATAGGGTATAGAGCACCAAGACCAAATTAACCACAGTGGAGATTGAGGAATATTGTAAAGAACATGAATCTGAAGGCAGACAATATGGGATTGGACTCCATCTAGTAGCAAACATAATTTCACCTACTGCTGGGTTGTCATGGTATTTGAATCACAATGTATATGGAAATACTTGGTGAAAACAAGCAATGAAACACTATTTGACCAATAGATAATTATGGGAGCAAATTACTTTTTACACTGCATCCCTATTATGGTTATATTCTAGAAAATATTTAGTGACTATGATACATAATTGAGGAGAACTTAAGGGGCAAATGGTGGGGAAAGAAGCCATTCTCATTTAATGAGATTATTATTCTATGTTTTTTTCCTTTTAATTTTTGTTTAGATTATTACATGTGTTTAACAAATTTTAAAAAAATTTTCTCAGAAAGAATAAGGAGGCAGAAAACAAGCTTAATAGAAACTGTAAAGAGCCCCCTGGGAAGGCACATGGGCATTCTTTAATTTATTGTCAGCTGAACCCAGTGGTGTCGGCAAAGCCATGCCCTGGGAACACACCTTGCCAAAAGGGCAAGGGTGTTGTCAGCTTGACCTTCATTTCAGCCCATGGTGTGGGAAGTGGGTTTTGATATCTAAATCCAGCCTAACACCAGGAATGCTCAGGGCCTACTCAAGAATGCAAATAATCTCCTTTTGTTTTGACTTTTTGGTGAAACTTCCTGGTATTTGGGGGTATAAAATAAGCACGCTGTATTGGCTCTGGGTCACTGTCTCTCCATCAGAAGAGGGCAGCAGTCCACCCAGCCCCAGCTTTTCTTTCTATCTCTGTGTCTTGTCTCTTTCTTTATTTCTCAATCCCTAGCTGCCTCTACTCAGGAATTGGACCTGCTATCTAGCCGCACTGGACATGGAAAAGAGAGAAAATGGTTACAGAAACCCCTTAGATTGGCATTCAAAAACTATTATGATGTAATCACAACATTCCTATCTTTCCAAATTCCCCATTCCTACCTACTTTCACCATCAACTTATCCCACCCCACATAATTTTTCTTTCACTTACTTACCTTCCCTAAACACACTTTGAGTTGTTGCCTTGTCTCTCAACTAAAAATGCTCCTTACTACTCTTATGTGTTTGTGGAAAGGTATTATTTTGGTTCATTTGCTCCCAAACTCACATTTCTTTATCATCCTAAATCAAGTATATCTGGGTTTGCCTCTACCAAGAGGATTGGCAGGAAAATTTATCTCAGGATCATATAGATTCTGGAAGATTGATGCAATCCAGAAAACTTGGAAATAGTTTCTGGACTTTAAGTTATTCAAGACTGTTTCTACCAGGAATAGAGATACAGAAAAGGCTATTTTTAAATGAATGCTTTCCTGATTTTTAAAGGTTAATAAATAATTTTAAATGTCTGGAACACTTTCATGGAACAGTCAAAAGAACCTGTGGCCAAATTTTGTCCACAGGCTGCAATGTGGCAATTTTTGTCCCATATTTTAGGATACAAAGTCTTACATATCCACTTAAAATGGTGAAAGGAGAAAAAAATGTAATGACTTCTAATTTTTATAAGTTTATTATAACTCTGAAAATAAGACAGAATTTTAAGTTAAATAGATTATCCTATCCACATTTTAAAATTTTATGAAGTCTTCCAAGGTTATATATATATTAGCATATATATTTTTAGAGTTAAACAGGATTGCCTTGTATTAAACTATTTTATAGACTTATATTTTTGCTCTACTATACTATAATTCTTTTGAGGGGAATATTTATATCTGGTTGACTTATTGCTCTTCTAAAGCACCTGGCATAGTAACTGTGCCAAAGCAATAATCAAAAATATGTATTTAACTGACTTTGCATATCTGAAAATTTCAAAATTCCTACGCTGAGTTAAATTCATTCAACTAGTGTCTCTCTTCCAGCACTCCCTTTGCCATACTCTCCCTTCTATACATACAGGCTCAGAAACACACTCTCTGCAGCACTAATATTCCTTATGAGCTCTGTGTGATGGAAAACAGCAGACACAGAGACTTAGGTTTAGTGCTGATTCTGTAAGTGTGTATTACACACTTAATTTCTCCTCTCAAGCCTTTTTCTCCCACAAAACAGGGTTAAGTGATCTCTAGGCTTCTTTCTGGCAATGGAAAAAAATGGCTTAGGAGTCAAACACAGCAGGATTCAAACACAACATCTTGAATTTTCCAGCTGTATAAATTTAGCAAGTTGCTAAATTGCTAAGACCATTAAAGGGCCTATTATTGTATCTGGAAAAGAGGATGCTCTCAATAATTATGAGATATTTTTATTATTGTACTATTATTGATTATTATAAATTCTGTAAGGTGGCTTTGTCTAAGGCACATATATTTGATAGCTCATTTTCAGTTATGGACTGATAATGTCTGCTTATAGCTTTCATAAATCTGCCTTAAATTGTCTGCGGTTATTTGTACTGCATGAGAAACTCATGTGGCCATAGAAACTGAAAAACTGAATCATTCAAAGAGTTGCTTTGTAGCTTCCATCTCCTTGATTTATTTCTCACTCATTTGACTTGCTTTACTTTTCAACCTGAATTGACCAGATTTATGGTATTGTGTAGGTAGAGCCCATGTCTGATCCTTAGGCACTGTTAAAACAAGATTGAGCGAGTGAAGTCTCTATATTTATGAATCTTTCTGAAAATTCATCAAGGATTCCACTTTCACCAAGAGAAATCAGCAGAGACAGGCAATGCACATAATTTCTTATTGAGAAAATAGTAAACTTCCTATCCTTTGGGGAGAGTTGTAACATTTTAGGAACTTGTCTTAAAATATAAATCTATTGGAGACTCAGCTTTCATTTAGCTTTGTTAAATTATAGATTGTCTATACAGATCTCTGTGGTTCTTTATTTTATATCTATGCATTTGTTTCTCCTCTCAGCATCTGTTTTTGTAAATTTTAATGAATCTCTCCGCTTTGTCTCTACCACTTGCAGAAACATTGAACCAGATTAGACACAAGTTGGATTCTTGTGTCACTTCCCTAGAGTCTTCCCCCCAAGTTGAGATGGATACTCTGCAAACTCCTAAAGGATAGAACTGTCCAAACAAGACTTCCTAAGGAGCGTAAGAAGTCAATTTCACTCTCAGGTGTATTATTTCCTTCCTTTAAAACACTTTTTTAAAAAAAAATGATTTCACAGTTTTAAAAATAGGGGGCAAAAGGACAGACATTTGGAGCCAAAATTGAGTATGTATTTTTCAATGAGTCAAATTGTTTCTCAGTCTTTCCTTAGGGTTGGTTGCTAGAACTGTCTTTGACAATCTTCCCTTCTTGCTCCAATAAGTCAATTAGGATGATCCTGATATCAAATGATTGAAAGTTAGCAATAATTTGACTTGCCTCTGCTGATTTCTCCATATGAAATTCATGTTATTCTCTATAATGATTAAGAGCTTTACCCTTTCTCTTACTCTGTTGAAATATGTCCCAAATTTAATTCCATTGATATAGCAGCCTTGGCCTAGGCAAGGGATAGAAACCACTTAGATTAAACAGAAGATGATGAATGTAAATAATTATAACCAAGATAAAAGAGTAACTGTAAGATATAAGAATATTTTATAAAGAACCCTGAGGCTGATGGAGTGCCCAAAAAACACAAACCTAGAGGTGGTTCAGATTTTATTGAAGTGGCAGAAATGGCCAAAAATGGTCTGGAGTTGCAGGGCAAACAATAGGTAATTCTTTGACTGCAGGTGAACTGCAGGGGATCAGCAAGCTGTGGTGTAGAAAAGGAGTGGGACTCCTGGCACCAATAGGGCTTCAGAGTAAGGCAGTGTGGGGTGCGGAGGATGCTTGCAGATGAAACCACTGATGGGTGTGTGACCCGCTAGGCCACTGGTCAGTTTGTACTCACTCAGCATTGGGTGTGTGACCCGCTAGGCCACTGGTCAGTTTGTACTCACTCAGCATCTGGACCGATGGTGCGGGAAGGTCATCACCAGGCAGAAGCTGCAAGATCCTAGAGACTTCATTCGGGACCCATGTCTGGGGCAGGCTCTATCAGTTGTTCTCACACCCACATTGTGCTGACCCCTGTCAGGACAGAAAGACTCTTGCTTCCCCAGTGTCCCTCCAGCACCCTCTACTGAAAAAACTTGGTGCTCACTTTTAAGGAGAAATGATTATAGAAATTTCATTGTTGATCACAGAGTATGCAATGCATTGAAGGATGCATCTGGCAAAGAAAAAATAAGTTGCTAATTTTCTTCTATAATTTTATTGTAACTCAGTTATTATACAGGAAACAAGACTTCCTGTATACTTCTTTATACTTAACAATCAGACCACCGGGATTAAAATACTAACATTACTAAGATTTCTTAGTTACATTTATGTGATTTGTGGTGATACAGTTTGCTTTTCTGAGCTTTACTTTTTTTGTCTGTAAAATATGCATACAGCCTTCCTCAAAGGATTGTCAGGAGAACTAAATGAGATATATAAGTGAGAGTGCCTAGTACTGAAAATATAAATGCATTTAATTTACTTTATGACTTTTGAATTTTTAATAAACTGGATGCTAATAGTTGCTTCTGGGGATATACCAGCTGGCAGGCTAGGATTAAAAAACAAAACCAAAACTAAACCCCAAACTAACCAACAAAACCCATTTTTAAATTTTGCTTTACCTTTATTTTCAGGGTTAGTGAGTGCAATAATAAGAGCAATGGATCAAGTTAGGTATATTTTGTTTTCTATGTGCAGAACCTTCTGTAATCTGACCTGAGTATATTCCCTAATTTAGGAGATGCAAAGGTTTCTTCTAAAGAGGAAGAGGTCCTTTCATCATGTTCAGGTTCTTTCAGGAGCAACTGATTGGAGCCTTTTCTCAAAGGCACTTTTCCCTAATTGTTTAATATACTTTCAGTTCTTAAATCCCCTCACTGTTTTAGCCCTAGCATTGCACCGCCTTTCTCAGAGGAGAGAGCTCAGTACAAAATGCTGGTTGCTAAGCAGTGCCTATTTTTACTCCACTCCAGCAGAATAGAGGCCCACTAGGTGAGATTCTCTCACTTAGGCTAGCTACTATGCAGGGTTTGCAGGTTAAACACTTACTGGTGTTTCTCTGTGAATTCTAAGGACTCCACAGTTATCATCCACGATGAGGGTATAAAACTGAGACCAAGGAGCTGCCCAAGGAATTTTTTTAAGAAATCATAAATATATTAATCCATCAAGTATTTATTGAGCTCTTAAAATGGTTTATGGCTCTGTATTAAGCATTTGGAATATATTATTGAGCAAAATGGATTTGGTTCCTGATTTCATAGAGTTTATGAATCAGATGGAGAGAGACAGACTAACAAAAGCACTGAAATGACAAATTGTGATAAAAAAAACAAAACATGTTGCAGAGACAGCATAACAAAAAGAGATGGAGTTTGTTTTAAATCAGTGTGGGAGGGAACCTTTTTTCCTGACAGGAGCCATTTGAGTATTTATAATATCATTCATGGGCCATACAAAATTATCAACTTAAAAATTAGCCTACTGCCCTGACTGGTTTGGCTCAGTGGATGGAGCGTCGACCTGTGGACTGAAGGGTCCCAGGTTCGATTCCGGTCAAGGGCATGTACCTTGGTTGAGGGCACATCCCCAGTAGGGGTGTGCAGGAGGCAGCTGATCGATGTTTCTCTCTCATCCATGCTTCTAACTCTCTATTCCTCTCCCTTCCTCTCTGTAGAAAATTAATAAAATATATTTTTTAAAAAATAGCCTACTATATTTGGTCAACCATTTAATTAACTTACCCCTAATGCTTTAGCAGTCCAGACCAAATGATTTCACAGGCCTTATATGGCTCAGGAGTCGGACGTTCCACACCCCTGTTTTAAATAGAGAGCACAGAGTGGGGGCTTTCTGAGGCCCATTTGCAGAGTTGAAGAAGGCCCCAATTATGTGGAATGTATTCTAGCTAGAAAGAACAGCTTGTGCAAATATCCTTGGAGACACAGCAGTGTCAGGGTCAGAAGGCAGAAAGAAATGGAGAGTGGGGCAGGGAAGGAAAGAGCTTACCACAAGGACCTGAAAAAATATCAAGGGAACTGGAGGTTTGTGACTAAGGAGAGGAGATTGAAGTTGCAGACAAGAATTTGGATTTCAGCTACAGTGAGTGAATGGAAATCGTTAGGAGGGCTTCATGCAGCGAATGATATGATCCATCTACATTTAAAAAAAAAATCATTTTCATTTTCAAGAGGGGAACTGGCAGTAGGAAGACCAAAATGAAACAGGAGTCCACTTAGGGGATGATGGCAAAGGACCAGGAGAAAGAATGATAGACATTTGATGGAAGGGATGGTAGTACAAACAGCAAAAAGGCAAATCTGAAATATATATAGGAGAGAGAAGAAAAGAAACTTTATGAGGAGCTTTTGATCTTTTATCACAAACCTGCTCCTTTCACATTGTTCCCAAATATATTTAACGGTCACTCGATCCTTATTATTCCCTGGAGTCTGTCACCTTTTATTTGAACACACAGCAATCTGTTGATTCTACATTGAGAATGTATCCAGAATCAACTACCTCTCAATTCTACCTCTAAATACCTAATCTAAGTTACTGTCATCTCTCACCTAGATTATTACAATAGTCTTGCCTTTTTCTGCCTTTCCTTCTGCAGTGTATGATCTGCACACACTCAGAAAAATCCCATTAAAATAGATCAAATCCTACTAATCCTCTACTCAAAATCTACCAGCAGCTTCCCATCACACATTGAGTAAAAGATAAATACCTTATGATGGTTAAAAGACTCTATGTGACCTGGCCAATGACTATATCTCTTCCTTCACTTTTTTTTTTTTAATAAATCTTTATTGTTCAGATTATTACAGGTGTTCCTCTATTTTTCCCCCCATAGCTCCCCTCCACCTGATTCCCCACCCCACCCCATGCCCTTACCCCCCGCCACTGTCTTCATCCATAGGAGTAAGATTTTTGTCCAATCTCTTCCCGCACCCCTCACACCTGCTTCCCCTGAGAGTCATCAGTCCACTCCCTTTCTATGTCCCTGATTCTATTATATTCACCAGTCCATTCTGTTCTTCAGATTTTTTGTTCACTTGATTTTTAGATTCACTTGTTGGTAGGTATGTATTTGATGTCATTTTGTTGTTCATAATTTTTATCTTTACCTTTTTCTTCTTCTTCCTCTTCTTAAAGAATACCCTTCAGCATTTCATGTAATCCTGGTTTGGAGGTGATGAACTCCTTTAGCTTTTTCTTGTCTGTGAAGCTCTTTATCTGACCTTCAACTCTGAATGATAGCTTTGCTGGGTAGAGTAATCTTGGTTGTAGGTTCTTGCTGTTCATCACTTTGAATATTTCTTGCCACTCCCTTCTGGCCTGCATAGTTTCTGTTGAGAAATCAGCTGACAGTCGTATGGGTACTCCCTTGTAGGTAATTAACTGTTTTTCTCTTGCTGCTTTTAATATTCTCTCTTTGTCTTTTGCCCTTGGCATTTTAATTATGATGTGTCTTGGTGTGGTCCTCTTTGGATTCCTCTTGTATGGGGTTCTGTGTGCTTCCTGAACTTGTAAGTCTATTTCTTTCACCAGGTAGGGAAAGTTTTCTGTCATTATTTCTTCTAATAGGTTTTCAATATTTTGCTCTCTCCCTTCTTCTGGCACCCCAAAAATTCGGATGTTGGTTTGCTTAAAGTTGTCCCAGAGGCTCCTTACACTATCTTCATATTTTTGGATTCTTTTTTCTTTTTGTTTTTCAGGTTGGATGTTTTTTGTTTCCACATATTTCAGATCTTTGGTTTGATACTTGGGGTACGTTGATCTACAGTTGAGTTTCTGTATATTCTTTATTTCAGACAGTGTATGCTTCATTTCTGACTGATCCTTTTCCATTTTTTGGGCATTCTCATTAAGCTCCTTGAAGGTCTCATCAAGTTTCTCAGCAGTTTTAAGAAGATTCTTGAGTAACCTTATAAATGTGGTTCTGAACTCTATGTCATCCAGTAGTTTGCTTTCCTCCGTTTCTTTCATTTGTGACATGTTTCTTTGTCTCCACATTTTGGCTGCTTCCCTGTGTTGATGGAGTAGCTTTGTGTGGTAGGTGACCTATAGGGGGCAGTAGCTCAGCCTCCCCAATCACCTCATGTGGACGCTCTTGGTACACCCCTTTGTGGGCTGAGTGCAAAGACTTGGTGTAGTTAAGCCTTAATTGCTGTTGGTATACTGGGAGGAATTGACCTCCAGGCCAATTAGCTGTGAGCACTCACTGTGTCTATAATGGAAGAACTGCTGCGCTGAAGACACACTTCTGGGGCAGGACTTGTTTCAGTGGGGCTTTGGTGCTCACTGAGTCTGCCTCTTGAATGTGTCACTTATGGATGCGAGGAGTTGAAATCTAGTGTCTCACTCTGACCACTAGGTACACTGGCTTCTGGATCTCCAATGGGGTGCAGGTCAGCTACAGTCTGAGGCCACCCAGCAGGAGCTACAGTGAGAGCTACAGTTTTCTCCTCTTTGCTTGTGGTTTGGAGGTTTTGGAGCTGTCTGACCCGGGCTGCAAGTTTGCTAGGTTAAGCTGCAATAGGGCAGGGCTTTCTTATGCTAAATACACTGCTTGGAGCTTGGGTGGGTTTGTAGGTTGTGCAGGGCGGGGTCTCAGGGTGTCACTAGGCTAGGGCGTGGCAAACAGCAATGGCTGCTAGTTAGCCGGCTCTGTGTCCCAGATGGCGTCCCGGAGTCCCCTGCCCCAGTGCCGTAAACAATTATTCCTGTGTGCAGCTCTGCAAGCAAGCCACCCTCACTGGCAGACAGTCCAGCTTCTCCCCATAGGAGTTTGGGTCCCCTGCGTCTCCCCAGAAACTGGATTTCAGAGTAGTCGGGGGCTTGTCTCCCTTTGGGTTGAAAAAAGCAACACCCGCCGACAGCCTGGATCCTGCGCCTCTGTACCTCAGCTTTTCAGCGCTCGTGCACATCTCAATGTTCTTTTCTCTTTCCTTCTAGTTGTAGAACTTCCACTCATCCAGCTTTCCCGTGGTTCTGGGTGATAGACGTTTTGTCTTTTAGTTGAATTTTTGAAATTGTTGCGGGAGGCAGCAGTTTAGGTGTTTACCTACGCCGCCATCTTGGATTCTCCTCTCTTCCTTCACTTGTTACTATATTATAGCCACACTGTCCTCCTTGCTATTTCTTAAATTATGAAAAGCTTGTTCCTACCTCAGAGCCTTTGCACTTGCTATTTCATCTTGTTGGAATCTCTTTCTCCAGTTACCTATGTGATTCACTGCCTCACTTTTCAAGTCTGTGTTCAAATGTCACCTTCTCCAGTAGACCTTCTCTGATGGCTCTAGATAAAATTATATTCCCCCTAGCACTCTCTATTCTTTTTCTGCTTTATACTTCTCCATAGAATTAATTGATCTAACATGCTGTATGTATTACAATGTATTTTATATAAATTATTAAGCCCCATTAAGTGGTGACATTTTAAAAATGGACTTCAATTTTTAAAACAGCTTCATGTCTTTAGAAAAATTGAGTAGGTAATAATATAGAGAGTTCCCGTATACCTGGCACACAGTTTCTGTTATCATTAACACCTTACTTTAGTATGCTACACTAGTCACAATTAATGAACTGATGTTGAAACGTTATTATTTTTAAGTAAAATTCTATATTTTATTCAGATTTCCTTTGATTTTTCAGGAATGTTCTTTTTCTAATCCAGGATCCCATCCAGGATACTATATCACATTACATTGCCATGTCTTTTTTGGCTAATTAGCTAGGATAGTTTCTCAGACTTGCCTTGTTTTGATGACCTTAACAGTTTTGAAGAGTACTGCTCTGAAATATTGTAGAATGCCCCTCCCCTGTACTGGAAATTTTCTGATGTTATTCTCATGATTATACTGAGGCAATGGATATTGGAGAAGATCCAGGCTCATCTTGTCTATTTCCTACCCTAGTCCCAAGGAACAGAGGTGAATTTTTATCAGTTTAATAATTTCTATATCCCCAGCACCCTGAATAGTACTTGGCACAGAGGAGTTGCTCCATACATATTTGTTAAATAAATGAATAAATAAATTGGAAGCAAGATTAAGATATAAGGCAGTTTAGGTCATAATGCCTTCCCCATATTGGACTCTTCTCTCATTAAGGCAGGTGGGATCCAGCACCTCGGCATAAAACCTTCTATGGGCAGTGTTGCAGGACAACATTTGCTTCATTCTCAAATGTTATTTCTTTAAAATGATCTTCCTGAGAAAGGTGTATAAAAATTTACAATTCATTTACTTTAAATTACTGAGCATTGCTTTCTTCAGTCAGAATCAATCTTTCTTTCCTCAGTACTCCCCACCTACTCATGCCCTAATTAGAGAGGGTATTTTATTTTTCCTTCATTGTCTTGCCCCTCTTTCAGTCACTCACTAGTCTATGAAGAGCTTGACAACAGGAACCATGCCTTATTTTGTGCAGTGCTCATAGCACCAAGGCAGCTGAGACAGGAAACTCTTGGCAAGTGATTAAAGTAGAGGGGCTGCACAAAGAGAGACTATGACAATAAGATTGACGGTTTTATTCTTTTTAATAATTTTTATTGATTTCAGAGAGGAAGGGAGAAAGAGAGATAGAGAGATAGAAATACCAATGAAGAGAGAGAATCATTGATTGGCTGCACCCTACTGGGAATCTAGTCCAAAACCCAGGCATGTGCCCTGACTGGGAATTGAACTGTGACCTCCTGGTTCACAGGTCGCTACTCAACCACTGAGCCACATCAGCCAGACAAAAATCACCTAATTATATTAAGATAACATATATATGTGCATATGTATATATGCTATAATGCCTTCATTTTAAAGATAGAGGAATTGAGGTGCAGAGAATGAAGGAATGATTTTTCTATGGTCACATGGGCCTGAAAGCTAGACCTCAGTCTCTCTTTTTTTTTCTTTCCTTTTTGGACCTCAGTCATAACTTCCATGCTTACCTTATCATTGCTCTACCAGAAAGGTGTCCACCAATATTAACATACTTGCATAAAACTGGATACTTCACAGTTACCTATTCCACTGGAAAATACATATTTGTTGGATAAAACAACAGATAGCATAACTGAACTGATTTTTAAGCATTTACTATTCTATTAAGTAGGAAAGGGAGTGCACATTTAAAATCCTTAGAAGATAAGGCTATTATTTTCAAACATTAAACAGCTAAAATTGGTCAGAGAAGAAAAAAAAAGTAACATATATCAAGTACTTACCACATACAAGTTGCCTATATGTGCTATTTATTTTGATGTGTCACACTCAGCAAGGCAAGAGCTCTTATGAGATGTTAAACAAATCACCCCCAGTCATACAGATACTTAGTAGTAGAGCTGAAATTCTCACTTAGTTTCTGTGACTTTCATGTCTGGATAATCCCTTTTCACTATACCATGGTCCTTCCAAACTCCAGGACTTGAACTATTCTGATTATAGATTTTAACCAAGTATTGTTGAAGCTATGTTATATATCATATCTGTGGTGTATTGCTTTAATTCATCATTTGTAGTGTTTACCATTCAGTCCAATTTAGTTAAAACAATATTTTGGCACTATATATATATCATGTGCTGAGCAGAAATAAAGAGATAGATTCACTGAATTCTAAATGGGAAACATATGCTCACATTCAACTCTAATTGAAAGGAATATATGGAAAGTTCTTAAACAGATGGACAAATGCTATATAAAGTGTTGTACATGTGTGTTTGTGTGTACACATGCATATATATAGTAAGAGTACTGTCTGATGTGTGTGGGATGTGTGTGTGCATTGGTGTATATATGCATATAAAAATCATCATAAATTTATGCCTGCCCTATATACATATCATATGTATGTAAATAGATGTATATAAATACTATTGGTTAATTTTAGTAGGTTACTTATGCTTTCCCCCCTGGGACCTAAAGCTTAAAGCAGAGTTTAAAGTGTTTATGTACTAGCTTATACAGAACTCAACAAAAAGTTATATAACTCTTTATGTATTTTTTTCATGATGATGATAATGGCGATGATCTGATCATGGTTCAAGATATGGGAAATACAGTAAAAAAAAAAAAAGAATAACAACAAAAACAGAAAAAAATAGAAACAATCCTGCCTGGCCAAAAATATTTAAGAGAAGAAACCTTTTTTACAAAGACTAGGGATTTTCTAATAAGCTCATTTTTTTTTTCAGACTTGGCACATTGTATAAGCATTCCTTATTTATCAAATTCCAAATTTATAACTCTCTCTTCCTATTCTCTGGTCTCAAATCAATTTTCTCTGTCATACTTCAAAGAAATTCAGAAAAATACTTTCAAGCTGCTCTATTTGTCCTGACATACATAAACAGTGAGTTTATAATAGTCGTTTTATCCAGCTAATTTCTTCAGAACATTTGTTCTTAGTCATCATGAAATTCACATATCAGAGCAGGTCACTTGCAGTCTAACCTTTAAAACCCTTTCTAATTGGATTCACGTTTTGCTGTAAGATGATGTCTCTGCTCCATGTCCTCTGTAATGGATGGCACTAAAGTCAGAAGTCATGAGCTTGAGTTCAGACAACTGGACAAATCCCCCTCTTCTGTCTCTTTTGAAATTTTCTGCTGATGGATGACAACACTTCCATCAGCAGAAAATAAAATATAATATTTAAAACTATTTAATGAGCATAACTAACTCCTTTCTTTCTAAATCCAAGAGTAGGAGTAGGAGAGTCAAAAAGAAGATCTTTATTTTTTTATGGTGATTAATTCAGGAAGAACCGACATAGGATTACAAAGTGGGGATGTGGGACGTTAGATTTTAACAGAATTGTTTAAAACCAACGAATATACATGGAGGAGACAGTTTGCCAGATGGAACCAACTGGGGTGATTCCTTTTAAACTTCTCTGAACTCCTTGCACTCTGTAACTGTCTATATCTCATCCTATCTTCCTTCTGTGATATCTATTTGTGTACTCTTACATTCTGTGAGATTCCAAAAATTTGTTGAGGGTAGAGGATGGATCTGATTCAGAATGTCCTCCTCCATAATTCCTTGCACTGTACCTTATACATAGTAGGTACATGGTAAATGATTGATTGGCTGAGGCATGAGAAGGAATACAGGGCTAATATTAAGGGCACATGGACTATAGTGTGTGGTTTCTGTACATTTGCATTGTGTTCTCAATCAGTTTCAAAGAATCACTTTTTGCTCTCCATACCTTAGTTTAAGACTTTTAAATGTGATGAGAAAGACAGCCACATGTCTTAATGTTGCCTAATACCCCTGGGTCTCTTTAGTGACAAGGTATCTTCTTGTTTTAGCTGCCGGGCTGGCTTGATGAAACCAAATCACATGGTATTTGTTCTCATGTCAGACAGCTGCTGTCAAGGATGCCTGGGAAATATGCTGGCAGTCTCCCTCCTGAGATGCCAACTTCATTTAATTAGTTTGCACAAATTGTACCTACTCATTTTACTCTGAAGTTCTTTTCAAAACCTCAGCTCTGAGTTGTGAGCCTTCAAAGGTAAAGAACTTCAGAAAGTGAAGATCATTTAATATAAATGGAGTGTGGAAGCACTCCTGGAGTAGCCCATATGAAATAATAATGATGATTAGAGTAATTTTAATAAATAAATTGTCTTTCTGGAGGCGAAGTCAACCATGTCATGCAACCTCATGCAATAAGGATACTCAGAGCTAAACACTCTGAAGCTTAGTGATGAGGAAACTGACAAGCTCTGTGTTTTCATGGATGGAGGCAAATAATAAAGCCAGGACTGCAAGGTTATGTGAGGACTCGGGGCAGAACAAGCCTACACCATGGCAGCAGCATACAGAGAACATGCTGTGGTAGAGCTGGATTCAGGTCTCCTAGCTGACACTTACTAAACTATATCTGCAAGTCACATCACCCAATTTGCGCCTTATGTTAAAACGGGAATAATTCCTAATTCATAGTTTTCTTACATAATTGTTTTGAGGATTGAGTTACAGCTGATGCCTGCCAGGTGTTGCTCAGTGGTTGAGCATCTACCTATGAACCAGGAGCTTACCGTTCAAATCCCAATCAGGGCACATGCCCGGTTGCGGGTTCAGTCCCCAGTAGGGGGCATGCCGAAGGCAGCCGATATGTGATTCTCCCTCATCATTGATGTTTCTATCTCCCTTCCTTTTTGAAATCAATAAAAAATATATTTTTTAAAAATTATAGCTGATAATGCTTTGTAAGATATATTAAAGTTCATCACTTTAAAGAACTGTAATTATTATGATTCCAAGGACCGTTCCCCTCCCCTTCCTTCCTTCCTTCCTTCCTTCCTTCCTTCCTTCCTTCCTTCCTTCCTTCCTTCCTTCCTTCCTTCCATCTTTCTTTCTTCCTGTCTTTCTTTCTTAATACTCACCAGAGGACATGTTTATTGACTTTAGAGAAAGGGAGGAAGAGAGAGAAAAAGAGAAACATCAATGTGAGAGAGAAACATCGACTTGTTGCCTCTCATATATGCTCCATTCTGAGAACCTAACCCTCAACCCAGGTATATGTCCTGACCGGAATCAAATCTGTGACCTCTCAGTGTGGGGATGGTGCTCCAACTAAGTGAGCCATACCAGCCAGGGCTCCCTTCTTCTTAAATACTAATATAGAAACTGATTCCTTGGCCACTTTTCATTTAGTACCTTGGATTCCTCACAATAAATCAAGAAAGCATTTAAAACCATATATCTCCTGCTGCAATGTTGATCGAGCAAAAAGTGTTTATTGAATGCTTGCGTTAATCAATAAATGCATATCAAGTACCTATCACATGTGAGGAATTGTGTTAGACTTTGGTGAGAATGAGAATAAGAATTAGTATCATCTATAGTTCCCTTTAATTTTTTTGTAGACAATAGCCAGCTTAGAATGTATTTGAAGTCAGGGGTGAGGACAAGAATTTTCATGTTCTGTTCACATATAATGTACCAGACATCATGATAGACAATTAAAATGCACTATTTCATTTAATCCTCACAGTAACTTTCCTTTTGAGATAGAAGTCTTTAAAACCTTCATTTCTCATATATAAACAGATATGAGAAATTTCTCATATGTAAACACATATGAGAGGCATAGAGAAGTCAGATAACGTGTTCAAGAATTCACCAGCAATCAGTCAGAAAGTTGGAAATCCAACCCAAGTTGGGTCTTGAACAAATAATAGGAAAGGCTGGACAAGTAGGATGGGGCATAATGGGAGTGAAATTTCTTCCCTTTTCTGTGGTTCCACTTTTATGTGTGTTCAAAGAACAACATTTTTTAGAAGCTTACATTAGGCACTCTCTTTCTTTCTGCTTATTTCTGTTCACTTCTTCTATCCCTCACTATCTCTTTGTCTCTCTTTCTTCATTAGCCTACTTCATAATGAACTCTTCACTTAAATCTTAATAGTTTCATATATGGTGGTTTTACATGATTTCACTTATCCTCACAGAATATTTGATTATCACAAAAGAGATGAGTTCTCTTACTTTATTTACACAATTAGAAAAATTGTTATTTTTTGTTGTTGTTGAGTAGGAGTTCTTTATGTATTCTGGATATATGTGAATGCAGTTTCTTCTTTGTTTGAATTGTTTCTTTTTTATTAATATATTGGGGTGACATTGGTTAATAAAATCATATAGATTTAAGGTATACAATATATAATACATCATCTGTATATTGTATTATGTGTTCTTTCTTTAGATAAGTTTCCAGTATTAAAATATTTGGCTTGATGAATATAACATTTTTAAGATCTTGACTTTAATTTCCAAATTGCTTCTTTGAAGAGTTGTGTCTATGAACTTTAGCCACATGGAAATGTAGCAGTGTACTAGTATTCTCAAAGTTTCATTAGCAAATTAGTTTTAAGTTTTTTTAAAAAATAATAAATATACAAATGTTCTTTATTGTTTACCCTACATTTCTTTGATTACTAATGAATTTGAATGCTGTGCCATATGTTTTTGGTATAACTACATTCCCTCATTTATTAATAGTTTGATCATATATTTTCCTGTTTAACTATTAGAATTTGAATATTTGTCTTATGACTTTTCAAATATTCTGCATTATTGTTTCTATACATATTTTAGTTATGCTTTAGTTTTTAGTGTACAAAAGTTATATCTGTATGCATAATAGTTGATTAAATTATTGTCTGAATTTTGAAATGTGATATTAGAGTCTACTTTCTACTGTATTTTCTGTGATTATGTATTTTCTGTCATTTTTTAAAAGCAAGGTGAGCCTGTACACATTTTTTCAAGATACCTCACAATTGACATGCAGAGCTGTAGAATTTATACAATCTACTGTTCTCCTGAGTGGTGACCAAAATGTCAGCCTATGCTATTATATGGCCAGCTGAACATATTGGTGAAAGAAAACGCATCTTTGGGAAACATAACACCAATAAATCAAATGGCCTTCAGGGGCAATGAAAGTGTCTTGGTGTCAGCAGCAACAATCAAAGTCATATTGGAAGCACCATGGCCAAGAAAATAAAAATTCTGGTTGGGGAGGGGGGAAAGGTTGAGAATTGCTGTCCCATGAGTTTTATGGGAACAATAAAATTAAGGTCTCTGACCACAAGGGGTCTTTACAAGGACCAGGATAAATGGTGATATTAAATCTTGACACCTTGGCCAAATTCCAAGTTGGGTAATTGCATTCAGTCAATTTTAAATTCCCTCTGCAGTTTCTAATGCAATGCCCTTCTGTGATTCCTAATGCCTACCAGCCGCATGCTGCTGCTCTGCATTGATAACTAACTGGTGCCCTCTATCCTGTAGAAGGCCTTGTAGCCCTCAGGGGGAAAGTCATTATAAATGTCATGCCTATCTTCCACATCTAAAGAATTCTACTTCTCAACACTTAGGCTGTTATAGAAAAGTCTGCAGGTCTTTAAGAATGGTGTATTTGGTATAGGCATTCTTCAACAACCCTACCGATCAATTTCGGTAGTTGGGAACAGTAGAAAAAATTTTTAGACTTCAAATCAGAAATTCAGTCCATCTCCTCTAACTCTTATTGCCTATGTGACCTCAAGCAGCTCACTCCCTTACTTGTCAACTTTCAAGGACTTCCCAGTGTTTCAGGAAATTATGCTTTAACAGAGCTAGGTCTATCAAGATTAGTCTCTAGCTAGCCTTCCCCATTTTTATCTCTACCTACTTCCAGCAATAGATGTTATAGTCTATTTCTAGTCTTCTTGCTCTGCAAGTTCATGCTGCTATGCCTCTATCCCTGCTGTTTCTAATGCCTAAGTGCCTCCTACTGCCCTCTCTTGATAAATCTTATCCATTTTTCAAGCCTGATCTGGAAAACCATTTCCATAAAACCTTCCTTAATGTCCCAGCTGGAAGTCATTTTGTATTCCATAGCATGACTGTGAGTGTATATGGCTGTCATAGCTTTCATACTAGAAATTAATTTTTTAAGGTTACTGTGCATTTTCTATGAGACACAATATTGGATTTTACATTTACTAATTGTTTAAATCTTTGAATTGTTTTAGTCTTTATTTTCATGTGATAAACCTTATAAATAATAAAGCAGATCTTAAACAAGCATATGCTACTTATAGTTCATTTGAGTTAATTAACATATACAAACACAGTCACATAGTCTCTTAATTGTTCTTCCTTCCTGTGGACTTTATGTGATATTCAACCTCTAAAATATGCAAATTTTACCAAATGTATTTTAAATTTAATTATCTCTTGTGATAGAAATTGTGGAGTCATTCTCTCAGATAAATACATTTTAAATAGGCAGTTTCTTTTGTAGTCAGGTTAAGTGACCATTTGTGAACTTTTACAAATATGTTTAAACCAATACATGATCTTAGAAATGTAGCCCTGGAAAATAACTGAAGAATTAGCAAGTCTAGTTGTTCTCTATGTCAAATTTCAATTTTTAGAATCACTTCTGCAGTGAGGTGATTAATTTCACATAAATCCCACAACCCATACATTAGTATTAGGACTGGGCATCTCTAACTATTAAATATAAAATAAGCCATACAAGAAACAATAAAACAAAAATAAAAAGCTATATGTGATTTAGATCCCTAGTGAGGACTATGGCCACTGTTCATTACTGCAAGTAGATGACCATTTTAAAAATAAGAATCAGAAAATGTAACTGTGCAGAAACTTCATTTCTTTAATATGCCCCTGTCTCTTTTCTTTCCTTTTGATTCAAACTGGCCTCATCTAGCACTTTTACTCACCTGCCTACTTTTTTCTTTGCAGGTTTACTCCCATAATCAGTAAGACCTCAGGACAATGAGGTTTTGACTGGCACCAAATAATCACAGAGACAAAGCTATAGGTCTATTGATCACAGAGACAGAATTTCAATCAAACTAAACATAACATCTAAGCCTCAGTTGTGTTTCAGGTTCAGACCCATAAAAGTGGCCAAACCAGATGACGTGATACCATGGCTGACTTTAGTACCTGATGCAGTGATCAGCTACCTCCTACCCTAGTGCTGGGCCTATCAGTAGAGACCATGCCCCTAACCATGACCCTGACTCCCTTAGTCCCCTATATAACCCATCTCCAGAAAGCCATCAAAGGAAGACATTAGTCTTTGAGAATTAGTTCACCCATAACTCTGAGTATGAGCCACTTCCTCAACTAATAGTCCCTTAACTTTGCTGCAAGCTCCTGTGAGTGTCTTATTGGGTTTTGATATATGCAAGCAAATGGACCCCTTTAGTCTGGTAACAAACACAGAGGTGACTGTGTCCAGATCACACAGTGAATGAGCAGCCAAATCGAGATTGGACCCCAGGCCACCTCTGACATTTCCACTCTTCCTTATCTTTTTCAAGATTTTTCTATATCCAGGCTTACTCTCAGACTATTTAACTTTTACAGGTTACAATTGTAGAAATACAACAAACCAGAATGATAATGATAGATCATTTTCTAATTGAGATGCAGAAATCTCATGGCTGCTTTGCTTTTTGCTGCTTGGGATTCAGAGGTAGCCAGATTTGCCCCAGGTCCAATAATCCTAAGGCATGCTTAATAGAAGTAAACTCTGATTTGAGGGGATGCGCATGCTCCCCAAAGAGCAGCTGTCATTTACTGATTAACTTACTTTCCAGGCAGGAAATAGCTCATGAATTCCCATGAATAGTGCATGTGCAAGTATTTTGCCCTGACAGAAGTGAAGGTATACACTACCATGTTAAGTCAAACTCGTGCCTGTAGCAATGTGATTTTCTGGATGCCAGTTAGGTGGTTGTGTTTACCTTGTTAAAATTCACCATGCTGTATATGAATGATTAGTATAATTTTATGTATTCACAATATGCTTCCCTAAAAATGTTTATGTTTGAAATAATAATAAAAATATTAACAAAACATCACTGCCTTCACCTGACATTTAGAGCAGGGCATAGAGTGGGGAAAAAGTTCTAGAGTCAAACTTTGTAACCTGACTCTATATCTTCTGAGCTCTGTGATGTTAGGTAAGTCAAATTACCTCCTTGCCCTCAGGATTGTTCATACCTCTTCTATAGGGAAAATAAATACCTACCTTATGAAATACTGTGATGATAGTAGAAATATTTGTGAAATCATCAGGCGTAGAGAGCACCTGGCCCTCCGCAGGTGTCATACCTCATTCATTTGTTCAAACATTTGTTATCTCAAGCACCATTCTGGGATATAAAAGCTTGTAAGTTATAGCGCTTGCTCTCTAATGTGTAATTTCAATAATGTTTTCCCCCTTTTCTTCCAATATCGGATTAGAGTTTTTAGTCTTTTCTCCCACTACCTCCTGCAAGCTCTCTTCTTGAGTCAGATAATTCCCCTACCTCCCCTTCCCCATCTCTCAGTTCAAATACCTCCTTCTCGGCTTACATGGACTACCAAGTTCTCTTTCCAAATTTATCACATCAGGTTGCTATTCTTTTACTTATATATTGAATAACTCTTAGAAGGATGAGTGAATGAATGCTCTTCCATTGTCCTGTATTGTCTCATTCCTTCCGTCTGTCACCATCAATCTTAATTCCACCTCTCCTTCCTGTCCCTGTTAGTGACACCCTGGCTGTCTCTTTCCTTGATCCCCTCAAACGGAAGCAATTTTTCTTCCTCAATACTCCAAGAGTGTTTTATTTTACCTTTTTTTATGGACTCCAGTGTAGCATGAGAAAGTATGACCTTTCCAATCTGTTAAATCTGGGGTTTGCCTTTGGATTCAACATTAACTATCTTTGTGGCCTTAGCCACGTAAGCCTCTTGGATTCTGTTTTTATTTTAAGTAGAGAACACTATGTCTACCTTTTAAGACTATTGTAAGGTTTAGAAATAATGTATGTTTGAAGGGCATGACACATAATAGTTGTTCATTGAAGAGGAGTTATTTCAACTTTGTATTTTCTAATCTATGTAGACATTGTATCATTTTCAATAATGAAAAAGCCATGTCTACCCTATCTTGGCATATCTCACAGTGCCCATGTAGAGGAAATGTTCAACACCTGTCTAGATAAATGAATGAATAAAAGATAAAACAAAATTTTCAATGCTGGTGGCAGAGAAAGAATCTTACACAAAGTCTCTGAATCCCAGAAGACAATTTGAAAATCCTTCCCTGGAGAAAAATAATATAATAAGTGCCTGCCTGCTAGGGGATCCTTTGACCTTCCTGTTGCCTCATAGAAACAGAAGCTGAATAGCACAGCCCCCTCATAAAGATGTATGAACAAGCAAATATTAGCATGATTTTAACTGACACTGACTTGTTGTTATTCACCAGATGGTAAGCAATTTGGACTGAGTCTGCTCTGATTTATTGCTGTGGTTTGGCTTATGGGATAACACAGGTGATGGTATCAATATGAAGGGTATGCCTTCAACTTAGATTAGATTTGGAGGCTGGCAAGTAGTGAACACAGTAGTAAATGTGTTCACTACTTGCCAGGCCACGTTAGAACCATGAAGGTAAGTTGCTTCTTTCTGCATGCCAAGTTCTTGTCTCTAAATTTCCTGTTGTAGTGAAGTGTCAACATTGCATAATAACCATCCTCCAAGACTTTATTAAAATCCTGACCTTTGCTTCAAAGCTTCTGTTTGGAAGGAGGAAGGCAAGGAAAGAAAATTAGGTGTTTTCTAATAGTCTTCAGAAGCTTGAAGCCATGGGCCAAGAAACCCCAGCTGTCTTAGGGAAATTGTGCCTTTGCCCGCCACCCTGTCACTCATCTAGCTCCTGTGGTGATGCTAGAGGAGCATCACCAGGAAGACCAGCATTCCAAGGGAAGAGAAGCCAGTTTTAAAGGAGAAACAACTGGGACAATGGGGTGCTGATTCTCTCACAACAGGTGACCTCTGAGAACTGCAGAACTCTCAGCACAGAACAACTCCATCCAGAGCCTTTCTTTAAGAGACTTGGCTGAACTTTAACTTGGCTTCTAATAGCATGAGGCTGCTTATGATGACTCCTTTTCCTCTCCCCTCATTCAAATGCTTGCCTCAGGAAGCTCAAGGCTGCCAGGAAAATTTGCTATTTGTTCTAGCCAAGGTCTGATGGTAGGTCTCTGACCTCCCTTTTCTTAGAGCATTTACTAACAAGTGCTTACAATTGTGAATATTCATCTCTTACAACACAAAAGTGTTTTTCTCAAGGACCCAAGAGCCATCCCTGTGAGATACAATTGTCAGGAAGGAGAGGGCTCTGTCTCCCAGACTCTGCGGAAGGATAGACTCCTAACTTCAATAACAGCCAACCAGCAGACACAACTAACCTAACTATATTTACATTGACCAGCCCTTTGCAAGTTTTCATTTCATGACTCTATAGAATCCCCACCATTCCCACTTCCTCACTCTCCTGTTTTATTTTATTATTTTTTAAAATACATTTTATTGATTTTTTACAGAGAGGAGGGAAGAGGGATAGAGAGCTAGAAACATCGATGAGAGAGAAACATCGATCAGCTGCCTCCTGCACACCCCCTACTGGGGATGTGCCCGCAACCAAGGTACATGTCCTTAACCAGAATCGAACCCGGGACCCTTCAGTCTGCAGGTCGATGCTCTATCCACTGAGCCAAACCAGTTTTGGCTTATTTTATTTTATTATTATTTTTTTTTTACACTCTACTTTTAAAATGCCCAAATTTCTTCTGCACACATTGAAATGGAGCTCAGCTCTTTCACTTACTGTCAGTAGTTATTGAATAAAATCTGTTTCCACAGCTTTAACTAATGTCCAGCTGTGTTTATCTCTGACACCTCTATGTGGAAGAAATACTCATTCATGGGCTCACCTCTACCTCCATGCACACAGAGTTCTGGATGGGATCCAGGAGATCCCCTTTGTCTCTCTTATTCCAAGGCTGCATGTAGCACAGCCTGTTAGGGAGATGAATGAAGAAAATCTCCCACTGCATAGCTAAGTTTTCTTTTTCAAGCTATTTACATTTCAGTAGTTAGATATATGTGTTTGGATACATGAGCATGTACCTGTGACAAGACAGGTGGCTTTCCACTTTAACATGACTTTGTTTGATCTGTCTGTTGTCCCAAACCTAGCCAGACAAACTGAGAGGAGAGGGAGAGGTAAATTGGAAACTTGGGGCAAGCCCGGGGGAAATGCCCATAGTCCTCTAGAGAAACTCTATGGCAATTGAGAAGGATGGGAAAAAAATGGCTAAGAAGTGTAAAAGGTGGAAATGTAAAAGGATATAGAAGGTGGCTTAATTGCTTTTTCCCTTTTTCACATTTTTGCTTTTGGCTCAGTCCTGCTCTTCACCTTCCTTCCAAAAACTTACAGTAAAATGTCTCTGTACTGTACTTTCTTTATCTTGCTCGCAGCCAAATAAAAAAAAAAAAAGCTATTTATTGTTTTACTTCTCTTTCAATTATTCTGGCCTTGCAAAAATGTAAATCAAAGGATGAGAGCAAGAAATTAGTCACTTGGTATCTTTGGGTCTTAGTTTAACCATGAGAGTTTTGGATTGAATTCATAATTCAACAAATATTTATTTGAATGAGTGCTATGTGCAAAGTACTATCTATTTGATATGGAATCATTATATTACCCTTATGGAGCTTACATTCTAGGAAAGAGATATTCAATGAACAAATAAATTAAAGAATAACATAATTAAGATAGAACAATATAAAGAGCAGTATTTTATATGGTTATCAGGTAAAGCTTCAATATCAGGTAAGGCTTCAATGGGAAGGTGACAGTCTCTGTTCCAAGTGTTTTACTTATATTTATTCATTTAATTTTATCTATTATTATCATTATTATTTTACAGACGCACAACATAGTTAAGTAATTTAAGCATATCATATTACTATGCTATAGAATTTGAACTTGAACCTGGCAGTCTTGTTCCAAGTTCTTTACCTTTTACCACTAGTCTGTATTTATTATTATTTCTATTTATAAGGATTACTCTGAAGTCTGAGGAAAGATTTAAACTCTGGAGGAAAGAATTTAAGCAGGGATACCAGGGAGGATAGAGAGGACAATGACTGGACTATGGGGGATATGGTGGAGGAGAAAATAGTGATCAGATTAGAGATGCATTTTGAATGTAGAGGAAACAGAAGATTTGCTGATGGATTGCATATGAGCAAGAGAGGACTTGATCATGAATCCAGCTTTTAGGCTTGAGAAACTGGGAAAAAGATGGTGTTCGTTAAAAAGTTGGGAAAACTGGGGGAGGAGGTGGTTTGGTGAGGGGTAGAAATAAAGTTTTCATTTTGAAATACATATGAAACATCTAAGAAGAGATATAAAAGAGGCAATAGTCTGGAGTTTGAACTGTAGCTTTAAATTTGTAGGTCATTATCATGGGGATATTTATGAAAGCTATGTGTCTGGATGAGATTCCCCAGGAAGGGACTCTGAACATGACAAGGAATGAGCGATGGAATATTGTAACCCTCAGAGATTATGAAGAGGGAAAGGATTCAACAAAATAGGAGCTGAAGATCAAATGGATGACAAACGGAGTTAAAGAAGGAAGTTTGAAGGAGAAATTCATCAATTTTGTCTTATGCTGCTGTTAAGTCAAGATGGTGACCAAGAATTGACCATTAAATTTGGCAAAGTCGAAAAAATTTGATGCCTTGACTACGGAGTGTTAGGGACAAATGCCTGATTGGACTGGGTTAAAGAGACTAGCAAAATTCTGAAACCCCCTTTATAGCTATGGCAAAATGATGAAAAATAACCTGAAAAATGATGTGGAGGATAGTAACAGAGGGTAAAAGAGAATAATAATGCTTTTCCAAATACTTCAAAAAACTTCAAAATACTTTATTGGACATCTTCTACACATCCAACACTGTTAGGTGAGTTTTTAAATATTTTTCTTATTTGACATTAAGCAAATTTTAAAAAGAAAAAAGTATGTCTATATTCCCATAGTCCTAATACATTAAGTTTAATGACTGTCCATATGTTTCCATAATTTTATATAGTCTTATTAATTATATTATAAGCAGTTTCCTTTGTAGATATGTTTTTGTAATGTGTTGATTATGACAGCAAATACTTTATTGTGTGAGTACACAGCATTGGTTATTTAATTATTTTTATTCCCAACTGTTTATGTTGTCTCCAAATTATAATTTACTAGAGGCCTGATGCATGAAATTCGTGCAAGAGTAGACCTTCCATCCCCCAACTGCCAACACCAGCTTCCCTCTGGCGCCCAGGACCCGAGCTTCCCTCCCTCTGGCACTGGCAGGCACCCGGGATCCAGGCTTCCCTCGCAGTCCCAGCTTTGTTCAGAAGGAGTGAAGGACATTTGATCTAATTAGCATATTACACTTTTGTTATTATAGATAATACTATGATGATTATTTGTCTCCATGCTTTTCATCCCTAAGCTATGAGTAGCCCCTGGAAGTCCAGGACCATACTTATTTCAGTTCTGAATTACCAGCATGTACCTGGGACAGAGTGACTTTAAAAATATATATATTTATTAATTAAATTGATTGGGGTGACATTGGTCAACATGAACATATAGGTTTCTGGTGTAGGTTTCTATGTTACAATATCTGTATAATGCACTGTGTGCCCACCACCCAAAGTCAGATATTCTCCTATCACCATATATTAGGACCACTCCCCACCACACACCATCTTCCCTCTCAGAGTGAAGCACATGACACTATATAGTGAAGTGGTGAAAAGTAAAAGGACCTACAGCCTCAGTTCTCATTTTGCATTTTCCACTTGTAGACTTGTGGCCTTGGGCAAAATACAAGAAAAAAAAATCAATGCCATGAACACATTTAATGAATGAATACTAAATCAAAGAACAGTTTTATTTTTGCTTTACAAAGGTAATTTTTAAAATTCTTTTGGATATTTTGTTTTGGGTTCAGTAACAATGTTGTGACAAGTATTATGTACAAGGTATCCAGAGACAAATAATTTATTGGGATTGATTTTCATAAGTGATGTATATAAATGAAATAACACACATATTTCTACAGCTTTGATTATACTGATATTTGCCCTGGGGAGTTAACCTCCTTGTTGCCAGGGTCAGTGTCTGACTTTTGCATTGCTATCCATTATCAGCAGGTACATAGAGACTTGCCACCTGCTAGTTCCCAGATCCTTTTTTTTCCCTTTCATGTTTTTTTCTCTTCCGTAATTATTTTCTCTGGATCTATTTTTTTGATACATAAAATAATAAGGTTCAATTAGGTAACTCTAAGAGCAAAAGAAAAATCGAGGAGGTGGTGGTAGGCAAGGCATGTGTGAAGAGACAAGTCATCTTCGTAGATTGCCTTTGTTAGGGATTTCAGAAATGAGGACATGTGGGCCTTGCCAGTCAGGGCTACCGTTAGCAAACAACCATGGGTTCTTGAATAAAAGAGTTGACTTAATGAAAGCCATTATAAAGCTTCTCAGGATGATCATACAGACTACCATCTAGAGTGGGAGAGGGCACCTGAGGGCTCTTGTAGAACCCTGGACAATGAGAATGAATAAAAGGGAAATAATTCTTTTGAGATTAATTCCTTCCACAATTATTTTGTTCATTCATTCAGTATATGAACAAAATAATTGTTGTGGAAGGAATTAATCACAAAAGATATATATATATATATAATATATATATATATATATATAATATATATATATATGTGTGTGTGTGTGTGTGTTTTACCAATTATACCGAGTGCCTTCTTTGCGCCAGGCACTGGGTAAAAATCAGTAGAAAATACAGATTCAGTCCTGATGTCCTGACCAGTTGTTTGTTCCCACGACTGTCACTTGTAGCAGAGTAAGTGCTCAGAACCACCGAGATTGACTCTGTTACTTCCTGTGGAGCTCTGTGCCTGCCCCATGGTAGGCGCTCAAATTCTGTAGCCTAGGTTGATCCACAGCCTTGGTGCAGCATAACTAAATGCACAGAGCGGGGAAGAAACGGCCGGGTGGCATCTATCTTACCTGTGAGACCACGATCTCGCAGTGAACGCGTGTGTGCATCTAAGTGTAGGGTGGGGGCATTTCTTCCCAGAACGCCTGGCACAGTGCCAAACTGCAGGACCAAAATTCTCCTTTCCTTGCACACTCAAGCCAGCCCAGGCGGTGGCAGGGCGCCAGAGGGAACGAGGCCGAGCTCAGCCTCGCTTCCGCCCGCAGATCCGCCCCGCGCGGCTCCTCCTCGCTGCCCCTCCTCGCCGCCGGCGGGGCCGCCCTCGCTGACGCCCCGCGGCCGCAGCAGCTCCTGGAAGCCCAGAGCGCGGGTGGCTGGCGAACCCAGGCGGCGGGTGGAGCCAGAGCCGCTGGCAGCGGCCAATCGTGCCGCGGCGAGGGAGGAGCCCCAAAGGGGGAAAAAAGAAAGTGCGGCGGAAAGTAAGAGGCTCATTGGGGGACGACTGTCCGGATCAGGGTCCCTAGGGCTTTGGCCAGACGCACGGAAAGAAGCGGCGCTGGGCGACTCTGCATCCATCCTCGGTGCTTTCGCTGCGCCCACTGTGTCTGCCAAGAAAGGTGAGTGTCGCGCTGTCAATGAGGGCTCGGAAGAACCACCGAGCCACATCATCTCTGGGTAGAAGGATTCTTACAAACCGTCTCGTTCAACCCTCTTTTTTCCCCCAGAGGGCAAACTGAGGCACAGAGCAAGGCAGCAGCTGGGATAGATCATACAGCTAGTTAGTGCTGTGGTGAGGACTCCAACCCAACTGTTCAGAGCCCCATCTGTGCTTTGTAGGGATTTAAGTCACGCAGTTCTGGGGTTCCGCACCCCACTTCCAGCCCTTTAAGGCATCTTCCCTGGTATACCCCGCCTCGGTTTGTCCGGTTTCTCCGGAGCGCTGCTGCTGTGAGCGGTTAGGATAGAAGACAGCTGTGTGTCCTAACCTCTCTAACATCGCTCCCAGCCCGGAGCTGTGACAGCCAGTTTAAAGGCTCCTGGCAGCTTCTCTCCCTCCTCCCCTGACCTGCTTTCTCGCAAAGATGCCCCTTCCGAGGGTGTCTGTCAGGCTCCTGGTGGAGTCGGTGAAGAGGTGAGGACGCCTGGGCGCCGGTAACTTCCTATGGTCCTCATTTTTCCTTTCCAGCCCTAGGAGGAAGCTGAGCTTGGGGTCCTGTGGGGGATCGGTGCCCCTCGCGGAAGAACAGCGGGCTTTATGGAGCCATAGCCCCTCTCACTTCTGAGTACTGGGAGGGAACAGGGAAGCTGAGCTCAAGAGAAACATCGCAAACATAAAAGCAAACTTCTGCCATTTAAGAGCCAGTCCCCAACCCTGCTTGTGAAATTGTGAACCACAGCGCCTCTCAAAGCATTTGCCGCTGTGCTCCGCAGATCCTCGGGTTAGTCGCCCTGGAGGAGGATGGTTGCCTCGTTTTGATTCCAGCTCTGCCTCGCATTAGCTGTGTGAACTTGGGCAAGTTATCCAATCTTTCTGACACTGAAGTTTTTTTGTTTGTTTTGTTTTTTGTTGTTGTTGTCCAACCCCCCCCCCCCTCCTCCAGCCGCAAGATGGAGATTATAATTGTCACGATGAGCCCTTAGGGTAGTCAGGAGGATGGCATGGGATCATTCAAATAACATGTTTAGCTCAGTGCCTGTCCGGGGCACCTGGTCAGATTGAGATTTATGGCAGCTGTTGTAAATATTGTTATATAGTAACAATGGAGACAGTGGGTTTTCAGAAAGGTGATTTCATACTACCTTAGAGTGACTTTTTAAAAAATCTGGAATGTTGTGTTTTTTTCTCTTTGGAGTTTGAACAGTGAGTGCTCTCTACATGTTACTTTGATCATGAGTGCTTGACTTGGAATATAAATGTTTTCAGTGATGCGGGTCTCTACTAGTTTTGAGGCCAACCCTCGGGTTGCTGAAGCTCTGATCTGGGGGATTCTTTATTGGCAAAACGAGTCTTGAATTTGGTGAGAGATAGGAAGACAAGAGAAGCTGAAAGTTCCATTCATGTGACAGACTCATGTAAACCTTTTATTCCTGTTAAGTCAAACAAGAAACTTTATATTTTTTGTTAGTATAGGAAAATAACAAAATTATCAATTATGTCTTTTGGATTATTTAGTGATGCTGCTAAATTCAATCCCTTCAGGACTCAGACTCACCTTATTTAAATACACCCAAACATGCCTTCACTAGTCTTCTTTTTTAAATTTATTTTTATTATTATATTTTAAAATGAAACAGTGTTCCACCTATATCCTTACCTGCTGGTGACAATTGCTTTTATACTGACTGACTTCATACAGTGATTGACCTCTCTCTCCGCTATGCCATAAGTGCCTGAATTGAGCATCCAGCGTTTATAGTTGGCTGCTTCACAGTCCCTTGCATTTGCATGTGGCAATGGTGAGTGCATGGGAGGGGGTGCGATCCATATTGAGGGAAGGCAAGAGCTTGGCAGTGCCCCTTTATAGGTACCTCCTGCACCAAGCATTGGCAGAGGTGGGATGGCTTGCTTCCGGCAGCCTATTCCGTGTGCATGCATTGTGATGAGCTGGCCAGGATACATCTGAACGCGTGCCTGTGAGACCAGAGACTTGTGGGGGGAAGGAAAATACTGAAAGTAAGGTCAGAACAAGGGGATGGAAAGCAGACTGAAAGCTAATTCCTTTTGGTTCAGGTTCTTTAAAATAAAGATACCCAGTTATACCTTTCTTTCTTATCCATATTATTTGTTACTTAAATCATACATATATCTAACATTTTCACAGTGTGCTCCCTATATATTAGCTTCCTTGTTACTTGCAATAGCCCTGAGAGAAGGAAGGACATGGCAGGAATATTAATAGTGGAAGGAGCTTAGGTTTTGCAGTCATATCAAACTTCAGTTCTAATTTCTATGTAGGTAGGTAATACTGAGCAATTTATTTCACCATTTAGAGTGTCTGCTTTATACAGTCCCAAAATGGGAGGAGGAAATAAGCTGACCCCCAAAAGGATTTGTGTGAGGATTAAATTAAGTGGAATGATGTAAAGTACATGTGATGAGTAGGTGCTCATTAAATGATGTTCCTTCTTCGCTGGTCTCAATTTGTTGAGAAGGAAACTGAAATGAGATTCAGAGAAATGAGAGGTTGCCAAGGGTCACATGGTTATTAAGCTTTAGCTCGGAGAATATGGTTTACACATTTTGATTTCTAGTTAAAGGCTTTTCTTGTCACACCCTGTCGCCTCTTCAGTGAGATATTTAGCAATTTACTTCAGTTGTTAGGTGAACCTTATTTGGCTGGAGATTGCATGGTATCCTTTCTTTCTCAAAGAGGATATTTCCTTGCTAAGGGAACAATCCTTAAACATGCTCTGTTGAATTTAGCAGGGCCAGCTCTCAAGAGACGAAGTTACAAAGCCAAGGTCCCTAAGGCAGCTTCCTACTCTCCTGTGTTGGATGTTAGGCACCTTCAGTTCCTAGGATGTATGGTACTATGAAGACATAAAGTTCAGAATTATGTCATGCTTTTCTTCCTGTTTTGAGTTATTTCATTCCGATGTCTTCATTGAGCTAATTCGAAGGTTGGTAAGAGGATTGAGGAACCGATGTCATGAGTGACGGTAGCATTCTTAGCTTTTCTCCTCCTTTCTCCAATTCTGTGGGTAAAGTTAGAATATAGAGAGCAGCAAGCAGAGGCAGCTTTTGCAGAAAACACAACTGCTTGCTGGTGGCACTGATCACTGGTCTGGAGTTTCGGTCCTCTCTGTGGAAACGGATGGCTGCAGGCTTCTGTAGGAAAAATGAACAGATCTGTTTCCCATCCAGGCAATGGGGCCATTTATCCATTGAGACTCCCTACAGGCCACCGGGTTTCTCTGCTTTGCAGCAAGCAGACAAGCCTGCAAATGCATTTCTGTGAGAAATGCTTTGCTCCTCGCTTTTGGCATTTGGGAGCATGTTTGCTTTTGCTTAAAGGTAGGCAGTTAGCATCATCTTACCTGGCACAGTTAGAAAAGCAGAATGTGGCTGAAGGAAGCCAGCAGATGACGCAGAAATAAAACAAAAAACCAACAACAACACAGTTTGTCTTCAACATAACACACAGTTTCATTTGTTGCTCAACTTTCTGAGGCTTTTGCTGGTGACACAGATGTAGAACCTGGTGAGTCACTGTCGCCTTGTCCGTGAAATATTAAAGAGAGCCACCTACTGTGCTCTTTGCCCATTTTGGAAGTTGTTCTGTGGGAGAAATAAAAACCCCAAAGAACAGGAAGGCTACAGAACATTTGGTATCTGATATTTTGGGGGATTAATTCAGGTTAGCTACTGTTGTTAAATTCCTTTTTTTTTTTCTCCTTCTTTTTGAAAATGCAAATGTATGGTTTATACTGATGGGGTTGTTAGGAGACCATCTTCTGGCCTGGCTATTCTGACCAGCTCGAGCAGCTGTATCAGGGTGGAGTCCTGGAGTCTGGCAGGTACCTGAGGCAAGTTATTGTATTGAGAGGAACCTCAGCTTCCTAGTTAAGAAACAGGAATATGGATGCCTACTTAGAAGCTTCAGTTCCCATGTCAGCACCTTTTTCAAAGGAACCATTTAGTAAACACAACTTCTTTCTTCTGCCACCAACTCCTTTAATGTATTAGTCTGTTAAATTGTGTCAATCAAAATTTAATAGCTACCCTTTACTGAACTCCAGCACGGTTTGTATCAAGTGTTGTATATATATCATCTCATTCATTCTTTGCAATAATCCTATGTGTTTTCTGAGACAGCTGAGGGCCAGTGCCAATGCTGACACTCATCCATGCATTTCTGTTTAGAGTTGGGAAAGACCTAAAATTGTATTATAGCCTTTGACCTAGAATTGAGGACTTGGATGAGGACTGACTACCACCTACCACCCCCCCCACCCCCCACCCCATCCCCACATCCCCATCCTGACATTCTGATCCTCCTATTGCCTTATCTGAGACTGAGAAGTAAGTCTCTTTACCTTTGGGCCTAAAATGTGAGGGAGCTGGGCTAGGTGATCTCTAGGGGTCTTCTGGTCCAATAAGCTGTTTTTCTTTAAGATTCCTTCCAATTCAAATTCTATCACTGTTTCTCTTTGTAAAAGTCAAGACTAAAAGGGGAAAGAAGAATAAAAGGAGAATGTCCTTATTGTTTTACCTCAAGAGATCTATTTTCCAGTAAAAAAGAGGAGGGCAAGGCAAATAACATTCATTGGTGCATGCACTTCAGTCATTTCATTTAAACATAAAAATGACTCTCACACAGGTATGTGGCTTGCTTTTTACAGATGAAAGAACTGAAGCTCAGACAGGTTTGCAGACCTCCCCAAGGTTATCCAGTTAGTAAGAATTAGGACCAGTGTGTGCCTGAGCACAAAGCCTTTTGGTCTACTAGACAATATTTGCTAGACATTTACACCATTCAATCTGAGGACTTCTCCAGCTAGATTCATAAATGTCTCCCCCTGGATCCTCATATCACACCTCTCAGCTGCTCTTCTCTACCCCTGTTTCATTCCCAAACATGCTGCTCAAATTCTTTCTTGGTTCTTCCCAGTCCATGGGACCTGATAACATGTTCTATCTGTATTATAATCTTTTTCCCCACTGTGGGCCAGTCATATGTCCCTTTGTGTTCTCCAAGTCCCTGATTATCACCTAAACTAATGAGGGCACAAGGTATCCTGCCCCATGCCTAGCACAGTGCCTGTACATAACAGGCGCCAGCTGAAATGGGTGATGGATTCCTACTATGCCAGGTTGGTCCAGCCTTGATTTCCAGTTTCCTCATATTTTCTCATATCATTATCTCAAAGGCTGTCTCTACAGACTAATAATGTAACTTCAACTTCCTTCAATTTTGTGGTCACAAAATCAGAAAAATGCTAAGGAGTCACAGACTCTAACAAGGTTGGAATTCGCTGGCTTAGTGGTGAAAAAAGACATTTCTATCCTAATTATAAAGGGAGTTTTGCAGCAAACTCAGTGAAGGATAACACTGAAGTGCATGCTTGCAGGTATTAACAGCAAGGCCAGTGTTAAGTGTCATAAATAAATTACCTGAGAGAAAGTAGGAAGTTTTCAGAGAAGTAGGAAGCTGCAATGAGCTTCAATCTCAAGATTTCTAAAAGCAGTGGGTAATTCACACCAGTCCAGCTATTATTGGATACAACTGGACTTAAGGACAATGACCTTTTATGTCTAGTTTATATCCAGGAGATTCCTGTGGTTTCTACCTGTCTGCCAGATAAGTCCTTATGATTACACTGGCTTCCTTCTTTCTCAATCAATGCTAAAGGCAAAAGACAAGAGGGCCAGTTATTTCATAAATTTCAATATCTGGACATGTTCTTTTCCTAGATAACCCAGTTTCGTAAACCAGTTATGGTTACATGCCATGGTAACTTAAAATTATGGCTGTGTAACATCCTGAGCTTTGGTATCAGACCACACCTCCCTGGTTTGAGTTTGGACAAGTTATTTGGTCTAGCTCTGCTTTATTTTCACCATCTGTGAAAAGGGGATAATGAAACCATTTTATCATGCTTTTGGTAGGTGTCGATCATATGCCACAACCTCGTTAAAAGTCTGTTGCAGGGGATTTTAACCTTCATTATGATCAACAGCTGCAGTGATATTCAGCTACATGCCCAAATCGATACTGGATTGGAAAGTGGGAGACCTAGATTCAAATAATAACTTTTTAATTTTTATTCATATATAAGTGTAGGCCCTCAACATTCTTCTTATTACACACACACACACTCATACACACACACACACACATATTTGCAATGACTTTGAGGTAATCAAGGCAAATGTTGCCAACAGCATTTTACATCCTGAGTCTGAGAGGCTAGTGACCATGCAGCCAGTAAACAGTGGAGCTGGGACTTGGACCCTAGCTTTCTAACTTCAAGGTTATGTTTTTTGTCCCCTTTAAACCATTCAGTCCATCTGCCCTGGTACTGGGCTAGTTGCTTTCATTCTCTGAGTTCTTTTTCTTACCTCTAAAATGAGGAATTTGGACAAGGTGCTCTCTAAGGTACAGTGTTCTAGGAATATGTGCCTGCAGAGTAATGATTTGGAGATGCCACGAAGAGCTAAGCGGAAAGCTATACTCTTCCTTCCGTAGCGGCATCTGCATGGTATGGCATGGGGACATAAGTCCCAGATAGCCGGCAACCTCCTTGGCCTCAGGGAGAATCACAACTGAGCACTGCACTAGGAGTCAGGTCCACAGACACCTTTTATGTCCTCAAGGATGTGATTTGGCCACATTCCCATGACCTGCCAACTGAGTGCCCCTTAGGCTCCAGGTTTGGGGGTATGGAAAGAAAATAGATGGCTGGATGAGGCACACTGACATTTACTGTTTGGGAAGTGAAAAGAGGACCTTTTATATAAAGCAAGCTCTGTATCACCATAATCTTCTACAGAGAGATAAAGGGATAGAATATTTGGCTTTCATTTTGATGTTAGCATTATGAGTGCATCTTTTCTGTTTTGTTTTGTTTTTGAGCTAATTTAGTGCCCATGGAAGAAGCTTAGCTCTTGTTGAAATAAATATAGGAGTCCTTTTAACTTACAGAAATGATGGATATTTGAGAGTGGTAATACACACTAAATAGCACCTTTCTGGAAAACTAGACTTCAGCTTCTCAGTTTCAGAGAGAGATAATGATGAGGGTTAGGGACTGAATGGATAGAGTGGGTAGTGAAAAGGTGGCTGGCTTTGAAGTCCGAGTTAGGTTTGAATCCTAGATATGGCTTGCTTAGCTGGTCCAGACTTAGTTTCCTCATCTGTGAAATGGTAATAAGCATGCACTAGCTATGTCTTAGATAGATAGACATATATCTATATCTGTCTATATCTATTAATTATCCATCTATCCATTTGAAAGGTTAAAGTAAGATAAAATGGATTAAGTCCATAGGACTTAATACCTGCTACCTAAAAGGCACACACTTCTTCATTCAGCACTTCTTTTTACCCCAAAGACACTCATTTGATGCAAATCAGATGGAGAGGGGGAATATATCAAGTAGATCTTAGCTGGTCTAAAGAAATCTGTCCCAGTTTGGCAAACACTGTGGGTGGTAAGGGATAGGGAGTCAATGTGATATTTATATTAAAATAACAGGAAAGCTTTCCAGTGGGGGAGGAATTAGACCAATGATAACATACTGGTGCATGGACCGCCTCCATCTGAATCTTCTGGAGAGTTAGTTAAAGAAGCTGGTATATGGGATCTCTGCACTGAAGTATGATAATCTCCAGATTCGAATTTTCTAAACTGAGAGGTAAGATATGTTGTAAGGGTCTAGAGTGTTTTTATATAGGTTCAAATTCTGGCTCCGTCTGTGTAATCCTGGGGAAGTTATTTAACTTCTCTGTATAAAATGAGATAGCTTACTGGGTTGTTGTGAGAACTAAGTTAGTTAATACATATGAAATGCCCAGGCAGTGATTGACATAAGTAGCCACATGTTATTTCCCTCCATGAACAAACCAGTCTTTAAAATGCCTTTCAAGGCCTCCTCTGGTGCATTGTTTCCTCTCTGTCTCAATCAGCCTGGTAAGGGCCGGGCTAACTCCTACATCTCCTGGAGGCCTTTGCTCAATGTGTTCAGTGCAGGCTGCTTTGATTGCTTTGTACAAAATGGGCCCGCATCCTGCTTCCCATCTCCACCCCTGCCATTCCTGACCTCTTTCCCCTGCTCTACTTTTTCTTTTGCCATAGCAGTTGCCACCCTATTAGCTTCCACATACTAATTAATTAATTTGTTCAGCCTGTCAATTGTTTATTGCTGACTCCATCCTGCTAGAATGTAAAACCCACTTGGGCGGGGACCTTTGTTTTGCTCACTACTGTATCCCAGGTGCCTAGAATAGAGCCTAGTAAATAGCAGTTGCCTAAATCCTGAGTAAATGATGAATAAATAAATTAATAGATGTTAGTATTATATGTTCACAAGGAGTAGAATGAAGTAGATAGAACTGGACAAGAAAACAAATGATATATATTATATATGAAATAAAAATATGTTTTGTATACACATATGCTTATACACATATATACATATACATGCATATGTATTTAGAATTTTGAATATTGAACTAAAAATGTGTGTGTGTGTTGAAGTGATTCCTTGCTATTAGCATTTCTGTAAGGATAGTTTGGTAGAGAGAACACAAGAAAAATATGAGTAACAGACAACAAACAAGTAAACAAAAGGATTACAAGTGATTTCAGGATAAGAAATAAGGCACTGAGACTAAAACAGTAATGAGAACAACAGCATTGGAGGTAGGAAGCACATTTTTAAATAGGAGAGTGAGGGGTGGAACCTCTGGGTAGGTGACATTTGAACTAAGGAAAAAGCCTGAGAAGGAACCAGAATAGGTCTGGGGTCAGGGCTGAGGTGACTGGAGCCAGGTGAGAGGGAGAGAAGGGCTGGAAATAAGGTCATGCGGTAAGCAGGGGCTAGAGCAGACTGGCCTTGCAGGCCAGGGTAAAGAGTTGGGATTTTATGCAAAAAGCAGCAGGAAGTCTCTGAAAGGACTAAAGCAGGATGGTGAGTAGGTTTGACATATTTGGAGCCTTAAACAGAGAGTGAAGAAAAATAGAAGAATTTATTTATAAGATGAGGTGATAAACTACTCTGATCTCATATGGCTCCTAAGAATAGTCACAAAGACAATTTGGTTTCATTGATGTGTCATTCATAGTCTTTCTTTCCAAGTAGACTATCTTGAAAAATATTAAAGTAGGTAAAACCAGATTATTTTGCCTTTTTAAAAATGATATCATTCTTATTTCCAAATGTACTAAGTAATGGATGGAAATGTATACACTCACTGTTGCTCATTTCAGTTCAGCTAGAAATTCTACAGCTCTTGTGTAGGAGTTTTATATAATCAGTCCCCTAATATATTGGACCTAGAGCTATTTCCTTGTAAGATTTGTAAGTACTAATTTTTTGCTGTACTAAAGAGTGAGCATGTAAAATGCAAATGTAATTTTACATAAGATCAATTTCTTCTTTCTGGCTCCACTAGTCTAATTGGCTCCTAATTCTTCAAGAAGTAGAATTCCTTGCCCAGCCAATGTTGCTCAGTGGTTGAGAATCCACTCAAACACCAAGGGGTCATAGGTTTGATTGCCTATCAGGGCACATTCCCAGGTTGTGGACTTCATCCCAAGTAGGGGCGAGCAGGAGGTTACTGATCGATGTTCCTCTCCCATCAATGTTTCTATCTCTCCCTTCCTCTCTTTCTCAAATCAATAAAAACATATTTTTAAAAAAGTAGAACTCCTCCATGAAGTCTTTACTGACATTAGCATATAATAGTAGTCTCATACATACCTCTTAATATGAGCTAAAAGTAGCTTGATAATGTTGGCCAGGCAACTGTCAAGTGCTTTACAAGTATTAGCTTATTGAAACCTCAGAATAACTTTATTAGGGAGAGAGGCTCAATATTTATAATCAACATTTTTCTAAACTGAGGCCCAAGGTCATAGAGTTAGTTAGTCATTGGTAGAGTCAGTATTTGAACTTCAGCAATTTAAACCACTGACTATTTTATTCATGTCTATTTGTCTCATTTTATGATGCCTTATATGGAAGAATAGTTTAATAAATGCATTGAATCAGTGAATGAATGTATGACCTATTTCAAATTATATCATTTCATGAGCATATAATGGTAAAAATGTAGGTTTGAAATTGAGGCAACCTGGGCAGGGTAATGCTATTACTAGTATTACCTCTGTGATATGGTAAAATTACTCAACATCTCTAGACCTGTTTCCTTATCTGTATTCTTGGCACAAGGCTAAAACTAATGTTAGGATTAAATATATGTATACCTATAGTGCTTAACACAGTGCCTGCAACATAATTAGTGTGCAGTCCATTGAGCTGTTTTTTAAAATTATATTTTGAAATAAAATAACCTCCCCAAATATGCTTACCCTTACACACTCAGGCAGTTTTTCAGTTGTGATGTTAATTTTGTTCCAGGATCCATTTTGGCACCTTGCCTTCAGCAGGGCACTCCTGTAGGTTGAAGGGCCGGTCCTGTGGAACCCACTTGTGAGCAAAGGTGCTGGAGGACAGCCCCATCTCTCCTCAGATGTACCTGTAGGCAGCCTGCCAACGCCGCCCATCCTTCTTCCAGTCTTTCTCCCAGTCTGCCTGGCTTGCTGGAAGGTTACTTTACAGTCCAGCGACGGCCAGAGAACATTCTGAGTGACGAGGGAAAAACACAGCGGACTCACATTTCCCCTGGATAATACTTAACATGGCTAATTTACAGAGTTTGTCGGACATTTAGGACTGCTTGCTAATCATAATCACTAATAATGATCCAGTCTTCATGTGTGCCAGGGGCTGTGTCAAGTGCTTTATGTTCATGATCTCATTCAATCATATTGCAACCTTATGTGAATTTTAAATTTTAGTTGTAATCTAAAAATTGAAGAGTTCCATAGTTGCCTCCAAGTGTGTTTTGGGGGACTCTGATGAGAAAAATCAACTATTTCTTAGCAGTGTTTTGTCGCATTTTTCTTCCAAAGCAAGTGGTGCAGGGTTGCTACACCTTTGGAGGCTTCAGGGAACTTCCCTGCAGTGATGGGATGTTAGGCAGAGAAATAAGATAGAGATAAAATAGAGGTTGTGTGGAGCAGGCAAGAAGCGTCATTCTAGTGTTTATTTTACCCTGCATCATTCTAGTGTTTATTTTACCCTAGAAGAAGCTAGTAACAATGAACTGAATCCAATTTGTTGGCTGCGTGTGTTTGCTTCTTTATAAAAAACTAATATTGTGTCGACTTGCAATGGCCTTCTTTTATTTTTTTTTCCTTTATGGGGTATTTAAAAGGTTTAACTTTGATCCTCCCACATCTCCCAAGTTTGATGATTTATTTCCTTTGAAGAAAGATGCATGCAACACACACACACACACGAAAGGTGACTGAATTATTTATATGGCTAATATCCACTACACATTTGTTGGATACATGCATGACAAATATTTCTAAAATCTCTTTTTTGTCCTGAGAATTGGAGCTGCTGTGAGATTTTTTTTTTAATGGTAAAATTTCAATATGTAACTTTCTTTTAAAAATTTTGTTTTAAAAATAATTTAAGAAGGAAATTATTCTAAAATATGTGGTATTAATCTTGGTGATTCAGGAAAGCTTATTGGAATAAATTGTAATTCCTTTAGAATTTTTTGAGGTGAGATCCTTTACACATACAGGGTGTCCCTCAAGAATGAAAAACACACTTTAATAACTGTTAGCTCAATTTTGAAAATGAAATGTATTTTAATAATTATTCAAAGTATGGTTATACATATTTTGGGGCACCCTATACTAAATGGTCCCTGACTGGTATACTTTTCAATTTGTGTAATCAGATTTTCATAAATTTCCTGTCATTTGTTTCTTTCATTGTCTGCTATTTCTTCTTGCTTTCAGCATGTCATGCTCTAGCAATGATCTCTCCATTCCCTATTCAATTAGCCATTTCTGCTTTACTATTGACTAGGGAGCCGGCTCACAAGTTTGGTTAGAACTGTCTGTATGACAAGAATAAACAGTGTTGAATTTGGACTAGATTGGCTCTTCTCTAAGGGAAGGGAATGGAAAGGTAAAGTGACTATAGAAATAGTCTGCTATAGTGAGGCTATACCACACGTACGTATACAGTGGCACTGGGTTTCAGTTACCCGTGTTATTCACAAGGGAGCAGTGGCATCGACAATTCACTTACTCTTTTGGACAATAAGCATTTTCTGAAAACCTCCTGTAGGCAATAGCTGGCAAGTTTTAGAGATTAACATACAGCTGCACAAACACAGCCCCTGAAGAATCAGAATTTATAAATCCTTATGAAAATAAGATATGCACAGGAGTTTATAGTACAACTTGTGTCATATTTGGAAGAGGGTGAGAGTATATGGCCAGTAAAAGATATATGGTAAAACATTCCGATGATTCAGAGGAAAGCATACTGTGTCACTCAGGAAGGGGCTCATGAGGAAGTGGTATTTGAAATGAGTCTTGAAGTGATGACAGGTTTTAGACAGAGATTAGTGGGGAGGAGAGAAGTCTGAGTTAAGGTTAGACCAGGGGAGCAGAAATAATATGGGTTAATGTTATGGAATATGGAATTTATCATAGGAATTGGATCTTCAAATGTGGGAGAAGCTTTGGAGCAATTAAAGGCCCCAAAAGGGACAGTTGGGAAATCAGATAAAAGTTACTAACCAAGGACCATGAGAGGGAGCTGGTAAAGAAGTCTGGGGGAGACTGTTGCTTGGTCTGTGGTAGGCAGACAGTAAGCAAGAAAAGCTGGGTGTGAAGTAGAAGAGAGTAATCTGGAACCCAAGAAGCCAGAGGGAAACCCTGAACTATCTCTCACTGTAGCTAACCCCTGACTTGTGGTACCTGGCCGAAAGCTGGTGCATGTAGCCATGGAGCTTCACACCTGCCTGGCCTTGGACGTGGGGAAGTTGAAGGGAGCTGAAGGACTGCTGCCCCCATCTAGGAGGTGAGCCTCCAGATCAGCAATAATGTGCGTGAGCAACTAGAAGGACTTTCCTAAAGCATTGGTTTCTGCTTTGCTTATCCCATCCATCTCTGATGCAGATTTCCCTGTGGGCAGTCCTAAGTAGGAACTATACCAGAAAGGGAAATCTGGAAAACATAATTCCAGTTTAAGTGGACAAAATTAAAAAATACACATGATACTCCAATTATAGGGAATAGGTTGAAAACATAAATTGAAGGAAGGAAGCCTGTGCCTTGCTTGCGGAAAGCCAGTTGAATTGGGAGATGGTATATAGTCACTGGGGTCACTGAAGGTCAGACTTTCAAAAAGTGAGCTGAGATTGTATTGTTGAGGATCTTAAATGCCCTGTTGAGGAATTCACACTTAATCCTGTAAGGCAAGAAGAAGTACAGAATATTTTTAAGCAAGAGAGGCATTACCAGATCTGTGTTTTAGACAGCTCTGGCATTGGAAGTCACAGCATTGGAACTCAGAAAGGGGATAGGTGGGGCAATTAATGATGATTCTGTTATAATAATCCAGGTAATAAAATTTGCATCCCAGAGCTCTCTTCTGCTCCTACCAAAGGAAGTGGCTCAGAGTCATCATAACAGGTTGTTGAGGATTATCCTGGGAATGAAGAGTCTTTGGTGTGGATTACAAGCCAAGGTGATTTGATCTATGGCTAATATTGTCAACTATAATGTCACTAGAGGCCTGGTGCATGAAATTCATGCATGGATAGGGTCCCTAAGCCTGCAGGGCGATCAGGGCCGATCTGTGGGGTGACCAGCGGGCGATCAGGAGCCCCTGCTGGCACCCACCTTGGAGGTAACCTGCGGGGCAATCGGGGTGGTGTCAGGCTGCTTGCTGGCTGGCCACGTCCTCCAATTGCCCTGCTACCACTGCTGGTCGCTTCCCTCTGTGGGTGACCAGTGGGGTGATCAGGAGGCCCCTGCTGACACCTGCCATGGAGGTAACCAGTAGAGCGAGCCGGTGGCAGCACCAGCCCAATCACTGGCCAGCCCCAGCCCCCACTGCTGCCCACTCACCGGCTGGCCCCGCCACCCCACTGCCACTGCCAGTTGCCTCCTTCTGTGGGGTGACTGGCGGGAAAATCGAGGGCCCCCCACTGTCACCCACTTTGGCTGGCCTGGGGCCTGAAGGCTGGGGGAAGCTCCTGCATTTAGCGTATGCCCCCTGGTGATCAGTGCAGGTTATAGCGACCAGTCATTCCACCGGTCGTTCTGCCCTTCAATCTATTTGCATATTAGGCTTTTATTATATACTAGAGGCCCAGTGCACAAATTCATGCATGGGTGGGTTCCCTCTGAGTGACCTGCAGGAATCGGGCTAAGACCTGCAGTCCAACGCTGCCTGCAGCTCCTGCCGCTACTCCCAATCATCCTGGCCCCACTGTGCCTGCTGGGGGCTCGCGCCCAATCAGTCCCAATTGATTGGGAGAGGCTCACACTGCTGCAGCAGAACTCACCAGCCATGAGCCCTGCATCTGGTGCCCTCCCAAGGGGAGTAGCCTGTGGGATTGGGCTGAAACCGGCTTTCTGACATCCACCAAGGGGTCCCAGATTGTGAGAGGGCACAGGCCAGGCTGAGGGACCCCACCAGTGCATGATTGTGTGGGGGAGGGACTGCGGAAGGGTTCCAGGGCATGTCCAATGCATCTCGCTCAGTCCTGATTGGCCAGACCCCAGCAGCAAGCTAACCTACCAGTTGGAACATCTGCCCCCTGGTTGTCAGTACACGTCATAGTGAGCAGTTGAGCAGCCTTAGCATATCATTAGCCTATTATGCTTTGATTGCATGTTCTGCCGTTCATTCTATTTGCATTACCCTTTCATTATAATATAGGACTAGAGGCCTGATGCATGAAAATTTGTGCAAGAGTAGGCCTTCCTTCCCCTGGCTGCCAGCACTGGCTTTCCTCTGGTACTTGGGACCCAGGCTTCACTCCTCTGGCCACCAGCAGGCACCCAAGACCCAGGCTGCTTTCCTCTTCTGGCCACCTGCAGGGACCCTGGACCTGGGCTGACTTCCCTCCAGCTACCCACAGGCACCCAGATCTTGGCTGGCTTCTCTTGGGCCTCCTGCAGGCACCTGGGACCCAGGTTGGCTTCCCTCTGGCCCCATCTTCATCTGAAATGACATCAGGAAGTCGTTCAGTATAATTAGCATATTATTCTTTTATTACTATAGACTAGAGGCCCAGTACAAGAAATTCGTGCACAGGACAGGGGGGTGCCTCAGCCCGGCCTGTGCTCTCTTGCAATCTGGGACCCCTTGGGGGGTGTTGACTGCCAGTTTAGTCCTGATCCCAGGATTGGGCCCAAACCAGCAGTCAGACATCCCTCTCACAATCCGGGACTGCTGCCTCCTAACCGCTTACCTGCCTGCCTGCCTGATCACTCCTAACCACTCTGCCTGACTGCCTGATTGCCCCTAACCACTTGCCTGCCTGCCTGATCACCCCTAACCAATTTGCCTGCCTGCCTGATCATCCCTAACCACTCTCCTGCCTGCCTGATTGCCCCTAACCACCTCTGCCTCAGCCCCCGCTGCCATGGCTTCATTCGGAATGATGTTTGAAAGGTCGTTCAGATGTTCAATCTAATTAGCAGATTATGCTTTTATTATTATAGAGCCGTGGTGGGCAAACTGTGGCTTGCGAGCCACATGTGGCTCTTTGGCCCCTTGAGTGTGGCTCTTCCACAAAATACCATGGCCTGGGAGAGTCTATTTTGAAGAAGTGATGTTAGAAGAAGTTTAAATTTAAAAAATTTGGCTCTCAAAAGAAATTTCAATCGTTGTACTGTTGATATTTGGCTCTGTTGACTAATGAGTTTGCCGACCACTGATAGAGAGGATTATGGCACATCTAGATAACTGTTCTTTAAAATTCCCTGATGATTCTGCCTCCACTATAGGAAGAGCAAGAGAAGGTATATATGTAATTGGAACATAAACTGTAATGAAATTGGCTTATGCAACCATGTCAGTATCATTTTGAGAAGAAGATGTTTTACAAATAAATGTGACTTATTTCACTTAGTAAAATAATGGCTTTTGGGTTTACTGAATGGTAATAGTAGTCCCTATGTTTTTCCAATTTGCATACTACTTACGTGTCCATTATCTCATTTGATTTGACAATGACTCTGCAAGGTGAGTTTGGTGTGAATTTGTGTAAGTGAGAAAACTGAAGCACTTGGCCCTTGATGATTCCAGAGACCTCACTGCAGTTCCATAGATTCAATGGACACCTTCCTATTGCTTGTCCCTCCATTTCACTCTATGCATCATTGCCTGATAATCTTCTTGGGATACGTAACTGGTTCTGCTGTGTCCTGTTCTCAGTCTGTGCATAGATCTTTGGGCTTCATTACCTTTAAGGTCTCTTTCCACCCAGAAAGCAGACTCCGCGTAATCCAGGTGTTACATAGTTGTCTGATTTCTCACCTCCTTGCAGGATTTTTTACTGCCTTTCATTAAAAGACAGAACACCAAAGACAGGGTAAAGAGGAAACCCTTCACAATAGCATACCTGAGCAGGTATCTTAACATCCCCAGGAGAGCCACTCATCTTTGAACTCGATCATTCCATAAGTCTTCTCTGTCAGCACTTTCAAGCAAATACTCCTAGATGTTTAAAAAACACATCTCTGGCTCCTCACCTGTCAAAACAGCAGAACTCATTCACTGATCTTGACTTATTTAAAACACACACTTACACTAGGTGCTATATCATCTCTGAGTTCAGCAGCCAACAAGTGAATGCAAATGCCTTATCCTCCATTCAGAGCACCCCTGCAGTGCTCTATCCCCCTAGACAGTGGTTCCCAATGTGGAGGTAAATTTGATTTCTAAGGGGGGCAATTTGAGAGTGAGTTATTGACAGGGAATTTTTTGCATTTCTTATGGTTCTAGGAGCCTCATATACAGTATATAAATATATATATTGTGACATATTTATGCATTTCAGTTCTTTATTATATGTTTTGAAACTTTATTTGCTACTTTTTCATATTACTTCATATCATTGTTATGACACATACATGGGCATCTTGTAATAGATGTTTAGTTACTACACTGATCTGTCTGACAGTTCCCAGAAACCAGCTTAGGTGAGCTAGCACACTAGTCATTGGAGTTTCTGGTCTCTTATTACTTCCTTTTCTCTTTTTCAGCTACTTTCTCCTGTTTTAAAGGCATTTTTATTTCAATTATTAACAATTTCTTAGTGATTTCTTTACCAGTACTTCAACTGTCCTTTTTTTTAATTTTTCTCTTTCATGGATGCTATGTTCTTTGGAAGTTTGTTTGAACCAAGTTAATGGCCTTCCACATAAATAGGAATTCACTTTTTAAATAATAAGAACTGTATGTCACTGTCCTGCCGAGGGTGGGGAGCATCAGGATTTTAGAGATACTTAGGTGGCACATGGCAAAAAAAAAGGTTGAGAACCACTGCCCTAGAGGGATCCTTATGGCCTGTCAGACTGGGGTGACAACTTGAGGGGCTGTGCGTTGGGGCATCTGGGATGCTTGCAATTATTGATGGAGAGACATGGCTTAGGAGGAGCAAGAGAACTCAAGCTTTTCCAGCTGCCATTGAGCAGTCTCCAGTTCTCTGGGACTGGTAGATTGTTAGGGTTAAAAGGCTAACCCCGACTTGGCAAAGAAGCCAGAGAGGGATGTTCCTAGGTTAGAGCCAGCCCAACCTGTCTGCCACTGGCCTTACGAGTACAAGTGCAAGCACATTTTCTGTAATATGCTGCCTCTCCTGCTGGTTCTCTCATGTGAGAACTGGCCTCGTTTCTGCCTGCCACACTTATGCATTTCCTGCTTCCTTGAATTTGTATACAGGGAAAAGCTTGGGAGAATCGAAGGCTAGACTTCTAGTAATAAAACAATAACAAATTAGAGTGCTAACTATATGTCAGAGCCTTTATAAAATTATTTCCTGTAGTCCTCACACCTAACTCCAGGAGGTGCCTGATGGACTCGTCCACCAATAAAGACACTGAGTTTCAGCTTGGTTAAGACACTTGCACAGCTAAGGAGGATTTAAGCTCTGGCCTGCATGATTCAAAGGCCAAGCTGAAACCTGGTGCTTTGCTTCGATCCAATCTGCTGACATGTACATGGGCATCTTGTAACAGATGTTTAGTGACTACACTAATCTGTCTGACAGTTCCCAGAAACCAGCATGGGTGAGCCAGCGCACCAGTCATTGGAGTTTCTGGTCTCTTATTACTTCCTTTTCTCCTTTTTCAGCTACTCCTCTTGTTTTAAAGGCATTTTTTATTCCCTCAGTATGCTTTTCTAACTTTAAGGTTTGGATAGGAGTGTAGGGGAAAAAGTGCTTTTCAAAATTTCTAATCTCCCATTTTCAAAACTGAGATCTGTGGAGCCATGGAAATGCCATGTTCAGATTCCCAAAAGTTTCCTTAGAAAGAGAAGCACTTTCCTGACCTGGCACCAGAGACCTCAACCAGGACAAATAGGTAGAGATTCCAGTGATCAGAGTCCAACTCAACATAACGAGATACTCATTACAGTTCAGGTCATATGAAAACTAAGTTGGTAATGAGTTCAACATCACTAGAGACATTTAAAGAGGGCCTAGATATTCACTTGGCAAAGATGTTACAGGCAGATTTGAACACTGGAAAAAGAAGTTTGAATCTAAATGACATTTGAGGGTCTTTCCGGTCTTGGGATTCTGTCATGAATTCACTTAGAAAGTTCATATTGGGAATAAAGGTTTCTCCTTGTTATAATTAACACCAATGAGTGATGTCGCCTCCTCCCTGCCCCCGTGCTTCCCCTGTCTGAACAACTACTCGATTTAATAAGGGACCTTAGGACAAGGAAGGATGTGGCTCCTTCCCTCTTGGCAGTGCTCTGTGTCAGAATGGGAGACTTGTGCTGGGCCTGGCACGGATCCGTTGGGCCGTCTTACCAGCCCAGTCGTGTCTGTGACCAGAGCTCGTGGGAGGTACACATCCATGGAGAAAAACCTCCCACTGCCTGCCAGCTCTGGGTTTTTTTTTAATTTTAAATCTTGCCCAGGGCAGACCTCATGGAGGAATGAAGACACACCTTAGGACAAGTTCGAGTTGGACCAGACAAGCATTACCTGAAAAATGTTCCCTCTGCAGTTGGTAGCATGTGAGAATAGGTCTTTGAGAGCAGTTTCTTCTTGCCATTTCCAAGGAGAGCCACTTGCAAGCCAGGACATCAGGAATGCAAAGCTCTTTTTTTCCCTCCCTATTTTCTTTTTTCTATCTTAAATTGACTTACTACTAATCTGAAAGCTGTGCTGTTCAAAAATGATAATCCTTTGATTTAATGTCAGGGTTGAGACAATTCCTCAGTTCTTCAAGGAGCCAGTATTACAATGATAGAAAGTGTTCAACAGTTGATTAGCAGCTTTGATTTGAAAGAATAAAAGGAAAGATACCCCAACAGGCAGCCGGGCATGCTGGCTCGTGCTGCAACTAAAAATGGACAACTCTTTTCAATTAAATACAGTGATTTGTCCCCATTCAGGACTTACAAAGACTTTACCAATCTCCAAACTGCTTAAATATATATGTATTTCAATAGAATGTAGTAGCTAAGTATGTTTTGCTGAAATCTATCATGTTTGGATATGTTAAACCGTGAAGTCTTCTCTTTTACAAGGAAGCTTGGGGACCTCACAGTCATGTGAGGTCAGATCAACCCACTCTCTCCAGCAAATGAACATGATAAAAACTTCATACCCACAAGAACTCCTGAGGGATCTGGTTTCACACTGCCTGGAGGTAGTTTGGCCAAGATTTCCCATGTACGCCATCCATCTTCACAAAGCAATGGGAAAAGAACAGCAGCTGCATCCTGAGCAGCCTGCTCATTGCTCCTGGGCCCAAGTAGCTGTCTGTTGTTGACACAGGGCCATTGCCTGTTTAAACACGACTCTTTCCTGGGATATAAATGCTTTACTTTAAGGTACAGTTTTATTTTCTAGTAGTTTTTCAGAGATGGGAGATAGCATAGCTCCCTGAGAGAAAGGCTTGAAGTGGGAATCAAAAGCTGTCTCATGTTTTCACAAGTGAGCTATTAACCCCATGAAAGTACCCTCTTCTTCCTGGGCTCCTATTTTCCAAGTAACATTATTTGATTTCCAAGGCCCTTTCTGATTTTCTAGAGGTTGTCTTGATAAGAAGATAGATAAAGGGGGAGAGAATTGAAAACCAGCCAAGTGGAGGATAGAGTTTGGGAAAATAAATTTATTTAGAGTATTACAGATGCTCCCCATCCCACCCCCTCACCCACTGCCTCTCTCCACCAGGTTCCCTCCTCGCACCAAGCCTTCACGACCCTATTGTCTCTGTCCCGTAGGTAATACATATGTGCATATAAGTTCTTTGGTTAATCTCTTCCCATCCCCTCACCCTTTCCCTCTGAGATAAAACTCAGAAATGCCTTGTTACAATAAGACTTTGTGGCAAAGATATGAACTTTGTCTGTGTTGCATACTGTAGGGTAGTATTTGGATTTCCCCTATATGCTTCATTTCTATTTGCTAAGATCTGACTAGAACCATGAATCATGGCCGGGAGGAAGCATAGAGATCATCAGTTTCAATTCACTCTTTTTCCCCATAATGTTCCAAAGGCACTTGTTCAGAGCCCACAGACACTTGAATTCAAATCTCCTGACTCCTTATGCAACTCACTTTGGTATATACAGCCTGTTCAATTTACTTAGCAATGATGAGTCTTTAGCAAAAGAATCAGGCTAGATTCTCAAAGTTGATTGATTCAAGAGATTTGGCTGCCTGCGTGGAGATTTTACACACACACACACACACACACACACACACTGTCCACTGGCTCCTAACCACTCACCTGCCTGCCTGTCTAATGCCCCAACTTCCCTTCCCTGCTGGCCTGCTCACCACCTACTGCCCTCACTGCTGGCCTTCTTGCCCTCAACTGCCCCCCCCCCTGCTCAACTGATAGCCCCCAACTGCCCCCCTGCTGGCCTGCTCACCCTCAACTGCCCCCCAACACTGGCCTGATCACCACCAACTTCCCCCCTGCCGGCCTGCTTGCCCCTACTTGCCTCCCTGGTGGCCTGATTGCCCCCAACTTTCCCCCACTGCCGGCCTGATCACCCCCAACTGCCCTCCCCTCCTGGCCTGATCACCCCTAACTGCCTCTGCCTTGGCCCTGCAGCCATGCCTTTGTCTGGAAGGACATCCAGAAGGTCTCCTGGTCTAACTAGCATATTACCCTTTTATTAGTATAGATTAGAAGCCCAATGTATGAAATTCTGCAAGGGTGGGTTCCCCTGTGGACCCAGCTGCCTCTCGGTCCGTGGCCCTGTCCCCCCACTTGTCTTTCTGAAAGGTCATTCTGCTATCCAGTCTAATTAGCATGTTAGCTCTTATTATATAGGATATCTTACCTAATAATAGAGAAACATATAAACTGACCATACCTCCACTACGCCCACAGCCAATCAAAGTGAGTATGCAAATTAACCCAACAAAGATGGAAGTTAATTTGCATACATAACTGAGTCCCAGGAAACCTCCTTGGCACCCAGGTCCCTCCCAGTCAGCCATGGGAGGGGCGGGGGTGCCCCCTTCCCAAGCCTAAAGCCTCGGGCGGCCCGAGCTGGTGATCAGAGGGGTGGGGGGAAGGGGGGTGGAGCAGGGACCGAACCTGGGATCAGAGGGAAGGGGGAAAAAAATCAATGGAAACACATCCTCAGGTGAGGATAAAAAGAAAAATAAAGAAAGAAATGTCATATCCTATGAAAGACACATCTTGAAAATGCCTAAAGAAAGTTGTCATTTTTTCATGGTGAAGGGACTGGAGTCCATGTTGATGAAAATACCTTGGCAGCTGTAGCGACTGGCATTGGCTGCAGCAGTGGGTTGATGGGGCTGGAGCCTTCCCCTGATCAGCCTGGTCACCTCCTGCAAAGGGAGGCCAGACTGTGGCTTAGGTCCACTCCCAAAGGGGAGCAGGCCTAAGCCATCAGTAGGACATCCCCTGAGGGCTCCCAGTATGTGAGAGGGGGCAGGCTGGGCTGAGGACCCCCTCCCCAGTGCACCAGGCCCCTACTGTGTGTGTGTGTGTGTGTGTGTGTGTGTGTGTGTGTGTGTGTGTGTATATATATATATATATATATGGTTTATTTTCCCCAGATAAATGTATTGGGTATGAGTTCCCTTTTGAGCATCTCTGTTCCTGGCCAACAATGCCTTTCTTTCTTGTAGGTTTTAGAGGTCTACCTTCTCCAAGTGAAACTATTCCTTAAAACTCCTTCTAGGGTCCCCACCAGAGCCACTCACCTTCACATTTCTCATCATAGTCTTTCCTAAGGTAAAACCTCAGCTCTCTGAAAATATTCAGTGATAGGTGCAGTTTAGGTCATAGAGTATTATGAAAAGTTAAGATTTCATAATCATGGGGTAGTCACCAACACAAAAGTTTAAGGTTTACTTACTCTGGTTATAGATATGATTATGTCCAACAACCAACTGATCTTAGATCAATCATGTTACCTTTGTGCTTTTGTTTTGTTAAGAGAGGTGGTTGACCCAAGGCCTTCCTGAGATCTTTGATGATCAAGGATCTTGTGACTGCTTTAATAGCATGTGTTTCTAAAGTGTATTCCATAGCACACAGCTGTTTTATAATGAGTATCCTGAGAAATTATAGTTTTAATTACTAATTCATGGCAATAATTTTGAACATCCATTATTTTTTACTGTGCATAATGATGTCCCTAGGAGCTATATACGACTCTAACACTAAATGGCCTCAAACGCTGAGATTACTAGGGTTTATTTCTTTGTGTGTTTCTAATAGCTCAACTTTTTCCCTGACATCAACATACATACTTACTTATAAAAGTATTTTTCCTCCCATCCAAATCATGTACTCTTTTCTGCTTTGGCATGAGGGCTTGGATGAGGATCTGAGGCTTTGTCCTGTAAGTAACATTGATTCATAATTTTATTTTATTTTTTTAGATTGAGGGAAAATTTATTCTGGTTGTATTTAGAGCACTGGTTTGCATGGTTGGCTATTGGGTATTTGTTTGATAATTGACACTGGCTAGTAATTGAGTTACCAGTTGCTGAGGTATAACTACATGCATTTTATTCTGTTTTGCAACTCCCACCTTTATTAGCCATTAAGTTTCTTAGACATTGGAATCATATTAGGTTATTACTGTGGTTTTCTGAGTAGATGCTAGGAAGTCAATGGCTTTTTTTAATTAATGCTAAAGGAAAATCACCATAAATTGTAAGTATGAAAGGAATAAATTTTAAAAATGTTTTATTGATTTTAGAGATAGAGGAAGGAAGATGAAGAGAAACATTAATAGAGAGAGTAAAACATCAATTGGCTGCCTCCTGCTCACCTCCTCCTCACCCCCTCCCCAGGACCAAGCCCACAACATGTGCATGTGCCCTGACTGGGAATCCAGCCAGTGACAATGCTCAACCAAGTGAGCCACACTGGCCAGGGCAAAAAAGAGAAAATTAAAAAAAAATCAAAATGTCATCAATAGAGAAACGGTTGAATACACTATGATATAACCGGACAATGGAATTGTATTTAGCCATTCAAAGGAATGAAGTCTATTGTATGAACTGATCTGGAAAAATGTGAATGATATATCCTATATAATAAAAACCTAGGTGGCGTCATACCCTTGCACAATGCCCTAGCACAACGTCCTGACAAGATGACTGCCATAAGATGGCCATGCACACAATGGAGGTGGCGCCTGGCAGCCACTCTGTGCAGTCAGGCCTGGGGGTCCCGTGGATCTGTGCAGCACAGAGGAGGCTGGTCCCGGCATCTATGCTACCTTGAGTGGAGGAGGTAGGTTCCAGTGGAGGAGGTGGGTTGTGGCAGGAGACAGCAGTTGTGGGCAATCAGGCCAGCAGGGGAGCAGTTAGGCATCAATCAGGCAAGCAGGGGAGTGGTTAGGGGACAATCAGGCAGGGAGGCAGGCAAGCAGTTAGGAGCCAGCAGTGAGAGGGATGTTTGACTTCCAATTTAGGCGTAAACAAGCAGTCAGACATCCCCTGAGGGGTCCCAGATTGGAGAAGTGCAGGCCGGGTTGAAGGACACCCCCTCCCATGCACAAATTTTGTGCACCAGGCCTCTAGTTGTTATATCAAAGAAGCCACTTGAAAACTCACATATGTTTCAATTTTTGTAAAACATGATAAAGAAAAGGTTATATGAAAAGATGGAAAAATCTGAATCCTAGGAGTTACATGTGATTATGTTAGGAGTTGGATTTATGAATACTGAAAAGAGAAAAGGGGACATATGTTTTCCTCTCCTATCTAATATAAAAATTTTTAAAGGGAATAATAAGATTCTAGATACTTTCTCCCAATATTTTACTGTGAAAATTTTAAAGCTTACAGCAAAGTTGAAAATATGTGATAGTAAGTGCCCTTATAACCACTGCCTAGTTTCTACTACTAGCTTTATATAATACTTGCTCTATTACATATCTGTTCATTTTTGAATCTATGGGTGATTTTTAAATTTTTATGTTTCTTAGTTTTTTCAGACTTATTTAAGGAAAGAACCTAGAGCCTCTTGTAAATGAGACACATAGCCTGTAGCAATGAGCCATAACACCATACATACAGATTTTACTGATATTGATAGACATATTAATTGAGAATTTATTAGATGTATTTACCTTAGATATCATAGATATTATAGATATCATATATACTCTCTCTCTCTCTCGCTCTCTCTCTCTCTCTCTCTCTCTCTCTCTCTCTCTCTTAGTAATATTGGTAAAGGCAGCAATGAACTAGTCTATTAGAGTTTGGCAACTATTTGAATTTCCTAAGCATTATGTGAATCTCCATCCCCTGCTACCTTGCACTGACTCTGTACCTGCTTTTCTAGGTACCCATAGTTAGCTTTGCAAACCCTATACACTCTTATAGACTCATTTAGCTTCCTTTCTCAGGATATTACATTATGACTTGTTTCTAGAAATTATCGAGTGTTGAGAATAAATATAAATGATTTGTGATTTCTCTGAGCCACTGCTTGATTTTAAGATTCCGATTATCAGACACTTTAAGAAAGTTGGGACAGACCATAGTTTGTTTTGGTCCTACATAATCTCATTTGGAGAAAGGGTATTCAGTTGAAGATGCACTGTGATTTGCAGAGAGGCAATTGTATTGAAGAGAAATAATGATTTGGTACTTAATTATACATATAAAATGTGGAATATGAGTAATTTTAGATCTAACCTAAATTTAGGATGTTTTATTCTGCATACTTTATTTTACAGCTGGACCTTGCCTTCCATTTTGGTGATTAGATGTCCTTTTCTCCCTCCCCACAAAGGATCAAATACATATAAGATGCCCATCATTTCTCCTCTGGCTTATCATTCTAGGCCTACTTCCCATAATTCCTTGTCTGCTTCCCTGCAGATCACATTCTAGTCTTACCAGATATCTTAGTTTCTGATAAATATCTGCTTTTAGAACGTTGTTCAACTTGTTTTATCTTTTTATAATTTCTTCTCTCTCTTCTTCTTTCTTCTTCATTCCTCCACTTTCTTCTGTCGTCTGTCTGGTACCCACCCACCTACACCCCCCCACACACACACACACTTTTCTACCTGCTTAACTTGTTTAAAGGCAGGGTCTTCATCTCTAGACCTATCCACTAGAAGCAATCATTCCTTTCTTAGCCTTTCTATGACACATTATTTACACTTTATCACTTAAAAGGTTGCTCCTCAACCTATGGTATGTGATGCAATAGCACATCAGCCTCTGGGGGTTGACTGAAAATGTAGACTCTTGATTCCCGAACTAGACCTACTGAATCAGACCCTGCATTTCACCAAGATCTCAAGATCACCCTTGTTTACATTACTATTTGAGAAGCACTGTCTTAAAATGGATATCTAACTTTGCCTCTCACTTGATTGCTTTTGTGGCAGTGGATTCTGATAGACTGTGCCTTGTGATGGGGGCTGTCTTTATCTTTCATCTGCAGGGCATGGTGGATGGCTCTCGTCATATCTGAGGCCCTTCTGTGTATGCTTTTGAATGAAAGCCTGCGTTTACAATGAGGAGGGGAATGTGAGGGAAATATAGGAATGCAGGATATGTTTCTGATTCTTGTCAGCATGAAAGCTTTCAAATTGTCTCACTTCTGTCATTGCTGTGGTTACATTTTATAGACCCAGGTATAAAAGGGCTCACCCTATTATCAAACCTGTTTTCTCCTCTCACTTCTTTGACAAGTGCCACAGTGATATGGGATATTTGAGCTTTTCGAAGCTTATGTGAATTTACTGGCCAAGGGCATATATTTAAGGCACAGGGAAATATTGTATTGATATTTTATGAATAAAGTTATAGTTGTACAACTGGCATTATTGTTTGTTTCCAGAATTGGAAGCCTAATCACAATGTCAGAGTAAGGTCCAGAATCTGATCTCAGGAAAATAATATTGTTTAATTGATTATATTTGTTTTTTGAAAACTTGGAAAGGAAGAAGGTCCATAATTTCAAAAGGGCTTTTTTGATCTCCCCTTATAGATTCTCTCCCCCATCCTCATCTTTCCTACTTTCCCTGGCATTATGGCTTTTCTTGTCTGTCACTTCTGTCTTCTCTTCTAGTTTCTACATCTTTGTTTCATAGTTTTCTTATTTATTTCACCCCTTATTCCCATTATCAACACTGTATTACAAATTGTGATTTTTGTGATTCTTCACAAACATGCTGAGTGTAGTTAATTAGTAAAATTATAATAAACATAATATGAATATAGAAAATAAATTAAAGAATTAAACGAAATAAATATAATAAACATAATAATAAAATAAGTAAGATGAATATAAGTATAAATAATATTATTATAAAGAAAATAAAATAAGTAACCAGATGATAATTTAACCTGCATAAGAACAAGCTCAGCAGATCTTGTGATTTTCTTCCTATTAGTAAAAATAAACTAAAATATGTAATTCTATTTTCATCCATTTTGCTAAGATTGTGAAATTGGCCCAGCTGGTGTGGTTCAGTAGTTGAGCATCAATCCATGATCCAGTTCGATTCCCTGTCTGGGTTTATGCCCAGTTTGCAGGCTAGATCCCCAGTAGGGGTCATGAAGGAGGCAGCCGATAGATGTTTCTCTTTCATTGATGTTTCTATCTCTTTGTACCTCTCCCTTCCTCTCTCTCTAAAATCAATAAAAACATATATATATATACATATATATTTAAAAATTATAAAATTGTTTGAATACTTCTATTTCTATTATTTATTTAGAAGATATTTTCTAGTTCTGTGTTCTCCATGTGGCATTTCAGTGGATGCAAAAATGAATTATAAAAGTAAAACACAACTTGTTTGGCCTTCAAGACTGAGGTGCTCACATGAAATAGAGGAGAGAAGAGAGTAGCTGCAATACAAGGTAAAAGGGGATACATACTAATACACATGCAATGCAATTGTCATAGAGTTTTTGTTCAGAGGAATCCAGGAGGTACTGCATGTGCAGAAATGGCAGGAAGTTTACTAGAGCACTGAAGGACTAGTTTCTATGAATTCTGGTTGCTGTTGTTCACAGTCATATTCTCATCCTCTCTCTTTTTCTCTCCATCTCATTTGCTTCCTTCCTCCATCACAAGGCCTCTTTTTCCCTTTTGTCCTTCCATTGCTATTTTTTTGTCTTTGGTGGTAATGTTTGTATGATTTTGATTCTGAAACCAAAAGCCTCGAAAAGCACAGAATTCTGTTTGGAAGTCATTTTACAAACATCTCCTATAAGTTTGTCTGTAAGGAAATTTCTTCCTATCCTGGGTATACAATGAACCATTTATTGGTCTTCAAGATCTCAATACGAACTCATTATTTAAAATTTATTATTATTTTTCTTCCAGAACTGTATTTGACAATTTCTTCTTGTTTTGTTGCTGGTTTGCAATAACAAGAATTAGTCTTCATTCTTGTGTGTGTCTTTGTGTGTCTTTGTTTTAGTTATTTCCGCCCCCCCCCCCCTGCTAAAATTTATTGTACTAAATGTTATACTTGTTATAGGGTTAGGAGGTATTGGGAAAATATAATTAAAAACAAAACTTCTCAACCCAAAAATCCTCTCCACAATGGTATGAGTGAAAGAAAACACCTTTATTTTTGAATAAGCATTAAACTAGATGTGATGCATATCACAGACAATCCACTAAGAAAGAGACTGCAAAGACAGAAAGAAATGTCACCCTTTTAGAGTGCCACACAGCCTATTACACATGAGTTTTCAAGATGAGCAATAACTTGTCTTCAAGTTAGAGGACTTGGTAGCATCATTTGTAGCACATAGCCCATCCTGACTTTACTTGGTAATAGGCATGACTACCTATGTTATTTAATTGGGTTTATCCAAAGGAAAAACTTCTCATATTTATATTTTAACTGTATTTTATTGTGATAAGAATCCTATATAATAAAGATTTGCAAATTGACCATCACTCCAACACATGATGGACGCCCCCAAGTGGACACAAGATGGCCACCACAAGATGGCCAGCAGGGAAAGGCAGTTGTGGGCGATCAGGCCAGCAGGGGAGGGCAGTTGCAGGGAGGACCAGGCTGGCAGGGGAGGGCAGTTGGGAGGGACCAGGCCAGCAGGGGAGGGCAGTTAGGGGCAATCGGGCCAGCAGTGGAGCAGTTAGGTATCGATCGGACTGGCAGGGGAGTGGTTAGGGGGTGATCAGGCTGGCAGGCAGAAGTGATTAGGGGCAATCAGGCAGGTAGGAAGGCGAGCAGTTGGGAGCCAGCAGACCTGGATTGTGAGAGGGATGTCCAACTGCCCATTTAGGCCTGATCCCAGTGGAATTGGGCCTAAACAGGCAGTCAGATGGTGGGATTGGGCCTAAACAGGCAGGCGGACCCCATCCCTCAAGAGGACCCAGATTGGAGAGGGTACAGGCTGGGCTGAGGGACACACCCCCGTGCATGAATTTCATGCATTGGGCCTCTAGTACTTAATATAAGATCTACATTCTTAACAAATTTTTAGTCTACAATGCATTATTTTTGACTGTAGGTATAATGTTGTATGAGCTCATTTAGCTTCCATTGATTCTTAACTTCAATCTCCCCCTCCCTCAGTCCTAGGGAACCACCATTCCCCTCTTTGATTCTATGAATTTAACTATTTTATATTACTCATATAACTGGAATCATGCAGCATTTCTAATTCTGTTATTGGATTATCCTACTTAGTCTTATATCCTCAAAGTTTATGCTTGTTGTTGCATATTGATGAATTTCTTTCATCTCTAAGGCTGTGTAGTATTACAACATTTTATTTGTCCATTCATTTGTGGATGGGCACTTAGCTTTTTTCCACATCTTGACTTTTGTTAATAGTGCTGCAATGAATATGGAGTAAAGATATGACTTCAAGATCCTGATTTTAATGTTTTTGGATAAACACTCAGAAATAGGGTTGCTGGGTCTGGCAGGAAGTAATTTTGCAACTTGGAGAAAGGTACACCACTGAATTTAGGTTCTTGACTTCCCATAGAGACTGGGAGGTATCACCCCTATCTTGATGCTTACATTTCAAAAAGATGATCCCCAGGTCTCCGAGAAAGACATTTCTATGGCACAAAGATGACAAGAGACTTATCTAGTCTTCAAAAGGATTTATCAAAAGAGATGAGAAAGTACCCAATAATTAGTATTTTTCTAAAATAAATGCTCTGACAAAAAGTAGCAGTGGGAAATCATTTCCCTTATTTTCAACAAAAAGAATTAAGCCTGGTATTTTTAATTTGTATTTGTTCTTACAGAGCCTAGAACTTATTTTCAAGTGTTTAACTAATGCAGTTCAGAATTTAAGTCTTAGTTTTTTTTCTGAGTTTATGAATAGTCCGTGATTCAGCTGAGGTATGCCTTTGGTCTTGTATAACAAATTACATACCTTCCTGTTGGAATCTGATTTGAAAATTCGTTCACATTTCTAAATTTTTAATTTTTTTACTGTGGCAAAATATACATAAAACTTACCATTTTAACCATTTAAAATTAAGTGCATTCGCATTGCTGTTTAACTGTCAAGGCCATCCATTTCCAGAACTTTTACATTTTCCCAAATTTCAACAGAAACTGTATACCCTTTTTTAGACACTAACTCCCTGTTCCCTCAGCCCCAGGCAAAGGCCACCATTAGCATTTTAATCTACCTGTTAAAAACTGCCTGGGTGAGATCAGGGGCTACCACGGTGATTTGGCAACAGTATGGATAGACCTTGAGAATATCATGCTAAGTGAAATAAGTCAGGTAGAAAAAGTTGAGAACCATATGACTTCATTCATATCTGGGATTTAAAATTGAAAGCAGCAAATGAACAAACAAGAAAACAAACAAGCAAAAAAACCCTCACAGACACAGACAGCAGTATGTGGTTTTCAGAGGCAATCAGGGAGGGGGGAAAATAAGAGGTAAAAGGGACCAATATATGGTGATGGAAGATGATTTGACTTTGGGTGGTGGGCACACAATGCAATATACAGATCATGTATCATAGGATTATACACTTGAAACATATATAACCTTATTAATGCCATTCCAATCCTATCTAATAAATGAACAATATGCAAATTAACCATCACTCTGCTACACCCACAAGTCACACCCACCAGCCAATCAGGAGCAAGTATGCAAATTAACCCAACCAAGATGGCTGTGGCCACAGAGTGAACAGGAGGCTTGGGTTTCCCCGGCGATGGAGGAAGCCAAGCTTTCTGCACACCCTGGCTGGCCAAGGCCTCCACTCAAGGCTACAAAGTGGATTTATTTATTATAGGAGATAAATAAATCCCAACAAAAATGGCTGCAGCCACGACCAAGCAGGAGGCTTGGCTCACTCAAGGCTACAAAGTTTCAATTATAGAAGATAAATAAATACCAGATACCAGGGCATCCACTTGGGTGGCTAGGGGGCATGGCCAGCTTGCAAACCACCTCAGGCCCCTTGCCCAGGCCGCTCCATACCCAAAGGGAACCCCCACCCTGATCCGGGGCACCCTTCAGGGCAAACCAGCCAGCCCCCACCTGTGCACCAGGCCTCTATCCTACCTAATAAAAGAGTAATATGCAGATTGACCATCACTCCAACACACAAGATGGTTTCCCCCATGTAGACACAAGATGGCTGCCACAAGATGGCCAGTAGGGGAGGGCAGTTGGGAGGGACCAGGCCTGCAAGGGAAAGCAGTTGGGGGCAATCAAGCATGCAGGGGAGGGCAGTTAGGGGTGACCAGGCCAGCAGAGGAGGGAAGTTGGGGGCGACTGGGCCTGCAGGGGAGGGCAGTTAGTTGCAAACAGGCTGGTAGGGGAGCAGTTAGGCATCAATCAGGCTGGCAGGGGAGTGGTTAGGGGGTAATCAGGCTGTCAGGCAGAAGCAGTTAGGAGCAATCAGGAAGGCAGGCAGGTGAGCAGTTGGGAGCCAGCAGACCTGGATTGTGAGAGGGATGTCCAACTGCCCATTTAGGTAGGATCGGGCCTAAATGGGCAGTTGGACATCCCTCCAGGGGTCCCAGATTGGAGAGGGTGCAGGCTGGGCTGAGGGACACACACCCCTGTGCACAAATTCCATGCACCGGTCCTCTAGTAAATTTAATAAAAAGAAAACTGTATAGAGAGGTAAGAAGAGTTCTGTTTACCCAGGATTCAAAATACAGAGGTGTTTTATTGGGAAGCTGACAGGGAAAAGCCACATTAAAACTGTTGAATGTGGGAGGTAGACAAGTGGGGAAAAAGGAGACATATGTAAAACTTTAGACAATATAAAAACAAATATACATTGAATGTAGTGCCTCCCTTTATTCACGTGATGGTACACTAATTATAAATAATCCAAGTCTGTGCAGTTCCCAGAAATGTCTAATTTGTGTCACTTCATTTTTTTTCCAAAGTGATAAAAACTGCCTTGTTAGTAAAATATTATTGCTTATAATTCTGGGACTTTACTTACGTAAACTGACAATTTCTACTACCATTGCTTTAGTGAACCTTTTATCTTTCTTAATTGATCTTTTGTTGTATTTTGTGATACACAGCAAACTAAATAAGGAGCAGTTCCTTTCCCTTTTTTTGCTTCTAGCTGACCAGGGATACTGGGGAGAAAGATATAAAAGCAACAGGACTGACGAGCTGCTGCAATCAGAGCACCATATTTAAAACCTAGCTTTGCCATTTGATTGCTATGATAGATTAAATAAGATACTTCACCTTTTTGCACCTAAGTTCTTCATCTTGTAAAACAGGAAAATCATATTCCTTTCTGAATAAGTGTTGTGAATATCAAATAACATAAGACCTGAAAAGAAGCACTGGGTATACTGTCAAAGTGTGGATTATTTCTGCTGAATAAGATACCTAGCAGGGAATTGGAAAATATGTGTTGAATGAACATATATTTTTCTCAAAGTTAAATTCTGAGGGTTCTCTCCTCCCCACACAAAATCCTGGCCTGCCTGATAACCTCCACTGTCTGTTTTCCTCTGGTTCCTGGTCGCATCTTGCTCCAGGTTTAAAATAACAAGAGTTGTTCAGCTGGTGTTGCTCATGAGCATCTACCCATGAACCAGGAGGTCATGATTCAATTTCTGTTCAGGGCACATGCCTGGGTTTCTAACTTGATCCCCAGTAGGGGGCATGCGGGAGGCAGCTGATTGACAATTCTCTCTCATCATGGATATTTCAATTTCTCTCTCCCTCTTGCTTTCTATCTGAAATCTATAAAAATATATAGTAAAAAAAAAATCTCTAGTGTTCACATTTTGGGGAGAGATGGATAGGGACCAAAGGCATGTTTGTTATGTTCTCTCACTGGCTCTAAGTGAAGACACTTCCTCAGAGATTCAGAGGGATTCATTAGAAATACAGTCATCTCTTGGAAAATATCCAGTAGGAAGAAGGGACTTTCCTTTTTCCCCAGCAGCAGCGTGCACGGGAAATTTTATGCTGGCCAAAAAACAATGAGCAGCAGTAATGTTGAATCAGACACTGTGAATCGAATATTCCATGGCTAGTCCCAGGGGTCCCCTATGTGGACACTGGGGCAGGAGTCAGTGGGGATCTTCTCTCGTTCAGTGTCATCATCAAGCACAGGATAAGTGCAAATGTGTGTATTATAAGGCATAGCCAAGTCTTACACTGACAAAGCAGATGGCAGTCATAGGGTATTCTTGTAAAGTGACAGATTTCAGTGAGAACACATCTCCCTGAAGATGATCTGGAGAAGAGGATGAGTGTTGAGAGACCAGAGGTGTGGAAAACAATGGAGTGATGGTATTTTCCTAGACTGGGGAGCAGCCTGTAGGACCATCCTGCTGTGGGTAGATGATCTGCTACTCCATAAAGAAGCTGGCAATCATTCAGTGCACAGTACTGAGCACTCTCCGTGTGCCCGGCTTCAGGCTTAGCCCCTGAGACAAGCATCCATCAGAGGTAGACCCTGTTCTCAAGGGTCTCAAGAAAGAAGACATACACACTTAATTGCAATACAGAGTAAAAAATGGCATTAATGGGACCAAAGGGAAAGTTGTAGGGAGAAGGGATATATTACATCTGGCTAAGAGAAGAAGGGAGGTACCATGAAGGAAATGGCTTTGAAAATAGATCTTGAAGGATGGGCAGTGTTTGTATACGTGAAGACGAGCAGGCAGGGCATCCCAGGCAGAGTGATGATTAAGAGGGAAGGGAGGCAGAGGGTGATTTATAGCAGCGTCTCTATGTGCACCTGTGGCCGGAGTCCAGGTTATATGAGGAGTGGAGCAGAAAGGGTTGGATAGGGGAGTTTTGCCACCAAATCCAGAATGGCGAATGAAGGATATTGGGGGAAAAGAATTAAGATGAGCTGTGTGGGAAAATCAATTTGGTCCTTGTCATCAGTCAGCCTTTACAAGTGTCCTCACAGCCCTGAAACTTTCCTAAGGATTTTACCACCTTCTTGTTTGTGATGTGGTAAACTTTTTTGGGACATTGGAGAATAATATTTTAATCTCTTTTCAAGCATCAGTAGATAGAAAGGGTATTTATGTGCAAAAAAACTACTACTGGTTTTTAGGTCAGCCTAATGAACCCATGCATTTCCTCATCTTTCTCTCTTTTCAGAGAAGGGCAGACAATTAAAAATAATAGCACTTCTAATTTTTTTTTTTAGCATATATTAAGGTCACAGAAGGAAAGGGGTGATTTAATGGGCCTCGTCATCTGTACTGTTTCCTTCTATAATTGGAGAAATAATAGCTCCCCCCTGTTTTCCTTTTCTTTCTCCATGATATCTAATGTTCTGATTTTGCAACAGGCTTCACGCATCCAAAATGCTAGAAGTGAAATCATAAGCAACTCCAATTAGCTATACTGACGGAGCATAACATCACTATACTTAAATTCAGCAGCATGTCTTATGTCTCATTTTAAGTAACCATTATGATATTTTTTCTACATCAGCTTGCTACAGGGATAGCTCAGAAAATTAGAAAATTGATTCAAATTTCCCACTTTTCCCCCCAATTAAGAATTCATGACCCTTAACTCACTAGTTTTTTCTAATGTGCCCCATGAGAGAATTTACAGGAGTTTCTCCAGCTTGGTCTGTTGCCTTATACAGATGAAACCCCTTATTTTTCTGAAAGAACTTCAGTCAGCATTTCCAAATTCTGCCAAGAATCCTAGTGCTTAGAGATATTCTAAATAGAGATTCATAAAGTCAATTAAGTTTGAGGAGCACTGTAAATGATTCTTAAGTATTTAGTTTCACAGTGTACATTAGCATTCTAAAGACCCCCAGAAATCCTGTAGAAAAAGATGAATGTTAACCTCATTTTCACCTAATATTAATCACCCAATGTTTCTCTAAAATGAGGGCACAGTACCAAAACATATACAGATAGTCCTTGGGTTATGTCAGACTCAATCTATGTCGTTTCATGGTTACATCACCATCTCCCATTTATTTATTAAAAAAGTTCCGTCATTTTGGCGTATGTACATATGTGCTTTATGTTTTTTATTATTTCCTAGAGGCCTGGTGCATGAAATTTGTGCACAGTCCAACTGCCCGTTTAGGTCTGATTCCACATCCCTCTCTCAATCCAGGACTGCTGGCTCCCAACCACTCGCCTGCCTGCCTGCCTGATTCTCCCTAACTTCTTCTGCCTGCCAGCCTGATCACCCCCTAACCACTCCCCTGCCAGCCTGATTGATGCCTAACTGCTCCCCTGCCAGCTCGATTGCCCCTAACTTCCCTCCCCTGCAGGCCCGGTCACCCCTAACTGCCCTCCCTTGCCAGCCTGGTTGCCCCTAACTGCCCTCCCTTGCAAGCCTGGTCACCTCCAGCTCCCCTCCCTGCAGGCCATATTGTGTCCACATGGGAGCAGCCATTCTTGCCCACATGGGGGTGGCCATCTTGTGTGTTGGAGTGATGGTCAATTTGCATATTACCTCTTTATTATATAGGATTTGCCACAAGTAAAGGTCAGGAATTGTTATCTATTTTTTAAATTTTTTTTTTTACTGTTTCACTTCATTACTGCTGTGTATGTGCTCCATGTGAGTCACATAGATGCTTATGTAGGTGGGTTCTGACTTACAGCGAAAATCGCTTATGTTGTACCATAGAGATGGATCTCCGACATAACCCAAGGACCTACTGTATATTTTTAAAAGCAGTCTATAGAATCCCTAGCTAGACAATATGGATCAATATGTGGCCTTCAGAGGGTCTACCTTAATCCAAGAATACAATTCAAAAAAAACAAAATCAATAGCCTTTAGACAGATGTATTGAATTCATCATTTGTCTACCAAACAAGATTAATGTGAGGATTTTTTTGTAACTTGGCAATCCTTTAAACCCTGTCTGTATCAACAGAACTGCTACATCTTATATTATTTTCCTAAATCTGAAGAAACACCAGAGGGGACTGAAATAATAAGACAGTAATTTCAGCTGCAGAATGCAGATCTTGCTGACCCTGTGGGGTTATTGCAGAGTAAGATTAATTATGCAGATGTGACACCCGAGGCTTTGGAGTTGAAGTCCCCTGTTGTAATTCACTGTAGGATCATTCATGTAGCCAGCATTTTGATATGATTATTATTCCACCACGATTTTATCCGCCCCTAGACAATCGCAGAACCACTTACCAGCATCTCTCATTGATTTCTTATTTAAAATTTCCAGGGCCATGGCAGGCATTCAGGTCCTGTTGTTGACAACAGCTACAAATCAATGGCATGGAGCAACAGGGGGTTTTCTTTAGGACATGACAGATGCTGAGATTGTTTGCTAAGCAGAAGACAGACATTGGGACTCCAGTAGGAAGCAGTGTTTCTGGGGCCCAATGTCTCTAACACAAACGTTTAAAGTAATGACAGCAAGAGCAGAGAGGATGCGTATAGCAGGAAGATCATGAGATTTGGTGTCAGGATGTCTGAGTTTGAACACTGGTCTCACGATTTATTATCTGGGCCACTTCAGGGAAATCACTACTTTTTCTGTAAATAGTGTTTTCTGAAAATAGTGTTTCTAGGCCCCCATATCTCTAACACAAATGTTTAAAGTAATGACAGCAAGAGCAGAGAGGGAGCACAGAGCAGAAAGATCATGAGATTTGGTGTCAAGAAATCTGAGTTTGAACACCGGTTTCACCATTTATTATCTGTGCCACTTTGGGGAAATCAGTCTTCTTTCTTGTAAAATGAGCTTGCTATTAAATACCAAACTGCTGGCAGTCTTCTGAGATTTAAATGCTTCTGAGATTTAAATGAATATGTGTGTGTGTGTTGGGGGGGGGGGGGCGGGAGGGGAAACAACAACTTTGTGAATGGCAAAATGTTTTAAATGTAGTTTTTGTGCTAATGAGAAAGACTTCCATTCTTCATCTGGCAGAGTCAGCATAATCAAACATGCCTGTTATGGCCCAGTTGCTTGGGTAATGTCCTGTTGACTCCTCTAATGGCTGGTGCTGCTACCTAGGGCAGAATGTGGTCACCATGCATTGATATGATTAGCAGCTTCAAGGAGTGAATGCCCTTGAAATGATGTGCAGAATAAAATTCCCATTTCTAATTGCTGTGCTTGGTCCATGGTGTTAGGGACTTCATAACTGCAAGATAATACTCATCTAATTAGAATTTTTCAACAAGTTTTTCTTCCTGTTCTATGCTCAGTGGAAACAATAAGGCTTGCTTTATTTTAATTTTGCCCAAAATGCATTTCTTACTGCATGGATACATTTTGGAGTGTTACCATCTTCGGAGTGCAGCAGTAAAGCCCATCTTGTTCAAAGAGGTCCCCTCCCCTCCATACTTTCCTAATTCTGTTCTCCATATTAAAATGCTAGTGATTCCTTCCTTAGAGCATGATGCTTGGACTCATTTGTATCCTATATCCTATATAATAAAGCCTAATATGCTAAGTGCCTGGTCATTCAGTCAGCCGTTCAACCAATAAAGCATAACATGCTAATGATATGCTAAGGCCCCTCAACTGCTTGCTATGACGTGCACTGACCACCAGGGGGCAGATGCTCTGACCAGTAGGTTAGCTTGCTGCTGGGGTCAGCTGATCAGGACTGAGTGAGACATGCAGGACATGCCCTGGAGCCCTTCTGCAGTCCCTCCTTGGCCCTGATTGTGCACTGTTGGGGTCTCTTGGCCTGGCCTGCACCCTCTTGCAATCCAGGACCCTTTGGGGGATGTCAGAGAGCTGGTTTTAGCCTGATCCCACAGGCCAGGCCAAGGGACCCACTTGTGCACAAATTCGTGCACTGGGCCTCTAGTACTTAATAATAGCAAATACAGCTAAACTGCTTTGTACAGTTAAAGAAATAATAGCAAATATTTTTTAAGCATTTTATATAACGTTAACTCATATAATTCTGTCAACAAACAGATAAGTAGGCACTGTTATTCTCTCTGTTTTACAGTTGAGGAAATTAAGGCACAGACAGAATAAGTAACTTGCTAAGTATTCCACAGATACTAAGTGGCAGAGGTAGGGAATGGAACATTGAACTCAAAGAATTCAGTTTTTAACTACACTGTTATAATTAGCAACATGCATGCTGGATATCCCTGCTAGGTTGTGAGTTCCTGGATTCCTGGGGCATGTTAAAATCTGTTTCATCCTTTAGCATTTAGCACAGAGGGTCCACATAGTAGGTATTCAGTGACTTCATTAGCTTTGCATTGGGGGGGGGGAGGGGGGGAAGCTCCTGAAAAGTTTATGGTGCATCCACAAAATGCCTCACTTGTACTGTCAGTATACATATATTTTTAGTATATGTTTCACCTTCTTGCTTAATTTTCTTGTCAAAGCATTTTCAAAGCTCCCACACTGTACACTGCTTGAGCACTTTTCAGGGAGGGTGCTGTTTTTTTGTTTTGTTTTGTTTTTTCCAAGTGGCTATATGATAAAGATAAGGCATACTTGTTGAAATTAGGGTCACTTGAGTCTTCAGTACTTTATGGATCAATACATAATAGCCTTATAAAATCCCAGCTTATTCTCATTCTGCTGAACGGGCGATTGCATGCTCTTGCTTTATTTGCAATAAAGCCACCCAATGTCAAATGCATATGTAAAGATCTGTGACCAGAGCCCCCACCCTGTCCCTCCATCCAGAGCGATTTGGTGGACTGAGGTCACATCCCAGACTACAGGACTAGTGGGTGCTCATTGCCATCTGTCAGGATGATCCTGGTGTCCAAAAATCAGTGAAAGAAGCCATAGAATTTTCTCAACAGGGACACAGACTCACACAGAACTCCTCAGTGTTAGTTCAGAAAGGGATTTTCTTTAACACTTTAGATGCAGAGAGATGGTATTTTCCTTAAAGCTTTCTAGTTTGGGCTTATGTGTTCCCAGGAAGATGGAGTATTATCTTTGCATTTCAGGGATGATTGGGGCTGGGGGTGGGAAGATACCTGGTGGGCCTTGCTCTCCAGCAGAGAGAAAGCCTGAAGGCAGAGGCTATCCTGAGGTCCTAGTGCTTTCCCACAGTTGGCACAGTGTCAGTCTGATATGTGGTGAGACTTCTGTGAAAGTTCCAATTTAACATTGCCTTTAACTCTTTTTTAAAAAAAAATTTATTGATTTCAGAGACAAAGGGAAAGAGAGAAACATGAAAGATGAAAGAATCATTGATTGGCTACCTCCTGCACATCCCCCAAATGGGGATTGAGTCTGTAACCCAGGCACTGCCCTTGACTAGAATTGAACCTGGGACCCTTCAGTCCCCAGGTGACACTCTATCCACTAAGCCAAACCAGCTGGGGCTGGCTTTAACTTTTCTTAATCAAACTAGTTGTGGAAACAGAGGCATTGGGATAATTAAGTGCAGAGGCAAAGTCACACAGCCAATTAATACAAAAGTCAGTACTGGGACCCAGACACCTCCTCTCTGCCCCCTCAGCCTGTTTGTCTGTGTAATTGTTAAGGAGGAGCCCTTGGGGCTGTTTGAGTAGCTGAAGCTGCTGAAGCTTCCAGGTCCCTGAGCAGGCAGGCATGTGATGTGTGATGCTCTGGTCTGATGGATGATCCCTGGCAAGCCAATCTTTTTTTCTTCTGATAGAAGCAGGAAGATGACATGGGGATATGCTCTTGTAAAAGGACAACCAGACAACTGACTGTGTTGTGGGACCAAGAATGGCTTAGATTCAGTCCAGTCCAATGTCTAAGGCAGGCTCACTCTTTAGGCAGTGGATCTTGAGGAGAAGTCATATCTGTTTACAGCCATCCCTGGAGAAGACCGTATCCTGTGGACGATCATTAACCCAGCTCAGGAAGATCATGTGCATGTGAATACCGGTATAAAATAAAGCACCTCATATCTGCATCATTCTTCACTGTTTATGAAGCTTTTCCACCAAATCTAATTTGATCTTTAAAGCAGCGCATGAAGTAAATATTTGTTATTCTATTTCACTGATAAAGATTCCAGGATCCACCAGGGTTAAGTAAATTATTCAAGGGCACACAGTTCAAGAGTGACCCACAGCAAACTAAACAGAGGTGGACTGTGTCCTAGGAGGTGTTTTTTTGTTTTGTTTTGTTTTGTTTCTATTACCCCGCAGTTATGTGTTTATTGTACAAAAGCATTGGGTTGTGTACTGTGGACACAAACTTGGAGTCAGATGGGAAAAGAGAAAAACCTAAATAAAACAAATCAGCACAGAAACTTCTCAGGGCTATAAGGGAGAAACAGATACCTGCCCACTTGTTAGAAAAGGCATTTTGTAGTTCAGCCAGCGGCAAGATAAAGAGAACTGGGAAAGGATGCAGAGGGGAAGGCATCTGTGGGAAGGTTAGCATTTATTTCCTTTCTCTGGTTGCCAGTTTCATCTCAAGTAGAGTTGAATGATTTTGAAAAGCATCTGCATCTTATAGATTGAGAATTGATCTGAGAATTAGAGCCTGGGTTCTCCCTTCTCTCATGAGAGCTTTCACTCTATCAGTATTCCTAATGAAACCTTGAGAGGTTTAATGCATGAAAAAGGGGTTCATGGTCAAATAACATGGTTAATGCAGTGTTAAAACAAGTCAACCACAATATTTACTTGGTAGATTATCAGAGATTTTAAAAGGCTAATGTGTACTGTCAGTTTCCAAGACAGAGATATGTGACATGTTACTTTTCAAATTCAATTTGGCCACTTGGTCCTTTGGCAGAGTGCACACTATGGGATATGACCATTTCCATCAAACACTTCAGTGTCATTATAGTGTACTTGATCATCGATTTGTTATTTTCTCTGTTTTTTTTCTTTTGTATTTATAAGTCCGATTTTGCTCCCAAACTGTGTGATCCAGGATTATAAGAACTGTTGTGTTCATTTCTTTAAACTGCAGTTTCTATTAAAGTGTATGAAAGAAAGACTCAATACATACTTGTTGATTTGAACAAAATTTGATTCTGTAGATGCAGAAGCTGGAGTGCACAGTTTTTATGGAGAAATCTATGAAAGCTTGACCACAGTTTTGTTGCCTGTGGCCTCTCTAACAGTCTGCAGATGGTGTCTTTCTCTAGAGAGCCTCACAGAGAGGATTGTGATCTTCAGACCATTCCCTTGAATCAGAGAGGTTATTAGTGTCGATGTTGTTATATGAAATTTAAAGGAAGAAAACCTCAGGCTAAGAAGCTACTATGTGCTGGGAAATGTGATGACTTTCCTAACCTGGAGGTGACTAGGTCTTGGTTGAGAAGGTGATGTAACTGGTTTGTGTCAGTGGTGGGTTATAATACCACCCAGCTCTCTACTTGAATTTCCTCACGAGACATCAAATTTCCCCAGCAAGCAGAGAGGTCTGCTGCGTTGCTGCTCCCTTGCCCTGGGACTAACAGTTCCAGGAGGACAGGGGCGTTTTTCTTCCCTCCTTTTTCCATAGACTGCCCAGAGCTTAATAAATATATGTTGTGTGAATTAGAAGAAATGTTACATATATTCATCATAAATATCTAGCCTCTCCCCCAGCCTTGAAGTTACTTGAGATGACTCCCTACCACATTCTGTATTGGATTTTAAGCTGCTTTCTTTATTTAAAAGGTTGTACATAATGTTGTCCAGTGCCTTTTACTAACCTTTCCCTGTTGCTTTAAACCACCCTTTAACTTCAATCGAGCAAAAGTTTTTCCATACTTATTATGCAAGCATAACATTTTAACGGTAAAGTATATAAATACTAAGCATACAGATTGATGAACTTTTACAAATGCATTATCATGCAACCATCATCAGACGAAGAAATAGAACATGACCAGACCTTAGAAGCTTCACTCTTATGACTGCCTGCCAATATTGCAAAAAGCAATCCAGCAATTAAGTTATAAAGTAAGCAATTTATAGAATATTTACCTTTTGATTTTAAAGTCTCCACCACTTTGGATTCTTTCAAATTTAAACAAAACAAAAAAATCCCAGGACATTTTATAAAGTCATAACACTTTATATTATTGTGTAACTATAGCCCTTTATAATTACAAAGTCTCCTTCTACATGTTACATCATTTGGTTCTTGACAACAGTCCTAGGAGATGGTCAGGGCAGAAGTTTTTACTTCCATTAAAATAAAAAAGATGTATTTGAGAATAGAGAAGAGAAAGCTTCTTGGCCACAATTTCTCCATGTTCAAGTTTTATTATGTTATATAGGTACTAGACTTATTGGGGTGAGCACTTCATAAGGTATATGAATGTCTAATCACAATGTTGTACGTCCTTAACTGATATAATATTGTATATCAACTGTAACAGTAGAACATATTATAGCAATTGTGGCTTTTCTGTAAGTTAGAGGGGCCTGACTAATAACTATACCTGTCTTTGAACAGAACATTAAATTTGGACCTAGGGTACTAAACAAAGTGTAGGACATGGCAAGTTTTTCCCAATGGTCAAAAGTCAACTCAAAAAAATTAACTTGTGCTCTTCTTTGTAAATAATATTAATGGTAGCTCACATTTGTCTGCTGCTTCACAGTTTCTCAAGTGTTTCACATGTACTATCTCATTTAATAAGAGTTATAGATACCCAGTCTTTACTGAGAGATACTATGTTCATGGACAGTGCGGATCACTCCACGGGGATTATCAAGTACACTCCTCCCAAAACAACTGATGGGGCAAGTATTAGTCTCTATCGCCCCCATGCAAAACTCCTGCCTCAGTATCTCCAAGTACAGAATACTTACTCATCAAATTTTCCACCCACTAGGAAAAGGGTACACTGAAATACTCTTCTTGTCCTCACTGAAAAGGGTACATGAATGCCTAGATTGTCTATCTTAAATTAGTCATCAATGCAGTGACCAGGAAATACACGTTATCTATCTAAGTGGTTGCTGTGAATATTCTTTTCTCCTTCTCTGAGGCTGTCCAAGATCAGTTAAACTTAGAACTACAAGTTCAGTTCTCTTTCACTTTCATCTCACTGAAAACCTAGTTCTGTTTCTCTTTGTGATATTTCTTCCCTCACTCCACAGGGCATGGTGCTATTCAGAATATTAAAGAACAAAAGGGAATCAATCTGCTCATATTTTATTCCAAACTTTGAAAGACTGCAGGTGGTATGTTATGTTATATATGTCTTCTCAGAATTTCAAAGACTTTGAAGGTATTTAGAAAGAAAGGGAGAGGCAATAGCTAATGTTTTCTGGTGTGAACTTGGACTCTGCTGGATGTATCAAGGTTAACAACTTTGGTTTGATATGCTGAAAGTTGGCACAATTCATTGATCTCTCTATGTTCCTGGACTGCTAGACTTTTTTGGAACATGCAGTACTTAATGACAGGACTGTTTTTATTTTTAAAGTAAATGTTGAAAATAGAAACCATATTTAGGTTAAAGCAGATTCATTTAAACTATCTAGAGGGGTTCACAAATCATTGTGGATATTTTTTAAAGAAAAATGTCACTTAAAATATATTTTAATCAACATACAATAAAATGAACTTTTTTGAATGACAGCTCTATAAATAATAACTCATGTATCAATTCATTTAATCACTGCCCTAATCAGGATATGGAACTGGTCTAACCCCCAAATAACTCTTTTGTGCTATCTATCCCTGTACAGTCATACCCTCATATTACCTCTAGTCCCTGATCTGTTCTCTGTTACTCTAGTTTGTCTTTTTGGGAATGTAATTTAAATGGAATCAGACAGACAGTAACCTGTCTACAGCAGAGAGGCTTTTTTCATGTATCATCATGCTTTTGTGATTCATCCAAGTTGTGGTTATCAACAGCTCATCACTTTGTATTGCTGAAAAGTAGTCTATTTTTTTTTTTTTTTGGATGCACCAGAGTTTGTTTATCCGTTTGCCTGTTGAAGGGTGTTTGAATTGTTTCCAGGTTTGGTAAATTAGTAATAGAACTGCTGTGAACATTTATGTATAGGTTTTTGTGTGAACACAAGTTTCTGCTTCTCTTAGATAAATTCTGAGGAGTGGGATTGCTAGACCCTGTAAGAAGAATATGTTTAACTTCATAAGAAACTGCCAAATTGTTTTCCAGAGGGGCTGTACCATTTGGTAGGTCCAGCAGTAAGGAGTTCCAGTTGCTCTGCATTCTCTTTAGCAATGGTATTTTGTATACTGGTATCTAATTTTGAGCGTTTAATTTGCATTTTCCTTGTGGCTAATGACTTGAACATCTTTTCCTGTGTGAGTTTTCCTTCTGAATAGAGTAAGTCTCCCTGTACCCAAGGGGGGCATGTTCCAAGAAGCCCAGTGCATGCCTGAAATCATGGATAGTACCAAAACCTAAATATAAGATTTTTTTTTCTCTGTAGGATACATACATTTCACTTAAAGGAAGCACCTTATGGCTTCTTTACTTTATAGCATCACTACTCCTGTGCTTGGGCCTGTTACTAAGTAAAATATGGGTTACTTGAAAACAAGCACTGCGATACCATGACAGTGTATCTGATCCCCAAGGTGGGGCCGCTAAGTGACCAACAGGCAGGATACGCAGGGCAAAGGGAAGATTCACATCAAGGGCAGGATGGAGTGGGACAGTGAGAGATTTCCTTAAGTTACTCGGAATGGTGTACTATTTGAAATTATGAATTGTTTATTTCTGGAATTTTTCATTTAATATTTTTGGACTGCAGTTGAGTGTCAGTAACTGAAACCATGGAATGTGAAATCACAGATAAGGGGGATCAGCTGTATCCCATTAGGTAAAGTATCTCTTTAAGATTATTTTATTGATTAAGGCATTACATAGGTAATGCCTTAATCCCCCCATTTCCCCCCCCCCACACACACACACACTCCCCCATAGCTAAGATTTTTGACATTTTAAAACTGGGTTGTGTTTAATGTGATTCCTACAACTTCATTCTTCTTTTTCAAAATGGTTTTTAATATTTAGCATTTAACATTTCACTTTCCATATAAATTTCATAATGGGCTTGGTTTTATCTGTAAGCAAAATCTTGTTAGGATATTTTGTTTGAATTTCATTAAATCTGTCAATTTTGGGGGGAAATTGACATATTTTCTATGTGGAGACTTCCAATTCATGAATATTCTATGTCTATTGTATTATTCTTTGTTACTACTGTAACAAATTAGCAGAACTTAAAACAACTCTTTTTATATTATGATTATATTATGATTTCTGCTGGTCAGAAATCAGGTACAGTGTGGCTTATCTGGTCTTTGTTTAGGGTTTTACAAGGCTAAAGTCAAAGTGTCAGCAAGGCTGGGGTCCTTTCTGGACTCTCTGGGGAAGAATGCACTTCCAGAGTTGTTGGCAGAATTCTGTTTTCTGTGGTTGTGGGACTGAAGTTTCCTACTTACTGTCCGCTCTGTAAGGCCACCGGCATTCCTTGACATGTTGCTACATCTGTCTTTAAATCTCAAAGGCCTTTTTGAATTCTTTTCTTGATTTGCTTTTCTCTGCTTTGTCTTTCTGCTGCATCATTCTGACTTTAATAAGAGAAAGTTATTTGCATTTAAGGGCTCATGTGATAGATTGGGCTCACTTGAATAATCCAGTATAACCTTCCTACGTTAAGATTCATAACTTTAATCATATTTATAACATCCCTTTGGCTAAGTAAGATAGCATAATAGATTCCAGGGATCTAAGGCATGGGGCCATTCTGCCAACCACATATTTCCCTTTAGTTATGTCTTCTTTGATTTCTCTTATCAATGTTTTATAAATGTCAGCACACAGATCTTGTACAGGTTTGGTTAGATTTTAAGCTAAATATTTCATTTTTGTTTTATTTATTATAACCATCCTTATTAAAAATGGTTTCTGTTTTTCATTGCCAGTATATACTAATATGTTTAACTTTTGTGTGTTGACTACATATTCTGTGACTTTGCTTATTCATTTCTATTTTTAATAGGTTCATTAAGATTTTTTTATGTTGAAAATTATGTCATCTGTGAATAGTCTTATTGGACTGATTAAGACTTTGGGAATGAAGTACAAAGAATGAACATCTTTGCCTTGCTCCTGATCTTAGTGGAAAAGCATTCAGTCTTTCAACATATGATTCAATGTTAGCTGTAGGTTTTTTGTAGATGCTCTTTATTAGTTTCAGGAAGTTCCCTTCTATTTTTAGTTTACTGAGGGGTTTTCTTTCTATTATGAATGATGTGGAATTTTGTCAAATGCTCTTCCTGCCTCAATTGATATGATCATGAGGTTTTTCTTTCTTAGATTTTTCAAATACTGAAACTAGCCTTGCATTCTGGAATAAACTCTGCTTGATTATGGGATATCTAGAGATTTCTCTTCTATGTGCTGTCTGTGGCAGGTTTTAGAATCAGAGTAATGTGTCATAAAGTGAATTGGGTACTGTCTTGTCATCTATTATCTGGAAGAGATTATGTATAATTGATGTTGTTTATTTTTTATTTTTATTTTTTAAAAACATATTTCTTTATTGATTTCAGAGAGGAAGGGAGAAGGAGAGAGAGATAGAAACATCAATGATGAGAGAGAATCATTGATCAGCTGCCTCCTACACGCCCCCTACTGGGTGTTAAGCCTGCAACCCAGGCATGTGCCCTTGGTCAGAATTGAACCTGGGATCCTTCAGTCCGCAGGCTGATGCTCTATCCACTGAGCCAAGCTGGCTAGGGCTGATGTTATTTATTTTTTAAATGTTTGATTGAATGTTTCAGTGAAATCATCTGAAGCTTAGGAATTTATTTTTTCTCTGTAGGATACATACATTTTCATTTAAAGGAAGCACTTTACGGCTTCTTTACTTTATAGCATCATTTTCAATGATGAAAATAACTCTGATTTTTAAGTAAATGGTATCTCCTTTTCTGTAAAATGGGATAATTATAATCTGTTCTATATCTTTCAAAGACTTATTTGTCATAGCTGTGCAAGAGCTGCTCATACTTTATCAGTAAGTTAGAGAAGGGAAAAAGAAGGATCTGGGTGGGATTAGGACTCGAGCAAGAGATATGAATGCAGGGCTGACCTCACACAGGGATGACCTTCAGGTTTGTGCCTTGGTATTAGTGGCCACATTTTCAGTAGGCAGGTAATAGCAAAGGGCATCTGTTGATCAGGAATGAAGCAGATGATAGCAGCTTCATGGTTACAAGAGGCTTATCCAGGTGCAGGCTCCTGGAAAAGTGCTGAAAAACACTAGGTTGAAGGTTCAAGTCCCAACCAGGTTCATGGGCTTCAAAGAGTACCCATGATCTGAATATGGAGTTATAAATGGAATCAGAAAACTGAGGGAGAAATCAGTCCTGTGGACTATTGAAATGCTGATGTGCAGAACTAAGGCTGAGCAAATGGTCAGTTAGAAAAATTACCATCCTTGGGGAAGCAAAACTAGTTTTAGCCTGTTACCCACTGCTCAGTGAGATAATCCAGGGCTAACTCAGAGATGAGACCCTGGTGCTTATTGAGTCGAGAGCAGTGGTCAGCAAACTCATTAATCAACAGAGCCAAATATCAACAGTACAACGATTGAAATTTTTTTGAGAGCCAATTTTTTTAAACTTAAACTTCTTCTAATGCCACTTCTTCAAAATAGACTTGCCCAGGCCATGGTATTTTGTGGAAGAGCCACACTTAAGGGGCCAAAGAGCTGCATGTGGCTCGCGAGCCGCAGTTTGCCGACCACAGGCCTAGAGAATGCAGAAAATAGAAAGTTTCATATGCAGGAGTTGATGTTAAAGTTCTGAGATCATGTTAGTGATCATTATTAACATTGTTGGTGATAACATAGACCTAAGCACATATTTGAAACTTCTCGTTAGGTGACATAGGCATCCAAGTTGATATACCAGGTAACAATGGCATTGACTATAAGAGAAGTACCAATACCTCAGAGAGGAAGTATAAAAATGATCATATAGTAAATAAAATGGATAATGCAAGAGAGGCTGACTGTAAATTTATTATATAAAAGTCTCCATCATCTGAAGCAAGGGTAGAGTCTGTTAAACTCTATCACAGTAATCTAAAGCTAGACTGTAATTCAGACCATGAGACACCATGTTCCATTAGGCAGGTTTCTTTTCTTTCTGACAGTTTCTCCATCTCTGAAAATACCCAGTACCTCCTCCCCCCAAGAAACAAGAACCAAAGTGTATTTATTCAGTGGGTCAAGGCTGCAGGTTTGCTCTCTGGTCAGGGCATATATAAGAAGCAACCAATGAATGCATAAATAAGTGAAAGAACAAATCTCTCCCTCCCTCCCTCAAAATCAATAAATACTCACTATTTTTTAAAAGTGTATTGCTAGTCACAATAATAAAATCCTGAGGCAGAATGCAAGATGATGTTAAATGAACCTGCCTTCTTAGAGAGGTCGCAGACCAGCCAACCTCCTCCCACTAACCTTGGTACCTTTAGTCTGTCAAAAACAGCCGACACAATCACATTTTCTTTTCAGTCTGCTTTATTCTAATTCATCACAGGGCCAGACTGACCCTGGATTTGTCTTTGCACACAAGTTATCTTTTCATTAGCTTTACCTTAGTGACCTGACTCCTTGCTGCCTCTGGCATAATCCAGTTACTCATGAGAATATCAATTAAGGTCCTCAATCACCCTAATTAGAATGTCTTCTAAGTGTTGCTTTAGGAATAGTATTAGGGATGAAAGTACTGTGCCCTGAATCTGAAATGAAATATCTAGTTGCTCTCCACTGACAAGGATTAATGCAGAATTATTAATTAATTTAATTAATGACTTGGATGAGGACCTAGGTGGCATGCTTATCAAGTTTATAGATGACACAAAGCTAGGAGGATAACAATTACTGGGATGACAGACTAGGGAGCCAAAATGATTTCCAGACAGAATTTAGTGGCAATCCATCTAATACGTGCCTGGAAGAATGATCTCCATTAGGCAGAACTGGATGTTAATATCACTCCTCTAATCAGAATCCTTCAATGATTCCCCTATTTGCTGTCAAAATTAAATCCCAAGTTCTTAACCTGATATACGAGTCCTTGTTATATTGTAATCCTAACTCTTCCTGCTTTCCAACAAAATCTTCTATATAGTACTTTCCTTAATATCTTGTGCTTGAGCCAAACTGAATTATTTATAGACTATTTCCTATTTATGGTTCATTTCCCCTATCTTTGAGCATTATTCTTTATTGAGTTTCCTTTCCACAGACTTTCATTCTGCCTCACTTTTAAACTTCCAAACCAGTTCTTACTAGTTCAAAAGCTACCTCTTACATTTAGTCTTCTTTGATTGCCTTAGCTAGAGTCATCTCTGTCTTTTGCTAATCCTCAATTATACTTATCTGTTCCTCTCTGTCTATTTTTCACTGTTATTCTCTACCACAGTTATTTTGTATACACATTTTAAGGCTTGCTAAACTCTACCTGGTGCTAGAATGTCTGCCTGATAAATCTTTACATATCCTATAGAGCCTCTGCATGTGTGTTGCTCAAAGCTGATGACATTGAAGTGGTTTGCATGTGGTTTATTTCTTCTACTGGGAAGAAGTGTCCTTAGTGGCCCCTACAGTTATATCAAAGAGACCTATAAGCAGAAAGTCTTCAGTATATGTTTTATTGAACAAATGGATGATGGAGAGAAGAGTTCCCTAAGGTAACAGTATATGAATAGGAAGGAAATGGTGGTGATAAGGAAGGGACATTTAATCTTTGAAATAAAACAGTTATTTCAGATATAATCAACTCACTTGATTTGTGTATGGCCATCCTAAAGGAGGAAGCACAGTATGAACCAGAGATTTCTGATGATGTGTGGTTAAGAGAGGTGATAGGAGTTGGAAACTTGCATTGCCTTTTAAAGTGACTACACACTGTGTGGATTGCTTGGACAGTATCAATTTACACCTATTGTTTTAATATAATACTCTTAAAATTGTCCTATTTAAATGCTGTTATATGGTCACCTAGAAAGGCTTTACCAGGGGCCAAATATGTCTAGGGTATTAGGGAAAGAAATATTTCACAGAGTTGTTAAATCTCTAGGCCTTCTGCATTAAAGATCACACAACCAAAAGTAAGAACATGGTTCTTGCTGGTTGACTATTTCAGCTGGTTATCAATAGAGATGACCAAGACCATAGAAATTGGATTCAAGACTCATTTGTTTTTTCCATTGAGAAGAGGAAAGCAGCCACAACAGGGCATGTGGTTTATATATTTCCTTTTACTATAAATTCATAGTGTGGTGGACTGGTGACCAAGTCAGATTTCAGGATTTCTAGATTTCCTATTCATCACAAAGTAGGAAAATTGCCTGGATTATAAAATATGTCCAGTTGGAAATAGACCAAAAGAATGTGAAGAAGGGAAGAAGATCAAACATCTGCTGGAATGTGACTCTCATGAAAAAAATCCAGAGTGTTTTTTTAAATAGGTATTTATAGTTCAGTTTCTATATCAGATTAATAAATGGATATACCTCATCAACTGCTGGTGGTACAAATGCTATGGAAAGCAGTCTTCCTCAAAAAATTAAGAATAGAGCTACCATATGACTCAGCAATCCCACTCCTGGGTATATACCTGAAAAACTTGAAATTATGTATTTGCAAAGATATATGCACCCCTACATTCATTGCAGCATTATTCACCATGACCAAGACATAGAAACAACCAAAGTGTTCCTAAATAGAGAACTGATAAAGAAGATGCGGTACATATACACAATGGAATACTACTCAGCCATATAGTACAGCATGGATGGACCTTGAGAACATTATGCTAAGTGAAATAGGTCAGTCAGAAAAAGCTAATAACCATTTGATTTCATTCATATGTGGGATATAAAAATGAAACTCATAAACACAAACAGCAATGTAGTGGTTGCCAGAGGGAAGGAGGTGATGGGAGAAAGGAGTCCTAATATAAGGTAATAGGAGAAAATTTGACTTTGGGTGGTAGGCACACAGTGCAATATACAAAAATCTATGTGTTCATGTTGACCAATGTCACCCCAATCAATTTAATTAATAAATTAATTAATTAAAAAGAAGGAAGGGTTCTAGAGCCAGGCTGCTGGAATTTGATCATTACTCTACCACTTTCTATCCAAAGGATCTTGGTTATATGATTTAAACTTGTCCCAGTTTCTTTATCTATAACAGAGATTTTTAAAAAAACCTATCTTATTAGTTGGTTCTGAGAATTACATTTGTTAATACTGCAAAATTCTCAGAATAGTTACTGATCAATAGTCAGTATGTATATACACTAAATATTATTTAAGCACTGAGAGTAACGAGTCCTTTCCCTTACCTTTGTATTTAGATGGACAAGATGGGACTTCTGTGGTGTGTAATGAGCCTCTACTTCTATGGGATCTTGCAAAGTGATGCCTCTGGTAAGTGAATGGCTTTTGACAATCAATTGAAATACAAGTCATGCAAATACAAGTGTATTGTCTCAAGTCTTTATGAAAATGAACTAAGAGAAGATAATATTGTTTATTTCCATTGTCTTCTGTGGTAGCACAGCATCATAAATTTGACAGAATCAGAGAATTTTGATGGTAGGAGGAACCATTGACATCTCTAGTCTTCACAGTACACAGTGCAATTAAGGTTAGTGATCTGGTGTGTAAAAATGTAGGACTTTTTCCATCACCTCCAGATCCAAACCAACAAGAACCCTGCTTCTTTTCCTTACATCAGGTCCTATGGGAAAAGAAATGACAGTGATAGTAGCACTGTTTTACAAACTTGAGCCAGTGGTGGAGAAGGCCTTGGTGGTGACAGTCAACTGAGATATTATAAAAACAAATAAATAATGACAGCTTTCTGTCATGCTGCTTCTATATAGGAAAGAAAAACCCGTCAGGCTCAATCTTTCTTTGAGTGTTGCTTCACAAGAAGAGCCAGCAAAAGCCTTTATTAAGTTTGAATTACCAAGCTCAATCATCATGGACCTGGATTATATGAAATCAGACTTACAAGGGCCTTGAAAGTTTATCTTTTCAGGTCTCCTTCTTCTCTAGAATTACTATTCAGAACCATTTTCTGTTATCTCTAACTAGTAGTTATCTAATTATAACTGGTTATATCTTTGGACTGATAACATTTTAGATTTTAGTACATATAACTGAAATTTGTCTCTATGTCATTTCCATACATTTCTTTGGTTCAACTTCTTGATTTAAATATAAAATACATAATCCAATGGTTTTCTAATTTTAATGTAAGGAACCTAGATATCTTAAATTTAAAAAGCTTTTAATGTATAATTCCCCTAAAAATCTTGCCATACCTTGAATACCATTGCTTTATTTTCTCTTTTATGTGAGAGGCCTCCACAAATGTTACAATAGTGATCATATAATCATGAACATGCTCTTTAATATATGCATTCAACTGTTCTTCACATGACATGGATTTGAGTCCTCCTATCATTCTGATGATGTTTTCTGGGTGTTTTTTTAGTTTTGCTCTGACACTTAAAGCATTTTATTGGAAACCAAAAGCAGTACTAAAGGAGAGGTATAACTAGAACAGAGTACAGCTCAGAGCTGAGAGAAGGAGAGATAATTCCCAATCTCCTTGGCCTCTGGGGTCTTCACAGATGAAAGTGTATATTATTCAGGGCTGATATTCAGGTGGGATACATGAGTATATAGTTCTACTGGCTTTTAGACTGACATATGTCCTGCTTTAGTGAGTGCCCCAGTTGATGGTCAGTGCCATGATATCCTTATTTTTAAATATGCTGAATATTACCCCTGATCATAGTTTGTTCTTATTTGATTTAATTCTATGCATACAGAGGCCTTCCTTAAACATTTTCACTAAAATAGCCCTGCCAATCACTGTCTATCCTATCCTGCTTTAGTTTTCTCATAACTCACTGATGTATTAACTCACTCTGTTCTCTCCTCCTCCCTCTCCTTTTCCTACTTCTCTTTTTTCTTCCCCCAATCTCCATCCTAATTTCCTCTTCCCTCCCTCCCTCCCTCCCTCCCTCCCTCCCTCCCTCCCTCCCTCCTTTCCTTCCTTCCTTTCTTCCTTCCTTCCTTCCTTCCTTCTTTCCTTTCTTTCTTCCTTCCTTCCTCTTTCCCTTCTTCTTTTTTCTCCTCCTCCTCCTCCTCCTCCTTCTCCTCCTCCTTCTTATTCTTCTTCTTATTCTTCCTTCTTCTTCTCTCCCTCGTTCTCTCTAATATATATTCCTTTCACATCTATTTTTAGGCAAATTGGCTAATTTTATAATGGAACTTCTTGTTTGGATTCATACCAGCAATTCATCAATGTGGTTTGATATGCTGCCTCACCTTGAAGGAAAAGAGAGATGTGACTGTATTATTTCTACGGGAGAACAGTGAAGTCCCACAAGTGGTGGGTGCTGGTGCTTCCCTAGTCATCTTGGCAGTGTTGCTTATCTGAATGATCTTTACTATAATTCTTCCAAAGAGCTCCCCCACCCCAAATTCCTTTGGAAAGTGAGCTTTCTACCCAGAAACTGTGACTCATAATTCTGCCAGGGAAGCTGACTTCTCAAATAAGATAAGTTCTCATACCAGATCCATTGGGTCACCATGGGAGCAGGAAATATGTTGTAATCCCCTCAGCCCATCTGGCACATTTCATTTGCTTCCTTATGAAAAGGTATATTGTGTCTGTGTCAGTGATGTACTTCCTAGTTGGAGGAGAAGAACAAAAAGAAAGTGTTGTTGACAAAAATAAAAGAGGAAACTGGCTCTGGACTATGGGGGTGGGGGGATTACCTCACAGGATGGGGGATCAAACAACCTCTTGTGCATCAAGGTGCCATCTCTTATGATGACATATATGTCAGCAGACTTGTTGGTCTTTCATGCGGCTCTTTCTGTGTCAGGTACCCCTCTGAATGGAGCAACAAGATATGTGTGTAACAGAGGAGAGATAGCCTGAAAACCCTAGAGTACTGTAAATGTATGTGATATTAGTAGGAGTTTTCTCTTGTTTTTCTGGACCCTTCCATGTTGCTCCTCCTCTTTAGGGAAGCCTCAAATTTATGAAAATGAATTATAACAACATCAAAGCTTGAGTTCCATGCAGTGTGTTCAAAGTGCAGTGAGTTGGACTTTAAGTCACACGATTCTGACTTTGGAACATGGTCTTTCTGTGAGCAGTACTGTGTGGGATTTCCTTGTTTGCTCAGGAACGTGGGAGCATCATTATCATCTCAGGTGGTGATAAAAGCCAGTAATCAAAAGTAAGCATTTACTTTCTTTAAAGGAACTAAAGTGTGGATAATTATAATAGTGATCATGTAATTGTGATGTGGTAGTTACAGTGATAATATACTCCCTTTGCTAAAAAAAAGCACTTTGTGTTTTACATATTCTGTCATTTGACTCTCATACCCAGACCATGGAATAGTCAGGCAATGTTAAGAAATAATGAGTATTATGAGAAAATTAAAGCAGGATAGGATAGTCAAACTCCATTTTTTAATAAGAAAAAAAAAGGATCACAGTGGTTAAGTGAATTACCTAAAATCCCACAGCTAATCTTTAGCATAACTGTGACTTCAATGAGTTCCTCAGTTCCCAAGATGCATGCTATTTTTACTAAATATTCTCCCCTTGGACTCCACTAGCATATAAACAGTTTAGGATGAAGATTAAGATCTGAGGGGTCACAGGTTTTGTTCACTGTTAAAGAACCACTCAGTCAGGTTTTGGTGCTTTTTAGATAAGGAGTATCTCTCCCCAGACCTCCTTAATATATTATTATTTTAATACATTATTTTTAAGGATGAAAATCACTGTAATGCATGCTCAAAACTTAATATTCCCATTTTTGCTTATTACCATATTAAGCATTTTCAATATTAAACTCTAAGAAGTTCTCCTTTGCAAGAATTCCAAAAGCAAACTTTGACTTGTCACACATTTCTCTTTTGGTGTTTCATTGGCAGCATGTTAGAAGTCAAACTGTAAAAGCTGTCTTCAGAGTAGAAATAAATATTTGGAACTTGTGATTTCAAGTTGGAAAGATAGTGAAAACGGCACCCCAGATAGTATGGCGAATTTAAAAAATATTGCCATATCAAAATTATTTGCTGCATAGACCACCTAAAAATGATAGCAATGCACTTTCTTCTCCAAAAATTATAGCAATGCATTTTCTTTACACACACACACACACACACACACACACACACACACACACACACACATTTGAACATTAGCTTTTTATTTAAAAGTGAGCAAACAGTTGACTGTGTGCCAGGTGCAGGGCTAGATCTCACACACATTATCACTGATGTTGCAGAAAACACTGTGGAGGTGAGGAGTTGGAAAATCCCACGCCCATTTTATAGTTCAGGAAATGAAGAACCAGGGAGGTGGCCTAAGGTAACAGTGCTCATAGGGCACCTGCTAGAGCTGACCTTGAAGGGTGCTGCTACTCACAGGCAGAGCTCTTCCTTTATACCATATTCCCTTCCTTCAGGACGTTGCTCTGCTAATGCAGGTAAAATCCCCGGGTTTCTTTTCTGTTCGGTGTAAGAAATTTGCAGAGGGTGGAAATAATCTTTTGGCTTGAGAGTGAATTACACAATGCAAAATAAACAATACCTAAAAACACTTTCACCAGGAGTCAAGAGACATTGTTTTACGTTCTGACTGTTTCACTTTGTGAGTTTTTAAAGACAGAAAGACGTCTTTTAATCACTCTGTGTCACAGCATCCTTATCTATTCACAGCATCCTTATCTATCAACCAAACCAACCAACCAACCAACAGCAGCAAAGCCCCAACCAATCCTGCCTTCCTGCTTTTGAATTAAAGAGGATAAGGGATGTTATTATACAACATGCACACAGTGTATGCTCTTCCCTTTTAAGTGGTTTCTAACAACAAGTGTTTATCTTACAAATTTCACCTTATTCTAAAGATCATGTGTTTGATCATTTTATATTAAGGAGTCTAGGGCACATACGGGAAGGTTCTTACTGTAAGCATCTTACAGCAAAGTCTGAAAGAAAGAAGCAAAAATAAACACCCAACAGACTACCCTGAGAGAGCGAAGAAAGTTACTAGTTCTGTAGGAACCTATCGGGGAAGGCTTCTCAATCAAAGAACAACTGTTCTTGTGAAGAAAAATATACATCTGTTATTTGGGAACAGAACAGTGCAGTGCAATGAAGGGATGGTGTGAAGGCAATTTAGAAGCTGGAAAGGTAGGTTGGGAACAGATTGTGGATGGCAGGAATCCCTTCAGGGAAAGAGAATATTTGTGTTGAATGCATTCTAGGTAGAGTTGGTTAGTTCTTTTTTATTTTTAATTGTGTCTTACTTTTTGTGAGGACATGTAATATCTTCAATACTATGCAATGGTTCTTTCAGCTTTGAATAGGATTCCATTTATTGCCAGGCCCAGTGGCCTCATATTACTCGAATGTGTTTTGTTTTTTAAATTCCATTCTTGGATGTACCTGTGACATTCAGTCTGTGTGGTGCTCATGGCTGGTCATCCTGAACACCTTTCCTTTCTATGCAATTTAGTCCAAACATTTGAGGAATGTTTGAAGAATACAGTTTCGTTTTTTTTTCTTAGACCTAAAGGTCATCAGAAATATAACATAATCTGTTGTATTTTAAATGCTGCGTCTTAGGAGCAGATATCTTCCCTCTCTCCTTTTTGAGCTGCATTTGTATTTTGAAACTTACTGATGTTTATTTTTAAGTTACTTATACTTCCTGAGGGTCAGTATTCTGGAGCCTGAGAGAAAAGAGATCTGTGCACCACAGTTTATTGGCCTGATGCTGATTTTGCAAGTATAAATGCTTCAGAACAGCTTTTTGCTTCCACAGTGATAGTTCTTTGGTTAGAAAAATGACCCATCCCTTGCATGGCTGTTAAGAGAAACCAGTATTTTTATAGGTAATAAATGGTTGTATATGATTAGAGGTGGCAATGTCTGATTTATAGGAATTTATTCTGCCCTTTAAATCACCTTTGTCTCTGCATCCCCACTCCAACCCCCCACAGAACATTTGTCTCTGCCATCTTGAGATCAGATCACCATCTTGATTATCAGTGAATCACACCAAGCCAGTTATCACCCATTTTCATTTCACTGTTTTTAATTTTTTTCCTATTTAGCTGATAATGTGTTTAGAAAATAAAATACATATCCACCCTCAACCTAACAATGCAATGAGTCGTTTGTTTTAAAATCCACTTGGTGCTGCTATTCATTTATTTTTGAGGGACAGAGAACAAATGGATACATTTTACAAATTATCTGGGAACCTCAGTCAACAACTTCAGGGGCTGGCCATCCAAACACATAAAAGCTAATATACAGAATTCCTTCTTTTGCCCTTTCTTATTTTAGAGTCAAATAGAAACAATGAAAATACAAGATGCTGAGAAAATGAGAGAAAAGAGATAAAATAATCCCACCCTCAATAACTTAGACTTGGCTGAGTTCTGTTGTTTTCATGAATTTCATTTCTCCTTCTGCCATCTGAATCAAAACTCTTATTATGACTGTACATTATTGGGAAATAAATATCACTTTCCTACAGTGTTTATAAGTTCTGAAATAATAGTTTAAAGCTCTTTGCTAGTCAACCAGTCCACTTCAAAAAATAATTTTATTGGTTTTTAGAGAGAGGGAGAGAGAGAGAGACAATATCAATGAGAATGAATCATTAATGGGCTGCCTCTTGCAACCCCCCTCCTGGGGATCCAGTCTGCAACCTGAGCATGTGCCCTGACTAGGAATCACACCAGCAACCTTTTCATGCATGAGACTACACCCAAGCAACTGAGCTACACCAGCCAGGGCAGCCCATTGATTTTTTTTCCCCTTTTAATATACTTTCATATTTTTTGAAATGTTTCTTGAGATAGGCAGGATTGTGCATTTTTATATGTATACTGAGGTACTGATGTTTGTACTTTTTATTAACTTATATAAGAGACCATTGTGTTCCCTTTAAATTTGGTGCTTGCCATACCAATGAGAAGGACCAAGTGAGTAGTATTTGACAACTATTGTTTCCTCATTGGAATCAGTGTGATCTGCATCATACGTGTAGACACTCAAAAGAAAAGAACAACACAGAAAGAGAGCACATCCATCAGTCACTAGTGGTTTCTCTACATAAATACAGCTTTTTATTAATTAATGTCATGGGTTTTATTTGATTCCTAATTACTTAAACTTTCAGTAGAACTATAACTGAAATATAAGACTATTACTGTTTTCACAGAGGGCCTTGTTGAATTTGATATAAACCCAACTATATACTGTTTCAGAGCACAAAATACCTTTTTTTAAAGTACTAAACTTAAGTAGTTTCCCATTTTTCTGAGCTTTGCAATGGTTGGTATCCTTATTGAGCCATTTTCTTGTAGTATTTTTGATATTCTGATTCATTACCTCCTTCCTGGTATATTAAAATGATAAAAGCAAATAGAATCCTTAAATATTATAGAGGTTTTCTTAAGTCTAATGCACCTCCAGCCATGAGAGCCATCATTATCTCCAAGGATATGGCTTTGTCAACCTGAATACTTATATTCTGAAGAAAGTGTAAGACAGAGGTGGTAGAAGCATAGAGCTGTGCATGGCCTTCATGATAAGGAAGAGGAGATAGCAAGCAAGAAGGTAGGACTCTGAATCTCCTTTAGCACTTTGCATTCATAAAGTTTAAGGCAGAAACAATCTGCTATTGTTTGTAATTGACACTGAGTTATAGATGTTTTTCCAAGTAGCAAAGTAGTGCTTGAGGCTCAGTAGAAACCCAGCTTGTATTCAGATCTAAAATGAGGGTGTATATTTGTCTGGAGAAAAAATGAAATCATGGAAATGTGAATAGAGCAATTAGTAAATGAAAGTGTTGGAAGAGTCCTTCCCACTATATGCAATGTTCTTAGTGAGATGCTAAGGAGGATTTCAGGAAGAAAGTGAGATAAGGTGTTTGTTCCTGGTTTCTTCTTCTTTTTTTGTTAATCCTCACCTGAGGATATTTTTCCAATTATTTTTAGAGAGAGTGGAAGGGAGAGAGGAAGGGGAGAGATAGATAGATAGAGAGATCCATTGATTGCCTCCTACACAGGTCTCAACTGTGCCTGGACCTGACGATCGAACCCGAAACCCAGGTATATACCCTTGACTGGAAATTGAACCCATGACCCTTTGATCCTTGGGCTGGTCCTCTAACTATTGTGGACAACATTGTCCAGGGCTATTCTGCTTTCTTTTGTTAAAATATATTTTTATTGATTTCAGAGAAGAAAGGAGAGGGAGAGAGATAGAAACATCAATGATGAGAGAGAATCATTGATCAGCTGCCTCTTCACACCTCACACTGGGGATCGAGCCTGCAACCCTGGCATGTGCCCTGACCAGAATTGAACCATTACCTGGTTCATAGGTTGATGCTCAACCACTGAGCCATGCCAGCCAAGCTGTTCCTGCTTTCTTTGTTAGAGAAAACTCTTTAGTGATCTCACCTTTATTGCTATAAATATTCTGTTACTAAAAAGGTGCTTCCTCTCATCTACAATGCAGAGATAATTGATGACTGCAATAATAGCCATGAAGCATTATGCAGTATTGACTTTTTTTTTTAATTACTAAAGGAAGATCATGCTAAGCTAAGCATGGCTTTAAATCTCTTTTACTCTAATTCTCTGTAAATTGGTAATAATTGTTTAGTAGAGTGTGTAATAGAAGAGAAGGAATGTGAGGGACATAACATTAATTGAACTATTATATATGTGTGTGTATTATATATACATATACATATATGTAATACACCTGTGTACATATATACACTTTGTCTATATGTATACAGGTGTGTCCCCAAAAATGTATACATATTTTGAATAATTATAACTCCAATGGGTTAAATCTGAACAGAAAGAAATATCAATTGTGCAATCAGCTGTTAAAGTGTGTATATATTTTGGGAGGACATTTCTGAACAGCCTTATAAGATAGAAATAGATGTTAGTCTGTCTTTACCAGCAAGAAACTCAAGATTCAGAAAACTGTATTAAAAACTTAAATTAACTTAGTAGTTTACTATAACTATGTATACTTGTTTGACTATAAAATGCACGCTACCGGCACTATATCATGTTGCCAGTGAATTCTTCATAATTAAAACATTTCACTTTCTAAACATGTCAGACCAAGCTGTCTGTCAATTATTGATGACATGAACACATACATTTGAAAGAAAACATTCAACCAATTTAGAAAAAAACAAACAGAACATAATGATATGATTTTTCATGTTGCAAATACTACTTCTAGTTGATTTACTCCAAGCTTCCTGAAACATATACAGTGCACTGCACTTGTATCTATTCAGGTTGTATATATTTTTCCAAAGTCATACAAAATTTCCTAAAGGAAACAGTTCTATATAAGATGACAGATGGATAAAGCAAAGATGGTTGAGTACAGAAACTGTGTTTGAGTGGAGTGAGAAGCTGTTAACTTCAGTATGCTGCAAGGTTGTTTTGGCATTCGTCATTTAACTCCCCTGTGGCTAACTCAGAGATACTAACTGTAACTTCATGTCTTTCATTCTTACCCAGGTATAGCAGGCTCAGTCCCTCCTCTAGTCCTCCTCCTAAGTGTTAAAGGACTTTATTAGTAAATGATGCTTACGTGTGGCTCAGATTTGTTTTTTTGTTTTTGTTTTTTTGTTGATTTTTGTATCCAAAAGGTTTTAGCTCTAAAAAACTATATTCACTCTAAAGATACCAGTTTTTTCTCTGCTAGACTTTGGCAGTGATTGGGTGTATATTTTGAAATTTGATGGTGGTTTCACTCCAAGTTCCATTTTATTCTGGATGGAGCTGGAATGTCTTCTCCTTCTCAGAATCTGTCACGTTTGTGTATGTGTGTGGCAACAGAACAGCTAGATAAACTGTCACCTACATTCAGCAACTGCATGTAGGATAGAGCTGGGACATTATCACCACTCCATACGTAGATAGGTATGTTACTTCACTCACTGTAGACTGTCCAGAATTGAAAACCTGAAAATTGGCTCAGGATTAATGCGTAAGTCCCTTTCAGTCCCAGGTAAATTAGTGTTTTCATAGACTATTATCCATTTTAAAGCATGAATCACTTTTATCACAGAAGGATATTTTCCTATAATTTGAGGATGCACCTTTATGATTGAGAAGAAACAGGTCAAAGTTCTATAAAACTTCCACATGTATGAAATCTGGCTCTTTATGATGAGATCTGAAATTGAGCTCAGTAGATGATTTTTTGGGCACCTGTTATAGTGCAAAACTTTGTACTACAGAAATGTAAAAAGGAGTAGGCTACTTTGCATTCATTCATTCATTCACTCATTCATTCATAGGATATATGCTAGACACTGTGCTTGTCTGTACTTATTGGTAAATAAGACAGAAATGATCTCTCCCCTTATGGAAATTGTAATATTATGGAAGCTTCAGGACAGAATAAAAGAAGTACATAAGCAAATTCTTAAAAGTTTTAAAAAGTGAAGGTTATAGGACATTATTTTGATGGAAAGCAATTGGACAATATATCCCATTGAAGGATGAAAAAGAGCCACCTATATTCAAAGTAGACAGAAGGCAGTAGGATAGTATGTGTGAGGTATAATGACCACGCTGCAATGTTGTTGGACCTGCAAGAAATGGGGGAGCAGGGGTGAAGAGAGAGGTAGGCAGGGTCCTGTGCCTATTAAGGGTGTTACATTGATCTTCACTGCTACAAAAAGTCATTGAAAGGATTGAGCCAGGACTCTGACATTGTCTCTTTATTAAATGTTCCTAATAGTTCCCATGTGGGAAATAGATTGGAGAAGATTTTAGCTTCTCTCAGTATGGTGGACAAGGTCTCTTAAATGACCCTTTTGCTGTAAAGCAGCTAGAAATGATGAATTTAAAAATAAATGTCATTTAAAATGAATTGCTGTGTTGGTAAGAAATCCTTAGAGAATCAAATTGAAGTAAAACTGGAATTCGAAAAAGAAAATAAGCCAGCTCTGTAGTTGGCAGCTGCCCAAGGTAGCATCCAGAGTTAGTGGGAAAAGATGTTTTTAAATGCTAGGACATTTGGATTTCTTTTTTTACTTTATCTTTATTGTTGAAATATTACAGATGTCCCATTTTTCCCCTCTTGACTCTTTCTAGCCCACACTCACTCCCTGCCCCAGGCCTTTACCACACTATTGTCTGTGTCCATAGGTTATGCATATATACATATACATTTTTTGGTTATTCTCTTCCTTCCCATCCACCCCTGCCTTCCCTCCATGATTCATCAGACTATTCCATGTTTCTATGTCTCTGGATCCATTTTGTTCTTTCGAATGCACATATGAGTGCAATCATATGATACTTGTCTTTCTCTGAGTGGCTTATTTAACTTAGCATCAGGTTCCTCCATGCTGTCTCAAAGGGTAAGAGATCCTTCTTTTTTATAGCTGCATAGTATTCCACAGCTTTTTTGTCCACTCTCCCACTTGGGCTATTTCCAGATTTTAGCTATTGTAAATTGAGCTGCTATGAACATAGGGATGCATACATTCTTTCTGATTGGTGTTTCAGGTTTCTTAGGGTATATTCCTAGAAGTGGGATTACTAGGTCAAATGGCAGTTCCATATTTAATTTTTTGAGGAAACTCCATACTGTTTTCCACAGTGGCTACACCAGTCTACATTTCCACCAGAAGTGTACCAGGCTTCTCTTTTCTCCACATCCTTGCCAGCACTTGTCATTTGTTGTTTTGTTGACGGTAGCCATTCTCACAGGTGTGAGGTGATACTTCAATGTCATTTTAATTTGCTTCTCTCTGATGATTAGTGATTTTGAGCATTTTTCCATATATCTCTTGGCCATCTGTATGTGCACTTTGGAGAAGTGTCTATTTAGGTCCTTTTTCCATTTTTATCTTTCTTTTGTTAGGTTGTATTATTTCCTTATATATTTTGGATATTAACCCTTTATCATATGTATCGTTGGCAAATATATTCTCCCATAAAGTGGGCTCCCTTTTCCTTTTGTTGATGGTTTATTTTGCTATGCAGAAGCTTTTTATTTTGATGTGGACCCATTTGTTTATTTTCTCCTTTGTCTCCTTTGCCCTAGGAGATCTATAGGCAAACATATTGCTATGAGAGATGTCTGAGGTTTTGCTGCCTGTGTTTTGTTCTAGGATTTTTATGGTTTCAGGACTTACATTTAAGTCTTTTATTCACTTGAGTTTATTCTTGTGTATTGTGTAAGTTGTTAATCTAGTTTCATTTTTTTTGTATTTACCTATCCAATTATCCCCAAACCATTTATATATATATATATATATATATATATATATATATATATATATATATATATATATTTTTTTTTTTATTGATTTCAGAGAGGAAGGGAGAGGGAGAGAGAGATAGAAACATCAATGATGAGAGAGAATCATTGATCAGCTGCCTCCTGCAAGTCTCACACTGGGGATTGAGCCCACAACCAAGACATATGCCTTGACCATAAGTCCAAGCTCAACCACTGAGACATGCCAACTATGGCCAACACCATTTATTGAAGAGACTACCTTTACTCCATTGTATGTTCTTGCCTCCTTATTCAAATATAAATTGAGCATAATGGTTTGGGTCTATTTCTGGAGTCTCTGTTTTGTTCCACCTGTTCTTGTGTCATTACCAGGCTGTTTTGAGTACAGTGGCTTTGTAGCATAACTTGATATCTGGTATTGTCATCCCTCCAACTTTGTTCTTCTTTCTCAAGATTACTGTGGCTATTTAGGGTCCTTTTTGGTTCCATATAAATTTTTGGAGCATTTGTTCTAGAACTGTGAAATATGCTCTTGCTATTTTAAATAGGGATTACATCACATCTATAGATTGCTTTGGGTAGTATGGATATTTTAATGATGCTTCTTCTACCAATCTATGAATGTGGTATATTCTTCCACTTATTTATATCTTCCTCTATCTCTTTTGTCAATGTCATGTAGTTTTCTGAGTATAGGTATTTTACCTCCTTGGTTAAATTTATGCCCAAGTATCTTAATTTTTTTTGTTGCATGGTAAATAGGATTGCTTCTTAAATTTCTCTTTCTGAGAATTCATTATTGGTGTATAATAATGCCATCAATTTCTGGGTGTTAATTTTGTATTCTGCTACATTGCTGAAATCATTTTTTAAATCTATTATTTTTTTGGTGGATTCTTTAGAGTTTTCTATGTACAATATCATGACATCCGTGAATAATGAGAGTTTTACTTTCTCCTTTGCAATTGAGATGCCTTATATGTTTTCTTCTTGTCTGATCACTGTGGCTAAGACTTACAGTACTATGTTGAATAAGAGTTGTGAAAGCGGACATCCCTGCCTTGTTCCTATTCTTAGGCAGAAGCCCCGGTCCAGATGGCTTCTATCTACAAATTCGTGCACCAGCTATCCTCCTCAAACTATTCCAAAATATCCAAAAGGAAAGAATACTTCCAAGTTTGTTTGTTTGTTTTTTTGTTTGTTTTGTTTTGTTTTGTTTGCTTTATGAGGCCAGGAATATCCTAATTCCAAAACCAGATAAAGATACTACAAAGAAAGAGAATTACAGGACAATATCCCTGATGAATATAGATGCTAAAAACCTCAACAAAGTATTAGCAAATCAGAACCAGCAATATACTAAGAAGATCATACATCATGATCAAGTGGAATTTATTCCAAGGATGCAAGGCTGGTACAATATTTACAAATCAATAAGCATGATATGTTACATAAACAAAGTGTAAGACATAAATTACATGATCATATCAATAAATGCAGAAAAAGCATTAAAAAATTCAATATCCATTTTTTGATAAAAACTCTCAACAAAGACAGAATAGGAGGATCATACCTCAATATAATAAAGGCTATATATGACAAACCTACAGCCAACATCATTCTCATTGGCAAACACAAAAATCATTTCTTTTAAGAACAGGAATAAGACAGGGATAATTTCTTTACAAATAAAATAATATTTTATCTTATGCCTTACCCCCAAATAATTCTTGATTTAATTAAATTTTTAAATGTAAAAAAATAAATTAAACCTAAAAGTACTAGGAAAAAATATATGTAATGTTTGGATGGAGAAGGTCTTTCCAGATATATCAGAGGAAGGCATCATTAAAGGAAGTTTGAGTAAGTGTTTCAGGTTTCTTCAGGTATGTTCCCAGATGTATAATTGCTGGGTCATATGGCAGTTCCATTTTTAATTTTTTGGGGTAACTCCACACTGTTTTCCACCATGGCTGCACCAATCTACATTCACACCAACAGTGTACAATAGTTCCCTTTTCTCCATGTTCTCATCAACACTTGTTGTTTGTTGACTTATTGATGACTAGAGGCCTGGTGCACGAATTTGTACATGGGCGCAATCTGGCCAGCTCACTCCAATGGAGGCCAATCAGGGCCGGGCCGGCAGGGGGGAGGAGTTGCGGGAGGTTGGGGGTGGGGTGTTGATCAGGGTCCCAATCAGGCAATGGCTGCAGTGCATGTCGTAGTGACCAGTCATTCCAGTCATTCCATTGTTCTGGTCACTTAGCTTATCTATAATAATAAAACATAATATGCTAAGTAGACCAGACATCCTTCCAGATGTCCTTCCTTCTGGACGAAGCCATGGTGGATGGGGACCAAGGCAGAGGCCCACAGCCACCGCCGCAGACAGGGGCCAAGTCCCTTGCACGGATTTTGTGCATCAGGCCTCTAGTATATATATAGATAGCCATTCTGACAAGGTGTTAGCTGGTATCTCATTGTGGTTAAATTTCCATTTCTCTGATGATCTGTGACTTTGAGCATCTTTTCATAACTTGATTAGACACACACACATATATATATATACACACACACATATATATACACACACACATATATACATATATATGTATATATCCCATATAATAAAAGGCTACTATGCAAATTGACCAAAGGAGGATCATACCTCAATATAATAAAGGCCATATGATGCACACTGACTACCAGGGGGCAGATGCTCAATGCAGGAGCTTCCCCCCAGTGGTTACTGTGCTTCTGCATGAGGAGCACCACTCAATCAGAAGCCCTCAGCCAGGCTTACAGCTGGAGGCACAGCGCCAGTGGCGGGAGCCTCTCCCACCTCCGCAGCAGTGCTAAGGATGTCCAACTGATGGCTTAGGCCTAAGACATTAGTCGGACATCCCCTGAGGGCTCCCAGACTGCAAGAGGGCACAGGCCAGATTGACGGATCCCCCAATAGTACAACAGTGAACTATTGTACAATGTTGGTGTGAATGTAGATTGTTGCAGCCATGGTGGAAAACAGTGTGGAGTTACCCCAAATATAAAAGTGCACGGATTTTGTGCACTGGGCCTCTAGGGCTGAGGGACCCCCTGCATGCACAAATTTCATACACTGGGGCCTCTAGCATGTGTATATATGTACATACACATGCTAGAGGCCCAGTGCACAAAATTCCTTCACAGGTAGGGTCCCTAGACCCGGCTGGCGACCAGGACCTATCTGGGCCTTTCTTCCCCCAGCTGCTGGCTGCTGGCTAGGGCTTTCCTTCCCTAGCTGCCAGCTGCCAGCCAGGGCCTTCTTTCATTCCGTGCTGCCCCCTGGTGGTCAGTGAACATCATAGAGAGCAGTTAAACTTCTGGTTGGTCGAACTCCCAAGGGGACAATTTGCCTATTAGCCTTTTATTATATAGGATATCCTCTTTAGAGAAATGTCTAAATTTCTCCTTTCCCCATTTTTTAATTGGATTGTTTGTGTTTTTGAGTTGAGTTGTATAAGTTCTTTATAAATTTTGGATATTAATCCCTTATCAGATGTATCATTGGCGAATGTGTTTTCCCATTCAGTGGGCTATTTTTCATTTGTTGACAGTTTCCTTTGCTATGCAAAATCTTTTTAGTTTGATATACTTCCATTTTTTTATGTTTTCTTTTCTTTCCCTTGCCCAAGGAATTATATCAAAAAATATACTTGCATGAGAAATATCCTAGTTTTTACTGCTTATGTTGTCTTCTAGGATTTTTAAGGTTTTGAACCTACTATTTCAGTATTTAGTACATTTTGAGTTTATTCTTGTATATGGCATAAGAAGGTGGACTAATTTCATTTTTTGCATGTATCTGTCTAATTTTCCAGTACCATTTATTGAATAGACTATACCCCATTGAATATTCTTTTTAAAAAATATATTTTATTGATTTTTTACAGAGAGAAAGGGATAGGGATTGAGAGCTAGAAACATCGAAGAGAGAGAAACATCGATCAGCTGCCTCTTGCACACCTCCTACTGGGGATGTGCCTGCAACCAAGGTATATGCCCTTGACCAGAATTGAATCTGGGACCTTTCAGTCTGCAGGCCAATGCTCTATCCACTGAGCCAAACCAGTTAGGGCCCCATTGAATATTCTTGCCACTTTTGTCAAATATTAATTGGCCATAAAGGATTGGGTTTGTTTCTGAGCTCTCTATTCTGTTTCATTGATCTATATGTCTATTTTTATGTCACTACCATGCTGTTTTATTACTATGGCTTTATAGTATAGTTTGATATCAGGTAGTATGATTCCTCCAACTTTTTTCTTCTTTCTCTAGATTACCATGGTTATTCAGAATCTTTTGTGGTTCCATATAAATTTTTGGAATATTTGTTCTAGTTCTGTGAAATATACCATTAGTATCTTGATAGAAATCACTTTGAATCTTTGGGTAGTATGGACACTTTAATTATGTTAATTCTTCCTATCTATGAACACAATATATGCTTCCACTTTTTGTATATTCTTCAATTTTTTTCTTCAGTTTCTTATAGTTTTTAGTTCTTTTCTTCTGAACTAAATTAAATTTATTCCCAGGAACTTTATTTTATTTGTTGATGCAATTAGAAATGGGATTGTTTTTCTAGTTTCTCTTTCTGAAAGTTCATTATTGATATATGAAAAACCAATTGATTTCTGGATATTTATTTTGTATCCTGCTAAATGCCAAAATCATTTATTAAATCTAGTAGTTTTTTGGTGGATTCTTTAGTGTTTCCTATGTATAATATTGTGTCATTGTGAATAATGACAGTTTTACTTCCTCCTTTCCAATTATTTATTTTTCTTGTCTGACTGCTGTGACTAGGACTTCTAGTACATTGTTGAATAAGAGTGGTAAAAGTGGATATCCCTGTCTTGTTCCTTATCTTAAGGGAAATGTTTTTTGGTTTTGACCATTGAGTATGATGTTAGTTGTGGGTTTGTCATATGGGGTATTTATTCTTTCTATTCCCACTTTGCTGAGAGTTTTTATCATAAACTAGAAGCCCGATGCACAAAGATTCATGCAAGAATAGGCCTTCCTTCCTCTGGCTGCTGGCACCAGCCAGAGCCACCTTTCTGCTTCTCACCTTGTTGCATCAATTTGCATATTCCCTCCTTATTGGCTGTGGGCACCACCATCTTTGTCACAGAGTTATGGTCAATTTGCATATTCCATCTTTATTAGCTAGGATGGCTGCTGGATTTTATGAAATGCTTTTTCTGCATCTATTGATAAATAATGTGATTTGTATCCTTCATTTTGTTTATGTGATGTATCATCTTTATTGGTTAACAAATATTGTAACAACCTTGCATCTCCAGAATAAATCCCACTTGCACATGTAGTATGATCTTTTAATGTATTGCTGGATCTGGTTTGCTAATATTTTCTTGAGGTTTTTAGTATCTATGTTTATCAGGCCTATTGGCTTACAATTTTCTTCTTTTGTAGGGTCTTTATCTGTTTTCAGAATTAGGATAATTCTGGCCTCATAAAATGAGCTTGGGAGTCTTCACTTCTTTTAAATTTTTTGGGAGAGCTTGATAAGGATGGGTATTACTTTTTCTTTGAATATTTAGTAATATTCACCTATGAAGGCATCTAGTCTAGAACTTTTGTTTATTTGGAGTTTTTTTTTTTAAATTATTGCTTCATTTTCATTAGTTGTAATTAGTCTAGTCAGGTTTTATGATTCTTTCTTATTCAGTTTTGGGAAATTGTATGGTTTTAGAAATGCATCAATTTTGTTAAAGTTGTCTAATTTGTTGGCATACAGTTGTTTGCAATATATATAGTCAGTTGTTTACTTCTCTTTCATTTCTGATTTTATTTACTTGGGTCCTCTGCCTTTTTTTTTTTTTAATGAGTCTATTTAAAGATTAGTCAATCTTGTTTATCTTTTCAAAAAAACAGCTCTTGTTTCAATTGATCTTTTTTATTGTTGCTTTTATACTCTATTTAATTTATTTATGCATATGTCTTTATTATTTGTTTGCTTCTACTTATTTTGGGCTTTCCTTGTTGTTCTCTAGTTCCTTAAGAGTAAAGTTAAATTGTTTATTTGAGATTTTCTTATTTCTTGAGATAGGCCTGTAATGCTGTATGACTTTTCCTCTTAGGATTACTTTTGTTGTGTCCTATAGGTTTCGGGTTGTTGTGCTTTTATTTTTATTTGTTTCAAAGTATCTTTTGATTTCTTCCTTGATCTTGTTAACCCATTCATTGTTTAGTAACATGTTATTTGGCCTCCATGTCTGTGTGTGTTTTTCAGTTATTTTTCTTATAATTGACTTCTAGTTTCATACCATTATGGTCAGAGAAGAAGCTTGATATGATTTCAATCTTCTTAAATTTATTGAGACTTATTTTGTGTCCTAACATGTGTTCTACCCTAGAAAATGTTTCAGGTACACTTGAAAAGAATGTATATTCTGCTGCTTTGGAGTGAAATGCTCTGAAGATATTAATTAAATTGATCTGGTCTAGTGTGCCATTTAAGGCTACTGTTTCATTATTAATTTTTTATCTAGAAGATCTAGCCATTGATGTCAATGGGGTGCTAAAATCCCCTACTATGGCTGTATTACTACCAATATCTCCCTTTATGTCCATCAAGATTTGTTTTATATATTTAGGTGCATCCTATTTGGGTGCATAAATGTTTACAAGGGTTATATCCTCTTATTGGATTTTCCCCTTTGTCATTATGTATTGTCCTTCTTTGTCTTTTATTATAGACTTTGTTTTAAAGTCTATTTGGTCAGATATGAGTATTGCTACCCCAAGTTTTTTTTATTTTAATTTCCACTTGTAGGAAGTATATTTTTCTATCTCTTTACATTTAGTCTGTGTTTATCTTTTGTTCTGATAGGACTGTGGTTGGCAAACTGCGGCTCATGAGCCACATGCGGCTCTTTGGCCCCTTGAGTGTGGCTCTTCCATGGCCTGGGCGAGTCTATTTTGAAGAAGTGGCATTAGAAGAAGTTTAAGTTTAAAAAATTTGGCTCTCAAAAGAAATTTCAATCGTTGTACTGTTGATTTTGGCTCTGTTGACTAATGAGTTTGCCGAACATTGTATAGGAGGTTCAGTTGTTTTCTTGTCCATTTAGCTATTTTATGTCTTTTGTTGGAGCAATTAAGCCATTTGCATTTAAAATGATTAGTGATAGGAAAGTATTTATTGCCATTTTAATCTTTATAACTATGTTCCTGAAGCTCTTTATTTATTTTTTCAATTTTAAGTGATAACCTTGAAGTATAAAGTTATCTTGGTTGTAGGTTCTTGCTTTTCATGATTTTGAATATTTCATTCTATCTTTTTTAGTATGAAATGCTTCTTTCGTTAAAATTTTATGTATTGATTTTAGAGAGGAAAGGAACAGAGAGATATCAGTTCAAAAATGTTAAAAATAAATTGATCATTAAAACAAATTCAAGTTCATGGATAAGAAGATACATGCAAATTAAAGCAACAGTGAGATGTTATTCTTACCCATTGGATTAGCAATGATTAAAGAGAACAATCCTATATTGGTCAGGACTCAGTGATTTAATGTCCACATCTGGTATTCTCATACCCTGTGGGAAAGAGTGTACCTGGAATAGATTTTGTGGAAAATACCTTGGCTATTTCTTATAAAGACACCAAAATGCCTCCCTTTGACCTCATAATGAACCTTCTACACATATATCCTAAGGAAATAATCATTCAGTTGCATCAAGATATATTCACAACTATATTTTTCTTACAACTTCTAACACACTTAACATTGAAATCAATGTAAATATGCTTAAATGAAGTATTATGTCAATAAAAGAAATACTACTGAGCCATCAAAAGTATAATATAAAATTCTATGACATGAAAGTGAGTTTAAACATAGATAGCATATAGCAAGATTACCCTGAAATCTTTATCAGTGGCAGTTATTTGGTGAAGCTGGATATTCTGTCTTATCAGAGCCAGTTGTTCAATTGACAGGAATTTTGTGAGGCAGTGGTTAAATCATTGGTAGTTGAAACTGGCCATGCTGAGAGTATTTACCCAATGGAAATTGATAAGCAGATGCTACAAATCAATCCCCAACACACAGCCCCTGGCTGGTTTACCATACAGAACTTGTGCATATATGTAGAAAACCTTTGGTAAAATATGCCCAAATTTTAACTGATTATCTTTAGAAAGTTCAATTATGTTTGAGTTTATTTCCCTCCTTTTGAAAGAATTTTATGTATCACTTGAATATATTACAATCTGATTATGCTTATAATAAGAAATAAAGATTACTTTAATTTTTGGAAGTAAGAATGGATGAGGTCCTGAACTGTTAGAGTTCTTGGGAGGGTAAGTAAGGGGCATTTGTGAGATACACTGTTCTTTAAGCATTGGCTCCTTGCTTCTATCTATAAATTGAGATGTTAATAACTTCCACAGTGAACTAATTTAAATTTTATGCATGACTTTGTTAGACTACTAAATTTGGAGATTTGTGGGGGGAAAAGAGATATAACTGTTGAATTTCGTACTCTGTAACTGTGGCTGATATTTGTGTATTTGTTAGGAATGCAGTATTAAGGAAATAAACATAACCACCCACATTTTTGGAAGTTGATATCATGAGTCTCTACTTCTCTGCTTCAAAGTTTGCCAACACTCGATACCCAGTCCAAAAGTACCTATGTCCCTTATTCTTACCTAGTTTAATTCAATTAAACTTAGCTATTAATTATAGTTTTCTAGTTTATTTTATTAATTTTTTAAAATATATTTTTATTGATTTCAGGGAGGAAGGGAGAGGGGGAGAGAGATAGAAACATCAATGATGAGAGAGAAATATCCATTGGCTGCTCTCCTGTATGTCCCCCACTGGGGATTGAGCCTGCAACCCGGGCATGTGCCTGACAAGGAATCAAACCATGATCTCCTGGTTCTTAAGTTGATGCTCAACCACTGAGCCACACCAGCTGGGCTAATTTATTTTATTTTTAAAGAAATAAGTACTACTTCATCTGTCAGTATTCCTTCCTTTTGTTATGCAATATGCATATGTAATAGAGTATGCACCAAATATAGTTCATATTATCATTCTGTCACCTGATCCCTACAGCAGTGAATCACATCATTTAGTGTTTTATAGTTTTAAAATGTTTGCATTATTTGATCATCAGAAAAACCATAAATTATATTATTCTTCCCATTTCACAGATCAGGAAGCAGAAACTTGGCGAGGTTGGGTGACTAGCCATAATCATGGCGATATAAAGGGAAGAACCAGGACTAAAGCATTTGTCTTCTAGTACCAAACCCATTGTTCTTTTTCTTGGTAGACCGACAGATCCCAACCCTTTCACTACTAAAGACATCATTTATTTTATGTTTTTTCTAAAGAGTCCATGTGTTGAAAGCAATAGAAACCAGTCATGTTACAAACTAAGTTAAGAACATATTCATCACTGGAAAAAGAAACTCTGAATTCATTAGCTGCCAATACAGATTCCCTCTCCCCTGTTCCCTTAGCCCTAGGAAACCAGGAACCTACTCTCTGTTTCTATAGATTTGCCTATTCTGGATGTTGTTCATAGAAATGGAATCATATTATATGTGGCTTTTAAAATTTTTTATTATTTTTATTTTTTATATTGTTTGAAGTATTACAAATAGTAGTATATATGTCTCCTTTTTTTCCCCCCATTGACCTCCCCCCCGGCCTCCCCTAACCCCCAGTTATATGTGGCTTTTTGCAACTGGCTCACCATAATGTTTTCATTTATCACTTTTAAGGTGCATTCATGTTGTAGCATGTACAATATCTGTACTTCATTGCTTTTTATTAATCAGTAATATCCCATTGTTTATCCATTCATCATTGATGGACACTTAGATTGTTTTCACTTTTTGTCTATCATGAATAATGATGCTGTAAACATTTGTGTACAAGTTTTTGTGTGAACATGTTTTTATTTTCCTTGGGTATAGACCTATAAGTGGAATTTCTGGGTCATATGGTAACTGTTTAGCATTGCAAAAAACTGCCAAATTCTCTCCCAAAGTGACTGTACCACTGTAAAAGTAGTTTTAAAGTATTGTTTAGCAGATGAGTCTCAGGTTGGGTACAACACCACAGCCACTTTCCAGAATAGTTTTCAAAGGCAAAACATACTGCATCAAAAAAAGAAGTGATCATGGTGAATTCAGAGGTCTTACCAGGACTCAGCCCCTTAATCTCTGATTCAGGAGAGGAACATTTGAGCATTTTCTTTTTGTTAGTGTAACAAATTTAAATCTCAGTGACATGGGAGTTCAGAAAAGGTCCTGGGTGAGAAAATGTCCCCAATAATGAACAATACATGTATAATGTAGAGACAAAAACAAAACAAAACCCTGGACTCAAGTCAAATCTTGATTCCATGTGATTCACTGTCCTTATCTATAAAATGAAGATGATAATAGTGGCCCTTCATACCTCCCAGAGTTGTTATGGAAACCAAATGAGATAATAAATTTTGAAGTTTATCTGTAACCAGCAAAACAAGTCAGGAAGCAGATGCTGTGGAATGAGCCTGAAAAGTGACAACTCATACTTGGCATGTGGACCAACTGGTTCTCTGTGAGATTAGGATTGAGATTTTTTTTCTTCCAAAGGTGGATGTTAATACACAATAATCCACATTTCCAATGCAATCAAGTCCTTGCCCAGAAGGGTTTTTATTTACTGCAGATGTTTATTTACTTCTTGACTTTCTAAGAATTCAAAGGCAGATTTCATATATTCTTCAAAACCAGTTGCTTGGTAACCCATCTGTGGTCTCATGATTCTCTGCCACTTACTTTGGCTTTGATTCTCTAAATTAATTGAAATTTGTATTATATTTCGATATAATTGCAAAAGAAAATAGATTCCTTCATTGAGCAGTGATTTATTAAGATATTTTAATAAGCTGGGCTTTGGAATACAATGATGAACAAAAGAGGTCCTGTTTCTATCTTTATGCTACTTACAACCTCCTGTGCTTTTTATGTAAATGTTTTGAGGCTCCTGTGATTCCTCATCACCAATGGATGAAAGCATTACTTTATTTGCTTTAAATATGAAGAATAGAGGTTGAATTTAGGCTCTAAAATGTATAAATGAGAAATAACACAAGGAACATAAAAGATCTTGATACAGTGGTTTCAGCTCTGTTGCTAATATGCTGGGTGACTGTGAGCAAGCTACTTAACCTTTCCAAATCTGTGTTTTCTCATCTGTAAAACTGTTTACTTCTTTCTGATTCTAGCCCTGGAAGATTCCTTAATCGCAGTTGTAAGTCTGAGGTTCAAGAGCCTCTGAAGCAACTTGCCTTTCTTTTCCTTTGCGTTTTATATCAGTTTTGCATGTGGCACTGTCCCTTTCTCTCCATATTAACTACCACCTTTCCAAGACACACCATCTCACTCTTGGGCTTTTCTGTAATACCTTCATAACTGACTGTTCCTCCTCCACTCTTCTTCCCTCCAATCCATTCTTCACATGGCAACCAGCATTATCTATTTAAAATAGTAAATTAAATTTTGTATCTCCTTTGATAAAAATTCTGGAAGTATTTCACATTATTCTTAGAATAAAATTTCAATTTCTTGCCATGGCCTATATTGCCCTATGTTCGGGTTTCTACCTATTTCTTTAACCTCTTTGTATACCTCTTTCTTGATTCTATCAATTAAGCTCCTTGAGATCCTTTCAGACATTCACATATAGTGTTGGTTTGTTTGTTTTATTTTCTAATCTAAGTCCTTCACACACTCTCCTCTCACCTTTGCCCCTCACATCTTTATTCTACAGAACTGGGCTTGAAAACCAGTTCTTCAGGGAATATCGCCCCCACACCTCCAAGAACTCACGCTCAATATGATCTCTGTTATATGCACTTTTATGTTAGTCTGTACTTCTTTTTCATGGTACTCATTCAAATAACAATTTAGTTATTATGTAATTACTTATTTAATTGCCTAGTTAACTAGTTGTATAATATTTGCCACCTTTTCTGGAATGAAAACTCCATGGGAATACACACACCTCTGTATATTCAGTGCCTAGCAGGAGGCTTTGAACTTATGAATAAATAGATAGAAGAAATGTCTAAAATTTCATTCTTTGCACAAGCTATGAGATTATTTTGCATGGAGAGTTTAGGGAATATATAGGGAGTTCTGAAGCAAAGATTTTTTATGTCTATGCAGTTATTGATCTGTTTTTTCAGTGAGCTACCTCATTCCACCCCATAGGAACAAATATCCATCAAACTGTATGTGCTAGCATACAGTTTGCTGGGTGACCAGGACCCAAGCCCTCTCTTTGAGCTCAGAATTTGTCAGGGGATCAAGTAATTATGCAAGAAAAGTGGTTAGTGTGACAGGGAGGTCCGGAGAAACTGCTGTCATGGTTTAGAAGTGAGGGAAATTGTTTTAAACTGAGAGCAGCCTGATATATCTAGAAGACTACTATCCAAGGTATGTCTTGGAGGATTTGTGCAACTTGACCATGTGGAGATGGGTGCAACAAGGCATTGCAGAGTGGGTCCAGAAATGAAAGCTTGCTCCCTGCCAGTGGCTACAACTAGACACAGATCCCTATATAAGAGGTTGGAATTATTTGTCTTGATTTTTAATTTGTGCAACCTTTGACCTTTTAAAATTTATTTTTATTAACTCTTATTTATATGTAGTAAAATTCAGTTTTTGGCAGCTGCAAGCCATGTGGCAACCATGGGATGATGAGAAATTACATTAACACCTCCCCCCAACCACCACTCAGATGTCATTCATGCTGCAGCTGTTCAGTCAACCTTTTTTTCACCCCAAATCTCTAGCAATTACTAATCTCTTTTCTGTTCCTATAATGCTGTTTTTTTCCAGAATGCCACATAGATGGAATCATATGGAACTAAGTGCTTCTTTCATTTAGCATAATGCATTCAAGATACAACCATATTGTCAAGTGTATTAAAAGTTTATTCCTAATGCCAAGAAGTTTCCATTATACAGATAAAGCACAGTTAGTTTGTTTATTCATTTACTAGTTGAAGTTCATTTTGGTTGCTTCAAGGTTCTGGCATTTATAATTAAGGCTGCACTAAACATCTGTATACAGGCATTTGTCTGAACATGAGTTCTCATTTCTCTTGGGTAAGTACCTAGACCTAAGATGGCTAGGGAATACTGTATTAGGTGTACCAGTTAATAATGTGGATTTTATAATCAAAGAAAACACGTTAATTTCAAGAGAAACATCAAAAGTGCTTTATTCAAAGTAATGTCCATCGCTAGCTACACATTTTCCCCATCTTTCAGGTAATTTGTGGATACTGTCCCAATAGAACTTTTCTTGTTTTGAGGCAAACCATTCAGAGACCCAATTTTCCACTTCTTCATACGTTTTGAAGTGCTGCTCAGAAAGTGCGTGTGCCATCGATCGGAACAAGAGGTAATCTGAAAGAGCAAGGTCTGGTGAATACAGTGGGTGGGTGAATACTTCCCAGGCAAGATCTTTTAACGTGTCTTTAACTGGTTTTGAAGTGTGTGATGGTGCATTATCATGAAGCAAGATTACTTTGCTATGTCTTCTGGAACATTCTGGTCGTTTCATGATCAAAGCGTGGTTCAAATTATTTGTTGTTGGTAGTCAGCAGTATTAATGGTTTCACCTTGTTTTAGAAGCTCATAATACACCACACCTTCCTGATCCCACCAAATGCAGAGCATTGTCTTCCTTCCGAAGTGATTTGGCCTTGCAGTCAATGTTGATGGTTGACCTGGATCAACCCATGATTTTGTGCATTTGGGATTCTCAAAATAAATCCACTTTTCATTGCCAGTCACAATTTGATGCCAAAAAGGCTTTCTTTTTGTGCCGTTGAAGCAACATTTTACTGATAACTTTTTGATTTTCCATTTGTCTTTTGTTCAGTTGATGTGGCACCCATTTTCCTTTCTTTAAATTTTTTCCCATTGCTTGTAAACAATTGGAAATTGTTTGCTGAGCAACGTTTAATCTTTCTGCATGTTGTTTTTGAGTTTAACCGCATCTTCATCCAATAATGCTTGTAATTGTTGGTCTTCAAACTTTTTCGGTTGACCTGGACTCTTTGTCTTTCACATCAAAATCATAACTTTTAAAGCGTTTAAACCAGTGTTCACAAATATCTTGAGATGGAGCATGTTCCCCATAAGCTTCCCGAAGTATTCAGCAGCACTTTTCCTCAAAATAAAGTAATGAATTAAAACTTCCCACAAATGCTCTTTTTTTTTGGCACGAAATTCGACATTTTTAAGCATAAAAATATCTATGATGTTAGCACCTTCTGCAAATTTGACATATGAAGTTTTGAAGCTTGCTGTCAACACAACAAAATAGCATACATATCAAATCGCATACATATCAGCATACATGTAACCCCATCTATTGAAAAAAAAGCCACATTATTAACTGGTACACTTAGTATGTAAGTAAAAGCAGACATGACAAATGGATAAAATATGCCATTCTTAACAGTGTGGAGATGCAGGTATGTGTGATCCATCAGACATCCTCAGGGCCCAATCACATTTCCCAATCCAGTCTTTACTTCTGCCATAGTTATTATTGCCATGCATCATTTCATTCTTCAAGTACCATCAGTGACTCTCAGTTTCTACCAAGATAAAATATGAATGTCTTACCCTGTAGAACCTTATTCTCCCATTCTCATGCTCTAATAAATCACAACACACCCTGTAATCCATCCCCAGCTGATTGATGGACTGGGCACGATTCCCTCAACCTTTCTGCCTTTACTTACAATGCTCCATCGGCCTGGACTCCTTCCCTTGTATCTGTCAGTTCACACTCTATTCATTTTTCAGGCTTAAATCATATGCCATCTCTTTTGTAAAGGCTTCATTGAAACCCCTCTCCCCCAATATATATACACACTTCCCTCACAGAATTGAGTTCCTTTTGCCTCTTATGACATGCTTCTTCTTCTTAGCATTTACTTTATTTTGCTTTGCATTGTGGTTAATTGTTTACCTGTCTGTCCATGCTTTCTAGATAGTGAGATCTTTGAAAGCAGACTCCATGCCTTCCTTGTATCTTTATTCCTCTGAAATGGAGCCTGTTATAAATGGTTGCATGTAGTAATTCACACTGAAGTTTATTGTTGAAGGTCATGACATAACCCACAGCTCACCTTGTTTTGTGACCCAGACAGAAGAGGTGTCTGAGAGGCTGATAGTTGTAACTGGAGGTGACAGGGTGTTCTGATGTGTTCTAAGCATATGCAGCCTTGTTTCCCTATTGGCTGTGATTATACTCTTCTGTTTAGGATAGGCAAAGGGTGATTTGATTTGGAGTAAGCAACCCAGCTCTAATAATCTACCTTAAATACCTTCCATTGTTCTGCATAAGGTGATTTTCTACCAGCATGAAATGTTCTCCTTCCTAGACAGTTGATGGAGGAGCTGAGTCATGCCTGACTATACTTAATAAGACAGAGGCAGCTAATACCCAGGAGGAGCTGCCTTTGAGGACAAGCTGACATTTCTGACTCCTCTGCTTTTTAAAAGTGGGTGTTGTTAGGGAAAGTTGAGCATGAAGAAAGCTTCAGAGTCTCCATTGGAAACAAGACTAGATAATGACACTCTCTAATTCAGACAGATGTGATCTGCTCCACTGCCTCTTGGCTGTGACTTGTGCCTTCTGATACTTGGAACTGCTAATCAAGGGTGTTATGCTCCTCATTAAAGAGACTCACTCAGTTTCTTCCAGTTTCTATTATCTAGTCTCCACCCAAACCACCCCCACTCTTTGTCCTGTAGAACTGGCTTGATTTTACAGTTTGACAATTCAGACTAGAAAAATAGTTGTGAAATCATCATTGGTTATAAACCCATCGTAATATAGGGATGGAAGGGGTTAGAGATCATCTGGTTTTATCTTCTTATATTATATATGAAAAAAATGAATCTAAAAAAAAAGGAAGTTACTCAGCCACAGTCAGTTTTAAATGTCAGACTTTGAAGTGAGGCAAGTCTGCTTTAGAATCCTTCTCTCCCACTTACTTGCTGTTGTTAAAAGAGAAATTGAGGTATCTTACAAATTTAAGAGCGTATGTGAGCCCACATTGATTCGAATTGGGAAGCTCCAAACTAGAAGTGGTGTGGAGTGCTCCACTGACAGTAATTCAGGACAACACTTTCATAAACAAGTGAAGCAAAGCAAAGAAATTACTTGATTGGCTATAGCTTAAGTGGTTGCCTAGTTGGCTGTTTGTGATTGTTTTCCTTGGGTTTCCATTTCTTGACCTTGAGGCATTACATATAGGCTTAGGTTTTGGTATGTTTAGATAGGCTGCTTACTTATTAGACCTACCTCAGTCTAATGGGCTCCTTGTTCAGTTAATTTAACATTGTGTAATTATGTGGATATTATTTAACTTTATCAGTGGCTCCTGCTCCTGATTTCTTAAATGGGGACAATAATAAAACCATATGAAAAAGTTGTTCTGAGAGTTAAAAAAGATAATAAATATAAAACATTTAATACCGGCATATGTAAAGAATGCAATAGTGGTGGTGGTAGTATAATAATAATAATGGTGGTTCATATGTGGAAAGTTCCTCCTCCTGTTTTGCTTCCTATATTTTAGAGCTCTGGAGTTCAGAAAAGTGGGCTCCCAGCTTCCAATTTCTCTTCAGCAATATATATATATATATATATATATATATATATATATATATATATTAGAGAAATATGCAAATTATGCTGGGATGCCATAACGGGTTATGTCTGGACAGGAGGAGGTTGTGCACATGCAGATGAGGCCCTTAGCAGACATGGACAGGGAGAGGGGGGCCAGCCCACAGCCTCCGTGGCTGATTGTTGGCCCTGAGAGGCAAGGGCAGCCCTGCCCGCAGCCTCCCAGGCCTGCAGCCAACCCTGAGAGGCAAGGGTGGTGCTGCCTGCAGCCTCCTGGGCCCATCGCTAGACCTGAGAGGCAAGGTACGGCCCACCCACAGCCTCCCTGGTGGATTGCAGGCTCTGAGAGGCAAGGCCAGGCCACCCACAGACTCTGGGCAGATCTCGGGCCCTGAGAGGCAAGGGCTGTCCAGGAGGCCAATCGCAGGCCTGAGTAAAATGTTGAAAGCAAGTTCTTCCAGTATAATTGGGGCATTAGAGGCCCACATAATGACCATTTCCTTTTTTATGAAACACATAACTCTGACACACTATTTACCATTAAATAAGTTCCATATATTTTGACATTTTACAGTCCTGGAAAGTTACATATAATGATCAGTAAAGTGAGAAGATGAAAAGAATTTTTAGACTTTTAAAGATGAAACTAATTTCTGTCTAGAATACACACCAATTCAAAAAGTGATGGTTTTATAGTCCTATAGGACATTAGCAAGATTGTATCTAATTTAGCAGTTTTACTTCAGGCTTTCATCTTTGGCTATCTTATTTGGACAGCATTATCATCCTGCGAGTCCCTTCACTGAGTTTAACAGAACCTTTGCATCTGCTATTATGTATTTGAATAAGAATTATGTATTTAACACATGCAAAATTTTGTTTTGACACAATAAAACAAAAGATCATCTGATTCTTCCCTGGAACACAGAAAAGCACAAACTTGAATCACTGGTGTGGCTTAGGCTAATTTTCCAAATATTGTTAATAAAATTCATGTAGGGATCTTCACAGAGCCAAGAATTCTCTCTTTCAGGCCTACATATTCAGCATCTCCAAGGAGGAGGCCAGTTATTCTGTGTTTTGTTTTGTTTTTTAATACTCACCAGAGGATATTTTTTCACTGCTTTTTAGAGAGAGTGGACCAGAGGGAGAGGGAGAGAGAGAGAGAGAGGGCCCGCTCGCGGCCAAGGGCAGGCCCTTTTCAGCAGTCCCACATCTGCTTGTGAGCTGCAAAGGAAACACCTTTTCTGACTGCTCATTGGATAAGCTCCCTTACACTACTTGCAGTGTTCTTGGTAACTTGCCTAATAAGAATCCAAGAAGGTGATCTAGGGTTTTTCCACCTCATTCCTGGAGGAAAAAATGAAAGTCCGCTGCTGGACCTTCATGTCATATCCTGCCCTTGCTGGTTTGGCTCAGTGGATAGAGCCTCGGCTTGCCAACTGCAGAGTCCAGGTTCGATTCTGATCAAGGACATGTACCTAGGTTGCAGGCTCCTCCCTGGATGGGGCCCAGGTCAGGGCTCATGCAGGTGGCAACCAATTGAAGTGTCCCTCTCACATTGATGATTCTCTCAGTCTTTCCCTCTCTCTTCCATGCTCTCTGAAAATCAATGGAAAAATATCCTCAGGTGAGGATAAAAAAAAAGAAAGGAAGAAAGGTCATATCCTATGAAAGAGACATCTTGAAAATGCTTAAAGAAAGTTGTCATTTTTTCATGGTGAAGACTGGAGTCCATGTTGATGAAAACACCTTGGCAGCTGTGGTGGCCAGCAGCAGTGGGGTGATGAGGGCGGCACCTTCCCCTAATCAGCCAGATTGGCTCCTGCAGAGGGAGGCCTACTGACTGCAGTAGGATATCCCCTGAGGGCTCCTGGACTGTGAGAGGGGGCAGGGTGAGCTAAGAGACACAACCCCCCCCCCCAGTGCACAAATTTCATGCACCAGGCCTCTAGTAGATATATAAGAGGCAGATGTTCTCAACCTCAAGACTATAGGAAGTCAAGATGATGAATGTAAATATAGGTCTAAATATCCAACCTCTGATGAACCAGGAGAAAAGAAAACCATAGCCTGATGTAAGTGTAGCGTAAACTCTCCTTTGTAGTTGGCTTCATAGGCAGAAGTTATGTGTGATACGGAACAAATGATCAAGAATCTGGAAGGTTTCATTCTCCTTCTACTACTAACCTAGTCTTTCACTCAAGCATTCCTTCAACCTCCTGGTTTCAAAGCCTTATCTGTATAGTTTCATGGAACTGAGTGATTTGTTGTAAGGCCCCTTTCTGCATTCACTGCTAGACATTTCCCCAAAGCCCATTTTTCATGCTCTCAGCTTTTGATGCTTGTTTTACCCAATTTTCTCTCAGAATCTTTTGTTTCCTGCTTGTCATTACTAGCCTTCAAGAAAAATATACATGCTTGACACATTATTAAAATTGAACGAGACTGTGCTGGTATATCACAGGCGATGCCTCTCTTAAATGCAGTGGCAGGAGTGTAGCCTGCATCTCTTCCTCTGGCAGGTGATGAAGGTCTCAGACACCCTTTCACTCCAGGTGATTTCCTGAGAATTGCTGGGGAGGTTGCTGGCAGGGCTCACAAGATGCTTTTTTGACTTTGTAGTTGTGCATTGAAGATGGCTAAAATTCTGATTTGGGACAATCACAGAACTCCTAACTGAAAGGTGAAAGCCTCTGATGTATTGTCACTGAACTAGCCTCTGTGACCCTCCAATTGGGAAGTGAGATGTGGGGATGCAGGGTATAGAGAACCACTAAGTACCTGGAGGGCATTAAATTCCCTTCATGCTGTTGAAAGGAAAGCAATTTGCTGATAGAGTCAGTTCACACTTAGCCTGCTTTCTACATTTTAGGACTCAAATCTTAATTTTGGATTTTCTGCCCATGGCTCTGGTAAAATGCAAAAAACAAAACAAAAACAAAAGTAAAACAAAACAAAACACAAAAATCCCACACCTCAAAAACAAATTTACACAATAATTCACCTTCCCTGCTATCTTTCTATGTCTTAATTTCCTCATCTGTAAGAATCAACATAATAATTGTAGCTAAAATTTATTAAGTTCTTACTATGGTACTGAGCATGTGGTATTTTTTAAAATATTTTTTTATTGATTTTAGAGAGGGAGGCAGAAGGAGAGGAAGATAGAAACATCAATGATGAGAGAGAATCATCGATCAGCTGCCTCCTGCATGCCCCACACTGGGGATCGAGCCCGCAACCTGGACACATGCCCTTGACCGGAATCGAACCCGGGATCCTTCAGTCTACAGGCTGATGCTCTATCCACTAAGTCAAACCAGCTAGGGCAAGCATGTGGTATTTTTGTGTATGATTTTTTTATACCACTTTCTACAGTTCTACGGGATAGGTACTTTTATTAGCTTTGTATTTGGCTTTGTGTACTGTTACAAATGAGAACACTGAAGTCTAAGATCCTTCTTTCCAGGTGCCACACTATGGACAGCATCACCACCTACTTTACTTTCAGTCTCAAGGAAAAGACCCATATCAACTTCTTGGCCTGTAAAATCAGAGGGAGGAAAGAGTAATTGCATGGCTTATTCATAATGAATGCATGCAAAGTTATTTTCTATGGCCCATTATTAATGTTATATGTTCCAATCTTCCTAAATTTATTTGCTTGTTTTTTGCCTATTTCAGCCCTCTGCTTTGAAAAAGTATATATATATATATATAATATATATATAGTATATATATATACTATTGCACTATTTCCATTTCCAATATCAACAGGGAATGTTTGTGCAGATATATATTTAGAACATATATATTTTACTGGGATGGTGTAGTAGACATTTGGATTGAAAAGAAGTGATTCTACACTTGCCATTTGTGAGCACTGAGTCTTCTATCATGTGCGCTCTATGGACTTAGTTACCTCCTGTGTAAAATGAGATGGTTGCTCTAAATGTTTTCAAAACTTGCTTGCAGCCTAACACTCTCAAACACTTTGTTCGAGGTGAGTTCCCATGGGTTAAATGTTGTCAACATGTGTTGGGTCATATTCAGTTTTGAAATTGGCCATAACTTGTTTGGAATTAAGAAAGAGATTAATCTATAATAATAAAAGCATAATATGCTAATTAGACCGGATGTCCTTCCCAATGAAGCCGCAGTGGGCAGGGGCCGAGGCAGAGGAGGCAGAGGTGGCAGAGGCTGAGCTCCTTGCATGAATTTAGTGCATCGGGCCTTTAGTGTAATAATAATACTGAAAACTACTAAACAGCTTTCTTCTAAACACTTTTAAAGTGTTGTCTTTTTTAATTTTCAAACCAGCCTTCTCTGAGATACAGGAGTATTTAATTCACTTGCACATACTTACATAGCTAAAAAGTGTCAGAATGAAGACTTGAACTTGAATTGTCAGACTCCAGACACTAGCTACTGTGTACTCCTTAGGGAAAAGGATTTTGGGATATAAGGCTTGGTTTGGTCCTTCCCATCTCGATCATATACACATAGTTTTATAGTACATGAAACACGGAGCTTATTCTTGTATTATTATTAATTAATTATTATATTATTTTATTGGTTTTGTATTTTTCTTATTGTCAGTTATTATTTCATATCCTTACTTATGATTTATCTTTTAGGGTATGATGGCTGATAATTTAAGCTACTTTTGTCTAACCCTATATTGTTGGCCCATCTCTCAGACCTCCCTTTTATCCTTTTTTAGCTTCATTCCCTTCATCTGTGGAATGGAGCTATCATACTGGAACCAGAGATTACAACCAGATCAACCCATATCTATGCCACTGTGGGAAATACCTTTATCTCCAACACTGAAAATCTGTCTCTTGAGAGGAAATTTAAAATGGAGACCAGGTTTTTGTCTATGTGTTGTGTATAGCTCCTAATACTCATAGGATCCTGAATAAATATTATGTATTTATTAATACAGAGAGCAAAGTCTGCTTGACTATTATATAAGAATAGTATGGGTCTTTACATCTTAACCATGGATTAGAAAAGATTGGTTGGGGAAAAGAAAAAGATCCCATAAAAAAGCAGCTAATAGCTGTGTAGAGTTTTTCCAATATACTGTGCCCCACTGGACACAAGCCCATTTATTTATTGTCACAACAGTCCTGCAAAGAAAATCACTTCCTTCAGCTGTGCCAGGAAGTTCATTATAGTGATTTTTTTAAAAAATAAAATAATGAAACCCTGGTACAGAGGCAGCATAACCAGCATCCATTCTGTAGCCTGCTAACCCCCACTGCCACTATGATGAGAGACACAGAGTTTGTTCTGGGCGGCTACTAGATGATATTATTCCATGTTCTTTCGTATTAGGCACAGCAATGGGAAGGTGTCTGTTGGACCCTTCTTGGACATTAATGCATGATGATTATAGGTCTTTTTGTTGGATCTCCAGGAACCCTTTGTGAAATGATTTGATGGGGACCAAGAAAGAGCCTGCAGACCTTCAGAAGCCCCTCTTGACTTGGGAACTGTAAAATTCTATAGAGAACTCATTGTTTTTCTCAACTCCTCTGCCACAAGGGAAGCTTTATAGAAAGTGACGCTCATGCCCAGTGTGGCTCAGTGGTTGAGTGTTGACCTTTGAACCAAGGAGGTCACAGTTCCGTTCCTGGTCAGGGCACATGCCCAGGTTGTGGTCTTGATCCTCAGTGTGGGGCATGCAGGAGGCAGCCGATCAGTGATTCTCTCTCATCATTGATGTTTCTATCTCTTTCTCTCCCTCTCCCTTCCTCTCCAAAATCAATAAACATACACACACACACACACACACACACACACACACACACACACACACACACACATATATATATATATATATATATATATATATATATATATATATATATATTAGAGTGAGATTCATGTTCCCAAGCTAAAAGAGGAACTCCACATTGCAGGTATTGAATGAAAACAAAATTGTTCCGAAATCCTAGAATCCTGGTCCTGTAATAATAATTAGACTCTGAAAGACCCCAACTCTAAGTCATTCTCTGGGTAATTTGATTTTATAACTTTATGAATCACTCACTATGGTATATGTTCTAAATTCAAACTTCATAGGTATGGTTGTTTTTATATTAGGATTCATTTTTGTTTTTCAGCTCTTTCTTTTTATTTTCTTTGTTTTCACATTTGTCTGGTAAAGACTTTCTCTACATTATTTTTATTTATTTTTTAACTAGCCAGGCATATAATTTATAATTGATATTAAATAGCAATCTTTAGGATGATGTGAAGATACATGCTCTGACATAATAAGGGAAACCATAAAAATCTTAGAAGAAGCCATAGGCAGCAAAATAGCAGACATTTCTCGTAGCAATATCTTTACCTATACAGCTCCTAGGGCAATGGAAACTAAGGAGAAAATGAACAAATAGGACTATATAAAAATAAAAAGCTTTTGCACAGCAAAAGAAACCATCAACAAAACAACAAGAAAGTCCACTGCATGGGAGAACATATTTGCCAATGTTATCTCCGATAAGGGTTTAATCTCCAAAATTTACAGGAAACTCATACAACTTAACAAAAGGAAGATAAACAATCCAATCAAAAAATGGGCAAAGGACCTAAATAGACACTTTTCAAAAGAGGACATTCGGAAAGCCAAGAGACATCTGAAAAGATGCTCAAAGTCACTAATCATCTGAGAGATGCAAATCAAAATGACAATACTGTACCATCTCACACCTGTCAGAATGGTATCATCAACAAATCAACAAAGGACAAGAGCTGGAGAGGATGCAGAGAAAAAGGAACCCTCGTGCACTGCTGGTGGGAATGCAGACTGGTGCAGCCACTGTGGAGAACAGTATGGTGTTTCCTTAAAAAATTAAAAATGGAACTGCCATTTGACCCAGTAATCCCACTTCTCAGACTATATTCCAAGAAAACAGAAATACTAATCAGAAAGGATATATGCACCCCCTATGTTCATAGCAGCACAATTTACAATAGCTAAGATTTGGAAACAGCCTAAATGCCCATCAGCAGATGAATAGATTAAAAAACTGTGGTACAGGCAGTCCTTGGGTTATGTCAGACTTGACATACATTGTTTCGTGGTTACATCTCCATCTCCCATTTATTTATAAAAAAAAAAAGTTCCATCATTTCAACATATGTACATATATGCTTTCGGTTTTTTATTGTTTATTTACCACTAGGGGCCCAGTGCACGAAATTTGTGCACTGGGGAGGGGTTCCTCAGCCCAGCCTGCCCCTCTCACATACTGGGAGACCTCAGGGGATGTCCTACTGATGGCTCCCATTGGGAGCGGGCCTAAGCCACAGTCTGGCCTCCCTTTGCGGGAGGCGACCAGGCTGATAAGGGGAAGGTTCCAGCCCCATCACCCCACTGCTGTAGCCACTGCCAGTCACCACAGCTGCCAAGGTATTTTCATCAACACGGACTCCAGTACCTTCACCATGAAAAAATGACAACTTTCTTTAAGCATTTTCAAAATATGTCTTTCATAGGATATGACATTTCTTTCTTTATTTTTCTTTTTATCATCACCTGAGGATATGTTTCCATTGATTTTTTCCCCCTTCCCTCTGATCCCAGGATTGGTCCCTGCCCAAGCCTAGAGCCTCCGCCCCAGGCTTCAGACTTGGGAAGGGAACTCCCCCGCCCCTCTGATCTCAGGCTTGGCCTCTTCCAAGCCTAAAGCCTCCGCCCCAGGCTTTAGGCATGGGAAGGGGGACCCCCCTGCCACTCCGATCACAGGCTCTGCCCCTTCCCAAGCCTAAAGCCTCTACCCGATGGCCAGCTGAGAGTGACCTGGGTGCCAAGGACGTTCCTGGGACCCAGTTATGTATGCAAATTAACCGCTATCTTTGTTGGATTATTTGCATACTCATTCTGATTGGCCTTGGGCGTAGAGGAGGTACAGTTAATTTACATGTTTCTCTATTATTAAGAAAGATAAGTAAAGGTCATGAATTGTTATCTTTCTTTTATTTTTTTTACTCTTTCACTTCATTAGTGCTGTGTATATTCCATGTGAGTGACATAGGTGCTTATGTAGGCGGGTTCTGACTTATGGCGAAAATTGCATTACAGTGCACCATAGGAACGGATCTCTGATGTAACCTGAGGATCTACTGAACATCTGCACAATGGAATACTACACTGCTGTAAAAAAGAAGGAATTCTTACCATTTGCAACAGCATGGATGGAACTGGAGAGCATTATGCTAAGTGAAATAAGCCAGTTGGTGAAAGATAAATACCACATGATCTCACTCATTTATGGAATATATTGAACAACATAAACTGTTGAACAAAAATAGAGGCAAAGAAGCATCAAACATACTGTTAAACTACAGGGAGAAGGCAGAGGAGGGTTGGGGCGGGGGATAAGAGATCAACTGAAGTACTTGTATGCATGCACATAAGCACAACCAATATACGCAAGACACTGGGGGAGGGCAAGTACTAGGGGCTAGGGGAGGCAAAGGAGGAAGTCAATGGGAAAAAAAAGGAGACATATGTACTGCTATTTGTGATACCTTAAACAATAAAAAAATATACATGCTCTGAATTGAAGGAGGGAGGAGAACACTATTGGGAATAAAAATTGTTTTAGGAACAAACACTGACAACCCCTGCAGGACTAAAGCAGTAGCTCTGGATTCCCCTTTTCCCAGCCTGTTTTCTGAATTGGATATTTTTTCCGTATCTGGAAAATCCTACCAACCACTCAGGGTTGTTTCGTATTTTTTTCAAATTACTCAATCAAGAAAACTCCCTTTTTTTGTGGGAGTAAGGTATGTCTAATTATCTGGTCCATCTGCTGAGTTATTAACTTAGTGTTGCTGAACAGTACAAGCAACATGAGAATGTCTAATCCAGCTTTCCTCACTCACCCCTAACTTCTCTCAAAATGATGGCCAACTATCAAATTTCAGCAACATTTTCTAAACCTTTGTTTGAGTAGCTCTCCTCTGAATATTATTTCCACTTAAGTCATACTCTAGGAGATGTAGTTTGTAGATGTTTTTGAAAACTGGTGATTTATTAATAAGACACTGCTATAAAAATATTAAGATATTTTAAATACTTCTTCCTACTGAGGAAAAAAAAGGAATATATTTTAAAATGTAAATATTAACCAAAAAGACATAGACTCATGGCATGGATAAAATGTCAGAAATAATTCAATAACTCACTTATAAGAGATGAAATAGGATATTGTTATCAGTAAGGATGATCATCAGATTTGGATAAGAAGACTCAAAATCATGGTTTTAAACTAATATTTCTCCAATGTGACTGTACAGAGAAATCACCTGTGGATTTTGTTAAACTGTAGATTCTGATTCAGAAGGTTTGGGTGGGGCCTGAAAGTCCATAATTCTGACAAGCTCCCAGGGGATGATGATGATGATAATGGTTCTGGGCTACACTTTGAGTAGTAAGGAGATAAGAAAGTTATTTCTCATGTAAAACCTGGAGGCAGAAAGTTCAGGGTTGGTAAGGCAGCTCCATTCTTTATTCACTTTCATATTCCACAATCTTTAGGATGTGTCCCGCATTCTTATGATCTACAATGCAACTCCCACTGTCATATCCATGTGTGCAGTAGCAAGATGGAAGAAATAAGATGGAGCAGGAGCCTAGAAAACACAGGAACATGCCAGTGTCTCTCAGGGAAGGTTTCTGGAATTGACCACATTATTATTTCAAACATAGTGGGTTGGCTACAACTTAGCTGACCACCTACAAGTAAGAGGAAAGCTGGGAAAGGTGGCCTTTATTCTGAATGGCATGTGCCCACCTGCAAATTCCCATAGTCTAGAAAAAATGGTAGTATAGGGACATCGTAAATGGGCTATGTCTAGAAATCTCTACTGTAGACCTGGGGAGAGGAAATAATTTTCCCATAGAAATGGCTGTTCACAATTTACTTGTTACTAATATGTGCATAAAACTTCAGTTTCAATGTATATCCTAGGCTCATTCTGTTTACACTACTGCTCTGAATTAGTACAAGCTCATTTTTTTTTAATGTGGTAATGGAGGTTTATAATAGTTGAGTGACATACCCTGACTACCTTTATTAAAACTAAATACTCCAGGCTCTCCCCTCTCCCCCAATCTCTCTTTCCCGAACCCTGTTAACAGGTTCTATGTTTTGCTTTGTGCCATTGATTTACCACATTCCAATATGCTCTATACTTTTCTTATTTGGCATTTTGACTGTTTATTGTCAGTCTCCCTGTGTCAGAAGGTGAGCTCCATGAGACTTGTGTTTTGCTCACAAATGTGTCCTGAGCACCTACTTTAGTAGTTGACACATGATAGGTCATTTAGTACATACTTTTTAAATGAATTAATAAAGCCAGAGCATGTCAACACCTCTTTGAATTATGTCTGTTATCCCTATCCCTAATGCTTAGTGTCTGGCACTCCAAAATTTTTCCTCAGAAACTTGCCTACACTTAATGTGTTGATTTATTCTTTGTCTTCATGCCACTCATTCAAAACTGCCAGCCTAACTAGTTTGCTCACATCTTGGATTCTCTCTGAAGCACAGTGCCAGGCTAACATTTTCTGAGGAGCCTGTGTACCACTAGAAAAACAAAATTAATCAAAACTACCAGAATGGATATAAAACCTGTGCTTCTATTATACTTAGTCTTTGCCTTCAGTCTTAGATAGGGAACTAGAATGAAAGGACAGTTTTTAAAGTGGCCTCATTCACATGGGGTTACAGTGTGGAACATTAAAAGGGACTGATTCTGGTCTCAAACCAATCTAAGGCCCACTATCTCCACCCTGAAATAATATAATTAACATAATTAATATAATTAATATAATGTAATGTAATGTAATATAAAATAATATAATCCTATATATAATAAAACCTAATATGCAAATTGTCCCCATGGGTGGGAGTTCAACTGACTGGGAGTTAGACCTGCGCTTACCACCAGGGGGTGGCAGTGGCAGGCAGCCGGGGGAAGGGAGGGCCCAGCTAGCAGCCAGCAGCTGCTAGGGACCCTAACTGTGCATGAATTTCATGCACCGGGCCTCTAGTATAATATAAATATAATAGTACTAGAGGCCCGGTGCATGAAATTCATGCACGGTGGGGGGGGGTGGTCCCTCAGCCTGACCTGCAACCTCTGCAATCCGGGAGCCCTCAGGAGATATCCTACTGACAGCTTAGGCCCGCTCCCCATGGTTCTCTGCTCTCTGAGGGGGTCTGCCTGCTCGATGCTGCGGCAATGGGCAAGCAGACCCTGCTGTCTGCTGTCTGTAGGCCCACTTGCCTGCTTGCAGCCAGTGGGACTGAAAGAACTGGGGGACTCCAGTGGCAGGCAAGTGGCATAGCCTGCCTGCTGCCTCCTGGGGGACTCCAGCGGGGCTGAGGAGACTGAGCACTGCCACCTTGTGGCTATGGGCACCACCATCTTTGTGATGGAGTGATGGTCAATTTGCATATTCCCTCTTTATTAGACAGGATAGTAACTGGTCCTGACTAAAATCCCATTCTACCAATTGGATCATTTCACCAGATATTTTCATTTATTTAATTTTGGGTCTATCTCTTTCTTTTTTTATAAGATTATTAACTTCTTGGTGGTCAAAGACCCATTCATATTTATCAGGTATATATAGCTAATATGTACTGAGCTTTTTTCATATGCCAGGTCCTTAAATTCTTACACAACACTATAAAATAGGCATGTTATACATGCAAAACCTGAGTCTGAGAGAGGAAGTGTTTTGCCCAGGATGACATGGCAAGTATAGAGCCCAGGGCAAATAATTACATATAAAAATTAATTCCACATGAGGCCTTCCGATATTTAAACCTTTTGCTTTTTTCTATATCTGAGCTTCCTGATCTCTTATATCTGCCTCAGCACCCAGCACAATGCCTTGCTCACAGCAGGTTCTCAGTAAATACTTAATAAATACAAATATATGAATGGCTTTTCTGTGGGAAACATCTTGATTGGAATGTGTGAACATAGATGGAGGGCAAGCATCCTAGATCTATAGTCAGGCAGCTTTTATTTGTGCCACCACTCAGGCAAAAGTAAGTCAATTAATCTCTCTGTCTCTGTCTCCTGGCATGTAATGTGGGAATGGGCATGAAAGCTCAAGAGGGTGTTGTGAGATTAATTAGTTAAAATGTATACCCTGTTATGTAAATGCTAATTGCTGTCAGGAGCGTGGGTTGGATTTTCCAGTGACTTGGCTTTGCAAGGCTTTGCACATTTTCATTAGTTCTCTGTGCTATCAAGCCTCTGCCTTAAGAAATCCTTTGGCCGGGGGAAAGGATGACGCTGTGGTTCCCCATGTTCAGGGGCCAATTCAGAGAGGACTTCCACCAGGGAGTAGACTGGATAAGAAGGGACATTCTAAACCAAAAAGTAATTCACTGTGCCAATAATTCATTACCCCTTTGCTGTTATTAGAGAGAAATGTGTTTGCATAACAGCCTGTCTATAGTCTTTGTTTCTGCTGCTGCCTGAAGAGAATCATATAATTAATTTGGAATTAAATGACACTCTAACTTGATGCCATTAATTTTGTATTTATTTGTTTATTGAATAATTTAAAAAGCTCTGACAAAATGCCCTCAGGTGGCTGGCTAGAGAAACTTAAAAACTCACAGAACTAATTTCAAATGGGCAAATACCCTGAAGAGGAAGCTCAATAATAATACCATTTTTTCTAACATTTATGAATACTAATACATGTGTTTTTAGTCCCTATAATAAAAGTGTCTAGCTTACATTATACATGTATTCATTTGGTCCATGAAACATTCCAAAAAGGAGATACCTAGAAGGTAATTTCTTTTCTCCTTAAACCATATTACATTTAATTTGGTTGAAAAGATATTAAGGGGTGAGCAGGTGAAGGCATGTACTGGGTGGTAGGGGAGGTAGGGGGGAGGTAAATGGGGGTTAAAAAGAGACATTTGTAATACTTAAAAAAATAAAAATAAAATAAAATAAAATAAAGAAAAAAGAAAAGATATTAAGCCTATGACATTGGCTAAAAACCTTGGTTATTGATCAGTATTTAAATTTAAGTTTGCAGTGGCCTTTAACAAATGGCATTTGAAAAAGTGTCTGCTTTTGATGTATGAAATTATGTTATTGAAAGAAAAATTCTGCATTTCTTTATTAGTCAAGATATAGGCACTACTACTAGCTGCTGTAACAAATATCCCCCAAATCACAGTAGCTTAACACTACAGAGGTTTATTTTTGACTCAATTGCAACACTTTGAAAGTGATATGGCATTCCTGGTATCTCTGGTCTGAGAAATGGCAGGGATCCAGGCTCCTTCCATCTTTTGATGCTATCCTTTTCAGAAATTTCTGTCCTTTAAGGTCTTGTGTAAAGGAAAGAGAAAGCACCAAAGTTTATGTTTAGAGTTAAAGGTGGTATAGCATTTCTTGCCACACTCATTGGCTAGAACTAAATCACATGGCCCCAACCCAATTGCTAAGGATATGTAGTTTTCATATGGGCCAAGAAAGAGAAAACAGGATTAATGGACGTTTAGCCAGTCTCTGACACAGTCTGCCCTACTGATCACCAAAATTCCATTTCATACTTCTTCCTAAATTAGTCTGAGTATATAATTGTTGTTGAAATATTGTACTAGCTCTCTCAATTTCCATCTTTAGTTTTACAATCAGCATTCTCCTACTTTACAAAAAAAAACAAAAACAAAATTAATTTATCACTTATCATCTATCTTACCCTTAATTATTGTCCGATGCTATAAAGACCTCCAAGACCAAAGTGACAATTTGTAATATTAGTGCCAGAAAGTCTCCTTTAATTAAGATACCATTAATCTCCATAAAGGCTTCCTCTTCCTAATTTACCAGTGTTCCCTTTAAAAATGATTCATGTGTGCTCTTGGACTATGGACTGAAGGGTCCTGGGTTCGATTCCAGTCAATGGCATATACCTTGGTTGCAAGCTCAATTCCTGGCCTTGGTTGGGGCCTGTGTGGGAGGCAACCAATGTATGTGTCTCTCTCACATCTATGTTTCTCTCTCTGTCTCTCCCTCTCCCTCTATCTCTAAAAAAACAAAAACAAAACCAATCAGTGGAAAAATATCCTCAGGTGAGGATTAACACAGAAAAAAAAAAAAAAAAAAAAAAGAAGAAGAAGAAGAGAAAGAATTAGTCATGAAATCAGAACTGTCATCTATAGGCCCAGTTGGGGTGATCTGAATTGAGAGATATTGCAGAGTGGGGTCGCCTCTATCATCATCCAAGTTTGAACAAATACTTTAGAGCTCTTCAGAGAGATGCCTTTAGGAACTACATAAAGAATATATTTTATGGAATATAGAAGGCAGTAGTATCTTATTACACTCAGAAAACAAACTTAATATGGTGAAATTCTAAATCCATCAGTTGTCCAATTGTATATCTCTCTCTTTTAAATTATCTATACTATATATATATAAAAGCGTAAATATGCAAATCAACTGGATGGCTGAACAACCTGTTGTTATGATGCACACTGACCACCAGGGGGCAGATGCTCAATGCAGGAGTTGCCCCCAGTCCACAGGCCTAGATCACCTGATCAGGGCCTGCTGGCCAACCTCTCAGTCTCTCCCCCTGGCTGGCAGGCTCTGATTGCCTGATAGGGAGTAGGGAACTGGGTGTGGATGGTGGTGAACACAGGTGGCACAGACCAAGGTGAGTGTAAGCAAGTGGGGCCCTGATCAACCCAATGGTCGCCTCACACTTAGAGAACGATCAGTGATGGGGAGCAGGACTGGAGAGCAGGCAAGAACATCCAACCTCTAGGTTCCTCCCCCTGGCTGGCAGGCTCTGATTGCCCAATGAGGAACGGGGAACGGGGGGCAGGGCCCACTGCTGGCAGCTGGGGTAGATCAGCTCTGATCACAGGCCAGGCCTAGGCACCCTCCCACTGCAAAAATTTTGTGTGCTTGGCCTCTAGTAGATAATAATTCAAAAGTGAATGACTGTATTGCCAACATGTATTAATACAATTTTGAAATTAAAAATGAAATTGATTTCTTTTTCTATCAGAAAGTAGGTATACTTAGGATGGTTTGACACTGAGAATGGCTTTGCCAATTCTATGACATACTGGATATTTTCTCCCTTCCTTTCATCCTTCTTCCATCCTTTTTTTCTTTATTAACATTTTAATTATTTTTAAAACAAATCATACACAGAGGTGTGCTTGTTAAAGTTAATATATTAAAAATCAATATAATTGTATTCTTCATGCTTTAACATTTTCTCCCATTAGTTGTCTTCCTCAGAGACAACCACTTCTTTATTATTTTATATATTTCTTCTAATGATTCTGATCTATTTTACTAACCAATTTGTATAAATTTTTTTATTTTTAATTTCAGCATTATTTCTTCACTTTTTAAATTACACAAAATGTATAACTCTCTCTCTTAAATTGCCATTCCTTCTATTTTCTCTGCCCTTCCCTTTCTCTATAATAGCATAACAATATTTGGTTGAATTAATAATTATTTAATTAATGTTTTCACATACTAATGAACTGTGATTATGTTAACTTTGTTTTTGAAGATATTAATGGCCTTGCTTTCATATGCTTATTTTAATTTCTTTCTTTTAGTAACAGTTTTCATAATTTTCAATTGTCTTTCAGCATAATTTTTCACATTGCTAATCTAACTAGGTAATCTATCATTTACAAATTATTATTTTTTGGACCTTTCCATTTCTTTCTACTTATACCAATCTATCACCAAGCTCTGCTGCATAGCTGTTATCCTGGGATCTCCTTCACTATTCTTCAGGGGTCCTTCTTCTCTCTTGAATTAGATCCCTATTCCATGATCATATTGTTTCCTCTTTCTTGATTTTTTATCTGGTTTTGGTGGTATACATCTCCTAGAAGCTTCCTGATAAAGAGCACATGGAATATTAAATTACTTGGTCTTTATGTGTCTGAAAATGTTACTTTTCACACTTGATGGTTTCGTTGGGTTTAGATTGAGATCAGAAATAATTTTATTTTAGAAAATTATTGCTTCAGAAATAATTGCTTCATTTCCATCCAGTCTTGTTTTTGAATGTTCCAAAGTTGTTATGATATGTGGTCTTTTGTGCATAACCATTTTCCACCTCTTCCTTACTATCTGGCAGACTGTATAATTTTTATCTAGTTTAAAAAATATTTTTGTGGTGTAAGTTTGTTTTTATCTACTGTGCAATGGGACTGACAGGTCCCCTTAACTTGGAAGGTTATATATTTTAGTTCTGGAGTTAATTTGAATTAGTTAATTGAGAGTTTTCTTTTTTATATTTTATTTCTTTTCCTTTGGGTTTCCTACCATTGAGATGATGAGACTCCTGACTTGTTTTCTTATTTTCTTGTCTTTTTATTTTTGTTCTCCTTTTTAAGAAATTCTCAACTTTAACTTTCAAACAACCCATTTATTACTTTTTAACAGTTTGCAATCATAATTTTAATTTTAATGAGCTTTGCTTTTCTCTGAATATTTCTTTGTTATATCATCCTGTTCTTGCTTCATGAAAGTAGCAGTGTCCTCATTTTTCAGAGGATGTTAATGATGGTTGCTTTTTGAAGATTTTTTTCTTTGAATAATTTTGGCTTTCTCAAAGTTTCTTTTACATTGTTTATTTGGATGTTACCTTTCATGGTCGAGCTTTATCTCGGATGTGTTCTGGGGCTATCTGTTCATTTAGAAGAAGTGGTTAAAAAGCTGACTAAAAATTCTAAATATGATCTTCCAAGAATGAATCAAGAAGAAACAGAAAATCTAGACAGACAAATTGCAACCAATGGAATCAAAGCAATAATAAAAAAAAATTCCCAGTTAAAAAATCCACAAGTGAATTTTACCAAACATTCAAAAAAAGAACTAACACCTATCCTTCTCAAGCTATTCCAAAAATTTCAAGATGAGGGAAAACTCCCAAGCACTTTACAAGGTCAGCATTATCTTGATTTCAAAACCAGATAAAGACACTACAAAGAAAGAAAATTATAGACTAATATTCTTATTGATATAGATGCAAAAATTCTTAACAAAAATATTAGCAAACCAAATGTGACAATACATTAAAATGATTATACATTTCCTTCTATTCTCACTTTGCTGTAAGTTTTTATCATAAATTAGTGCTGGATTTTATCAAGTGCTTTTTCTGCATTTATTGACATGATCATATGGTTTTTATCCTTCATTTTGTATATGTGGTATATTATGTTAATTTATGATTACTTGCATCTGAAGAATAAATCCCATTTGAAAGTGCTGTATGATCATTTTATATCCCATCTCAATTAAAAAGGCAGAAGTAAAACTGTCATTATTTGCAGATGGCATGATACTAAATATAGAAAACCTAAAAATTCTAGAGAACCCTAAAGATTCTAGAGAACCTAAAGATTATAGAGAACCCTAAAGATATGTAAAACCACCAGAAATTGCTAGAAATGATAAATGAATTCATCAATTTAGCAGAATACCAAATAAATATTCAGAAATTGGTTGCATTTTTATATACCAATAATAAATTATCAGAAAAAGAAATTAAGAAAGCACTTCTATTTACAATTGCATCAAAAAATACCTAGAAATAAATTTAGTCAAGGAGGTAAAAAAAAACACAACAACAACACAAAAACCTGTATTTAGAAAATTACAAGACAATGAATAAAGAGTTTGAAGAAGATACAAATAAATGGAAACATTACTGTGCTCATAGATAGAAAGAATTAACATCATTAAAATGTCCATCTACCCAAAGCAAACTACAGATTCAATACAATTCCTATTAAAATACCAATGACATTTTTCATAGAATTAGAACTAATAATCCAAAAAATGTATATGGAATCACAAAAGATTGAGATAGCAACAGCAATATTGAGAAAGAAGAACAAAGTTGGTGGTATAAGGCCACTTGATATCAAACTATACTACAAGGCTATAGTACTCAAAACAGCATGGTACTACCATAAAAATGGATACATAGATCAATGGAATAGAATTAAGTCCCCAAACCTACCCCTATATTGTCAATTAATAGATGACAAAGAAGGCAACCACAGACAATGGGGTTAAAGACAGTCTATTCACCTTGGCTGGTGTGGCTCAATTGGTTGGGCATTGCCCTATGCACTGAAAGGTTGCCAGTTCAATTCCCAGTCAGGGCACGTGCCAAGATTGCAGGCTGGATCCCTGGTGGGAGGAGTGTGCAGGAGGCAGCCTACCAATGTTTCACTCTCACATCCGTGTTTCTCTCTCCCTTTCTCTTAAAAATTCAATTTAAAAATATTTATTAAAAATAGCCCTAGCCAGTTTGGCTCAGTGGATAGAGTGTTAGCCCGGGGTCTGAAGGGTTGAGAGTTCCATTCTGGTCAAGGGCACATATCTCGGTTGCGGGCACATATCTCAGTTGAGGCTCAATCCCCACCAGGTTGGGGTCTGCGTGAGAGGCAACCAATCATTATGTCTCTCTCACATCAATGTTTCTCTCTCTCTTTATCTCTCCCCCTCCCTTCCACTCTCTCTAAAAATCAAAGAAAAAAATATCCTCGGGCCAAGTTGGTGTGGCTCAGTGATTGAATGTCGACCTATGAACCAGGAGATCATGGTTTGATTCCTGGTTAGGGCACATGCCTACATTGTGGGCTTAATCCCCAGTAGGGGGCGTATAGGAAGTAGACTATCAATGATTCTCATCATTAATGTTCCTCTCTCTCTCTCTCTCTCCCCCCCCCCGCAACTTTATCTCTGAAAACAATAAAAGTATATTTTAAAAAATCCTCAGGTAAGTATTAACCAAAAATATAAAAATAGAGACAGACTCATAGATAGAGAGCAAGCTGGCAGTTCAACTCTGGTTGCAGGGAGGGTGGGATTGAGCAAAAAAGGGGTGTGAACAGAAAGAACTCATGGACAAGGACAACAGTATGGTGATTGGTGGGAGGAAAGTGGTGGGTGAAGGTGGAAGAGGGCATAAGGGGGGTACATGGTGATGAGAAAAAAAAATAAGGAAAAAAAGAAAAAATTAAAGATGACAAATTTAAAACTGACCATGTCAATAATCACTTTGAATGTAAGTGTATTAAGCACCCCAATTAAAAGGTAGAAATTTTCAAATTGATTTAAAAAAGCAAGACCCAACCAAATGAAGCCTATAAGAAACACTTAAAAATATTTAAACATAAATAAATAAATAAAATAACTTTTTTAAATGATGGAAAAAAATGGACAGATACATGCAAAAATTTAAACTAGACCACCTTCTTACACCATATACAAGAATAAACTCAAAATGAATTAAATACTTAAAAATGTAAGACTCAAAACTATAAAACTCCTACAAGAAAACATAAGCATTATACTCTAACATTTCTCTTAGCAAGATTTTTTTCTGGTATATCGTCTTGGACAAGGGAAAAAGAAAAATAAACAAATGGAGCTACATCTAACTAAAAACTGTTTGCCCAGCAAAGAAAACCATCAACAAAACAAAAAGACATCTTACTGAATGGGGGAAGTGATTCACCAATGATAAATCTGATAAGGGGTTAATATCCAAAATTTATATATATATATATATATATATATATATATATATATATATATATATCATACAATGTAATGCCAAAAAAACAAACAAACAATCCAATTAAAAAGTGGGTGGAAGACTGAAGAGACACTTCTCCAAATAAGACATACAGATGGCCAGTCGACATATGAAAGGATGCTCAAAGTCACTAACCGTCAGAGAAATGCAAATTAAAACCACAAGCTATCACCTCATACCTGTCAGAATGGCTGTCATAATAAATCAAACAAGTGTTGGTGAGGATATGGAGAAAAGGGAGCCCTCATGTAGTGTTTGTGGGATTATACATTATTATAGCCATTATGAAAAATAGCATGGAGTTTCCTAAAAAATTAATAATGGAACTGCCTTATAGCCAATTTCACCATGTTCCCTTTCCTTCTGCATTGGCAAATATGAAAGTACATAGAATGAGATTCCCTTAGCTTAGATCCTTTGATATGCATGATATGTAGCAGAGCTTTGTTATACTAAGTCACAGAAAATAGGGATTTGCTTTTGGGAATATATCTGAAGAAACCCAAAACACCAATTCAAAAGAATATATGCATCCCTTGTTCACTGCAACTTTATTTACAATATCCAAGATATGGAAGCAACCCAGGAGCCCATCAATAGACAAATGGATAAAAAATAAGTAGGGATTTATACAATGGAATATTACTAGACTGTAATAAAGTATGAAGTCTTACCATTTGTAACAGCATGGAGAACCTAGAGGGTATTAAGCTAAGTGAAATAAGTCAGACAAAAAAATAAAGACAAATTCCATATAATTTCACTGATATATGGAATCTAAAGAACAAAATAAATGAACAATAAAATAGAAACAGACTCATAGATAAAGAGAACAAAATGATGGTTGCCAGATACGAAGGGGTTGGAGAGGTGGCTGAAAAAGGCTAAGGAATGAAGAACTACACATTGATAGTTACAAAACAGTCATGGGGATGTAAAGTAAAGCCTAGGGAATATAGTCCTTGATATTGTCATAACTATGTATGGTGCCAGGTGGTACTTGAAATAGCTAGGGGACCATTCTGTAAATTACACAATCATCTGACCACTATGTGCTATACACCTGAAACTAATAAATATAATATTGAATATAAATGTACTTGAAAAATAAAATTAAAAATTCTAAATATGAGCATGAGGCTTATTAACCTTGAGCTTTTCTGTTGGATGCTGTGGAGGTGCAATTTGTTAACGAACCACTGATATTAAGAGTGCTACATCTTTTTCTGAAGCTAGCCACATTTTCCTTAGAAGATTCATTCATTCTTTTGCCTGGTGGGTAAAGGTCTCACCACTTCATCCTTGGAGCTGAATGGGAAAGGTTACTGAGTGCTAGGAGAGTGGAGTTAAAACAAAGGCTGTCAAGTATGACATAGCTTTTATCTGATTGTCCTTATTTCACCACCCTCTGCTGTGTCCTCAGTTTTGAGGTAATTGATTGCATTTGCCAGGATAAAATAGATTATTCATATCGGTAAAAAGCAAATCTCTATTTTCTATGACTTAGTAAAACAAAGCTCTGCTATGTATATAATCCATATCAAGGGATCTAAGCTAAGAGAGTTTCATTCTCCATACTTTCATATTTGCCAACCCAGAAGGAAAGGGAGCATGGCCCTTCAAATGGCTGATCCTTACTTTAGAGGGAATGTGAGTATAATCTTACAATATGTCTAGAAGTGAACCCAGGGATACTGGTGAACAACACTAATGTTTTTTGGGGTTTTTTTTTATGTTGCTACTGATAGTTCCTCCTGGGTCTTTTCTGTATTCTGCATTGCTGATTGATTTGTTCTCCAGTTTTTCCCCGCTGGCAGGATTTTTCATTCTAAACAGGCTAAGCTTGTTACCACTTGTTCATTTTGATGCTGTTACCTTTTCTCCCATCTTTGCTGTTACTTGGGGTTATGTCTTGAAAAGTAATTTTAGTTTTTGTGGAGTTTCAGAAAGGAATGAAATTGAATGCATGTATATAGTCTGACATAGTTATCTAAAAATCTATGGTTATATTTTTCTATAAATTGAATGAGCTAATTCTGCAATTTTGCAGTTTTACTGAAAATAGTTTAAAGAATGCACTAAGGTAGATGTTTTATAAAGTACTTTAGTATCAAGTTTGTATTGATATGAACAACATTTTGATCTCACAATTCTTTCTCTGTATATTGGCTTTCAAAAGGTGTTTCTAAATGAAAGCAATTATAAGTAGAAGCAATTTCTTGAGTCTTAGAAGAGTCAGTTTGTTAACTTTCCAGATAAAATATTTACTTAGAGATTTATTACTTACTCACAAATCCCTTTGCAAGTCATAAAGCTTCAAATCCTTTGCTTTTATCAAATTTAAAGTAGCCACTAATTTAGTTGTTCTATCCATTATCTGCCCTCCCCAAAATGTTGCCTAACAACCATAAACTTTAGTGACAAACTTAATTTTGTTTGTTACACATGTATTTTTCTTAGGATCTGTAGGCTGCCTGGGCAGTTCTGCTAAGCATGGCTTCCTCTTGCATCACAGGTCAGCTGTGACAGGCCAGACAGTGTGCTGGTGAAGGTGCTGGTGGTCTCTTTTTGCTGGTGGTCTCTTATTTAGGTTTTCCTGGGTATCTTAGTCAGTTCTGGCTGCTGTAAAAGAATACCACAGATAGATGGTTTAAACAACACACATGTATTACAGTTCAGGAAGCTGAGAATTCCAAGATCAAGGCACTGACAGATTAGGTGTCTTCTTGACTTCTTAAGGTCTGCTCTCTAACATGGTGTCCAGTAGACACACATGACTAGCTGAAAATGAGATGTGCTGCAGGTGTTAAACACTTCGGATTCTGAAGACTTTAGTACCAAATAAAGAATGCAAATATGAAACCACTCATTAGTGTATTAAGAGTGTTTTAGATATATTGAGTTTAAAAAAATATGCAAAAATAATTTCCCTGCTTTTTAAAACGTTTTAATGTGGAAACTAGGATATCTAAAATTACAAATGTGGCTCAGATTATATTGCCAATGGAGAGCTCAGATCTAGTCCTAAAGTCAGGATCCCTGAGAAGAGCTTCCTCTGTCCCCACAGGAGTCAAAGAGCACATGACTTTTGCTTTTCCCTCTTTACCATTTGTGTAACATTTAATTTATTTCATGGCTGAGCAACACTAGCACAAATTTCCAATTATTACAAATATATATGCTCTCATAACACCAGGAGCTTCTTAGCACTTATCACAGTTGTAAAGTAGTACTTACTTAAGTAATTAAGTAGTACTTAAGTACTTATTCACAAGACTGTAAGTTCAATAACGTCAGGAACCATGTCTGCTCTTGCTCACTATCGTACTTACAGGGCTTAACTAAGCTAAGAGGCACATGGTAGACATTTATTAAACCCTCAAAGAATAAATGCTCCTTCTTGTATACAATGGTGTGTTTCAATTTCCAAAAGAGAAGGGAGTGTGATGTAACAGCTGAGGTCCCTGCCCCATGAGATCCCTACATGACTTATTTTTCAGATGAGATTCTCCCCCATATCTGTCAGAGTTCAGTGGGATCAAGCTATTAAATCTAATTATTATCCAAGAGATAGTCATAAAATGGTAAAGGTATAAGGGGGAAGTCATTTCTTTACTTCACAGGTGCCTGTTATATGCAGTTATTAAAGAGAGGTGATTGAAGGTGACTAGAGAAGCAAGTTTCTGGGAAAGATTGGGTATCTGGAGAGAAAATGTGAGGTGACTCATCTGCCTTTTCTTTTTGATTGTTCCAGAACGCTGCGATGACTGGGGACTAGATACCATGAGGCAGATCCAAGTGTTTGAAGATGAGCCAGCTCGCATCAAGTGCCCACTCTTTGAACACTTCTTGAAATATAACTACAGCACAGCGCATTCAGCTGGCCTTACTCTGATCTGGTATTGGACTAGGCAGGACCGGGACCTTGAGGAACCAATTAACTTCCGCCTCCCAGAGAACCGCATTAGTAAGGAGAAAGATGTACTCTGGTTCCGGCCCACCCTCCTCAATGACACAGGCAACTATACCTGCATGTTAAGGTAGTCTGACTTTTGTTGGTGACATTGTCTTTTGCATTTAGTCCCCAGGCCTTTATCCAGATGATGCATGTGCCATGAATCTGGAGAGGGGAAGGAAGCATCTAACACTTCAACTCAGTGGCTTAGCTAATTTTGGCTAAAAGATGTGTGAGGAGAAAACGGTTGTGCTCCTGAGAACATTCTTCATAGGTGGTTCCTTTTCAAACCCTGACATATATCAATGCTGTCTAAAGGGAAAACCTTGTTTATTTGTCCCCTTTCTCTGACATTGGAAGCTGTCTACACTTCTGTGCCACCTGGAAGCATCAATTCCTCTAGACAATAAGCAGAGCAGGGAGTAGAACCCATTTGTATCTGCTATTATCATCTTTCAAAGCACTTGGCATGGAATAAAACACCAAGATGCCTTTTATAGAAGGAAGACTATCTGGGAGGCATCAGATATATTTAGAAGAGTGCTTTTCAAAAACTTCTACCAGAATTCCCCTAAGAAGCAAATGGGCACCATATCCCTGGGAATCTAAGAATATAATGCAAAGCACTCTATCAGTATGCAATATTTCTTTCAAATTCACTTTTTTCTTGGAAGTTCATGTAAATTTTGCATTTTACTCCACAATACACCTATATTTCTTTTACTACCTATTAATGTTTTTGCTCTGAGGAAAAAATTTAAACCAAGGCCTCTCTAAAGAATAATCAATCATTTTAGAGCTTAGTTCTTTGGCTACTTTTCCCCCCAAGGTTCCTTTTGGCTTCCAGGTGTTACTTTGTCTTTTAAACTCCCATCTGTGTTATGGAATTACTTTTTTACATTGTTTCCTACTATTTAATGAGTGCATTGGTTTCTAGGGCTGCCATAACAAAATACCATAGAATGAGTGGTTTAAACAACAAAACATTTGTTTTCTCACAGTTCTGGAGGCTAGAATTCCAAGATCAAGGTGTTGACAGGGTTGGTTTCATTCATCTCTTCTTGATTTATAGATGACTATATTCTCTCCATGTCTTCACATCCCCCCACCACCACCCCGCCCTTGTCTTTGGTGTCCTAATCTCTTCTAAAAACATCAGTCATATTGGATTAGGGTCTACCTATATGAACTCATTTGACCTTAATTATTCTTTTCAAGAGTTATCTCCAAATACAGTCATATTATGAGGTACTGGGAGTTAGGTCTTCCTCATATGAATTTTGGGAGGACACTAGTCAGGGCCTATAACAATGCAACAATTTAGAATAACATAACAATAGGTAATCCCAGACTTTCTTCTGGATGCCCCCTGTCACTCATAGGTGTTAACTGTTCTCTGATAGAGAATTAGGACTGTGTTTGATAAATTTTAACTGTGTAATGATTAAGTGAAGAAGGACCTCATTTCTATCACAGAAACACATTTTGACCACTAGGGTCTAGGGAGTCCCTAGAAACCTCTGAAGGCCTTTCTGAGGCTTTTACATGACTGTTCAATTTTATTGGAGTGGACTCTAAACTGGTGCATGGGCTTTAAGGAGCCGCAAATAGTCAAGTGTACCTTATATCATAGTACTTTGTAGGAAAGATTAGAAAAGATATTAGTGGAAAGAGTACTGAATGAGAAGACAGAAACCTGGATTACCATCCCAGCTCTGCCACTACTTAGCTGGTGACCATAACCAAGTCAATACATGTCTGATATTTTCACAACAAAGTCAGCCTAAATGCTCTTTGAGCTCCTTTCCATTTTTGACAATTGTTAATCTGTTAATATTCCCACATGGACATTAGCAATTACCTGGGAAGGGGTCCTCAATGGCTTTCTGGGTGACCTTGATTTCTGCTATACAATACATTCTAGTGCTTCGGTATCTATTACCTTTTCCTAAGTAACCTTCTAATGGTCTAGACCTCTTCACCAAACTTTTCTAACCTTCTCTGACATTATATGAGCAGAGCTGCGTGGCTGTTGAGGCCTAAGTATACCTTTAATGTTATGTATTCATTTTCAGATTGTCTCTTCAGTTTACCTGTCTATTTTCTGTCTCAAAAGAAAAATCTAAAATTAAACTTGTCTGGTGAGAGCACCAGAAGCTTCTCATTGCATAAGGTGATTCATAAACTGAGGATGACAAACTGAACCACTGAAATCATAGCCTGATGTCTTTAGGCCATCAGGTTAAGATTCAACTTATAGGATTCTCCTGCTTATATACTTTCTTTTAAAAAATATTTTTATTGACTTCAGACAGGAAAGGAGAGTGAAAGAAAGAGATAGAAACATCAATGATGAGAGAGAATCATTGATCAACCGCCTCTTGCATGTCCCAGCCAGGCATGTGCCCTACCTGGGAATTGAACCCTGACCTCCTGATTCATAGGTCGGTGCTCAAACAATGAGCCACACCAGCCAGGTTGTATTCTTTTTTTTTTTTTAATTTTATTTATTTATTTTCTAAAGTTTTACACATGTCTCCTTTTTCCTTGCTTGACCAACCCCATGCCCCAGCCATTCCCACTCCAGGCAAGCTCCCACTGCCCCAGTGTCTGTATCCATTGGTTATGCTAATATGCATGCATACAAGTCCTTGGTTGCTCTCTAACCCCCCTCCCCTACCATTTGTCTCTGGATCTATTCTTGTTCATCAAATTGTGTTGATCATTGTATCCCACATATGAGTGAGATCATGTGATATTTATCTTTCTCCAACTGGCTTATTTCACTTAGCTTAATGCTCTCCAGTTCCATCCTTGCTGTTGCAAATGATAAAAGTTCCTTCTTTTTTATAGCAGCATAGTATTCTATTGTGTAGATGTACCACAGTTTTTTAATCCATTCATATGCTGATGGGAATTTAGGCTGTTTCCAAATCTTAGCTATTGTAAATTGTGCTGCCCTGAATATAAGGGTGCATTTATCCTTTCTGATTGGTGTTTCTGGTTTCTTGGGATATGGTCCTAGAAGTGAGAATACTGGGTCAAATGGCAGTTTCATTTTTAGTTTTTTGAAGAAACTCCATACTGTTCTCCACAGTGGCTGCACCCGTCTTCATTCCCACCAGCAGGGCACGAGGGTTCCTTTTTCTCCACATCCTTGCCGGCACTTGTCATTTGTTGATTTGTTAATGATAGCCATTCTGACAGGTGTGAGATGGTACTGCATTGTCGTTTTGATTATATCATAGTACTTTGTAGGAGAGATTAGAAAAGATATTAGTGACTTTGAGCATGTTTTCATATGTCTCTTGGTCTTCTGTATGTCCTCTTTCAAAAGTGTCTATTTAGGTCCATTGCCCATTTATTGATTGGATTATTTATCTTCCTTTTGTTAAGTTGTATGAGTTTCCTATAAATTTTGGAGATTAAACCCTTATCCAAAATATCATTGGCAAACATGTTCTCCCATGCAGCGGGCTTTCTTATTTTGTTGATGGTTTCTTTTGCTGTGCAGCAGTTTTTATTTTGATGTAGTCCCAATTTTGTTTATTTTCTCCTTAGTTGTGTTGATAAAGATATTGCTATGACATATGTCTGCTATTTTGCTGCCTATGGAGTCGAGTAGGATTTTTATGGTTTCCCATCTTACATTTAAGTCCTTTAGCCATTTGGAGTATGTTTCTGTGTATAGTGTAAGTTGGTGATGTAGTTTCATTTTTTTTGGATGTATCTAACCAAATTTCCCAGCACCATTTATTGAAGAGACTATCTTGACTCCACTGTATGCTCTTGCCTCCTTTGTCAAATATTAATTGAGCATAATGGCTTGGATCGATTTCTGGGTTCTCTGTTCTCTTCCATTGGTCTATATGTCTGTTCTTATGCCAGTACCAGGCAGTTTTGAGAACCGTGGCTTGGTAATATATCTTGATAACTGGTATTGTGATCCCTCCAATTTTGTTCTTCTTTTTCAGGATTGCTGTGGCTATTCGGGGTCTATTTTTATTCCAGATAAGTTTTTGGACAGTTTATTCTACATCTTTGAAATTGCCATTGGTATTTTAATGGGAAGTGCATTGAATCTGTAGATTGTTTGGGTAGTATGGACATTTTAATGATGTTGATTATACCAATCCATGAACATGTATGTTCTTCCATTTGTTTAGTCTTCCTCTATCTCTTTTTCAATGTCTTGTAGTTTTCCAAATACAGGTCTTTTACCTCCTTAGTTAAGTTTATTCCTAGGTATTTTAATTTTTTTGGTGCAATTGTAAACGAGATTTTTTCTTCTTCATTTCTATTTCTGTGAGTTTGTTATTGGTGTATAAAAAGGCCATAGATTTCTGGGTGTTAATTTTGTATCCTGCTACATTGCCAAATTCATTTATTACGTCTAGTAGTTTTTTGATGGAGTCTTTGGGGTTTTCTCTGCATAGTATCATGTCATTTGCAGATAATGACAGTTTTACTTTTTCTTTTCCGATTTAGATACCTTTTATTTCTTCTTCTTGTCTGATCACTATGGTTAGCACTTCCAGGACTATATTGAACAGGAGTGGTGAAAGGGGACATCCCTGTCTTGTTCCAGTTCTCAGGGGAAATGAGTTTAGTTTTTGCCAATTGAGTATGATGTTGGCTGTAGGTTTGTCAAATAAGGCTTCTATTGTGTTGAGGTATGATCCCTCTATCCCCATTTTGCTGAGAGTTTTTATCAAGAAAAGGTGTTGGATTTTGTCAAATGCTTTTTCTGCATTGATTGCTATGATTATGTGATTTTTGTCTCTTAATTTGTTTATGTGATGTATCGCATTTATTGATTTGTGGATATTGTACCATCCTTGCATCCCTGGAATAAATCCAACTTGATCATAGTGTATGATCTTTCTAATGTAGTGCTGGATCCGATTTCCTAGAATTTTGTTGAGGAATTTTGAATCTATGTTTATCAAGGATATTGGCCTTTAGTTCTCTTTTTTGTGGTGTCTTTATCTGGTTTTGGAATTAGGGTAATGCTGGCTTTATAGAAAGAGCTTGGAAGTGTGCCTTCCTCTTGAATTTTTTGGAATAGTCTGAGGAGGATAGGTTTTAGTTTTTCTTTGAATGCTTGGTAGAATGCCCCTGTAAAGCAGTCCAGACCAGGACTTTTGTTTGCTGGAAGATTTTTTATCACTGCTTCAATTTCTTCAGTAGTTATCAACCTATTCAGGTGTTTTTTTTTTTTTTTTATTCTTACTGATTGAGTTTTGGGAGCTTGTTTTTTTTTAAGAATATGTCCACTTCAGCTAGGTCAGTGGTCAGCAAACTCATTAGTCAACAGAGCCAAATATCAATAGTACAACGATTGAAATTTCTTTGGACAGCCAAATTTTTTAAACTTAAACTTCTTCTAACGCCACTTATTCAAAATAGACTTGCCCAGGCCGCGGTATTTTGTGGAAGAGCCACACTCAAGGGGCCAAAGAGTCGCATGTGGCTCGCGAGCCACAGTTTGCAGACCACGGGTCTAGGTTGTCTGTTTTGTTGAATAGAGTTGTTCATAGTATTTTTTCATAATCCTTTGTATTTCTGTGGGATCAGTTGTTACTTCACCTCTTTAATTTCTAATTTTGTTTGTGTCCTCTCTCTTTGCTTCTTGGTGAGCCTGGCTGGAGGTTCATCAATCTTGTTTATCCTTTCAAAGAACCAGCTCTTGGTTTCCTTGATTTTTTTTTTTTTGTCTCTATGTCATTTATTTCCACTCTGATCTTTATTATTTCCTTATTTCTGCTTACGCTGGGCTTTTCTTGTTGCTCTCTTTCTAACTCTTTGAGCTGTAGGGTTAGATAATTTATTACATTTTTTCTTGTTTTTAGAGGTAGGCCTGTGGAGCTATGAACTTCCCTCCCAAGACTGCTTTCACTGTGTCCCATAGATTTTGGATTGTTGTGTTTTCATTGTCATTTGTTGCCATGATGCTTTTTATTTCTTCGTTGATCTCTTTGATAACCCAATAATTGTTTAATAGCATGCTATTTAGCCTCCAGGTGTTTAATGTTTTTCATTGTTTTTATTGTAGTTTATTTCTAATTTTATGCCATTGTGATCTGAGAAGATGCTTGATATGATTTCTATCTTCTGGAATTTGAAGAGACTTTGCCTGTGACCCAATATATGGTCTATCTTTGAAAATGACCCATGTGCACTTGAGAAGAATGTATATTCTGTGGCTTTGGGTTGAAATGTTCTGAAGATGTGAATTAATTCCATCTAATCTAGTGAGTCATTTAGGATTGATGTTTCATTGATGATTTTTTTGTTTAGATGATTTATCCAGTGGTGTTAGAGGGGCATTAAAGTCCCCTACTATGACTGTCTTGCTGTCACTCTCTATCTTGACATCCTCCAGAAGTTTTTTTCTGTATTTTGAGTGTTCCTATATTGGGTGCATATATGTTTACAAGAGTTATATTTTCTTGTTGAATTGCTCCCTTTAGTATTATGAAGTGGCCTTCCTTATCTTTTGTTATGGCCTTCACTTTGAGGTCTAATTTGTCAGATATAAGTATTGCTACCCCAGCTTTTTTTTTTTTTTTTTTCCATTCACCTGAAAAAACTTTTTCCATCCCTTTACCATCAGTCTGTATGAGTCCTTTGTTCTGAGGTGGGTCTCATGTAGACAGCAGATACTAGTATATGGGTCATGCTTTCTTATCCACTCAGCTACCCTATGTCTTTTGATTGGGGCATTTAATCCATTTACATTTAAGGTTGTTATTAGTAGGTAATTGTCGCCATTTTTATTCTTTATGTCTGTGTTTCTTCTTCCCTTTCTATTTCTTCTTTTTATAGAAGTCACTTTAGCATTTCTTGCATTGCTGGTTTGGTGGTAATAAACTCTCTTAGTCCTTTATTGTCTGTGAAGCTCCTAATTTCACCTTCCATTTTGATTGATAGTCTTTCTGGGTACAGTATTCTTGGATTCAGACCCTTGCTTTACTTAACTTTATATATTTCATTCCATTCCCTTCTTGCCTGATGTGTTTCTGTTGAGAAATCAGTTGATAGTCTAATGGGAGATCACTTATAGGTAACTTTCTGACTCTCTCTGGCAGCCTTTAAGATTCTTACTTTCTTGCTGGTGTTTGTCAATTTAATTATAATGTATCTTGTTGTTGATTGTTTTGGATTCATCTTGTTTGGGACTCTCTGAGCTTCTTGGGCTTGTGTGTGTTTTTTCTTCTTCCCAATATCAGGGAAGTTTTCTGTCACTATTTCTTCAAACAGGTTTTCTATTCCTTGCTCAGTTTCTTCTTCTTCTGGGACCCCTATTATGTGGATGTTGTTTCATTTTGTTTTGTCCCAAAGTTCCCTTAGGCTCTCCTCCTGTTTTTCAAGTTTTTTTTTCTTTTCTTTTCTTTTTCCAGTTGCTGTTGTGCTTGGCTATTTTTTCCTACCTTGTCTTCTAGCTCACTGATGCGGTTCTCCACTTCTTCTAGTCTACTCTTGATGCTTTCTATTGTGTTCTTTATTGCAGTGATGTCATTTTTCATTTCTTCTTGGTTCTCCTTCATTTCCTCTTGGTTCTTACACATATTGTTGAATTTGTCTTCCAACCTTTTCAGTGCCTTATGACTAATGCTCTGAATTCTTTCTCTGAAATATTGCTTGCCTCCATTTCATTTACTTCCTTTTCTGGTGATTCCTGCTTTTCTTTCCTATGGGAGCTGTTTCTTTGTCTCCCCATGTTCGCTCCTCTCAGGGTGTCTGGTTATGTAGCTATCTCTTTCCTGTGTTGACTCTCTCTTGGTGATCTCTGACCTTTCCATCCACGGATTGCCTCACTAGCTGTGTTTACTTTGCCAATTCCAGGTCGATATTATTCCATTCAGCTGTTCCTTATATCTGCTCTGTGAGAAGGTGCAGAGCCTGTCTGTATTCAGCACCACTTTATCTCCCCTGGCAAAACATTTAGGCACCATGGCTGGGGAGGCTGGATTCTCAGTTTTCGTGGGTTCGCAGCTGAGGCAGCTGGTCCCTTTGCATTGTGGTTGTAGGGTCCTGGAGGTATCCAAAGTCTCCCAAGTTGAAGGTAAGGCTGGACTTCCAATCACAGCTGCTCTCCCCTTCAAGATGTCACAGTCTCTGTGGCAGAGTTGGCCATTCCCAGAGAAATTTCAGCAGTAATAGAGGCTGCCCAGCCAGGGGAGCCTGGTCCCTGAGTCCCCAACAGTCCTGTGGAATATAGCTATCCTTCACCCACAAATTCAGGCACTCCCACACATTCTCCTTTCACTCTCTCACTCACACAGTATCTTGCAGCCTACCATCCCATTGGCCGCCATTTCCCATCTCCTATTCTTTCTTTAGTACCTTATTAAGATGACATCTAGATCTGACTTTTGGAGCTAGAAAAGTCAGCCCAATCACTGTTCATCACCTTTTTTTAAAAAAATCAGAAAATGAATCTAATTAAGCTGAACTTTATCGTTTATAACTTCCACCCATAGAATACTGTTGTCTGGTAGACATTGTGTTATTTGTTGATAGAGATCATGCCTGCCACTCTCCCTTTCCACCTTATTACCTATGTTACAAGTTATCTTTAAACAATATTTCCTTCAATCTTGGTGAGGGGAATGAATACCTCCACACCTTCCATTGTATTTAGACTTAATTCATGAGTCATTGAAGATCTGATATGTGTTTGAAACCTTAAATAGAAATTATTAAAAGTGTGGGCCCATTTAGTCATCACCTTAAAATAATCAGTTATTTTTATTATTAATGCTTCATTATTGCTTTTCTGTATGTACATACAAGTTTTATATCTAACTCATTCATTTTTTAAAATATATTTTTTATTGATTTCAGAGAGGAAAAGAGAGAGAGGAAGAGAGAGATAGAAACATCAATGATGAGAGAGAATCACTGATCAGCTGTCTCTTGCACTCCCCCTACTGGGGATAGAGCTCACAACCTGGGCTCTTGACTTGAACGGAACCTAGGACCCTTCAGTCCACAGGCTGATGCTCTATCCACTGAACCAAAATGGCTAGGGCTCTATCTCATTCATTTTAACAAATATTTATTCAGCATCTATTGAAAGTTTAGACATCGTACTAGAGACATAAGAAAATATTCATGGTCATACCCTTGTTTGAACTATGATAAACTAAGAGGAACTTAACAGCAAATGAACACAAGGAAACTTCTGACATTCATGGAGAATTAGAGACCTGATTTTGGGTGCATAAAGGGTCACATATAAGAACTCTGTGAAATGTGAGGTGATGGGATAAGAAGAGTCCTAAGCTTTGTGTGTTTGTTACTTTTTTTCTTCATGCTTAATTTTTTTATAGATATATAAAAGAGCTTTGAATGGTCTTACCATAATTTCATTGCATTTTTCAAAAATGATTTTTCTATATATACCAATGTTTTCTTTGCTGATATAGCACTGGGTAGACATTTTTCATCATGTGCTCTCTCTATAACCATTTTCCATAATTCTACCATATGAAAAACTTTTCAGAAATAACATTGCTAGGGCAAAAACTAAGGCTTTTTAAAAGAATAGTTGTAGTAACATCTATTTTCTAAAGGTTGTTTATTTTATTATCAACCATGAGTTAATATGGTATACTCACCTTTGCCTTACCAGTACAGAATATTATTAATAATGTTTTAAGGGTAAAATTAAATATACATATGCATGCATACATGTATGTACAGACAAACACATATAACATGTTTAAGAACATATCTAAAAGTATAACTATTTTAATATATCAATAGTAATTAACTCTGTCTGTTTTTATTCTATGATGTCAATTTATATAGGAAATACCTCCAAACATATTTAATTCTTACATGAACTTGCACATATAAAGTCTCAATACATAGCATTACTTCACTTAGCTTACTTTAATGTATTTACTGCATTAAAACAAATGCAAATGAGTTTGCCCATTCATTGCATATTTTTTCTTTTCAGGAATACCACATATTGCAGCAAAGTTGCATTTCCTCTGGAAGTTGTCCAAAAAGATAGCTGCTTCAATTCTCCCATGAAAGTCCCAGTGCATAAACTGTATATAGAATATGGTATTCAGAAGATCACTTGTCCAAATATAGATGGATATTTTCCTTCCAGTGTCAAACCAGCCATCACTTGGTATATGGTAAGCAAACTGCCATCGAGGGCACTTTACCCTCTCTAAATGGCAACAATTATTTGTTGAGTTAATGTAGAAACTGAAAATTTTCTAATCAGATTTTTAATATATTCTTTAATTTATTCTTTAGTGACTTTATACAATATTTTACTGCTTCCTCACCTTAAAACATTTTAAAGGATGTGCTGGAGGACATGTTGCCTCAACCCAGCATTCGTTAAATTATGTTCACTGGACTACTATAACTACCTTGGTCCTATTAACTTCCTCTGAAATACAATTTGAGAAATGTTGCACACTTCCACCTGCTCAGTGAAGTCGGGAGCTGCTAATTCATCTGGTGAATTTCAACTCCTTAACTAGTCAGTATTTTTTTACTTGTATGTATTTCATAGTTGCCCTCATTTATATATGCAATCCACTTGTGATCTCTTCTACATCTCAGGGATTTGGGAAATGTTTAATAAAAAGTGACAGTGTTAGAAGGTGGCATGTGTGATGACAGCTACATTATTGTTTTTTTAAAAAATACATTTTTATTGATTTCATAGACGAAGAGAGAGGGAGAAATAGAAACATCAATGATGAGAGAAAATCATTTATCTGCTGCCTCCTGCACACCCCTACTAGGGGTCAAGCCTGCAACATGGGCATGTGCTCTGACTGGGAATTGAACTGTGAACTGCTGGTTCATAGGTCGATGCTCAGTCACTGAGCCATGCCAGCTGGGCTAGCTGCCTAGATTTTTAACCTCTTCAGATATCCACATAAGCCAAAGCTAATCTCCTGAACAACATTTAAAACAAAACTCAATATTAAGTTATCCATAAGAATCACTTTCAATAAAACAAGTGAGTCAAGCCACAAACACGATCTATGTAAAATCAGTGTCTATAGGTAAAAGGAGTAGGTGGAAGTAGTGTGGTACAGGGCAGACTTGAGGGATCAAAAACCAATGGATACTCACTGGAAAGCATGGTGAGCCAACATAAGAACAGCAGCTGAAATTGGGAGGGGGGGTCCAAGGTGTCTATAGTAGGAATTTCTGAAGGGTTTGGAATTGTTTTCATGCCTTGGAACACTGAAAAACTGTGAGTGCCCCCCACACGTCCCACATGGTTCAGGGTTCAGGTTCAGGGTTTGGGCTCTGGAGGAGGCCGCACACAAATGAAAGAGACAAAAAATTTAATTTGGGAATATTGGGGGCCAGGTGGGAGCCCAGCTCAAGAGGAAGGACTCCGCTTTGGCCTCGTGATCCCTTTTATTCAGGTTTTGGGATACACCCATAACCCTTAGGCAGGCAATCCCAATAATAGCCAATCAGCAAGGATTTACATAAGACTAAAAGGTGGAAGTTGCTTCAGCTCCCTTTTGTCTCAACTAGACAGTGGGTGGTTGGCTCTGACATTTCAGAGCTTCAAGGTTGACCAGCCTTCCGGGTTCCTTGTCCACACCTCTCTGCTAGTGAAGACAATGGGCGGCTTCCAACACAAAACAACTACCACAGTGAGGAGAAATGGCTGGAAGTGGAATCATAAGTAGACAACATCAGGATAATGCAGGGGCAAAAGTAAGTTTACAGTTGTGAGTATGGGAAACAGTTTATTCTTGTATTCTTACTTATTAATTATTGTATTATTTTTCATATAAACAACTGTACACCTACTTTTGCCCACCCTGTAGAGAGGAAGGGAAGAGAAGAACGGGAGCAGCAGAACAGTCAGGAAATCTCAAGACCATACTTTTGAAGAGGAATCTCTCTGAAGTTAGAAAATCCTGCCAGATTGTAAAACAAACAAACCAGTTTCCCATGAAAATGAGCAGCAAGGTAAAGCTCCCATTCAAAATTATAAGAAAAAGGAGAATAAGAAGCAGAATAACATTCTGCAGGGAAAAAAAGCATGCTAGAAGGACATATTGTAATTCACTATTTAAAAAATGAGCCAAAAATTAAGAAATGGTACAAGATGAGAAGAATAACAAATAAATTTGAATTATAAATGTCAGAAATTATAAAACTCAGTAACAACTTAGAAGAAAGTCATTTTAGAAATGAAGCTACACTAAGAGGAACATAACAACAAATGAATACAGTAGATAATGCCTTCAGATTAACAGAAAGTGGAAGGGAGAAAAAAAATTTAAACCAAGGTTAAATGATGAATAAAAGTAAGAAGGGTAAAATGTATATACCAAAATCATATAAAGTAGACTTTAAAACAATGGGTATTGTTGGAGATAAAGGGGAATTTTCAGAATAATAAAAGGGACAATTCATCAAGAAAGCATAAAAATAATAAAAGTATATGTGCCTAGTAACAGTGTTTCAAAATACATAAAGCAAAAGTTGATAGAAGTAAAGGACTAAATAGACAAATTCATAATCATAGTTGAAAAATTTAACATCTATCTGTAAATGATTAAGTCATTAATAATGAAATTACTTAGGGGCCAACTTTAAAAGTTTTCCATTGGCCAAAATGCAACAATTTTAATTTTAGCAAGAATATTAATTACAATGTGTGAAATACCAAGAATTAAGTTTAAATCCATAAGTTCTTAATGCTATTCCAAAATGTTTACTTGATTACATTTGGATGATGATAGGATGTCAATTTGTTATCTTGAAAACTAATAAATAAGGGAGAAACGTCAAGTATTTATTCTGCCTTTCCTATAAGAAATGAACATTTAGTTATGAAATGGTGCAGGGAAGTATGTTTTTATAAAATTATATCATCAGTTTGAAACCACAATGACAATAAATGTAAGCATTAAGCATCAATGACATCTACCATCACAAGAAAGGTAGCAGCCAGGCATATTCTTTCTGATGAAAGAACAGTATCAATTATAATTCTGCCAAGTAGATTTTGGATACTGCTGCCATTTTGCTGGAAATATAGAGAACAGAAGAATATATTGATCTGTACCATGAGTTTGTAGTCAGCAAAATCTGGACTGTGGAAAACTATGTACCAAATGCCTTGGGTTATTCAACAGAAATTCTGCAAGAAAAAATGAAAGCATGTTGTGGGAACATATTGATTAAAAGAAACATAAGAAAATTTAAAAATGGATGTGACTACAGTGTCTAAGGATGTACTATAGATGATACAGTTAGAAAAGAAAACAAGGAAGTGATTTAACTATAAAAATATATAGGTAGTGGCTACTTCAGCAGGTTGCAAAAGAGCTGGGATTGACATAGGACATTTGGAAAGTAGCTGGCAACATTCTATTCCTGAACCTGAGTGGTGTTTGCTTTATAATAATTAATTAACTCATGTTTCAAGTTTTTGTGTACTGTATTTTATAATAAAACAGCTAAGAAAAAGAGAGGGAGAGAAAGAAGGAAACAAAGAAAATGAGCAAGAGATATTTAAGACCAATTGCCGTGTAGGAATCTTAGATCATGCTTTTTTCAAATAAACTATAAAATAAGTTATGAGAAAATCAGGGCAATCTTAACAGAATATTAATGATATCAATGAATTATTATTACTGTTTTAAACTGTGATAATAGCACTATAGTTATGCTTGCAAAAGGTGTCTTGTCATTTAGAGATACGTAGAAATATTTACAAATGAAATTATGCAGTATCTGTGATTTGGTTTAAAATATCTTGGGCTGCAGTGAGTGGTTATAGATGAAATAAGACATAGTTTAAATTGATACTTTGGAGACTAGGTTTGGGTACAGGGGATCATTATATATTTTCTCCATGATTGTCATTTTTTTCATTGTAAAAAGCATAATAAATGATTTAAAGGTAATTAACAAATAGAGTCCCAGTGCACCAATTCGTGCATGGGTAGGGTCCCTCGGCCTGGCCAGTGATTGGGGCCGATGGGAAGGGGCCAGCCCCCCCGATTGGGGCCAATAGGGGTGGCCAGCCAGCTGGGGGGAGGGGCCTCAGGAGGTTGGCCGGCTGCAGGAAGTTGACTGTGGGAGCGCACTGACCACCAAGGGGTAGCTCCTGCATTAAGCATCTGCCCTCTGGTGGCCAGTGCACATCATAGCAACCGGTCAACTGGTCGTTCAGTCGTTTAGTCATTCGGTCGCTTAGGTTTTTATATATAAAGACTTTACATCAATAAGTATATCTTCAAGTTTTTGTAAATGTGTTCATCTAGTTATCAAGGTCTCATCTCTAATTTTATTCACTATTTTATATTTTGAATACTCAACAGTCTGAAAAAAATAATTTTATTTTCTCACCAAAGGATCTCACAATTTAATTGACAAGTTTGTAAATAAGAAGAATTTGCATTCTTATTGAAAAGCAGAATTCTAAGTTCTAAAGGGAATTTGTTTGTTTTAAAAACAGGGAGAAATTTACATGCATCGACTTTATGAAATTAACTATTTCTTGAGGGCAAAGTTATGCCATACTTATCTCTGTATTTTCAATGATTCCAAGATTTATTTTTCCTGGTTGGAAGGATGTCAGTGATATTAACCAAGGTATGAAATAGCAGAGGAGGAGCAGGTTTGGGGAGCAAGTGAAAGATTTAGACAATGTTATATTGAGTTAGAGGTGTCTGTGAGACATCTAGGTGGCAGTGGCCAGTAGGTAGTGGTACATGTGTGTGAATCTAGAGCTTAGAAGAAAAGTCAAAGTTGGAGTCAGAGAACTGGATGCATCTATATGATAGTTGGAGTCCTTAAAGACTAAGATCAAAATCTTGAGAGAATATTCATGGGGTGAATGAAAAACACAAAGCCTGGAAAGAAGACTGAGAAAAAAAGTCATAGTGGTCAAACCATCTCCATGACAGATAAACAACAATATTCAGGTGACTAAGAAGAAATAGGTGACCAGCCATCATTTCTATTCCATAAAAAGTCGTTCTTGATCTGTGGCATACTTCTTTTATTTCTCTATACTTGGGTAATTGACTGAAACCATTAATCCTAAGAGTTCTGCCATACGTGGTACAAAATCAGAGTTCTTTGTAGTTGGATTCTCCTATCACTGAATAGCAATGATAATGTTGCTTTCTATTTTCTACCTTCTACAGAAATTCCCTGCATCTACTAGGTATCTTGGTCCTCATAGGGTAGTCTCTTTCAATTGTTATAAACTGAATTCCCTGCTCCGACATTGTAAATAGTATCCTTTTCTAATACACATAACTGTGCGAGAATTAAAAGACACGTTAATTTGTTTCAGCAATTTTCTTCCTCTTAGCCAAATGATTAAAAATGATAAATTGAAAGACAGAAAAGGAAACTAACAGTTCTTGCATTTTGCTTGTAAAATATGTTATGTGCAATACTCATCACCATCCTTCAAGGTATATGTCATCCTTTCACATGTTATGAAGCCAAGTCTCAGAGAGGCAAACAATAGAGCTAACATGTATTGAGCATAGGATGCTTAACTTAATTTTCTTAACATGAGGTAAGTTATCTTGTGTTCTCCATTTTGTAGTTAAGATAGAGCAACTGAGAGCTTTGCCCTAGGTCACAGAGCTAGGAGCCAAGATCCAACCTTGTATGAGTCCATACTTTACACTGTGGTATATCACTTACTCAAAAGAAATCTAGCTGATAGTGGAGAATCTGGGATTTTAGGCCAGTTCTGTTTGGTTTCAAGGTTATATTCTTCAGAAATGACACTGAGAGGATGGTCTAGTCTTTACTTCTGAGGCTTAGGACACTTGGAAGGGTGGGATAGTCTTTGAACACAGGTTGGATTGTAAGCTGAACTGTGGAACATAAGGAGACCCATGGATGGAGGGCCCTGGGAAATCAGAGGGGGCTTAGACAAACAGATTAGAAGGAACAAAAATTTAAAACAAAATTGTTCCAGAACTGCAAGTGAAATGGGCCAGAATTGCATTTTCCTCTTTGGCATGTCTTCTGTCTTTCCTCCTCTTATTTGCATGGCAGGCTCTTCCTCATTCAGGGCACAGAATTCAACATAGTGTTCTAATTCAAGAATCATGTGAGTTAAATTGATGTTCAGTAAATGTTTGTTGAATGAGCCAGGTTTTGCAACAAGCCTGGAGAGCATACCATGGTTTTTCATTTACTGAATTTCAAATATCCACATGTATAAATTGGAAACAACATGTGTACAAATTGGAGGTTGTCTGTTTATTCACATAGGAATATGGGAATAAATAGCAGTAAAGACACAAGTGTAATTTTGTTAATTTTTTACTACTACTACTATTATTATTATTACATTTACTCCGAGACCTGGACTTTAAATTATAGCAAGCCATCCCAACTTTCATATTACTAGATTATTTATCTTCCTCACTGTAATTGAGTATTTGATTTTTCCATACCGAGATACTTAAAAAAACAAAGGAAATTACCCCCTCCCCTTTTTCTTTTTTACTGAGGATCAGAGGAACCATTTTATTAGGTGTTTTGAATATTACATTTATACCAACTGCTGAAAACCCTAACTGTTATTTAGGAGAATGGATATCATTCTGGAGACCAGTTTGTGAAAAGCTGGTTGTTCTTATACTTAGTATAATCATTAAAATTGGTATATAACCTTCACCTCTAAATTTCAGTGTAAAGTTAATCAGAGTTGGTCAGATACTGTTTATAAATCTCTCTCAGAAAATGGGAAACTTTGCTTTTTCTGACAAAGTGCCAACAGGAAAGCACATTTCTGACTGAGTGCCAGGCTTGGCCTTTTACTGGCACAGAACATATTGTAGACAAGTTAGTCCAAGGTCTGCATAATAGACTTTATTTTCAAAGTGCTTCTTTCAGTTTGATCTCAACTGTTTGGTTGCTCCTTTATCTCTTTTCTTTCCCTACAGTTTCCCTATCATGATTTTTCATCTTTGGTAAGAAAGAAATATGTACCATATATTCTTTCAAACTATACACATTTAATTCCATATATCCTAATCTATAAAAACCCTGGATCTGCAGCAACTGGGAGGCTTGACCAACTGGAAGTCAGTCCTGCAGTCAGCACTGGGTTGCCTTGGCTATGGCTACAGGCACGGTGACCCAGCACTGACTGCTGAGGAGGCTACGAATCAGGCCCAGATAGAGGCCTGAAGAGAGAAGCAGTGTCTGATCTGTTGATCAGCACTTGCCTCTCTCTTTAGCTCTGGGCCTGGTCAGCAGCCATGCCTCCATTTCTCTCCAGGCCTCCACCAGAGCTGCTGATCAACCCTGCCTTTCTGTTCAGGCCCCGTTGATAGGCCCAGAGACACTGACTGGCATCAAAACTGACCAATCAGAATCAAATCCGGGTCAACTGTGAGGAGCCAATGGCTGCCTAGGAGGTGGAGCTTTTGACACTGACTACCATAGAAACTGACCAATCAGAACTAAATTGCCCAGGAGAGGAGGGAAGTTGGGGGAGAGATCAAGCCTGCAGGGGAGGGTAGTAGGGAGCAAGATCAGGCTGGCTGGGGAGGGCAGTTAGTGGTGATCAGGCAGGCAGAGGCAGTTAGGGGCAATCAGGCCAGCAACATCAATTTCAATTGAGGCTTAATTAGGCTGAATGAGTCATCCACTTTCTATTTTGATAGCATTTAACTTATCTCTCATTTTTGTTACTATAATGATTGCACTTCTCTCTTCTATACTAGAGACCTCTCCTTTTCTTTCCCTTGAATACCAAGCACACAGCACAAAGCTAAGCCAACGAACTTTGTATTTAGGAATTGATTAAATAATTGAATGAATTGGACTAGACTGGAAAATTCCATGGGAATAAGGGCCATTTCTATATTTAATGCCTGCTCTATGCCCAGCCCCTAACACAGTGCCTGCCATATCGAAGGGATTTTATAAATATTAGTTGCTTAAACACTTAAATACTTTTAGTTTTGTTCATTAAAAGTGACTGGTAAGAGCTCTTATGAGGCTTTGTAAATAAGTATGATGTATTTTATGCCAACTTAATCTTTGGTGCAAAAGTTTTCCTAACTTTTCTAACCTATTATCTCCCTTAAACTTTTTATATCCTTACTCTCACTCCTTCCTCCATCGTACAGCTCACTAATATTTCATTTCTTATATTTTGAATAGTCATCTTCTTGTTATCATATTGCATGAGCTTTCAACTCCATGTCTCTGTCTTTGCTTCTCTCATTCATATTTTTGGTCATAAAGCAAAAATGCACTGAGCATTTACCATGTGCCAAGTATTTTGCCAACTGCTGGCCATGAAGTACAGTACTCATTCACCCTCACGTCTTGCCCCCACAGGCGTAAATTTTCTAGAGCAAGAGACAAACATGAAAAGAGTTTATTGTAATAAAGTTAGTTAAGTTTAAGTACAGCATAGGAAATATAGTTAATAATATTATAATAACTATGTATGGTGTCAGGTGGGTGCTGAAAATATTGGGGGAGCACTTTGTATTTGATTGTCTTACCACTAAGTTGTGCACCTGGAACTAATACAAATAATATTGAATGTAAACTGCAATTGAAAAAAATCTACAACATAAAAAATAATATAAAGTTAGTTAAGTTCTGACACGGAAAGCAAAATGCTATTAGAGTTCAGGGAAGTTACAGCTTTTTCCTGTACTGGAGTGCCGCTCCCCCACATTTCCCCTCCTAGTTAATAGCTGTTAATATTCTACCTGTCCTTTAATATAGAGCTCAAATCTTTCTTCTCTGTGAAGTTTTTATGAATGTTTTCTGTTTGATCTTCCCCCACTGCCTGACCCTGATATGCCTTTCATAGTACTTGTTGCAATTCACCATGAGACTGTATATACCTATAGATTAGGAGTTGTATCCTTTCCATTTTCCATGCCCTCACAGTTCTTGAATGGTGTATGGGATGGACATACTGGTCCTTGGTTAGTCAAGACATCCCCCCAATCACACCCCACATCTCACCACATGATGTATTTCCTCTCGCTCTTTACCTATATGTCATGATAGGTTGCCATGGCTACCATTATGCCATTGAAACGTTGCTCTCCTGCTTCACTTCTCTCTTTTGAATTCAGAATGAGGAACTGATGGATCAGCTAAATGGATAATTTGTCTTCTAGTCAGACAAGTGTTTGCTTCATAGTGGAAATCCACTTACTGTTAACTGATTTCTTGCATTTAAAAATACTGTGTTTTTGTTTGTTTGTTTATTATTTGGATATCCAGATCTTTGTTCCACTTTTTTTCTGGATTCCAAATAAATTATTTTGAAATTATAAGAAAATTTCCAGGCTTCATTTTCAGGAATAGTTTAAAATATTCCATGTGTCTCAGGTCTATGTACTAAAGGGTCTAAAGATGTATCTGCTTATAAGAACCAGAGAGAGCTCATCACACACTACAGGCCAAAGTTAGTGGTTCAACAATGCCCTGAAGCCACCCCCAACACACAACTCAGAATGTAAAATATTTCCTTCATTTCCTTTTGTTGCATGACATATAGGTCTGATAGCTTTGAAATAGACTTTTTAATTTCTTTTGGTTAAAACTAGTTACTGGGGCCAAATATTTGATGATGAAAGATGACCTGACTATGGGTGGTGGACACAAAATACAATATACAGATCATGTGTCATGGAAATGTACACTTTAAAGCTATATGATCCTATTAACAAAGGTCACCCCAGACGAGATGATGTGGTATGTGTAAGTGTATGTCTCAGTATAATTTTTCCAGCCTCGACTAAGTGCTGAGCAGAGGTGTTTATTCTTAGTTAAGAAACTAGTTAAAGCTCGCTTCTTAACTAAGAAGCTAGGTTTGGCTCAGTGGACAGAGCGTCGGCCTGCAGACTGAAGGGTCCCAGGTTCTATTCTGGCCAAGGGCACATGCCTGGGTTGCAGGCTTGCTCCCCAGTAGGGGTCAGGCAGGAGGCAGCTGATCAATGATTCTCTCATTGATGTTTCTATCTCTCTATCCCTCTCCCTTCCTCTCTAAAATCAATAAAAATATATTAAAAAATAAACAATAGCCCTAACCGGTTTGGCTCAGTGGATAGAGCATCAGCCTGTGGACTGAAAGGTCCCGGGTTTGATTCCAGTCAAGGGCATGTACCTTGGTTGCAGGCACATCCCCAGTGGGGGGTGTGCAGGAGGCAGCTGATCAATGTTTCTCTCTCATCCATGTTTCTAACTCTCTATCGCTGTCTCTTCCTCTCTGTAAAAAAATCAATAAAAAATATATGTTTAAAAAAATAAACAATAATAACCCTAAATAATAAAAGGACAATTGGTTGCTATCATGTGTACTGACCACCAGGGGGCATACTCTCAACTCAGGAGCTGCCCCCTGGTGGTCAGTGCGCTTCCACAGGGGGAGTGTTGCTCAGCCAGAAGTTGGCTCATGGCTGGCCAGCACAGCGGTGGTGGTGGGGTCTCTCCCGCCTGCACAGCAGCACTAAGGATGTCCGACTAACAGCTTAGGCCCCCTCCCAGCCTTTAGTTGGACATCCCCTGAGGGCTCCCAGGCAGCCAGAGGGATGTCTGACTGTCAGCTTAAGCCCATTCCCCCAGGGAGCAGGCCTAAGCTGGCAGATGGACATCCCCCAAGGGCTCCAGGCTGCAAGAGGGCACAGGCTGGGCTGAGGGACTCCTCTACCCGCCTCCCCAAGTGCAGAATTTTTGTGCACCAGGCCTCTAGTAATAATAATAAAAAAATAAGAAGCTGGGTAAAGACCTTTACTGAGCTATCTAGACAACTGAGTTTTAGCTCTGCACTGTGTTATCTGGAATATCTCTTCATTTTTCTATCTCATTTTTTTCCACTTGTAAAGCTATAACATACTTTAGTCTGATTTGTCTACTTAGCAAGGATTTAAGAAAAGCTAACAAATGAGAGAAAATAGCTTTGAACTGTTTAGATAGAAGGTATCACAAAACTCAAATAGAATTCTATAGATAGTCTAAACTTGATTTAAACCAAATCTGACATAAATTCATTATGAATACAGGCCTTTGTGGCCTTATACTTTGTGATAACCTCAGAGTATTGAAACCTTTGGCTGATGTGAAAAGTGTCCAGAAGCACTTTTATTAAAACAGGATAAATTGTATTTAGAAAATCACTTAACTGAGCATATATCAGCTTCCTTGTGATGAAAACCCACATGAATCATCTTTTTAGTGCTATTCTTAAAAGACATATTCATCTTACAAAGAATTACAAAATGAACCACTTTGTGTAACTGTCATATTTCAAAACACATGCTCCAGGAATTGAAGCAAGAAAACCTTAAGTATATGAGAACTAAAGTTAAGTATGTGAATTTAGGAAGTTAAGAGTACAAGCCAGTAACAGACTCACATAATTTTAAAGATCTAAGGGAACTCAGAGATGTTTAATTTTTTTGTCATAGATGAATTATTTCTTAATATATGTTTTTATTGATTTCAGAGAGGAAGGGAGAGGGAGAGAGAGATAGAAACAATCAATAATGAGAGAGAATTATTGATCGGCTGCATGTCCCACACTGGGGATGAAACCAGCAATCCCGGAATGTACCCTGATCAGGAATCGAAACATGACCTCCCGGTTCATAGGTCAATGCTCAACCACTGAGCCATGCCGGTTGGGCTTAATTATTGGTAAGACTCATAAAAATACATTTTGTTTTTAGATTCTGGAGTCTGTGATATCCAATTTCAGCACATAGGAAAAATACAAGAAAAATACCAAAAATTTTGTACATGACAAATATAGTGTTGCAACAGAGTGATCAAGAATGCCAAAATCAGACATCTAAATTAAGCCTAGTTTTCAAGCAGAGTGACTGGATTCCTGAATTAATATAAACAATGAAGAAATGTAGAAAAAAATGAAAAATACTTGTGTGTTTTTTAAAATGGTAGAGCAAGCAGTCAAGTTACCTCAGTTGTTTTTCAATACTTTAACCTTGCTTCACTGTTAACATGAGACTCCCAGAATCCAAATATTGGATGCTCTGACAGGAAGCTGGTACTCTTGAGTTTATATCTCAGTTCAGAACTTTAATTTTCTTTTGCAGAAAAGATAACAGAACTTAATGCGTTTAATCTTTGCAGAAACATTATCAAATAGTTGAGCAGAATAGCTTAGTAAAAGGTGCAGCCAGCAAGGATATTTGTATATTTTGTGCAAACTTACCTATGTGCATGTGCTTGTATATTTTCTATGCATGTATCTAAATAGAAAACATCATTTCTTTTACTTCTTAAAGGGGTGTCACAAAGTACAGAACTTTCATAATGTGGTACCTGAAGGCATGAACTTGAGTTTCCTCTTAGCCTTGTTTTCAAATAATGGAAATTACACATGCGTTGTTACATATCCAGAAAATGGGCGTGCATTCCATCTCACCAGAACTCTGGCTGTAAAGGTTGTAGGTAAGCATGATTTGTATCAAGTGTGACAGATAAAAATGGAATAATCTTGTGTGTGTTTTTTTTCTGTTAATAGTTTATTACAAACAAGTGTGTAAAATCTGTGAGAAAAAAAAGCTTATATTTTTTTGTTTATTGCACTCTACCCAGAGCCTCTAGCATTTCCACATACATAGTGAGCATTTGGTAACTATTGGTCTATTGAATGAATATGTGAATAAGTGAAGCAAAGGCAGCTTGAGCAATGAAAGGAATACCAGACAGATCTGTCTCCAAACTATGCTACTGCCATTTAAGAGCATTATGATTTTGGTCAAAGTCTCAGTCTTAACTGTACTCTGGGACTTAGATTACCTAACATTCAGGATAGCTGAGAATGTTAGACATAATATACAGGCAAACAGTGGAGACTCTGAATAGTAATGAATAGTAATTAATATTATTGTCCAAAATCTGTTTTAATAGAATTAAATAAACTATGAGTTTCTATGTACTGCTGTTGTAGTTAATGCTTAAAGTATTTGCATGCAGTGTCCAACCCCTGGCTTGAACTGAAAGAAGAGGAGATGAGAAACTGCGGAAGTGAAAAGGACAATATCTAGGCAGAGTCTACAGACTTCTGTGAAACCCACAAACAAGAGAACCCTAAATATGTGGTATTTAGAGCAGAACCCTAAATACCACTGTGCCCACTGTATTGAAATTAGAGAATATCAGAGTGAGATTTTGTCAAATCCCATTATTTTTTTAAAGAAAAAGTCAATTTATCATCTTTTTTAAATTTCTGTAAATCATTGGTACAAGGTACTTGCACATTTTTTTGTGGGGAGGGGGGATGAAAATCCTATCTTTTAATAGATGGAAACATTGAGGCTCAACAACAGAAAGCAACCTGCTTAGTTAGAGATGTTCAATGCATTGGTAGAAGAAGTGGTTCTAAACCCCAGGCTTTTGACTTTTTGTTTAAGGCTTTTTCTACCAGTCTGACACCAGATTCAGCTTATGTATTTCTTTAAAACAGATTTAACATAGTGCAAATAAAATTCAAATAAAGCACTTTGTAACCACTTTCTCTGCTTACTTTCTGAATAGTGCTAATGTGGGGACTAATTCAAAAGAAAAATCAGACTAAATTTAAAACATAACATGAATGGACTTTAAAAGTCACATGAGTAATCTAACCTTATATTCATGTTCAATATATATATGTATATGAATATATGCAGTGAATGCTTTAATATGCATCACTTAATATGTATCACAATACACCCAAATTAAGATAATTTAACTTAATTTAATTCTTATAATGAACTTGCAAAATGAGTTTAATTACTCTCATTTTAGAGATGAGGAAAATTAGCTTTTCAAAGATTTATTAAAAAACAGTCATGTGGTTAGTAAATGACCAATTTGGGATTAGAACACCTATTGGTCATTAAATCTTTGAAGCCTCTACTCTTTTTAAATATATATATATATATATTTTTTTTTTTTAAATATATATATATATTTTTTAATTGATTTTTTTCCAGAGAGGAAGGGAGAGGGATAGAGAGTTAGAAACATCAGTGAGAGACAAACATCGATCAGCTGCCTCCTGCACACCCTCTACTGGGGATGTGCCCACAACCAAGGTACATGCCCTTGACTGGAATTGAAACTGGGACCCTTTAGTCCAAAGGCCGACACTCTATCCACTGAGCCAAACTGGTTAGGGGTGAAGCCTCTACTCTTAAATAATACAATACAAATCTCCTTCAGGATATTTTTTATTCAATTTAGGAATACTGAATATTATAAAGAGCATTGATCCTATGAATGAACCTTTAACTGATAACTGGACATCAGGTACCCTTAGGTGCTGGACTCATAATTGTGATTTTGGATTTTTCATTTATTCATTCATGTAATACTTATGTAATTAGGTCTTATACTAGGCACTCTGGGAATGCTGAAGAGAAATATGTAGAAAAGAAATGATTGAGCTAAACAGGAGAGCAATTAAGTATGCTGTAGTCTGACAAGACTATCCCATGTAAGCTTTAGAAAGTGAAAACACTGATTAAGCATTCTATTCTGAAATATGGAAGATAATCAACATATTATATTTGTTTCTTTGCTTGTTTTATATGGTTAAAATGTTATAATGCACTCTATAGTGAATATATTCCATCTCAGAAGGATAATGTAGAATTTCTATGTGTAACTTGTCTTCAGACTTATTGACTGCAATTCTTCTCAAGAAGAATTGACAAACCATGCCAGAAGGTTGGGCAAGGCTTCACAGAAGAGAACGTTTTTGAAATGGGTTAACAGGGATAAAGACTTCATGACTTAACATCATCTTCCATTGTTCTTTGCTCTCCTACAGGCTCTCCAAACTCTGTATTGCCCCCCCAGATTCACTTACCCAATGATCTTGTGGTCTACGAGAAAGAACCAGGTAATTACAGCTGTGCACTCTGAATTTCAGTTAAATTATCTTAATTATCTACATATATTAAAGCCTAAGCAACCGAATGACTGAACAACTGAACAACTGGTTGCTGTGATGGGCAGATGCTCAACACAGGGGCTGATGCTTAACATAGGAGGTGCCCCCTGGTGGTCAGTGCACTCCCACAGCCAACTTCCTGAGGCCAGCCAATCTCCCGTGGTCCTTCCCCCTGGCTGGCCAGCCCCAATTGGCCCAGATAGAGTTGGCTGGCCAACCCCCCATGGCCCCTCCCTCCCCACAGCTGGCTGGCCCCAGTGGCCCTGATCAGAATCTCCTGTGCCCCCTCCTCCCACTGGCCAACCTCCTGCAGCTCCTCCCCCTGGCCAACCTCCCATAGCCCTGATCGGCTGGCCAGGCCAAGGGACTCCACGTGTGCACCAATTTGTGCACTGGGCATCTAGTAAGTAATAAAATGCCACAGAAATTAACACAAGGGAAGAGAGGGCTATTGTAAACACACACACACACACACACACACGCACAAAAAAAAAAACACACAGGAATTGAAATTGATGTTGTCAGAAACAAGGGTAGCTCTGGGCATTAGCTACCTCCTAGATCTCATGGGGAGCTCAGGGATTCTCTGCTTCTCTCTCAGCAGCTGCTGCCGTCTTCTTCCTCTGCGGGCAGGTTTCCTCCCCTGATGAGGGATTTCTCTTTGATACAAACTGTAGCTTGCACAGGATTTTGGTTTGCCAAGCCTGTAGCATGAGCACAAGGCATCCGTCAAGCTTCTGTTCCACTACAAAGGGGCAGGGTTAAAGCTTGGAGTCAGCACTGTGAATATAATAGGTAACAACTGATACAACCAATACACCCTGATTCAGAACACTATGAAATATTTGCTAGGGTCATCGGGGTCTCTTTTTAGTTTTCAGATTTTTTCATTCCAGGGAAAAATCACTTGTAACTGATTAAATGATAATAATGATTTATTTATTATTATTCTGACTCAGACTCTCCCACAGGTTAGCTGGAAACTGCAGAAAATTTTTAACATCTTCTGAATTGTATCTCTTACAAAAATTCAAAACAAACCCAGTGAGAGCTATAAAACAACATTTGTTTAAAATATACTAAAGTTAATAGAGGCAGTGACCAACATAGGTAGAGAACAACAGTACCTCCCATATTAAGATAAGGTTTCAAACAGTGGTGTGCCTTGTAAAAACACAAAGAACACAACACCAAATGGACTAAATTTTCTTGACTTAATACTGGCTTTATGTATTAATATAAATATTCTTTCAGCAATCAGGGTAAACACTTATTAATCATCTAGATATATTCCATATATTTATCACATTATGGTTGCAAAAGCATGCCTGAATCCAATGTCACTTTATCTTCTATATCATATTGATACTAGAGGCCCAGTGCACAAAATTCATGCGTGGGGGTTGGGAGAGGTCCCTCAGCCTGGCCTGTGCCCTCTCACAATCTGGGATGCCTCATGCACCAGTGACCATACTTTTCGTACATGTGAAAGGCATCTTGCTGTGTATGGGCAGCTATATTGTTTTGCCCTGATTATAAAAAGTAGTACATAACATGATCCTTCTGAGGTGGTAGTACCATTTCCCCATCTTATGGGTGGAAAACCTAAAGCAGAGGGAAGTTAAGTAATTGTCTTTGTTACACAGTTATAAGTGTCAGAATCAGGGCTGACCACAAATATGCAAGCCAGAGTCCATGCATGTCATCACTGCATCATCCTGTTTTTTCAGTGTTAGAGTAGCCTTGCCAGGTTTTAATTTTTAAATCTCAGAGACGATTCCCAATATATAGGAATGCATGTTTATCCCCATGTAGAATAAACAGGATGTGGACAGTTTGGAGGTTCTTCTGATGAATTAGGACTAAACAGCCACAGATCTCTTTTTCAAATACTGCAGAAGCCACCTTCCTTGTTTAACTGTGTGTGGGATGTAGTCATTTATAAGCTATGACATAGTCATTTGCAATCAGGACCCCTTGGGGAATGTCCAACTGTCAGTTTAGAGGTTAGAAAAAAATCTTTTGAGAGAAAAAAACAAAACAAAACAGAGACCACTCCAGCCAGGGTGGGTTCTGAGAAGCTAGGGTCATTTATGCATGTCTAAACACAAACCATCGTGTACTTCAAGCAACATGTATTAAAGGAGAATGCAGCCTTTAAGCAAAGGGTGGAGGTTTCAGAACTCCTCTCGCTCCCCAGTTGAAGCTCCTTGGGGGGCCTGCCTCTTGGTGAATCCACATTTATCTCTTGGCACTTGGGAGGTTAGGGAGCGCAGCATTATCCTGGGAGGGGACGGTCACGGGACTGCACCCGTGGAACTCGCCCCAAATTTCATTTCCTCACCCACCTGGGTCGCTTTCCACCCCGTCACTGATCCAATTAAAGGAGTCCGGAGGTCTGCAGCAGGACGCCTCCAGGCTGAGAGCACGCTGGGGGCCGGGTGGTCCAGCTCTGTGGCGTCCACGCTGCACACCCACCAGCAAGCAGTGGATCCTGGTGTCCTGCCCTGCTGCATGCCAAACTCAAGCGAGGAGAGATTGGCGGCTCCCTGGTGGCAACTCTGCAGCTGCTGGGGCGCGGGGGGGGGGGGGGGGGCGGTAATTAAAGCAACCCCAGAAAGAGGTTTTTCAAAAGCCTTCAGGAAGCCACCTAGGTTAAACAGCCAACTGGGCTCAGTGAGAGCCAAACTGTCTTCCCACTTGAGGCGGGCAGTCCAGGGGTCCTCCCAGACCCTCGCTCCACCCTCCCACCTCCATCACGCTCACCTTGGGAGGGGGTGCTGCTGCACGGGGGGCCTGCTTATATGTACTCCTTCGACCTCTGCACTATCCAAAACTCCCGAGTCCCAGGGCTCACTTGTGGGCTTTGGAAGCTCTCCAAGTCTCTTTCCACCCCCCACCCCCCGACCGCCCCATCCCCACCCCCACCCCCAATCTCAAGGCACTGCTCCAGGCCACCTCCCAGCTGTGGCCAACACTCAGACCCCAAGGTGAGTGGCCCTGCAGTCCTCATTCCTTTCCCTCCTCCGCTCACTATGCCCCGGTACAGGCACAGCTCCGTGGGCCACGCAGTTTAGCGAACAAGTGCCCAATGTCAAGAATGGTTCCCAGTGCCTTTGCCGCAGGTAACGGGGGTACAGTCTCCCTCTGGGAACTTAGTCCTGGGGTGCTGCCTTTCACCTCTAAATTCAGTTCTCATGTAATTCGCTCCAAAGAAACCCTGCTCCCCCGAGGAAGAGACCCACTGAAGAGACTCCTGAGGTAGTGCAGGCACGCCTTCTCTGCACTTATGCACAGAATGTCATGTTTGCAAACAGCTGTGCAAGCCTGCTGCACTGCAGAGCTCAAGGGGGAGACATGTACAGCCACCAAAACAGTGGTTGCTATCTTTTCTCCTTTGCTTACAGAGAAAGAGATTCCAACCCTATCCCTAACCCCCATGTAGCCATGCACCCAAAAATCCTCCCCATGCCCCTTCTCCCAGTCACCGGCCCTCCAATGTCCTGGCTGCTTCTGCCTGCTCTGAGAGGGGCTGTACTCTAAGTTCATATGTTTGAATAGTTAAGAAAAAAACAGGCTGAAATTGGACTTGGAACCCGTCCATGGTAACCATTTGCTCTACAGGAGCTCCCATAACACCCAAGTTCTTGACACCCTTGCAATCTGGTACCCCTCAGGGGATGTTTGATTGCAGGTTTAGGCCCAATCCAGGGGGGAGGGGGGAGCAGGCATCGGGAATAAACTGGCAGCTGGACATCCCGGAGGGACATAGCAGTGTGCCAAGTGGCAGATGGCCAGGGAGGAGCCCGAACCATGCCAGGTGCTGTGCAGCTCACGCTGTGCCTGCTGCTGCCACTTGGTAGTGCTGCCCCAGAGTCAGGAGAGGCTTCCCCTCCCCCCGCACCTGCTGCAGCTGTGCTCACCAGCCATGAGCCCAGCTTCTGGTTGAGCGATGCTCCCCCTGTGGGAGCACACTGACTATCAGGGGCCAGCTCCTGTGTTAAGCTTCTGCCCCCTGGTGGTCAGTGTGCATCATAGCAACTGGTCGACCAGTCATTCTGGTCATTCTGGTGGTTCGGCTGTAACAGTCACTGGGCTTTTATATATATAGATAGAGAACTGGAGAGGAAAGCATAAGAACCACACATTGGAAGAGAGGATGGAGTATGAGCATAAAGGGAGACAAACCTGGGTTCAAATCAGGATGACAATATAATTTATCATTTCAACCTGGACACCTTTTGATAGTGAAAGCAGCTGATATTAATAAGTAGGAAAGCAAGCATACAACACAACTGTCCTGGGCATCTAGGAATAGAAGGTCATTCTAGATCAAATTCCGGTCTACTATTTATTAACAATTTGATGGAGGCATGGCATTTCACATGTTTAAGCTGAAGTTTTCATATGTGTAAGACATGAATTTAAAAAATGCCTCCTAAAGGGCTGGAGCCCAGGAGCTCAGCACTGCTGCTCACCATGGAGGACCTGCTGCAGGCAGCTGCCCGCCTGGAGCCCTCCGTCAGTGAGCAGGAACTGCTCCAGGACAAGTGCATCCAGCGCAAATTTGCCGCCTGCTAGGGGCCTCCTGCAGTCTGAGACCCAACCCCACCCACAGCGGCTAAAGCTACCTGGGTATCCCCACAGACCTGAGAGAGCATAGGGCTCTGTCTCAGTCTGTCATTGACTCACCTGAAGGCTGCCTACCTCCAGGAGATCCCCTGGGTGCCAAATGGAGGAGGCCTGAGAAAATTCAAGAGGCATCCTCTGCCCATTTTTCCAAGCTAACTCCAACACTAAGGCCCATCTGCTCAGGAAGTGGGGTAGGGGCCTGGAGTTCTGGGAACTGGGCCCTGAGGGGGCCAGATTGGTAGCTAAAAATAAAAGTGTATGCTGCCCTCTGGAAAATAAATACATAAATAAATAAATAAAGTCTCCTAGTATTTTGTTAAAATTAAATGATAACATTAATAAGTAAAACTATTTAGCATAGTAAATTATAAAAAATTCTCAGTGAGTGTGCTGCTTATTATTATTGTTATTACTTCTACTGCCATTTCTGCCAAGAAATCCCGCAACCTTATATTCCATCTCAGAAGGATAATGTAGAATTTCTACATTTAATTGTCTTCAAACTTATTGACTGCACCCGGATAACTGAAGCATGCCCCGGTGGGGCCTGCCCAGACAGTCCTCTCAACTTTGGCACCGTCCCATTGCCTCTAGGCCAAGGACCAAAGATCTGGAGAACCTTTCCGTAGTCATCCTTTGCTTCGGAGTGATTTAACAAAGGAGAGTAGTCCATAGAGGGTTAGGGCTAAAAAGGATGTTGTCAGAGCCTTTTTGAATAAATACATTTTATAACATACGTAGATTGTATTAAAAGATGGCCATTCTCATAATTTTATATAAAGCTGCTTTGCTTCTTTTCTTGGTTTATTTGTTTTTCAGTGAAGTATGGTATATCACCTTATGGTAGCCCACTAGAGAATTAGTGAGAAGTAGGGTTATAGATACATGTAACATTTTTAGCTTCTGATTAGTCACAGAGTAGAACCAATATAGCCATGCAAAGGTTACAAACTAAAAGGTTAACTTTTTGTTTGTTTGTTTGTTTGTTTTAGGAGAGGAGCTGCTCATTCCCTGTACAGTCTTTTTTACTTACATGAAGGACTCTCACAATGAGGTTTGGTGGACCATTGATGGGAAAAAGACAGACGACACCACTATTGATGTAACTATTGATGAAAGGTATCATTGGTGCAGGCAAGAGGGTGACTAATGCTGTCCCTCAATCTAATGCACTCTGCTGTTTACTAATCAATGAAAATAAAAATTCTAATTTTTGCCTCTCACCAACAAAAATCAGCAAGATTTTGGCTGCATCCCAAGGCAGGATTCCTGGACTTGTAATTGGAGGCCCAGGTGCCATCTGATGATCACACATTTATGATACCTACTTGAAAGTGGATGGAATACATATCCTATATGAGTAAAAAGGTCACAATATAAGATTATAGAGAGATAGAATCCTGTCATTGTGACCTTGTTCTCTTTCTCAAGTCTGGAGTTTGGGCCTGTTAGCATTTGTGCCTGAGATCATTGTGTTCGTTTCTAGTCTTTCAGTAAGCATATATTTCTCTCTTTCTTGTTCTCTTTCTTAATTCACATAACACATATGTCACATTTATCACTGATAGTGATTTTTTTATATTGACTCAATATATTCATGATCTCTAGATTTTTTTTTCAAGTAGATGGGGTGGCAGTATATACTTCACTCTTAAAATAACATGTTGAGTCACTTTGTTTCAAAATAAAATGACTTTTTTAAAAGGGGGTTGGGTTGGCAAGGAGGAAAATATGGGTCTTTGAAGACAAAGGATCCCCCCCATAAGGAAGCATACAACTACAAGAGAGCAATCAGTTCAGTGCAACAATGAATAAAAATTAGTAGCAGACCAACTACTGACAAAGTAATTCTAAGACCATAAGCCTTATCACCAATGTGTAACTAGATCTTAGGCTACTAAAACTTCTAGAATTCAAAAGAATTTTTTTTCCTAGTTGTAAACTTAGACTTTGTGCAGATATCATAAAATGCTTTCTTTGCATCAGGTACCTGAGTAGATTCTAGTACTATAGGAGTAACAATGGTAGAGCAGAAAGTTCAATAATCTGATACATGCAGCGGCTGGGAGGTATTACATGGTATGGGAAAATTGAGTCGGGGAGTCCAATCCATTTTGGGGGATTAGGTAATGCTTCTCAGATCTCACAGTACCTAAATAAATATTTTTTAAAAATGAGTAGAAATAAACTAGATAAAGGCACCCAAAGAATATTCCTGGTAAAAGGAACATCATGTGCAAAGGCCTGGTGGTGAGAAAAGCAAAACACATTTAAAGGTACTGAAGGAGCTTGCTGAGACTGGAGCGGTGTTTGCAGAAGGAATTTATGAAAGACATGGCTAGAAGTATAGAGGGAGAATTATTGATCACTGGAGGAATTCTGAGGATTGTGCTTTTGTCCTAATTATTGAATAATAATGAAAGTTTCGTGGCATTCCTCCTTGCTGCTATTAAAACACAGCTCACTGTTTACAGTTGAGCAATGCCATTAAACTTGAGTTAAACCTAATACAGTTTTTAACAAAGTTCCCATGACTGACAGTAAATGTTATTAGAAGGAGAACCTGGCCATCAGTCAGTTGTAACAGCTTTTTATTTTTTTTTTTTCCTTTTTGAAAAAGGAGTTCAAAGGGATTTTAAATTTTAGTCTTGGACCCAAAGTACTTGGTCTCTGACTTGCTTAGATTTAGATATATTTATCCTCACAAGGTTTATTTACTCAGAAATTTCTTCTTTTTATATATATGATTTAACCATGAGATTTTGGCATTTTGACTGAAATAGTCTGTTTGGATTAAAAATCAAAACTTTGGGTATCCCTGAAATGCATAAGTTATTACTGAGAGATCATAATAGCCTATATGAATAATATTAATATTTATTAAGTATTGTTCTAATATTTGCACATTAATATACTCAACCCTCATAATTCTTAACTTCATGTATCTAATGCACTGTGTAAGCATTGTCACTTTCCTCTTTTACAAATGACCTTCTCAAAACATGGAAAAATTAGTTAATCTGACAAAAGGATTCAGCCAGTAAGTGACAAAGCCTAGATCAAAACCCAATTGGGTCTAGCATCAGAAGCTTCTCTCTAAACCAATATACTAGTAGATAGCATCCTGCCTCAGAAGTTTGAGGGGAGACATTTTTCTTTGCAGAGAGTTAGAGAGATCTATATCTATAGTGTGATGCCAACACTGGGATTTGATCCAGGTATTGGGATTGTGTCTAGGATAGATGATAAGGAATAGCACTGGAATCCAGAAGCTTTTGTAACCATTGGATTCCAAGGCAATGCAGTTGATGGCCATTCTATTTGCTCTTACCTAGTGGCTCTCTGGTTGTCTGCTTGACTGATTCACATACAGCACATGGGCCTTGAGTCTCACTAAAGCTCTAACTTTCTTTCCCCTCTTTCCAGTGTGAGACTGGCTGATCTGGAAGATGAAACAAGAACTGTGACTCTGAGCATCAAGAAAGTTAGGGCTGAAGATCTCAAACGCAACTATGTCTGCCACGCTAGAAATGGCAAAGGGGAGGTTGATCAGCCAGCCAAGGTTAAACAGAAAGGTAATGGATGCTTGCCCTCAGCAGAGGAATCTGGGAATGCCGACGTGATGTTTGGGTGACTAAGGAAAAGAGGAGAAATTGAGAATGTGGGCTCCAGCGCTTACCACAACATTTACCACATAATCAAGAACCAAAGTTGAATGAAAAATCTTGAGGGAAATTTCCATCTATGCAAATATATTCAAAATAATTTTAGTAATTAATGCCTGAACATGGCTTAAAAAAATCCATGCTTATGATAATGAGGCATCATTTCCTATCTATAAAGTCATGAAAATGAAAAATAAAGGAGATATTCAAAATTACCAAAGATATAATAAAAGAGTCACATGTTGTTAGTGAATTGTAAAAACCCTTTCAGAAATCATTGCTGGCAGAGTTCAAAAGTCATAAAAATGATCACATTCTATGAATTAGTATTTTTGGAATTTTTCATGAATAAATAACACAAAGAATTATGGCCCCAATCAATATTCTTAGCATTAGCTATAATAATGAAACATAAGTAGCAACCATCTAATTGTATGCAAGTAAAGTGAAATGTAAAGTACTTATTATCAAATATATAATTTTAAAATGATCACTTTAAACACTATGTATCAGTATTCAAGTGAGTTTATAGTATATCATTAGCCACAATTGCTAACACAAAAATTAAACTATGACTTAAAATGATATAAAATGATTTCTATGTTGATATTACTATATTTTTCTATAATAAATGAAAATTATGAGGCTTTCTTGTGTGAACTGTTGCTCCTGATACAGAACATGTCTAACATATTTTTGGTTCTCTCAGAATAACAGAAAATTAATACCTTCAGGAATGCTTTCCAATAATCTGGAGGCAGATAATGATGATTTATCACACCTGCAGCCAAGTCATTTAGAATTATTTCAGATCCCCTTGTTAGTGCCCATAATATTTATATAAAAAGTTTTTTAAAAAGTTAATTCAAAATTGTTACATTTCAAACCTTTTTTAAAGCTGGTGGGAAAAAAAAAACAGGCTTCACTGTAACATTTTTATTACAATTTTGAAATTAAAGAGCAAAGGTTGAAAATTCTCTTAAGGAGTTTTAGTAGGTCGGTTCTGGGTAATTAATTGCCTCTCTTCCTCAGAAATCAATGTAAAGAGAAAATAACCATATGTTCATGACAGTGTTTCCCAAAGTTTCTTCCTAAGAACATTCCCAAGACTCTAGACTCAGATGACCTATGTTCAGAAAGTGGTTTTTATGCATCCCAACTCCATGACTTTGGAAGAGACACTTCACCTCTCTGAGCTTTAATTTCTTTATATTTAGAGTAGGCAAAATAATACCTCTACCTCATAAGGTTGCTTTTAAGTACTGAGCACAGTTACTGGCATCTATACATATAAATTAAATTCATAATAAATGTTAGTTCTTATTATTTTCACAGATTTTCATAGGTTATTTGACAAAGGCTTGTATGGTCAAGTCAGTATCATTAAAGTCTAGGTTAAACAAAAATGATCAAATTACTTTAGTTCAGGGCCCCTTAGCATCTTTAGCATACTATCATTTGGTATGAATGTCTGCAGGAGGTTGGAAATAGTAGGAAGGATTTATTTTCAAATATATTTGACTCCAGATTCCCCAAGCATGGAACATTTTGTAGGGCTTGTCTTCAGAGGCATGTGTTTAGAGAAACAATTATGGAAGTTGACATAAATTAATAATGTATTGTCAGGTGGAAAAGATCAATGCAATCAATTAAAATAATATTGAATTTAGGAATTATGCCGAAGTCTATCCACCAGAGCTAGTAGTAGAGTAGCTCCCCCTTCACAGAAGGGTGTGCTAGATTGTTTAGTATGAATGGCCTCAGGAATGTGAAGTGATCACTGCATCCAATAGAACAATTTTATATTCTTCATTGATTTTTTTCAAAATTACACTATTATATCCTCTGAGGTGTTTTTATTTGTATGTATATCTCATTTAGGGTTCTTTAAACTTCTTAGTTTGGTGAGTACATTTTTTACATTTAATTTGAAAAAATAAGTTTTTGAGTTGTTATTTCTCTTTTCCCCTTTATTTTAATATTTTATTTCCCATCCCATCACCACTTATCCCCCAATACCCTCTTCCACTTCCACCCAACCTCCTCCTCCCCACAAGCACCATGTTCATGAGTTCTTTCTCTTCTATTTTTTCCTTTTTGCTCAATCCCTCCACCTCCTGAATACCTCCTAACACACACACACACACACACACACACACACACACACACACACACCAAAGATGTTAGCCTACTTGTTTAGTTTGTTCATTAAATTCCACATATAAATGAAATCATATGTTACTTGTCTTTCTCTGACTTGCTTATTGCACTTAACATAATGTTCTCCAGGTCCATCCATGTTGTCACAAAGGGTAAATGTTTTGCTCATCCTTTCATTCCTTCATTCTTTCCTTTCTTTCTAGTACTGCAATTAAACTTAGGATAGAGTACTCACATTTGATATTGTCCCACTAATCACTGACGTTCTCATTATTTTTTATTTCATCCTTTTTTTTCCCCTCTGTATTTCACTTAGCATAGTTTCTAGTGTTCACTGGTCATTTATTTCTAATGTATAATCTGTAGCATTTTAAATTTGAAAATATCATTTTTTAGTTTTTGAATTTTTATTTATTTATCAAAACATCTATTTTGATATTTCCTAATGGCTCTTATAATATTGATGGTTTTTTGAAAAAATAGCAACCTGTCCCAGTGGCTCAGTTCGTTGGAGTGTCGTCCCGTACACCAAAATGTTGTGGGTTGGATTCCTAGTTAGGACACATACCTAGGTTGCTGGAGGGCACATACCTAAGTTGTGGGTTTGATCCCTGGTCAGGGTGCATACAGGAGGCCACTGATCGATGTTTCTCTCTCACATTGATGTTTCTCTAACTATCTAGCTCCCCTCCTTCTTCTCTCTCTAAAATCAATAAACATATCCTTGGGTAAGGATAAAAAAATCAACAAGAATATTTATAATACTCATTTTAAATTTATTTTTTATGTAGAAAACCAATTTATTCCATTATAGTTACTTATGCAATTAGTCATAGAGAATTAGTCATAGGCCTGCTGGTGAAACAGGTCACCCAAAACAGACATGGTATCAAACTAGTGGTCAAGGACTAACTGCTAGGAAAAACACACACAATTGGACAGTGTACCTGTCAAGTGAAAACATACATCTTTATAACTTGGTGGTCCCAAGTTTTTTGTTTGTTTGTTTGTGTGATTTTATAGAATGGAAACAAATAACATTAAAGTAGCTCAAGAAGTACACTAACAACCAAAATGTGTGGGGAAAAAGAAACAGGTAGTTTTGATTTAACTCACAAAACTGAGAGGAAACTGGTCTACACAGGAACATGTGCATCCTGGAAATACAGGTGTGAAGATTCCAGAGTTAGACTTTATATGACTTCAAACTCCCCTAATTTCTGAATAAAAACAACATCTTGCAGTACTTATGCTTCATGCTCATGCACCTACCTCACTTCTCTTTATTCCTTACTCACTTCTAGGCCTTACTTAAATAAGTGAAAATCTTGGGGTTATAGGATAAGAAAAAAAGTAAAATAACCACATACAATATTCCCTTTTTGGTGGCTACTTTAGATCTTTGTTACTAGAAAATTCCTCAATAAAATTTAAATATAAGTCTGTGGCTTTGCTGAATCAAGTCCCCCAAGTTAATATTTAGAAAACATCCTCACTCAGTTTGGGCTAATAGCTTATTGATGGTACCTGTTATAGAGGGATAACTGACCAAAGTCTGCGTCTCAAAACCAACATTAAATCAATCTAAGGATTGAGTGAAAAAAAAGGGGAGTCTAAAATCACAAGAAAGGCAGACATATCTAAGACCCCTGTCCTAGATTCACGCGTCCTTGAGGGTCCTCATCATTATAAGTGTTCTCTGCTATTTGCTGCACTTGCTTGATACTGGCTTCCAACACAGAACAATCACCCAAAGTTCATTCACATTTCAGAAGAAATCAGATATCTCAGCAGTGTTGACTACCATGTAAGCAACAACTTCAGTGGCCCATCTTCTGCATCTTCTGGGGATTGTTCCTCTCCAGTGTTATTTAAATCCCAGGCATTCAGTCTGCTATCAGTACCTCTGGAAGCCAAAATAGTGTCCTTGTGAGGTGACCACTGAACCTGGAATATTTCATCCTTATGTTGTTCAAAAAAATACAACTTAAGTTTCAGATTTATCCGATCCCACAAGGCAACAGTCTTATCAGTTGATCCTGGTGGCAAGAATGAATTCACTATAAGGATTGAAAGAAAGGCAGTTCACTTAATCAGTGTGAGCATCAACTGAGCAGCTTGATTTGAAAATATTATTTGGATGAATATCCCAGATTATAAGTTTCTGATCATCAGCAACTGATCCAAACAGAGACTCATGGAGCAGATGCCAGGAAACATCTACTGCTGCATACCCTGTACAGGTGATCTTAACATCCATGACTTTTCCTTCCTTTGCTACAGCACTGAAGTCTCACAGGCAGGTGCTGTGGTCATCTGAAGTACTAAGTAAGTGCCCACTGAAATTTGCACTTCAAGAAAGCCATAGCCTTCTTTCTGATGTCTACAGAGACACATGTCTGGTTGCACTCTCCAGAAGGAACTGGTTTAAAAGGCTATTTTGAATAGTCCAAAACAAGAACATCATTGGATGGAGTCTTTGTTGCAATGATGCAAGATTTCTGGGGCATATAACATGTCCTTTTATTTCTCCTTCATGGTTGATCTTGATTTCTATTTCAACTTTTCCACTTATAGAGCCAAAACCTCCAAGTTCTTCTTTCTCACTGTTACAGGTTGAAGCAACAAACTGAGCATTGTCGTTAGGGAGCTACACATTGGCTGTCACAAGGTGGTTTTGTTTATCCAACCTGTGTGTCCCTAGACAAGCTGATGAATGCTGAAATCTTTCCCTTCTGGTCTGGTTACATCTGGAAGCCACTATGCAGTTAGGATGGGCCACTCCAGGCATGGATTTTCACCAAATAGTAAAAAATGGGGTGTTCTTTTTCCATATCTTGTACATTTTATTGATCACATGTTCTTCCGCTGTTTCATCAAAGGTTGCTTCCTTGTTGGCCATGGCACACAGGCAAGCCAGGGGGACCCTGGGGTCTAGCCTTTCAGGAAGGTTGGGGAGGCTGCAGTCACTCCCTCTATGTCCATCACCTCTATTGTTACAATACTAATTTTGAAGCATTTATCTGCTAACTCCATCAGCTTTGTCAATTCTGGTTCTGTTTATATTGGCTATTTTTTTCTAATTATGGGTCTTTTTTCTTTTCTTGCTTTTTATTCTGCCTACATTATTTTTTAAATGTATGTGGGACATTATACATATTACATTATTGAGTGTCTGAATTTTGTGTTTTGTTCTAGTAGTTGGTTAATTTACTTATATAACAGCTTATTTTCTGAAGCATCTTGCTTATCATTGCTAGAATAAGTCTGAAATAGCCTTTCCTCTGAGGCAGAATTGGACCTATTAACCTAACTGAGATTTCTACTTAATAATTGAGTGGTCTTAACTCAAATGTGTCCCACCCCTGCATGTGCTCCTAGAATTTTTCAGTTCCCAGCACTCTAGTAGCTATATCTTCCCTCATCGTTTTCCCTTCACTGGTAGCTATTCTTTGTCTGACCTTAGTGAAGGTGTCACCCTTAATATGCAAAACTTTGTATTTTTCCAAATGCTTGTGGATTTCTAAAGTTCTGTTTCTACACAGTTTTCTTTCCATTAGGACCCAGGCCTGCATGTTAAACATCCTGAACTCTACTTTCTGTCACCTCAGCTCAGCATGACTAATGTACTTTTGGGTTCCCCCTTCTGTGCTGCAGTCCAAAAAGTGCCTTCAGGCTATTAGCCAGGGTGATTGTGGGGCTCATCTTTTGTGTGCCCTTTCTCTCACAGATCACACTCCTGCACTACCGGTTATTTTGGATTTGATGGAGAGAAGGCTACTCCAGTACCAATTACTCTTCTAAGATAAGAAGAGGTCCAGAATGTGCAAGTTTTAATGCACTATGATAGTAAACAAATCAGGTCTGCAGGTCAATTCAGTCATAAGTTTCTGTGTTACTATAACTTAAATACAGCATTTTCTTTGTAATTCAGGAAAATTATCATCACTGCAGCTCCAAAAGTATTGAGAAGTCCAATCAATTTAGTAAAGAATAGGGAGGGAATACTTGGAAGTTCAAGCAGCTGGCATTTTGGTTGGTAGACTCAAGGGACAGCAAATTCCCAACTATGATAATGAAGATGATGAGAATAGCTTAGATTTCCAAGGAGAAACAAGCATGTAGACCATAACCTGGAACAGGAAAAAATACTAGAGTTATGATGTTGGACTGGTTTCACCAAGGGTGGTTAGCTAAAAATTTAGGCTTTGAAGCTAGTTTTTACTGTAGAAATGCAAAAGGGATGGAGGGAATTCTGATCCAGGGAGTAACAGCAGAGCAAGTGGCTAAATTTGGCCACATCTTGAAACGGATTATGAGTGAGACCAAAGAGAGAAGAAGTTTCAGAGCCCAATCTGATCAAAATGCATCACCTCTTCCTAATTGGAAACCCTTTAACCTGGGATTGCATCAGAGTAAAGTCTTCATGCCAAAGCATCAAACAGTACATCCGGGGTAGACAGGAAATATGGGCTGAGGGTCACCCATCCCTGCAAGCCAGCAAAGCTTTATGGGAAAGCTTTTTTAGAACACTTTCTGCATGTGATTTAATCCAATTAGTAATTTAGGCTGTGGATTATTTATTTTAAGAATTCACCTAGTTAAATAGCATTAAGAACTTCCTAATATCATCAAATGGCCCTACAAAATACAATCTGTAAATACAGCACATGTAATTGTATGATACAAAGTAAAACTTAAAATCCCTTAGAAATAAAATAGGCAGTAACAAAGAGAAGATGGCAGAGGAAAATTTAGGAGGGTAATTGAACTCTTGATCATTAAGCAAGGTATCTATTAATAATTAATTTTTTAAATTATTGATTGATTTGAGAAAGAGAGAGAGAGAAACACGGATTTGTTTTCCCACTTATTTGTGCATTGATTGTTTGATTCTTGTATGTGCCCTGACCTGGAATGAACCCACAACCTTGGCATATCCGGATAACACTAACCAACTAGCTACCCAGCCAGGGCCAATATTTATTAATGTTTGAAAAACCCCGTTTCAGGTAACTGCATCCAATGACCTCTTTTTTTTCTTCCTGTTATAAAATGTCGACCCAGAGGCAGCCAAAATAACTGAGCAAATAATGAAGATGACAGTGGGAATTACCCCGGTGTGCTGTTAACATAACATGTACCCAGAAATACCTAGGACACAGCAATTTTCATGCCAGCTATCCAAATTGAACTTAGTAAATTCTCAACAACTACACTGACATAGCATCTGGCATTTATAATGGAGTTTTCTTATTTTACAGCACCTTTATTTATGGAACACATACAAAAGTCCTACATAATAATTCTGCGCTGCTGAGTTCCAGGCTATACCTGCCACAAGATTAGTATGCTGAGTTTAGGATAATGAACTTAAAACTATGATTTGCCCTTTAATTAGAGAACTTTAGGCTGAGCTCCAGGCTGCTTTCCATTTCCCCTTAAGATACCTATTTTAAAAGAGACCTTTCCACTAGTATATGACCACTAATTGAACTTACAATAGTGTTGTGCAAAGATCTCTGGAATTTGGAGTCAGGGAGCCTCAATAATTCCAGCTGTGAAGGAGAGGTTTATTAAGCAGGATGGTGAGATCAGTCATCTTTGAGCAATTAAACATTGTAAGTGGTGTTTGCTGAGACGAGATATAATAGAATTTTGTTCACAGCTGGAATTATTGAGGCTTCTTGACTCCAAATTCCAGAGAGCTTTGTACAACACTATTGTAAAGTTGTACCTAGATGACTGTAAATATGTAGTTTAGTGGGGACTGGGAAAGAATGCAAAAGCAAGCTGTACACAAATTGCAATATAATAAAATCTGTCCTGCCCTTAGCTGGCTTGGTTCAGTGGATAGAGCATTGGTCTGTGTACTGCAGGGTCTCAGGTTCAATTCCAGTCAAGGGCACATGCCCAGGTTGTGGGCTCATCCCCAGTAGGGGGCATGCAGGAGGCAGCCAATCAATGATTTTCTCTCATCATTGATGTTTCTATCTCTCTCTTCCTCTTCCTTCCTCTCTGAAATCAATAAAAAATATATTTTAAAAAAATCTGTCCATACCTTGATATTGCAAGTCTGACTTTGGACTGTGTATCCTAGAACTGTAGACCTAAGAGATACTTTCAGAACTACACACACTGACTGAGCATTTGGTGCATACCCTCTGTTTCTGCTGAATGAATATAAAATTTTTGAGGCCTATTTCCAAATATAAAGGAGAGGGAATTAAATTTCTTCCATATGGCATTGGACAAGAGAATAAAATTAAGACAAATGGAAGGAAACACATGAAGATTTTGTTTCATTTAACTGCTCCAACAATTAAAACTCTACCAGTATCATGGGCTGATTCAGGTAGTAATAAAGCTTTTTATCCCAAGAGAAGGAAAAAGTAGAGGATAGAATTCCACTTTTCAAAAATATTTTGAGCCTGGCTGTTGTGGCTCAATGGTTGAGTATCTACTCATGAATCAAGAGATCAATAATTCAAATTCCTTGTTGTGGGCTCGATCTTCAATAGGGGCATGTAAGGGGCAACCTATTGATGTTTTCTCTCTCATAGATGTTGCTATCTCTCTGCCCTTCTTTTCTCTCTCTAAAAATCAATAAAAACACATTTTCAAAAATATTTTTGAGGAGAGTCAGGCATCTAATTGTAAATTGAATTAGATAACCTTCTAAATCCTTCCCAATGCAAAGATTCTGTTTTAATTTGCATATCATCAGTCTATTGGAATCATCTAATGGTTAAAAATGCCTTCTATGCCAATAACTGGAAACAAAAAGATAAATAGTACACATCTAGTATTAAAACATAGTGGCTACCATATTATCTCTGCTTGTTCACACACACACACACACACACACACACACACACACACACACACACATCAGGTGCCTGGCTCAGCTGCTTGGCTTATCCAACTATTTGCAGGATGATGGGTCACTCTTATCACCATGTAGACATCAATTGTTTCTTTGTTGTTTACTCCAGTGATTGCTCCAAGATACACAGTGGAACTGGCCTGTGGGTTTGGGGTCACAGTCCTGCTCGTGGTGATTCTCATTGTTGTTTACCATGTTTACTGGCTGGAGATGGTCCTATTTTACCGAGCTCATTTTGGAACAGATGAAACCATTTTAGGTGAGTAATGGGAGTTTGATGTAAATCTCTTTTAGTGTCATCTTTACAAAACATGTTGGCTTGATAAAATCTAGATTTTCTTGGAACATTTAATCAGACTACCTTTCGTTTCAGCCCTTACTACTGAAAATCTTTCTAATACATATTATTATTTTTTCAACATGGAACATAGTCTAGATTGGCACTGTCCACACAGAACTATAATTCAAGTCACAAATGTCGTTGACATTTTTTAGTTGTCATATTAGGAAAGAGAAAGTGATTTTAATAATGTATCTTTTTAACTTAAGATGTTCAAAATATTAACATTTTAGCTGGTAATTAATATTAAGTTAATAGAGATATTTTAGGTACTAAAAATCTTCAAACTTCAGTATGTAGTGAATCTTATACTTACAGTGCATCTCAGTTCAGATCAGCTGCATTTCAAGTGCTCAGTATCTGCTTTGGTTGTGGCTACTGTCTTGGACAGTGCAGGTCCACACTCTGTACTCAGGGCTGATTCATGTACCAGAAGCATCAGAATCACATGGGAACTTATTGAAAATAGTATCTTAAACCAAACCCTTACTCTGAATTAGAATCTATATTTTAACACTGTTCCTAAGTTTTTCATGCACTCATTGAAATTTAAGCAGTATTTTTCTAGTGTGTAATTTCCTGGTGACAGTAGGTTTGTGGCAGGGTCACAGAACCTATGTTTTTAATGAGAGATTATTTTTATAATTAGGCAACATTGGGAAAGATTGGTTTATTGAATCTACATATATTTTTAATTATAGTTATTTTCAGGTATAATTGGACCATTTCTAAAAGGTTTGCTCAATTTATAATTCTAGCATATTAGTGAGTGACATAATAGGACAGTAGACATCTTCTGCATGCTATTAATTGCCAGCACCTATGATTGGCTGTTTGCTTCCTGGTTCTGTTAATTAATAGTTGAATGAGCCAAGCCTCACTGATTGTCCACCATAGAAACTGAACTCAGTAAGAGGAGAGTAGACACATCAGATAAAACTTGTAATTACACCTTAAAATAGCCATTTTACCTGGGGAAAAAATCACACTGAAATTTGTCAGATAATTCGTACATGTAAAAAAATGAGAATGTCTAATTTGCAAAAGTTTGATTTAATAAAACTTTCCTAATTTTTATTGGACCTGTGTTCTTTTTTCTAGATGGTAAGGAATATGATATTTATGTATCCTATGCAAGGAATGCTGAAGAAGAAGAATTTGTATTGCTGACGCTCCGTGGAGTTTTGGAGAATGAATTTGGATATAAGCTGTGCATCTTTGACAGAGACAGTCTGCCTGGGGGAAGTAGGTATTCAGATGAGTACAAGGGATGCTACCCTGCAAGGCAAAGGGGATCATTAGCTGTGGATCATGGATGAGGATTTTGGCGCTATGAGCTTTATGTTGGCATTTTGGACTTTTAATGTCCAATTGTGTCATGTAATAGACAGAGAATCTCTTGGAATAAACTTCATCACAAGGTCTAGACTATTCAAATGCAGTTTATGGTATAAAATATTCCCCCTTCTAAACTTTAAAAACTTGAATTCAGAAAAGTTTGAATGAACAGTGGATTAGAGCTCTATAAAATGTCATAGGTTTAAACATCCTTTTTACTCACATTTAGATTTTTAGCTAGTCTGCATTAATTTTCCCAGAATTTTTCTACAAAGACGGAGTTTAAACAGTTTTACAAAGACTAAGGTTTACCCAATTTAGCAAAAAATGAGTTGCAGAATAGAGTGCATGGAATTTTTCTTTATATTACTCACTGATAATAGTTAGAATATTTCCCTTTGGCATTTGCTAATTTCCTTTTCCTCACTTTTGTTTTCCAGCAAACCATCACCACTCAAATTCTCCTTTCCCTTGGGTTAGTTTCTTCCTTTCCATCAGCTTACATGTTTCAGATATAGTTTAAAATTTTACAAAAGTCTGATGTATTCTAGTAGGTTAAAAAGAAAGAAACTTCAATTGTTGAATGTTTTAACATAAAAGTACATCTCTAATTTTCAGGCCCACCCAGTAACATACAAGGTGATGGCTCCTTTGAGTCTGTTTTATAAATACATAATAGCATCCATAAACCCACTATTAATCTTTGTACTGTTAAAATGAATGCGATGTCTCTAACATTCAGCACAACAAACTAATTTTCTGTTTAAATACTGTTTACATTAATCACTTCACGTGTGTGTGTGTGTTTCTTTTTCTTAATGTCATATGGATAATTGTGAGTAGCCTCAATTTAAGCCTCATACAGAACAGACTGATTTATTCTCATGTTGAAATAGCTGGATCACTTATCTCTCAGTCATCACCCAAAAGTCCATCTTGCTTGTGTTCTGCAGTGAACATCTCTTTTAGTATAATTTTGCCGGGAAATGAGGGCTTGATTATATAGTTACAGGATAAATTCCACTCATTTTAAGACTTAAAATTCTAAATCATTTACTCACCCATTTGTTCATTTATGCAGCTGTTCAACAAATATTTATCTATTGTGTAAAAAATTATATAAAGATTCACAGTATAACAACAATGTTGACCCTCCAATAGGGGTTGATAGATCTTTGAAGAATTCAAGTTCTAATAATTACTCTTGCATCCTGCTTTGATGGTTTATCATGTTTTCCCTGCTCTTCTTACTGAGACCTCTTAGCCTGTGGGTCTTTTACCATGCCTACACATGGTCCGCCTCCAGCAATACTACTTGGAGTAGACAATTGCTTATTCCTGGTTTCTCCTCCAGGTTGCTCATGTTATTTTAATAGAAAGTTTCCCCCCACTGCCTCTTTTTCTATGAAGATTAAGGAATAAAATGATGGCTTAGGAAAGTATGGTAAGTCATGAAATAGTTTTCCACAACACTAGTGCCTTCCCTGGAGTTGACTCCTACCTAAACCCCAGGTAAAGAGTTATACCGTCCTTGGTAAACAAGCTCAAGATGGATTATTCCCAAGAATTTAGTGACAGGAACTATTCAAAGCCCCTGACAACAAAATAAAATTAAAGGTGCATTCCATTTTCTTGCTCTCCCTTCTTTTCTGACCTGAAGAAAGCATTTGCCTGGTGTAAAGGCAGACAGATCAGCCAGTAGCTGCCGAAACACATGGCTTCCTCATAATGATAGGAGTTGAAGCAGAAAGATCCAGGGATTAATTTAGCCTCTGAGCAGAGAGTAGAATAGAAAGCTGAGCTGGGGATGTGATGCCAGCCAAAATGCCATTACATTGGCTAGATGTTTTTTAAAGTTCTTATTAGAATGACATTCTAGTTGTGGCATGTTTGGTGATAGAGAGGGACCTTTAAAAAAAAATGAAGATTCTTGCTCTTGCTGTTTTGTATCTGTGAAAATGAATTTCTATGATTTTTTACTCCCTAGTGTATATATTACTGAATGCTCATGGGCCCTGGTGAGTTGATGCATGGGTATCTGTCGGGAGAAGGCTCAGGAGCTGCTTTGGATAGGACACAACATGCCACATGGTTTGAAAAAAAATTATTTCAGTACCACCATTATATTCCTTGATGTCCCAACTAATGCTTTTAAAGACCAATGTCATGGAAGCACGTTTGGCTTCAGTTCTGTGTGGAATTCTTTTTGGGTTGAAATGTGTGCATATAGTTTCTATTGTTCCTGAGGAGAGTGTCATTTAGTGAGCAGTGTGAAAGGAATCTAAGGATGAGGTTGTTCAAAGTGTTCTTGGTCAGAAGTTTCACCTCAACCCTCAGGCTGATGCCCTAACTTTCCAACATTTGTTCCTCAATCCCCATGCTTTTTGGGGAGTTCTTGGCCAACACTAATCCCCATGGTGTTTTCTTTCCCAGTTGTCACAGATGAGACCTTGAGCTTCATTCAGAAAAGCAGACGCCTCCTGGTTGTCCTAAGCCCCAACTACGTGCTCCAGGGAACCCAAGCCCTCCTGGAGCTCAAGGCTGGCCTAGAAAACATGGCCTCTCGGGGAAACATCAACGTCATTTTAGTACAGTACAAAGCTGTAAAGGAGATGAAGGTGAAAGAGCTGAAGAGGGCTAAGACGGTGCTCACGGTCATTAAATGGAAAGGGGAGAAATCCAAGTATCCAGAGGGCAGGTTCTGGAAGCAGCTTCAGGTGGCCATGCCAGTGAAGAAAAGTTCCAGGTGGTCTAGAAGTGGAGAGCAGGGTCTCTCCTACTCATCTTTGAAAAATGTATGAAAGGGACAATGAAAGCAGTAAACAGAGCCCAGGGTACCCCAGGAAGGAAGAAACTTTCTTGATACCCAATGGACAGAAAACAATTCTATGGAAGCCTCCTCATAGGGATAAATTCAGGGTGACTGGTTGTGTTTCCTCAGGCAATACTAAGATTTAGAATGATCATGCCACCAGTCTGTTACCAGTGTCCAATGACACTATGTTCTTTGCAGGTAAAGATTTGGCTGATATGATTTTTTTATCTGCATCTTCTATCCCTGTTCTTACATGTTTCTTCTCTCTCTCTCTCTATTTTAACATTATAGGGCTGCCTTTGCCTATAGTTTGAAAGACCCCTTAAAAATAAGTCATCTATTATTAGGGTCATTATGAGTTTCCAAGTATAGTTTTCTTCGTCTTTTATTATTACTCATCTTTTAAAAAGATAATCAGGGTCTAAATATACTTTAGCTGGATAAGGATCTCTTTTGTTCATTCTGCTGTATCACAAACCATCACAGTAAGACTGACACCCACTTGGATGATACAAAGCAGTATTACTGAAAATGATTCTTATAATCGATTTAAAGATTCTTATAATTGATTTATAATTGCCTGCATTTTCTCCTATTATATCCCCATGCGTCCTCTATCTCAGGTAATTGATGGCATGTTTATCAACTTGAAAAATATAATTTTTTTATTATAATAAACTTCTGAATATCTGTAGGTCAACCCATGTTTATCATTCCATCTTCCCTCTCTACTGTAACTTGCTTATATTGGACACTTGGAGTTTACAGGTGGCTCTACCCTTGGTTCAGTCTGATAGGAAGCTTCTCCTAATGGTGCTAATAGAGTGAGATAATGACAAATTTGTTTGAGGGCATTTTCTGGCTTGTGAGAAAAGAGCAGAGGAGGGCGTTTGGCCATTTGTCTTTTAATCTCAGCCTTATTAATGTGAATATTAGGAAAGTGATTTCTCATCACTTGTTTCTGTCTTCTCATTTTAAAGTGTGGAAGTTAAATTCAGTGACCTTGAGAGCTGCTCTTAGCATTAATACTCTAAAAGGATTAACTGAACCCCTGGTATTGTCCCTATTTTATTCACTCACTCCAAACAAGTCAGCTGAAAGATCACTGTCAATGTAACTTGTTTTAGTTTGTTTTTTAGTAAAGTTTCACTGTTTTAAGACTTGGAAAAGTGAAAACTTAGTCTAGAGTTTACAAGTGAAATATAAATACATATATATGTGCATATATTTATATATACACACAAAATTACATACATAAGTGTATCTAAATTGCATATAGATACACATGAATTATATATGTATATACACATATATACATACATGAATTATATTTGCATGTATACATACACACATATATGCACATATATATGCATATTACTTTAGCACAGTACTACAAGCTACTGGAATTCTTGTCCAGTCTTTAAATTGTTTTTACTGTAATGCTTTTGTGTTAGTGTTTTCTACATATTAACATTATTTGTGACTTCACAGATCATAGTGGTAGCTGTTGTTAGTTCTTTCCTTTCCTAAATTAGTGTGAATAATTTACTCCTGCTAGAACTGATCTGGGTTCAGTGGAATCTGTTGTGCACAGATCATCCATGGTCACTGCTAAGCAATAGCCAGTCCTCTGGCATTATTTGATCATCTACTATGTTTGGGGCACATATACTTAACAGCTAAGCTATGTGATTATCAGTGCTCAACTACTGGAGATATAAACCTCTATTTGGACTATTGAGTAATAAAAAAAAAAGAAAAGAAAAGAGAAAAAGCCTATAAATGAGCCTGAGTATCCTATGAAACACCATTATTCATAATTTAAGGAAATCCTTATTCAGTAGTATGAATGTTATTAAGCACTTCTAAAACTATCTCTTACATTTAAAAGTCCTTCAGCAGATTTCTTTATAGAGGAGTTATTGATTATTTTAGTAATAAAAGCATGGATTCTTGACTATAAAACTGTTCTAGAAGTCATTCTGGAATCTAACATTTTTAGCCTTATTAATGCTTTTCCTTGCTACAAACCACAATTACTCCTCCTATTAATCCTTCATTCACAAGACCAGGGGAGACTTGACTCCAGATAAGCTTTGTATTTCAAATTCTTGCATTAGCTTTAGGTAAATGGGGTTGGGAGGGGGGGTGGGCAATCCCATCACCAAGGGTCCATTCTCTTGCCAATACTGCATTCTTTTCGCACTTTTGAATTTAATATTTATCCCAACTGCTGTTCTGTGCCCCTAGAAACATCTTGACATTTCCCCCCTATTTATATTCTTGTCTTTGGTACTGAGCTTTTCTAAATGCTAAAATCAAAAGCATCTCAAATTTCCATGATGTGTCTCATTCTAAGATAATTTTTTAAGATTTTTTGTTTGTTTTTTATGTCCCACAAGATGCCTAATACAGAATATTTGAAGGGGATGGGGAATCATAATTTAGAGAGCAGGAAGAATTTTTCTTTCTCATGTTAAACCAAAATAAAACATGTCTCTAAGTTTATAAAAAACCTTAATGGTTTCAGATATGGGATGTAAAGACCTTCTGCACCCAAGTTAACAAAGGACCATGATGTAGAATGTCTAATTACACAATAAAATAAAATTTATTTAATTCTCTTCTGTATTATAACCTAGATGATTCTCCAGGATTCTAATAAACAAGCATTCCACTGTGTTGGGGAGCAAAAGCATCACTCTACTTCTTTCCATAGGTTTTAATATTTTAAGATTATCTTTTTATTTTATTCATAAACTTTTGTATTTTCCATTTTTTATTTGATTTGTAAATTTGTTTATTTTAAAAATAAACCGTTTATTTTCAGCTTTGAATTTTATTTTGTGCATGTGTTTTATGTCTTTATTTTTATTTTTGGGCATAAGAAATGAGAATAAAAATAATGATACATGTAAAAAATTATAAATTATACTAATTAGGTTTCACTTTTGAGGGAAATATGAAAAAAATGGGAATTTCATCCCATGAAAATTGTTTTACATGTGAGTAAAAGAGTTACTTAAGTAAAATGCATGACATTAATATTCTAGGGGTGTGTGTGTGTGTGTGTGTGTGTGTGTGTGTGTGTGTGTGTTTAGATAGCCAGAGAGAGAGAGGAAAAGAGGCAAGAGAGGGAGAGGGGGGAAGGAGAGAGAAGTTCTTTCAAAACAAAAACACAGTCTGTTTTTTTGTTCAACTTGGAACTTGGGTAGTTTATAGAAATATCTTACCTTTTATAGGCTTTAATGCAACCCCAGAGCAGATGTTTTGGAATGAAATAAGTTAATTAATACTATGCTCTTAGTTAGTAGAAGATAATTTGCATAAATGAATAAAAATTCATTTCTATCACATTTCAAATAGATCAGATAAATATTTGGAAATGTATTTTCTTTTGAGTTAATAATATTCATAAAGACAAGGAAGCCTTCTTGCTTAAAATTGTTTTCCTACTCACTTATTCTAAGGATATTTATTGAGTTCTTGTAACTAAACTGGTTAGATGAGTAAACATTTATCTACTGAAAATTTTTTCACTTTCATGGTTATCTCCAAAGACTTAGGATCAATGGATGGGGATTATGTGGAAACATACTTCTACTCATTTGGGAAATGACTAAACAGCAGAATTGAACAATAATGTATTTCACTATCTTTGGAGAGGCTGGGCCCCCATTACTAGAGGTGTTCAAGCAGAAACTTAATGAATCATATTAAGATTTTGTATATGGGTTTTCCTCATTAGATAAGTGATGATGAGTCTGAAGTTTCTTCCAACCCTAGACATATTAAATGACCTCCTAGGACACGGTGGTGACTAGTTTCAATAACAACAATGTCCATATCAGTAGTTTGGTTATTGTGGTTACCTGGCTATTCCTGCCTGACCTTGTTAAAAACACTCAAGTACTTTATTCAGTTATTCACTGATGTTATTAGGTCTTTGACACAGTAAAGTCACAATATGATACTATTCAACAACTAGCCTGTCTTATTTCTCTGTTTCTACCCAAGAGATAGAAAGTATCCTATATATTAAAGAAGTAATATGTAAATTGACCATCATTCCAACACACAAGATGGATACAGGATGGCCACCACAAGATGGCCAGCAGGAGAGGGCAGTTGTGGGAGATCAGGCCAGCAGGGAAGGGCAGTTGGGGGTGACTGGGCCAACAGTGGAGGGCAGTTGGGGTGACCAGGCCTGCAGGGGAGGACAATTAGGGGTGACCAGGCTGGCAGGGGAAGGCAGTGAGGGGCAATCGAGTCAGCAGGGGAGCAGTTAGATGTCAATCAGGCTGGCAGGGGAGTGGTTAGGGGGTGATCAGGCTGCCAGGCAGAAGTGGTTAGGGGCAATCAGGTAGGCAGGCAGGCGAGTGGTTGGGAGCCAGCAGTCCTGGATTGAGAGAGATGGATGTCCGAGGGATCGGGCCTAAATGGGGAGTCAGACGTCCCTCGAGGGGTCCCAGATTGAAGAGGATGCAGGCTGGACTGAGGGATACCCCTGCCCCTGTGCACGAATTTCATGCACTGGGCCTCTAGATTTTAATAATGGGCTAGGAAATTAAGTGTTTCAATAACATTCTTTATCTTCTTTAAACATCTGCATTAAAACTGAATATAAAGAATTTTTAAAACTTATGATTCATAAATTCACATACTAAGATGATTCTATAAAGTTACCATCAAAAATTGATTCAGATTCAATTAACATCAATCCATACCTTATTTTAATATTTGTTTTGCTAGACATTTACATTTTGGTATCTCTAATTTGTTTAACAATATTCCAAATTTGGTCCCACTTTATGTATTTTATAGATGGATAAATTCATAATTAAAGATATTAAGATAAAAACAGATAATTGGAGAGATCAATATTTAAATTCAGTTCTATCTTCTAAATTAGGTGCCCCTCCCCCGATATTTCATTATACTTCAAGTTTTAACAAGAGAGAGAGAGAGAGGCTTGTTACTATTTCATACACCAATAACCTACTAGCCAAAAAACAAAATTGCAGCCCTAGTTTAATAGTAGGGGAATTTCAGAGAGGCTATGAATTTTAACAGCAGGAATCTTCTTCCTTGAAGAATTCTAGTCCAGAAAATTATTTGAAAACCAATTTACTATCACACAAAAAGCCAATCGCATCATCCTACAGCCACACCTCATTTTTTTTTGAGCCAAACAGAATAAAGACCTAATTTACAACTTCCTCTCCAATAATCTTCAGCATTAAAATAAAAATAATTTACATCCTCAGATAGGAAGTATTGACAATCTGTAACACATTAAAATATGCCATAAATGATATAGCTTCTTTTAAAGTACCTTGTGAAGACCCCTAGGTACAGATAGCCCAACCCCCACCTGAGAAGCATCTCCTACATCCATTCCTCAAAGTCTGGAATGTAACCATACATAACTATTTCTTTAGCATTTCCCTCTTTCAAATGGAAACCCCAAACTTTTCAGGTAATACTAATAATTTTTTTAAAGCCACACACTCTCTCTTTTAGAGGATCTATGATACTGTCTTGTTTTCAACAGCTGGATTACCAGGGGTTAATTTGAAGTGTAACACACACACACACACATACACACACATGCACATGATTTGAGTGCACAAGTTTTTTGTGATGAAAAACTATCCATGTTGTTTTAAGGGTATATCATATTTATCAAGAGAGAAGAAGCAGTAGGCATCCTATTCTCACAGTCTCAAGTTTATGAAAGGCGGGCTACATAAGATTCTGAGCAGAACTAGACAGAACAAAGGAGTTTACAAAACATGCCTGCACGTGCACATGGCCTTTGAAGATAAGTGATAGATTTTTCTTACAAGATTGAAACAAGAATTCTCAAAACACTCTGCTCTCTTGATAAATCCAGTTCAAAGTTCTTAAAAATTGCTCTTCCAATTTCATTTCAAAATCATGTTCAATTCAGTAATTGAAAATAACTAATCTGGTAAGGAACATAGCTCCTTCATTCCTGTCAAATTCAGCATGATCAATTTCACTGTAAACTTTCAGCTTGTCTTCACAAGCTAAAATGTCTCTCCATGACTATTTCACCCCTGGCCACTAACACATAGGCACTCAACCTCATAGTATGTCTGTAGCACCTGTTTTCAGAGTTGTCAGTGGCTTTGATTTATACATTTGGAATTCTTTTCCTTCAGAAAATAACATTGTTTAAACTGTTAAATCTAACAGTGAGTTAAGCACTGCATTTATCTCAAGAACTTTCCTATTGGGATCTGTTCAAATATACCTCAGTAACTATTAGAATTGAATGCTTTGCCAGAAAACTTAATTAATTGACTGGTTCTTATCTATTGTCAATGTTCTTGCCCCTTTAATTTATTGTTAAACCACACACACACACACACACACACACATACACACACACACAAGTTGACAACAAGGTCAGTACAATAAACTATCTGATGTTGTATCAAAATATATTAAGTATCAAGATATATAACTGTGTGGATCTTAGAAGATGGTAATTCCCTTTGCTCTTTGGGGATCAGACTATGTCTGGATCACTGTGTTCAATCCTGTTCAAGATACTATTCTTAAGAAACACATACATAAACTGAATATTATACACAGGCAAATGCTAAAAGTAGGGAACATTCTTGATACTATGTCAAATGAGTAATAAGGTAAAAATCCTGATGTTATTTAATCTAGATCTGAGAATAAAATACAGTGAGATCACAATAGTTGCAATATTTCAAATATTTAAGGATGCTGATCTAGTACCACCAGATAAAAGTGAGAGAAGAATATTTCAAACCAAGAAATATTTTACAAACAGAGCTGAAATGAGTTTCTAGTTTCAGAAGTGGTTAATTTCTTATCTTTGAAGATTTATTCATTGCTTGTCCTTTGTAGGAGAGACAATGATGAGCTGAAACATATATATTTTCACTAGGCATTATGCTATCCTTCCATTTTCCTGTAGATACGGTGGAAGCAGTTTTTGACTTCATTCAGAGGAGCCGAAGGATGATTGTTGTCCTGAGCCCAGACTATGTGACAGAAAAGAGCATCAGCATGCTGGAATTTAAACTGGGTGTCATGTGCCAGAACTCCATTGCCACCAAGCTCATTGTGGTTGAGTATCGTCCCCTTGAGCATCCACACCCAGGCATCCTGCAGCTGAAGGAGTCTGTGTCTTTTGTGAGCTGGAAAGGAGAAAAATCCAAACATTCTGGCTCTAAATTTTGGAAGGCATTGCGGTTAGCTCTTCCCCTGAGAAGTCTGAGTGCCAGCTCTGGCTGGAATGAGAGCTGTTCTTCTCAGTCTGACATCAGTCTGGACCATGTTCAAAGGCGGAGAAGTCGTTTGAAAGAGCCCCCAGAACTCCAGAGCTCAGGGAGGGCTGCAGGTGCCTCTCCTGCCTCAGACACAATGTCCAAACACAGAGGAAAACCTTCTGCAGCCTGTCGCTGCTGTGTCACCTACTGTGAAGGAGAGAGTCACCTTAGGAGCAAGAGCCGGGCAGAGATCCACACGCAGCCACAATGGGAGACACACCTCTGTAAGCCTGCTCCCCAAGAGTCAGAAACTCAATGGATACAAAATGGTACCAGATTGGAAACCCCTGTTCCCCAGATCTCAGCCCTTGCTCTTCACTATTTCACGGATTTATCTAATAACAATGACTTTTATATCTTATAATTACTATGTGGTGGGTGGTGGCTGCTGCCTCTACCAGCTCTCTTTGTATCATGAAACATTGGGAATAATTGACATTTTTATCAACTAATGGACTAGCAGATTGTGTTCCCCTTTATTGATTTTATAAACTATTTATTTCTAGGAGACAAAAGACCTGAAGAACCTGCATCCAGAATTATTGCCTCTAATGGCCTCAGAAGAGCACACTCTTCTTGGCCCCTAGAAGGTCAGTATGTGCAAGTCACCTAAAGTCACCCCTGTCTTCCCCAATGGTTTAAAACTGAGCAAAGAATTTATATGTTTTCTTTGAGCTTGTTGATCAACCTCTCATGTTATGAGTCAGTCAGGTGTACTTGGGCCATGACACTTACAAGGTATATATATCCAAAAGAGCATTATGGAAAGGGGTTTATTCTAGTGGAAGCTGTAGGACTAAGGGCAACAGAAAATCTATAACACATTTTCCCCGGGATAACCAAACATACCCACACAGGGATGCATGGTGTTCTCTGTCTCACTGTAAACTAGTGTTCTCTAAACTGCCTCAAGTTGTTAGCATCAATAAAGTTATATTTTTATGTGATTTCATTTGTACTAAGAAATTTTTACCCTTTTCTCTCTCTTCTCTACTTTTTATGGCTTTCAAATTCATATGTGAAGAGTATTTATTCCATTTCAGGAAATCAAGCTTTGGTTTAGATGTTAAGAAAGCTGAGATATCTCTTCAGTTTCTTTCTAATATATATTAGGAGATATCTGAGAAAGGACCAAAAGAAAGTGAGAAAATGTTTCAAATGAAATAGAAGTTTACACAAAAATCTCATTATATTTTTAGAACTGATAGCAGAAAAATTATTCAGTATTATTAGGGGTTTAGTGTAGAGTTTTGTGCATGAATCCCTTCTTCCCATTCAGGATTCTGAGAAGGGGTCATCAACTTAAGTGCCTACAAGAATCAGAAGGTAAGAAAAAGAAAAAAGGGGGCCATATATAAGCATGATATACATACTCTCCACGAAGGTCTCATATAGAGAGAGACATAGGTACAGCTACGTGGTTCTTCACTCTAAACACTTTAAAAACAATTGTAGGAGGTATATAGTAGTTGACCCACCAGTCAAGGAGGTAATATAGATTATTGAGTATGTAGATAATTGAAGAGTATTTGTTGTGTGTTTTGTAAAGGGAGTGGCCTCTACTAAGCTCCATCTTCATTTTGTCATTGATTTAGGCACATTGTTGGCAGTTACTTGTTTTTAAGAAAAAATCTAAAATTTCAGATTTTTATGTAGTTTCTTATTTATGGGATGGCGTAAACTTTAAAAAAAAGAAAAAGAAAGAAAGCAAAGGACCAACCAAAATACATGAACACATATTCAGCATGAGGTCCACTAGTTTGTAATTTAAGAACCACAATATTCACCCAAAAAATGTAAGTCCAAATGCCCTGGCAATCCTAGATAAGAGAAAAGAGAAGCAAATAATAAGAGATGTTTATTTTCTTTCTAAATTGAAAATATCTGAACCCTCAGTATAGGACTGGTCTAACCTACCCATCCTCTGAAAATAGTGTGCATTCCATTTACTCTATAGAGGTTTCCTGTCTGGTGAGTCTACTGTAAGAAAATTCAAAGCACAATCTACTCCTCCTGAACAGAAACAGAATAGAAAGAGCTAAAACTATACCACACAGGAACCATCAATATATTGGTCTAAGCTACTAGTGAACTATGGCCCAATAAGAGTCAGGCTTTCCCATTATCCTGTTCTGAATGAAGGGTGGAGAAAAAAAACTGCGAGTTTTATCTCCATACTTCTCTTAGAGAGAAAAGCAGATCTCTTCTCTGATGAAACAAAAAAACTGTTAGGTCCTTTTCCTCTTAAAACAAAGAAAAGATGAAATAATAAGGACCCTCCAGAGGAAATGTGACTAATCATGGAACTTCTAATGAAAAATGACAGGTCACTCTACCTAAATACCCAACAGGAAATGATTGAAGTACAACCCATGTTATATGCTGTTTTCCTTCTTGAAGAGATTAATCCATCTTTGATGTGTGTTCAAGAATCTATACTTGGAAGGCAGCAGTTTCTCTCCAAATCTGTTAATAGTGGGTAATGAAAGTCACTCCATATCCTAAGAAGGAAGAGAATGTTTTTATCCATAATCAGTCTTATTCCTGAACTAGAGACCCAGTACACGAAATTCATGCACTGGTAGGGTCCTTAGTGGCTGCCGGCTGCCGGCTGCAGGCTGCAGGCTGCCAGCTGCAGGCTGCTGACCAGTCCTCCCTCCCTTCCCCCCGCTGGCTCTGCCCCCCTGATCCAACTCCCAGATGAACTCCTGGTTTAGGGGACAATTTGCATACTACACTTTTATTATATAGAATTATTTTTAGTGAAGAAAAATAAATGAAAGGACTCTTGGCAGAGGTATGAAAATGAAACTATGAGCTCTTATGAACAAGTAGTGATATAATTGTGGTGTTCTCAGTATAAGTACAGTGTAAGCAGTATAAAGTCATGCTTTTTGGCATTAACTATACAGATCAAAAAGATAATAGACCATACTTTTATTGCATAAACAAGGGCCAGAAAGTTATGTTATTAGCACCTGACCCAACATTCTACAATTGAAATATAGTGCCATATATTTCAGTGAGGCAAATGGTAATAAAATTTCCTCATGGGTCATATATATTCATAATTGAAATATGATTGTAAGTTAAATGGATATTATTTACATAGAAATATTACCTATTTAGGGGCACAAGTTTTCAGTCAAGGAGAGATGAATGTGAGTTCCGCTTCTCTCCTAACAGTTTGACTATGGGCTATCTGGGCCTTAATCTCCTGCTAGCTAAAATGAAGATAATATTTTTAACCTTACTGGGATTTGTGGGCATTAAAAATATAATGCATGTAAGTGCTTAGCACATTGTAATTGCTCAGTAAGTGTTGGCCAATACTATACCACTTTCATGGCTGCATAAACTTACCTTTGCTTGATAATTTATGGCTTAGAAATTGATTTTACACACATCACTATAATTTTACTCTAACAAAAAGCACAAAAGCAGTACAGAACAGGAACTTATTTTCCAAGTTAAGTGATTTTTCTAATGACAGCCAATTAGTGACAGGGTTGGGCTTCTAATGTAAGCATATTACACCTCACCAATTCTAGAATTATTCCTGTAAGATTCAAATGGAAGTATTTCTATTACTAAGTCACCTAATTAGAACTAGTTAATCTGAACTATTATGCATTCAGATAAAAATGGCAGTTAATGTAAACCCACACACAAAATGCCATATTAATTTTCTGATGTGTTATCTGGCCCTGTCATATTAGGATTTTATATAATTCAATTTTTAAAAATTGTAACATTTGTTTAAGCAATTTAATAGTAGAGTCATTTTGTGTTTGTGTGTGTTTGTGTGTGTGTGTGTGTGTGTGTGTGTGTGTGTGTGTGTGTTCTGGGCTCTATGATCATGCTATGTAACTTTTATCCCAAAATAAATAATTTGTATTTCTCTTAAGGGAAAATAAAAATATGTTCACCATTTTCCTTGAAAAGCAAATTTAATATTTTAGCAGCTGTGATTTACCCTGTGAGTTTCAGTTATCTCCTCTTACAATTAGTAAAAACTATAGTAATAACATATCCTTTTCTAGTGTGAAGAGTTGAAGAAGTTTATAAAACTAATGTTCCTGAACTAATGTTCATGCCAAAGTCAGGAATAATAAATTGGACTAATCATAAAAATATGCACAGAAGGACAAATAATCCCTTTGGCAATGGTTTCAAACTTTCGTGTGTCTAAGATTCATTGGGGGTATCTTACAATGAAGATCCCAGGGCAAGCCCCTCCCTAAAAAGTGCTGATTTATTAGTTACTGGAGATTGTCTAGAAGTCTGCATTTTAATATTGTGTCCTTGATAATTTAGTTAAGGTATTCCATGGGTCAAACTTCTGAAACTTCTGAAAAGTCTTTCAAACTTTTCTCCATTTTAAAATATTATTATTCACATTATAAGAGAATAAAGGCTTTAAGAAGCCTGGTCCAAGACTTCTTAAAGTGTATTCCATTATGCATCCATATCAGATCCATTTTGGGTTTACACTGAAATGCATATTTATTGACCCCATGAAAGATTAACTAAATGATAATCTGTTGAGTGGGGCAGATTTGCATTAGAAAAAAACTTCCCAGGTGATTCTAATGCATAAAAGGTTTAAGAACCATTAATTTTTATTTCTCTTTAACTCCTCTTTTACCCTTATAGGCTCTGATTTTCTCCAGCCAAGGAGGACTACGAATCATCCCTTTAACAAGGTTTTTACAGGCAATAGATGAAAATATAGGGTATGTTTAGCCCTTGGAATTGCTTCAGCACAAGGAGACAGTTGAATAAAGAGTGCTTAGTAGAGTATATTTTTAATATATGAAACATCAAACACTGAATTCTGGAACCTGGTAGAATTATAATCATCATATGTATTACTCAGAATCAGATAAGCTATCTTATACTAACAAAGAACTCCAATATTTCAGTAGCTACATATAACAAGACATTTTTTATGCTATATGTCCAGCATATGGGGATTACTTTTCTGTAGCTTTGCAGTCTGAAATGTGCAAAGGCTTCCTGCTATTCTATGCTTCAGCCTAAGTATTACCCTTATTAGTCTCACTTGCAATTAATTCATTGTCCAAAACCATCTATGAGTACTAATCTAGTCATAGAGAAAGCTGGAAAATGCAGCTTTCCTATGCTGCTAGAAAGAGAAAATTGAATGAGAACTTGGAATACACAGTATTGTCTTTTTCTAAGAATGAGATGTTAAGATTGCCTGAGTGGCAAGAGACATTCAAACAGAGATATGTCACATTTTGATAATAAAGGAATACAAGAACTTTGCTGTCAACAACCCATTTCAGTTTGCCAAAGTATCAAATTACATAGTTGGGGAAGAAAAAAAAAGTGTACAGAAGAGTAGACCTTGTATATAAATATTCCCTAAAGAAAAGTTGTTGAAAAAATGCATAGTATGCATACTAATAATAACAGTTTCTGGGTAAGAGGAAGAATTTTTAAAAATTAGAAAGTTTCTGCATTCGGTTTATTTCCAATCAGTTATTGTAGTTAGTTCTCTAAGAAAGCGATGCTCAAACTATCTGCCAATGAGCCATTTGACTTTTCAATATCCAGGGAGCTTCAGAAGAATTACATACATTTAGAACACAGCAGAGCATGTAACACGCTCATCAGAAAGTATCACTTGATCCATTTAGCTGAAGAGCTAAATAGGAAACTCAAACTGAACATGCTAAAACTCAGATGAAGAACGAGACCAGTGCTGGTGTGGGTATTATAAAGTCCACTGCTATCTATGCATCTGCTCTCTTTATTATTTGAATTCTATGTTTATATTAAATATTTGAGTTTGTGTATTACTTCTTTAATGTTATGCAGTATCATTTGATCATGAGGAAAAATTCTCTTTGGGATGGTGAAGATCGGTGCTTAAGGAACCATGATCTATGTTAATAAGTTTAAATGCTTAACAAATAAAAAATATTATTTCCTAAGGTAGCGATGAGATAACTAACACACTCAAAAGTCTTTAGAGAATAACTTATAAAGTTTTTCCCTTGGGCAACTCAAAACATTTAAAAATATTTAAATGGGAAGACTAGCTCTTTGAAATGGGCTACTGGTAAAAAATCAGAAATATTACAAATAAACTAAACTCAGATAGTGAGCTATTTTTATGCTGCTCTAGGTGATAGGAATTTCAATACTCCATTGCTTTATTAGAAGAAAAAACAACAAAACAAATTCAAATATGATATGTATTTATTTATTTTTCATTTAAGACACAAAGTTATTCATAACGACTTATTGATTTTCTGTTGCCAAAAACTGTGCCACATACTTGCAATTAATTTGTAATTTAGTACCATGTTTTGAAACATCTTTCACAAGCTGTTCTTAGCCAGAATTAGACATGATCTTTTAAAATATTGCACTTATTTGGGGCACACTCCAGATTATTAAATCTCCCCAAATGGTTCAGATGTGTAATCTTATAAAGGATACCTGCCTTAAGTACCCTTTTAATATTTGCAAATGCTTCAATGAAAAATCAAAGATGACATTGTAAATTTGGAGGGAAAAAGTAAAAACAAATTCTAGACTTTTTGTATAAAGTGAAAAACTTAAAACTCATTGTCAAATACTGGGATTTAAGTCCTTTATTTTTACATCTTATTATAAAATTACTTAATATATGATAAAAACAATATACAGATAATAAAATTATAAAAATAATGTAGTTACTCAATTGGCTAGCCAAAAGAGACTAGAACCATAATATTTATTATATCCATGTTATCAGTAATTTAAAATAGGATAAAGTGTTAAAGGTATAACAATTTGTACACAAAAACAATTAGATGATTTTTTAGAAGAACCAAAAGAAAAAAAGGGAGAATAAACAAGCCCATTTATTAATTTACAAACCTCAGTAATGTAAAAGAGAAAGAAGGCATGTAAAAATTCTCAAATATTAGACTGTACAGCTAAAATGTGGGTGAGTGCCAGAGTTTGGGAATAAAATAATATGATTCTTTCTATTATAAAGACTCTTAATATAGTGAGAAAATATTATATTAGAGTCAGAAGACCTGAATTGGAATATCAGTTCTTTTATTTACTGTGTAACTTTCAATCAGACATTTTTGCTTTCAAGTTCTCAATTTCTTCATCTATAAAATGGGAATAATATAATATCTACCTCATTGGATTGTTATAAGGGTAAAATTATATAATAAATGCAAAACTCTAAAATCTGAAAATTAAATGCTATGTAGTGGTATCATTAATATTTTTTATGTTATCAAACAAAGCTGGGGTGGAGGGTAGATGAGTGCCAAGAGAAATTCCTTAGCTTACTGATTACTGGGGTAATAATTTCTAGATCATCTGGTCTAACTGCAATTCTTTATAACCTAAACATTAAGAAATAGACAATACAATTTCATATGACTCCAAAGGCTAAAGAGTTTTTAAAAATCATATACTCTGAAAGAGTGAAAAGTAGAAAAATAACTGTTTTTGTTTTGTATTGCCATATAACAGATTACCCCATAGCAACTTACATAAGCACTGGATACTTCACATTTTCTGTAGGTCAGAAATTTGGAAGAGACTTAGGTAGTTCTGGCTTAGTTACTCTTGGGGTTGCTATCAAACTGTTGGCCAGGGCTGTAGTCGTCTGAAGGCTTGACTGGGCCTATAGGAACCATTCAATGTGCAGGTACCTGGAGGTTGGTAGGAACTCTCAATCACTTGTCATATAGACCTATCAGTAGAGCTACTTGAGTATCTCATAATATATTAGTTGTCTCTTCCCAGAGCAGGAGATGGGGGAGAGAGAGAGAGAGATAGATAGATAGAGAGAGAGAGAGAGAGAGCAAAATGGAAGCCTCCATGCCCTCTATAGCCTAGTCTCCAAAGTGACATATCATTACTTGTGCAATATTCTATTGGGGTTTAGCTCTATCTCTTGAATGGCAAAGTAGCAAATGATTTGTGGACATCTTTTAAAGCCAGCACTGTAAGATAGACAGCCATTTACCGTAGGTCCTCCATATCTGCAGGTTCTTCATCCACAGATTAAATCAACTGTCATAGAAAATATTCAGAGGAAAGTAAAGCTGCATTGATGATGTGTTCTATGTAGTTAGGCCTATGATGGTTATGTCTGTATTGAGCATGTACAGACTTATTTTCTTGTCGTTACTCCATAAACAATACAGTATAACAACTATTTACATAGCATTTACATTGTATTAGTTAATATAAGAAATTCAGAAATGATTTAAAGTATACAGGAAGATGTGTGTAGTTTATGTGCAGATACTGTACTATTTTATATAAGGGACTTGAGCAACTGTGAATTTCATTGTCTAAGGGGTTCTGGTCTCCCTCGAATATAGAGGGACAACTTTTTTTTTCAGTTGAATAAACTGAGGTCCAGGAAGGAAAGTGAGTGATACTTAACCTTCCTAACTTCATCTCTAACCTGGTAAGCTAACTTGCTACAGTGGTACCACAACTCAAAGGAGAGCTAACTGTCTTGTTTTGGCTAGAAATGTCTTCTTCCTGGTGAAAGATTATAGAATTTCAAAGTATTACATCATCAAGAGTCCTATTATCTCTATGTCTGTCTGTTGCTCTTTTAATTCCCCTCCTACTCCCTGCTCCCCTCAGTCTGTTATACTAGGAAACTGGGCAAACAGACTCTGAAAACTGCGAATGGATGGGATAAATGGAGCTGGACAGCCACATTTCTGGTCTGGGGGTTGAGTATTGAAATAGAACTTTTATTCTAGGCTCACCTCTAAAGAGATTGGAAGTGTTTGTTTCATTTCAAAAAGTAGCCACTGTGAGAGAAAGGATGAACAGGTAACTGCTTTCTCTGGAGTCACAAATTTCTAACATCAGGCCTCTAGTGGTTATAATTTAATCATCAAGTCATTTCTCCTTGATATATCAGACATCTGAGCCCTCAAAATGGGTGGAGTTGAACTAGGAATTCTGTAAGATGTTATAATTCTGTTCACTATAATTCCATTCCTCTTTGGTTCATCTTTGCCCTTCCTCTCAGATACACACCAACGTCCAGATTCTAGGAACATAGGAAGAACATTTAAAAGATGCAATACTTCTACTCACTACTCATAAACAATGCTTTTGTCTGTTTAGACCTAGTTCTTGTAACATGCGTTTCTCACTTCTAGAGCTAACAGCTAACTTCTGTTCTCCCGTATCTGTTTTCTGTCACTGTCGGGGGCCAAGAGCTGTGAGAAGATGAATTAAGCTTAGACAAAGCTTGTTCATAGTTGAAATCTGGTGCCTTTGTTTTCTCTAAACCAATTTGAGTCTCAATTTCCAAGCTCACTATTTTGTACATTGCATTTATCTTCTTAGGTTTTATGCCCTTATATTTTATCCATACAAACCCCAAGCAACATTCCTATTGTGACATATACTCATATATTTCATCATGCCAAATAAATTAATAAATAATGGAGCTTGATTTTAGAATTACATGCAAAATCTCTGGAGTTAAGATATCTGAGTTGTAATCCAAACTCTAATTCTTTTGTTATGAAACTTTGAGTAAAGCACTAATTGTACCATAGTTTCCCCATCAATACAATTTAAAAATCACTATGTGTCTTCCTTACATTCTTGGAGTTGGTATAATAATCATAAAGCAAGACTTTCTTGTGTTTTTCAAGGTACTAATCAGGATTCATTTGATGTAATCCAAAGGCAGATGTCTAGGGAATTTGATCCTTCAGAACTGTATAAGATGCTGGTGGAATTGCACAAAATTTTAAAAAATCTAAGAGATCTCTCCTCCCACTCATTCTAAGTCAATTACTTGCCAACTATTATGGATCTTACTTCCAAAATGTCTTTCAAAATCTGTAAGAATTCTAAGATTATAATCTACATAAACAATAAGCATTCTATTTTCTGAACATGCCATATACTTTTATGCCCTATATGCCTTTGCTAATGTTACTTATGCTTAGAATGCGCACTCTTCTCCCCCTCCACCTAAGAACTCTTTCAATGCTTCACATCCAGCTCAAATGTTTTCAAGCTCTGGAGCTTTCCCAGGCAGAATTGGATACTCCTAACTATGTACTTGCATTTGTCACTATACTTCTGGTTGTTGTTTCTTAATTATAAATTCCTATAGATCTCTTATACCTGATATTCTGTAAGCTTCCATGGACAGATAACTATATATTGAATCTCTAATTTGAGCACTTGGCACTATGGCCAGCACACAACTGTTTTTTTATTAATGTTCCCTTAAATAAATTATCATGGCCTGTGAACAAAGTAATAGAGCTTTGCTTCTTTCTTCCATCTCCCCTTCATTATAGATGCAATAATTTTTAAAGCATCATTTTAAACTTGCTCAACAATGCATAAAATGAATTCCAATATTGAATCCTGGGGCTCCCAATACCACATCCGGCACCACTAAATTTAGCCTTTGGCATTGCTTGAGGACAGATGATCCATGACTAAGTAGGGGTGGAAAGAGCTCCAGCTGTGCTATGCCTGGCCTAGTTGCCACCCTCACACTAAGCACTCCCATTTCTGCTCCACTCAATTTGCAATAACAGCTGATGCTGGAATCAGCATCATGGTCATGGGCAGATGTTCTGTTTGCGAGCTTGCAATTAAATAGACACAAAATAACAGTGATAAACATTCTCTACCTATAGTGTACCACAGAGTATTTTGGGCTAAGGGATTCAGAAAAAAAACACACACACCTGTTTATTGTTTCAAAATCCAAGAGATATTGGAAAAATAAAATAAAGTACTGTACTGATTCAGGGTCAGTTGGTAATTAAAAGATCTGTTCTTTCATTGCAGTGTTATTTACAATAGCCAAGATTTGGAAGCCACTCAACTGTCCATCAGTAGATGAGTGGATAAAATAGCTATGGTATATTTATACAATGGAATACTACTCTGCTGAAAAAAAAGAATACAACTTTACCCTTTGTGACAGCATGGATGGACCTGGAGTGCATTATGTTAAGTGAAATAAGCCAGTCAAAGACAAGTACCATATGATTTCACTCATACGTGGAATTCAATAAACAAACTGAACTAACAAGCCAAACAGAGACAGACTCACAGAGAGCAGGCTGGCAGTTCTGAATTTGGGGGGTTGATCAGGGAACTGGAAGGATTGAGCAACAAAGAGGGAGAAAACTCATGGACACCAACAGCAGTATGGTGATCGGGAGGGGAATTGGGATAGTGGTGGAGGGGGAGGGTATGGATGTAGAAGAGTATATAGGGGGATAAATGGTGATTTTAAAAAATAAAGAAAAAAAAGAGATTGAAAAAATAAAGAGAGAGAGAGGGAGATCAGTTCTTGCAAGTTGCCGGAGCTTGGTGCAGGCCCTTCTCCCACCCCCGGCTGGCGCGCGCGCGCGCGCACACACACGCACACACACACACACACACACACACACACACACCACTCTGCCTGCCTTCGCTCCAGGCCTCACTCAGGCATCTCCTTTCTACCTCTCAGAACATTCCTGCCCTGCACTTAGACCTCATTGCTCTAGCCTTGGGGACATGTCCCACTCTATCAGACTGTGATCAGCAGCAGAGAAAAAAAATTACCTATTTTCTTGCCCATACACACTTTGAGGTGAGCAAACAGTTCTAATTTGAACCATGAGGGAAATGGTGCAGGTCCAGGACAACGAGTGTGGCAACCAAGTTCTGGGAGGTGATCAGTATGAACATTGCATGGACCCTACCAGCATCTACCATGGGGAGAGCAACCTGCAGCTGGATTGCATCTCCGTATATTACAATGAAGCCCCAGGTGGGAACTATGCTCCTCCTGTCATCTTGGTGGATCTAGAACCCATCACCATGGACTCTATTTGCTCAGGTCCTTTTGGCCAGATATGCAGACCAGAAAATTTTGTTTTTGGGGCAGGGAACAACTGGGCCAAGGGCTGCTATTCAGAGAGGGCTGAGCTGTTTGACTCAGTCCTGGATGTGGTGCAGAAAGAGGCTGACAGCTGTGACTGCCTGCAGGGCTTCCAGCTGACCCACTGGCTAGGTGGGGGCACAGGCTCTGGAATGGGTACCTTGCTCATCAGCAAGATTTGTGAAGAATATCCTGACTTCATCATCAATACCTTCAGTGTGGTACCTTCACCCAAAGTGTCTGACACTGAGGTTGAGTTCTATACAACCACCCAATTTGTCCATCAATTGGTAGAGAATACTGATGATACCTACTGCATTGATAAGGAAGCCCTTTACGACATCTGCTTCCGCACCCTCAAGATGACCATGCCAACATATGGGGACCTGAACCACCTTCTCTAAGCCACCATGAGCAGTGGCACCACCTGCTTTAGCTTCCCTGCCCAGCTCAATGCTGACCTCCACAAGTTGCCAGTCAACATGGTGTCCTTCCCATGCCTCCACTTCTTCATGCCTTGCTTTTCCCATCTAACTAGCCATGGAAGCCAGCAGTGCCTGGCCTTCACTGTATCTAAACTCACTCAGCAGGTATTTGATACCGATAACATTATGTCTGCCTGTGACCCCACCAAAGCTGATACTTCACCATGGCTGCTGTCTTCCATGGGCAGATGTTCGTGAAGGAGGTGGAAGAGCAGATGCTCAGTGTGCAAAACAAGGATAGCAGCTATTTGGTGGAATGGATCCTCAACAATGTCAAGACAGCTGTCTGTGACATCCCACCTTATTGCTGAAGATGGCAGTCACCTTTACCAGCAACAGCACAGCTATCCAGGAGCTGTTCAAGCACATCTCAGAATAGCTGGCTGCTGAGTTGCATCAGAAGGACTTCCTCCACTGGTACATGGATGGAGATGGAGTTCACAGAGGCTGAGAGCAACATGAACAGCCTCGTCTCTGAGTACCAGAATTACCAGGATGCCACCCCAGAAAGGAGTAGGATTTCATTGAGAAGTCTGAAGAGGAGGCCTGAGACCACACCCTGTCACCCAGGTTTCTCAGTTCCTTCAGCCTTTTCCTCCACTGCCATTTTCCTCTCCCCCTGAGAATTTTCATCTCTGCCTCTCTTTTTTTTTTCTTTTAAGGGTGTTCTACAACTATGCCTGGCACAAAATAGGCACTCAACAAATATTCATTGAATGTCATCTCTCTCTTTTCACTCTGAGAAATCTTATTTCTGCTATTTTGGATAACCTTGTATTTCCTTCTAGTACCCATTCCTCTCATCTGTCCAGTTAATATTTCCCTCTCTGTTTACAAGATAATTCTCCAAGAAGATGAATCTCATCCAGATCCCATTTAGTACTGTGTGCTAATAACACCATCCTAAGCCCCACCCCCAAAAAAGAAACCAGGGGTATCTCTATGGATTGTGACTGAAAGCAGCTGTTACTTTCAGTAGAGAAGCACCCAACACTTGTTTACAATACAGGAGCAGAAGAGACCTAGACCTCATTCTTTTTGTGCCCACCAATCTCTAACTAATGTATAAAAATGTACTGTCACCTAAATATTGGAGTCATTGCCTGTAGGAGAGAGGACAGGACACCCTCTGTCTTTTGACAACATCTCATCTCTTGTTTTGTTATTGCCTTTCCCCCCACTATTGGTTTTGTCCTAGCCTACACTTCCAATTTTGGTATTGAACTTGCTGGTTTGTGTTTTTTTCATATTGAAAAAATGACATTGACCTTAGCCAAAAATAAATGGAAATTTAAAAAAAGAGATGAAAAGAGAAAAGTTCTTTCAAATGCCCTGCTTAATATATTTTTCTCTATGGGTCAATAAAACTCTTACAAGACAATATATCTTATAGCCTTCCTCTCCATGCTATCACCACTACTGTGGTTCAGGACCCATTACCTCTCATAACAGTTTTTTGAGTTGTCCTCAACAATTTCATTCTCCCCTCTCCAGACTCTGTGTACACCATCTCCGAATCGATCTTTCTCAGAGACTCTGTGGCATCTCAATTCCTACAAGATAAAATTTATTTTACCCTGATTTTGAGTCACTCTATTTTCTGTACTGACCCGAGTTTCAGCAACTTAATATTTTCTGCTCCCATGTATGCACTCAACATTCCAATTCAACTAAAAGACTTACAGTTTCTTAAATACTCTTTGATATGACCTTATTCAAGATATTACTGCCTAGGACATCCCTTCTATTTATCTCATATGTCCACTTTCAAGGTTTAGTTAAAAAACCATTTTCCTGATAATACCAGCAGAAAATATTTTCTTTCCTATTAAATCTCTCATAAAATTTCTCCTGTTCTTTTATGAATTCACTCATTCAATAATATTAATTGATAATCTACTCTGTGGCCAACACTATTCTAAAAACTAAAAACACATCACTAAGCAAGACAGGCAAAATTTCTTTATTTCCTTAAGCTTATATTCTCTTGGCAGGAGATGGAATATAAATTAAATAAATAAGTAAAATGCAGAGTGTGTTATTAATATAAATTGTACATATTTAGCTAAAGCAGAGACATGGGATAAGGAGGGTTGGAAGGGGATTTTCAATTTTAAATAGTGTTCATAGAAAGCCCCAAGAAGAAAATGGCTCCTGAGAGAAGATCAAAGCAAGAGGCAGAGAAGTGAACAGATTTAATAGGAAAGTGTAAAGGCCCTAATGTGTAAAAAAATTTTTTTAAAAAAGGAAGGTTTTTGTGGTTAGAGTACAAGGAGCATGTGGTTGAACAGGAAACAGAATCAGAGGACCAAAGTGAGGTGATAATTATGTGTGTCCTTGTAGACCAACCAAGTATGTCAAACTCAAAGGCTAACATGGGCCAAATAAACGAGGCATGTGGCCAAGGGGCTGTGAGTTTGAAATGCTTGTCATTCTGAGGAACTTTCTGCTTATTTAAGTGACATGGGAAATGTGTCACCCATAGTCCCAGCAGGAAATAGGTAGTGTGTGTGTGTGTGTGTGTGTGTGTGTATACACACACACACACACACACACACACATACATACTGGGAAATTTAAGTATATTTTAGTAAATTTTCTATTTCCAAATGTGTACACAAGTTTCAAGAAACCTAAAATGAAATAGTGTAGAACTCAATGTGATAACAACAGCATTACTACCCTGAGCCTGAAGTGGCAATGGGAAAGAGTGGTTATAAGAAATCAGGGGTTCATCCAGCCAGTGTGGCTCAGTGGTTGAAAGTTGACCTATGAACCAGGCGGTCATGGTTCAATTCCCAGTCAGGGCACATGCCCAGGTTGTGGGCTGGATCCCCAGTGTCAGGCATGCAGAAGGCAGCTGATCAATGATTCTCTCTCATCATTGATGTTTCTATCTCTCTCTCTCCTCCCTTCATCTCTGAAGCCAATAAAAATATATTAACAAAAGCAAAAACAAAAAACAAAAAAGAAAGAAACTATGGGTATTTGTATGTAGTGGGCTGCTGACAGCAGCTGTGACTTTCAGCAGAGAAACACCCAACACTTATTGACCACTTAGTAAGAATATCTAAACCTCATTCTCTTTCTGCCCACCAATCTCTAACTAATACACTCATTGCTAAATCCAATCAGAATTCAGAGGTCAAGGAATCTTATATATGTAATCCAGAAAGTTCAGCACTTAGGGCATAAAACATGCTGGGTAATGACAGAGAGAATCTAGGGAAGCACACAGAAGATATACAGATCTGAGATCTATCAGAGGATTCTGAGCAGAGGAGTGATATAATATTTTTTACATTTTTTTAGGACACTTTGACTGTTTTGTGAAGAATCTGTATATATAAAAGCCTAAGCGACAAAAGGACCAAATGACCAAACCACCAGAACGACTGGTTGTTATGATACACATTGACCACCAGGGGGCAGATGCTCAATGCAGGAGCTGCCCCCTAGTGGTCAGTGCACTCTCACAGCGGGAGCACCGCTCAGCTGACCAACCATCCCTGCGGCCCACCAGCCCAGCAGCATCCACTCACTCCCTCAATAGTCCTTCAGGTCCAATCTCCAATCTCAGAGAACAGGCCAGGCACCAATGGACCAGTGCCACCAGCACAATCCCGACAGCGCCTTCCGCCTCCTAGAAGTTGGCCTCAAGCACCGAGGCCGCTTCTCCTTCCCAGAGGCTCTGCAAGGAGGAAACAATATAAAAGCGGCCACCAGATGGCTCCCAACAACTGGCACAAATGTCATCAGGACAGATCCAGATCCCGGGCGGGCAAGGGCATCCTACCACCCATCTGGAAGGCTGATAGCATCTCTGCCCCCCTACCCCTTCGGGACACCACCTGTCCACAAATTCATACACCGGGCCTCTAGTAAAATATAAGGGAACAAAATGCAGTGAGAGGCTACGGCAGTAAACTAAATGAGAGGTGATGAAGATGAGAATCAGCACATTAGCAAAATAGTGGTAAGAAGGGGTTGCACACCATGCATTTTAAAAAGTTGAGCTGGCAGGATTTTCTGACATATTAGATAAGAATATAACAGTATGGGGAGAGCTAAAGATAAATTCATAGTTTTGGCCCAAGCAAGTGGAAAATGGAGTAGTAGCAGTTTTAATGAAGGGGGAAGAATAAAGATTCAGGTATTTTTTAATGTTAGCACACATGTATGTTTTTAATCACCCGTATTTGGATGCATATGGACAGATAGACAGATAGAGAGGAAGAAATTAAAGCTGCAGGACAGAAGAAGAAAATCGCTGGAAGAATGTCTTTGTGTGACTTGAATCCAGTGCATAGGTGGAAGGATTTCCTTAAATAGTACAGACTCCAGAGCAAAAGGAGTGAAGCTGGTAGGTGAGTAGACATAGTGCTGGGAATTTGAGGACTATCTTTCTGGTTTTCTTCTATTGCATTCTAAATAAAAAAATTAATTAAGCTAGTCAATCTAGAATGAGAATGGGAAGAGAGGGGTTGGGTGTTAGATATTTGAAACAAAAGGGCCAAATATGAAATAATCACATAGGAAGAAAGTAAATGGTCCTGGGCAAAGTAACATTATTTCTGGGGAGCAATAAGAGTCTATTTAAAGACAGTGGTCATCAAATTGCTATGAGATCAGTCAGCATGCGTTTGTGTGTGTGTGTGTGTGTGTGTGTGTGTGTGTGTGTGTGTGTGTTTACCACATTTGGCTGCATGTATGCAGGTGGTAAATAGGTGGAGAGATGGGTTTAACTAGGATGGGGATTAAGAATGCCTGGTACTGGCACAAGAACAGGTATATAGATCAATGGAACACAACAGAGACCCCAGAAATCAACCCAACCCATTACGCTCAATTAATATTTGACAATGGAGGTGAAGGCATACAATGGAGTCAAGATAGTCTCTTCAATAAATGGTGTTGGGAAAACAGAACAGATACATGCAAAAAATAAAAAATAAAACGAGACCACCAACTTATACCATACACAAGAAGCTCAAAATGGATAAAATACTTAAATGTAAGTTGTGAAACCATAAAAATCCTAAGAAAACAGAGGCAGCAAAATCTCAGACATATCTTAAAGCAATATGTTTGCTCATACACATCATAGGGCAGGAGTGGGGAATACCTGGCCAGTGGACCATGAAATCATTTGGTCTGGCCCTACCAAGGTGTTAGGGGTGTGTTAATTAAACATTTGACCAAATATAGCAGGCTAATTTTTTAAGTTGATAATTTTGTATGGCCCAAGAATGATGTTATACATATCCAAATGGCAGAAAAAAAGTTCCCCACACCTGTCCTAGGGCAAGGGAAACAAAGGAGAATATAAACAAATAGGACCACATCAAAATAAAAAGCTTCTGTACAGCAAAAGAAACCATCAACAAAATGAAAAGGAAGCCTACTGTATGGAAGAATATATTTGCCAATGATAGATCTGATAAAGGGTTAATATCCAAAATATATAAGGAACTCATACAACTTAACAAAAAAAATGAACAATCCAATTAAAAATTGGACAAAGGACCTAAACAGATACTTCTCCAATGGACATACAGATAGCTACTGTTAAGAGACATGAAAAACGTTCACTAACTAATCATCAGAGAAATGCAAATTAAAATGAAAATCACCTCACACCTGTCAGAATGGCTACCATCAACAAATGTTAAGTGCTGGTGAGGATGTAGAGAAAAGGGAATCTTGGTACCCTGCTGGTGGGAATACAGACTGGTGCAGTCATGGTGGAAAACAGTATGGATTTTCCTCAAAAAATTAAATATGGAACTGCCCATATCCTAAGAAACCTGAAATACCAATCAGAAAAAATGATATTCACTTCTATGTTCATAGCAGCATAATTTACAATAGCTAAAATCTGGAAACAGCCAAGTGCCCATCAGTAGAAGAGTGGATAAATAAACTATGATGCATTTCACAATGAAACAGTATGCATCAACAAAAAAGAAGGATCTCTTATCTTTTGAGACAGGCTGGAGGGCCTGAAGAATATTGTGCTAAGTGAAATAAACCAGTCAGAGAAAGACAAGTATCCCATGATCTCACTCATATGTGGAAGCTAAGGAAAAAAAATAAATTGATGAACAAAATAAATCCAGAAACATAGAAACATGGGACAGACTGATGAAAATCAGAGGGAAGGTGGGGGTGGGGAACTTGGAACAGATTAACCAAATAATTTATATACATACTAGAGGCCCAATGCACAAAATTTGTGAATGGGTAGGGTCCTTAGGCCTGGCCAGTGATCAGAGCCAACCTGCGGGTTAACCAGTGGGGCTATGGGGGGGCCTGCTGTCACCTGCCTTGGCTGGCCTGGGCCTGCAGGCTGGGCACAGCTCCTGCAGTGAGCATCTGCCCCCTGGTGGTCAGTGCGTGTCATAGTGACCTGTCATTCTGCCATTCAGTCAGTTTGCATATTAGGCTTTTATTATATAGAATATGCATAAACCATGGACACAGACAATAGTCTGGTGAAGGCCTAGGCGAGAGTGGGGCTCGGGTGCATGAGTGGGCTAGAAGGGGTCAATGGGAAAAAAGGGGACATCTGTAATACTTTCAACAATAAAGATAAATAAAAAAGATACGATCATGTTGATTGACTGTGAAATATAAACCACGTAAGGAGTGACATGAGGAAGATTATGAATAATGTAAAATTGTAGGAGCAAAAGATTGGACATCTTGGGAAGGTCAAAATATTGTTAAAATAAGGATAGTAGATCAAGTGGGCTAGATAGGTAGGAGATAACAGACAGAGAGTAAGTGCTTGAAATTGAGATTATGAATAAATTGAAATGATTCAGTCTCATAACATTAAAGCTAAAATAATGGAGGAAGTGGATAGATTAAAGATAGGACATCTAGAGAGAAGGACAACAAGAAATTGAGTGGTTAAAGTATTGGAAATATACTTTATGTGATTTTTTTTTATTTGAGTCAACACGAAGGCAATACTCTTGAGGGAGTGACAGTGAGCCAGGTGTCAAAATTATAAAATGAGGGGGAGAGATCAGGAATTGGTGTATGGTTGCATTCAGGGTAGTATACATGAACTTTAAAGCTGGAAGAATTTATAAAGGAGGGAAGGATAATGGTCCAGAAGTAGCAACACAGAGGAAGGAGGACATGTATATAACTGCCAGGTGGGTTTTATAAGGGGAATGGGTATAAAACAGTGACTATGTGAGGAGGATAGAGAAGAAAAAGTATCTTCAGGAGCAAACCGGATTTCATCAGAGTAAGAAGAGAAATGATAGAGAATATCAGAAATTCTGTTGAGAACTGACTGTGAGTTCCAGAGGGCTTGGTGAAAGCAGTGTACTGGTTGGAGAGGGGGAGGGAATAAGATAAGCAATAGGCAAGACCCATGTTTGGATTGTAATGCAGGAGATGGAAGTGTTCTGGGATCCTTGGGTTTAGGTGTCACCTATGATGAAATTTTTCTGATTGACCCCAGAGAAAAAATGAATGGAAGATTGGAACCAGTCAAAGAGGGGATATAAAGATACCCATGAGGAGGAAAGCTTAATTCTGTTGGGATGACCAGAGAGTCGTAGGTGTTTTGTAGTTATAACTAATAAAAACAGGGACAGAGCATAATGAGATTTGAGCCAATATTATCTAGGAAGAAAAAGGTAGTGAAGCTGAGTGCTGGGTTTAGAGAGATTCAGAGGTCTTGCAAGGAGCACAAACAATTCTGGGGCTCTCTTGAACCATATAGATGGGAGTGTGAGGGATAAGAATCAAGCTCTGTATTTCCTTCCCTGTATGTAATAATTAGTTTACATGTTTTCAGTGCCCTGCTAATAGTTCTTTGACAGCCTAAATTTTTTTGTTGCTCAGTTTTTCTATACTCTCCAAGGTCTCACACTTGATAGGCACCTTATAAGCCATTTTGAAGTAATGATCAAGCCATCCTCAGTTACTATTGGACATTTACTTTTCTATTCCACAGTGTAATTATAAAATGTGTTATACTTGGAATGCCCAGTGTCTCTAATGCCCTGCCCCTGCCAGAAGTGATGTTTCATGGAGGTGGTTGTTATGAATTTAGCCACAACAATCTACACCCATTTCTCTGAACTATTATGCTCTTTTGTAGTCCCCATGTCTGCCTGCACTTTTTCCTCCAATGCCCACTCCTCCACCTCCTACAATTATTTGTCCACCTTACAGACATTTGTTCTTTAATTGGGGCTTGATACACACATCACATGTTTGGCAATTGTATGACTAAGGCACCTTCTTATTTTTTTTCATCCATAAAGCCATTCCTTCTTTTCACAGGAATAACATTCTGATTTTTCAGAGCATTCAGCTCTTTTCTTCTCTTAATCCTTATTTGTTATGGGATGAGATCTAGAAGAGGGAATCTGATGTAAACCCATGCAACCAATAGGTTTCATTCTGGCCTCATAAAGGTATATAAAAGGCATACGGTCCAAATCAGTCTGAAGAAATTAAACTGGGACTACTATTGGGATTTTCAGAAAGGAAAATGATCTTTTGATGGGGTAACAGAGAATAGGAGTTGCTAAGACCCTTTTTTTCTTTGAGGGAAGAAATCACCTGAGTGAAGCCAACAGAGAGAAAAAGGAGGAGCCAGGAGATAAAGAGAGAATGACTCCTGAAGACTTATTTTAAGTTCCTGTATTGAGCAATATCGAAAGCATTTTCTATCACTGGACTTTTCCATCATGTGAACCAATAAATTTATCCCCCCACCCCTTAAGACAGTTGAAGTGGGTATTTTCCATTTATAAATAAAATAACCATAACAAAACAATCACTATATATATAACGGAGAGTCAGAAGTCCTGTCCAAGCTCCTAAGAATTATTGGGCCTTTTAGGATCCATAACAAGAACAATGAATCTCTTAGACAGTGGTAAGAAAAGACCTTGTCTAGGACCATTCTTAGCTGTTACCCTCTATTTATTTTACCCATATGATGAATAGAAGCAGTCAGGCCATCAATGCAGTGATAATTAGCCAAAGATAATTAAGAGGACATTTTTCTTCCTTGTGAGAGCTATCCAAATTCTACAGTTAAAGGTTCATTCAATTATGACAGTTCCCATATTCAATACAAGTCACATAGTCTGAAGACAAAACCTGCCCTTGAGAGAAACAAGAAAAGTTTTAGATCAAAATATTACAAAAGAAGTCTGCTTTTTTATTACATTTTATCAAACTGCTTACCCTCAGGAAGAGATTTCAACATATTTTATTCAGGAACTTCACATTTTAATTCAGAACTATAAATCAATTAATTAATACATTATTGTTACCTCAGCAACAACCCAGAGAAGAACAGAGGAAGATTACATAGAAAAGGCAAAGAGAAAAGGTCTTCAATTTTGAAATTATTAATTACTTTCCAAGGTTGAAAAGTAGATTAAAGGCATATCATGTTAGTTATTTTTGTGTAACACATTAGTTTTTTTTTAATTGTTGAATTTATTGGGGTAACATTGGTTAATAAGAGTATATAGGTTTCAAGTGTGCAATTCTATAAAAGATCATCTGTATATTCTATTGTGTATTCATCATTCAAAGTCAAGTCTCCTTTCATCACCATTTACTCCCCCTTTGCCCACTTCTACCTCCTCCTACCTCTTATGATCACCATACTTTTGTTTGATTAATCCCTTCCCTTTTTCACCCAACCCCAATTTTCCTCTCCTGTGACAGTTGTCAATCTGTTCCCTGTATCCTTAAGTCTGTTTCTATTTTGTTTGTTAGTTTATTTTGATGATTAGATTCCACATATAAGTGAAATCATATGGTCTTGTCTTTCTCTGACTGGCTTATTTCACTTAGCATAATACTCTCCAGGCCTATTCATGCTGTCACAAAAGGTAAGCTTTCCTTCTTTTTTATTGCGTAAATGTGCCACAGCTTTTTTATCCAATCACCTACTGATGGGCATTTGGGCCACTTCCAATGCATTATCTTTTAGAGTTAAAAGTCTATAAGTAAAAGTAGAACAAATTTTTCCTCTGGAGTATAGTATGATCATAAACAACACTGTGTCCGTAACTGTTTTGCCACACACACCTTTTCTTGGAACATCCTCAGCTAGATATCTGCATTCAAAATCAGTGAGGGAATTACGTTAATTGCATGAAACAGGCCATAGCGATCAGCCATCAAGCTCAATTAAACACGGACAGCAACCATCACGCCATGCACACCTCTGGTGGCTTACAATGATAAAATTTATGAAAAACAACACATAGCTGTGTACTTTATAAATAGTCATATTTATGTAGTGTTTTTCTTTTAAAGAATAAAACAAGAAAATATTTTTATACAGTTTTTTTTCAATTTCTCTCACCTTGGAATTTGCTGTAAAGTTCTGTGTTGGGAAGCAGCAGAGGGCTGGCTAGAGAGAAAGGGCAATGAGGGTAGTAAGGTTTACCTTTTCTCACTCACATACATGATGCCATTCAGTCACCCTCAAGACAGTAAGAAGCTGGTGTAATTACTCCCATTTCAAAAATAGATAACTAGGATTCAGAAAAAAAATGTCCTTGCTCAAGATTAAACAGCTCTGAAGTGGCAGAACTAATATTCTGAAACCAGAGAAACCTGGTTCCAAAGAGAAAGTTTTCTTCACAAATCAGGCTGCCTCCTAACATTTCAAATCAACACAACTCAAGTGAGTGATGATATTTTTGGGACCATTGATATAGTATAATAAAAGAGTACAATCAAGAATGGCTTGATGATTAATAAGCTTTATTATTTTGTCATTACAAATCACAGATTATAATAACAATATATAAATGGTTCTTATGAATCAAAATATGACTTTCTGTTATGCTATGACAATAGCAACAGCAGTAACTCACATTTATATAATATTTTAGCATTTCAAAATATTTCCACTATCTCCTTGTGATTCTGTTCCTATAACAAACTGTGAAGTAAGCTGAGCCAATTTTATTCTCATTACTTGAAAGTTGAGGAAATTGAAGAACAGAGAAACATTTGCACCAACCAAATGAACAAAGAGCCATTTAAATGAACATAGGCCGTTCATTCATTGATGTAGTCATTCTTTCAAAAAATAATTTGCATATCTATTATGTGCAGCTAACTTTTATTTCTTAAGTGATATACAATCTACATTTCATCACTTTGACACTTATATTACAGAGGATATTAAATATGTTAATAACAGTGGTGACCAGGTCTAACATCTTTTCAAGTCCCAGCCAACTGCCTTTTCTAGCAGAAGATACTTAGGTTGTTCTTTGAGTGAGTTCACTAATTTAAACTGGCCCAAGAGCAGAAAATTCATAAACTGGCTGCTAAGATATGATGTATTTTAGCATGAAATATCTGCTCACAGTTATGGCTATTGAAAAGGCATACAATCCAAAAAAGTCAGAGACTGAAGGAATAAAAGAGCCATACTTCTAGGCTAAAGAATAGACTTAATAGAGCACAAGCTCATGATCTTATCCCAAATACAAATACTAGCTAATATATTTTAAATAAATTAAAAAGTCAAATAGGCTATAAAGCAAGAAAGGGAAATATCCAGATGCCAGAAGTGAAAAATACTCACAGATCCATGGCAATGAGCAAAAGTTGAAGCATGTGGCTCTGGGAGAGTGAGGATATATGCATTAGTGGCTACATACAAAAATTGGTCAAGACTTCAGTCCCCAAATATAGTGAGGACTGTAGCTGGACTCAGTATAAATCAGAAGCTAACAAAGTGCTGTTCCATGTATATGTACAATCATAAAATCTCTGTCCAATAAGTAATGGCTCCTGAGGCAATAGACAAGAACCAAGTCACCAGTAAGAGAGTGAGCCCTTAATCCTATTTTGTGTGCAGCCCAAATTTATACCAGCTGATACCTATTTGGAAGACCCCCAAGTAGAAAAACTAATGTCAAAATTGAAACCAAATGGGACATCTGTAATATTTTCAACCATAAAGATTTTTCAAAGAATGTAACTATGCTGATAGAGGAACCTCTAGTACACAGAATGTGCACAAGACTCCCTAGGAAGTTGGCCACTGAAGATGTTTATCCAGACATGAAAAGTGCTAGTATAAAGGCAGACAACATCCTTACAGATTGGGGGTATGCCTGTATGGGGTCACAGGAAAGAAAGAAAGAAAAAAAATTTTTAAATTTCTTTATTGATTAAGGTGTTACATATGTGTTCTTATTTCCCCATTTCCCCTCCATCCCCCCCACTCATGTCCTCACCCCCCTGTTGTCTGTGTCTATTGGTTATGCTTGTATGCATGCATGCAAGTCCTTTGGTTGATCTCTTCCCCTTACCCCCTCCCTCCCCTACCTTCCCTCTGAGGTTTGATGGTCTGATTGATGTTTCTTGGTCTCTGGATCTGTTTTTGTTTAAAAGTAGTGTGTTTATGTGTATAAAGTGCTCAAAGTGATCCAAAGAAAAAAAAATCAAAGCTATAAAAAGGAAAAAGAACAGAAGTTTATAATACAAAAATAAGTAGTTTTGACCGTCATTGAACTTATATTATCAGAAAAAAAATGAGGCTAGCTGACTTTGGGACTACTGTTATTAAAGTGCTGAGGGGAAAAATAAAATTGTCATCCTAATATTATATACTCAGGCAAACCATAATTCAAATATGTGGAAGAAATAAAAACTTTTAAAGAAGAGGAAAACCCAATGCTAAGTGAAATGGAATTTATAAATAGAAAATATATTTCAGCAGGGAAAAATGTAAACCTGGAAGGAGTAGTATGCAAGAAACCAATATGTTCAAATAATTAAATAACTATATTAATAAATAAACATAAGCATTTAATGTGAATTTTAAAATAATAATTATTTTGTGTATGTATGTAGAAATATGAGGTGGAATTAAAATAGTAAATAATCAGATGGAAGATTGGAGAGGAGTGTTAAAATGGTTGTTAAAGTAGACATATCTTGTTTAGGAGATAAGATAGAAATATTAAGTTTCATGTTTCCGAAAAATTAAGCTTAATATTTTAGGTATGTTAAAATTTAATAAGCCACTAAAAGAATTTAAGTATATAACTTTTAAAGTAGTAGATTGATACAGATGGAAATATCAATAGTACAGATAAAAAGACAATTTTATCATTCCAATAGAAAGTAGCAAAGGGACAGTGCAAAAAAGTATGATTAAGAGATCACACAAATTAAGATGATAAAAATAATGTATGTATTATAGAGATGCACGTATACGTGCAGTATTTCCCCCTTATCTAGCAAAAAAATTTAAATGGAAACAAACAATTCATAAGTTTTAAATTGCATGGCCTGCTGCGTAGCACTTGCAATGTGAATCATTCCTTTTCCAGCGCCTCCGCGCTGCATACACTTCCCGAATGTTAGTCACTTAGCAGCCCACCCCCTTATCGGATGGACTGCGGCGGTATTTCAGTGCTTGTGTTCAGGTAACCCAATTTTACTTAATAGCGGTCCAAAAACGCAAGATTCCTGTGCTGGCAATTCAGATGTGCCGAAGAGAAGACATAAAGTGCTCCCTTTAAGTGAAAAAGTGAACCTTCTCTACTTAAGAAAAAAAGCGTGTTGAGGTTGCTAAGATCTAAGGTAAGAATTAAACGTCTATGTGAAATTGTGGGAAAAAAAATTGTGAACAAGGGTGGGGGCAGCACAATAAGATCTTTTTAGAGAGGAAGACTACTACATTTCCATAACTTTTACAGTCCGGTATATTGTTACATTTTATTGTTAGTTTTTGTTATTAATCTCTTACCGGGCCTAATTTGTAGATTAAATTTTATCTTTGGTATCTATATATCAGAAAAAAATAGTATATATATGGTTAGGTTCTCTCTATGGTTTCAGGTATCCACTGGAGGATCTTGGGATGTATTTCTGTCAGAGAAGGGGGAACTACTGTACATACTTAAGTAAAAACTTAGGAAAGGATACACTCTAAATTCTTATTAGTGGCTCCTCTGGAAAGGATGAAGAGAAATGGGACCCAAAATGAGTAAAAAAGAGTTCAACTCTATCTGAAATGTTTTGTTTTTTCTTTTAGGAAAGAAGAAGAGATTTAAAACAAATATAACAATGTTTTCAGTTGTCAAGTGTGAGTGCTGAATATGTGGATATTTTAAATAACATGTTAGTGCTTTTAATTTTTTTTAATGTCTCCTTTGTTCTGAGAAGCAGTAAATGCATAATGATAGCAGATTACTGAGGTGAAGGTCAATAACTCCTGCTTCTTCTAGGGTTTCCAATAACTATTGGAAACAAATATTCCAGGTTGCTTTGCACACTTTCAGCATTTACTGACACATTAAAATAAACACACTTTGCTTAAAAGGTCTTTATTGCATTTTGTTTAAAAAACTTAAATGCACATATACACATTTAGGCCCAAGAAACCTTAATGGTGGGTTTGAAAAAAATCAATATTGGCACAAATATATAAATTTGGTTTGATTTGATTTCATCTAATTTGATTCATTTCAATTTATTTCACATATGTTCACTTAAGCAGGCACTAAACTAGATATGGTGAATATAAAGCTGTGTAAAGCATGAACCTGATCTTCAAGGTTCTTCGATTGGTTGAGTTGATAAATAAGGGAAAAAATAATTACAATACAGAGTAACAGATACAAGAATAAAAGAAGAAAAGCATGCGCATGGGAAAGAGAATTAATTCCACCTGGCGATGGTAAAAGAGGTTTACTCAGAAAGACCAGGATATCCGAGTGGTGATTTGAATATTAATAGAGGTTTAGTGAAGAATATCTGTTTCACTCAAAATGCTGATTTAGTTACAATTATAATATTCAAAAGGAAGAATCCATATGATCATAAAATCCATATTTTTCCCAGTAGGCCTATATGACGCTGAGGATCTTAGAAAGCGCAGTCCTCCCCCAGTATTGGCTTGGTGCAGTAGTGCCTCAGAGACTCTCAGATTCCTCAGATCTGCTGATGAGAACTGATTTTCTAATTCATTCACAGGATTATGTTTATTTTATTTATTTATTTAACTTAGCAATACTAGTTCTAGCCAGTTTGGCTCCGTGGACAGAGCACTGGCCTACAGACTGAAGAGTGCCGAGGTTTGATTCTGGTCAACATCACATGCCTCCTTTGCAGGCTCCTCCCTGGCCCGGGACCTGGTTGGGCTCCTGTAGGAAGCAACCAATGGATGTGTTTCTCTCACAAAGATATTTCTCTCTGCTTTTCCCTCTTTCTTCCACTTTCAATGGAAAAATATCCTCGGGTGAGGGTTAAAAGAAAACTAGCAATTCTATGTTTAATTTTCACTGTTTTGAATATAATGCCTTTGATTACAAATACTGTATTTTTTCCAAAATTGGCTTAACCAATAAAGAAATGCATTGATTCACTTAAAAGTGGACATCTATATATATAAAAGAAAAGTAACTGGAATGACGGATTGACCAGAATGACCGGTCACTATGACATGCTCTGCGGCAGCAATCCAGCCCAATCAGGGCCCTGATCGGCCCCTCAACCTCACTCTGCCCTTCTCCCCTGCTGGCCCAGTCCTGATCAGCCCCCATTGGGGCGGGTAGTCTGACTCCACCCATGCATGAATTCGTGACCAGGCCTCTAGTATAGAAATAAAGCAGAACCCAGTGAGGTATAACTAATGGTTTCATCACATAAGCAAGTGTCTTCATAGATACCTACTGTCTCTTAACTTTGCTATTCTAAGTCTTGGCTTCAATCTAAGACTGCAGTCCTTCCTCATGAATATTATAGCTATGGAAGTTCCCAGCATTTGCTCCAATCACATTAACATCCAAAGGAAATAAGGGTTCTGTCTCTTTCTTACTAGGTACATAAATTTGAGATTACTATATCTTCTTAACTGATTTTTTTTCTCATAATATGTATCTCTTTATCTTTAGTAATGCTTCATATTTTAAGGCCTACTTTATCTGATATTAATATAGTCACATCCACTTTCTTATGTTTAGTGTTGTGTAATGTATTTTTTTTTTTACTCTACTATTTTCAACCTGTCTATGCTCTATATTTAAAGTGTGTCTCTTGTAAAAAATATATGGTTGGGTCTTTTAAAAATCCAGTTTGACAGTCTTTGCCTTTTATTTGAAGTGCTTAGCTCATTTTCATGTAATTTAGTAATTTATATATATTTTTCCACTTATCCTATTTTTTCTTTGTTCCTCGAGTCTTTCTTTCCTACCTTTTTCTTGGGGAGCAAGGGGTTGGGAAATGAATCCCATTTTAAGTATTCCTTTTCATCCTCCAAATGTGATTTTTAGCTGAACAATTTTGTTTTATTTTAGTTTTGCTCTAATTACAATAAATATATTTAAGTATTAAAAGTTCACTTTCAAATAATATTATGGAATATTATTTTATAGAATCCTAACATAATTACATTTTTGCCTCCTCCCACTCATATTCCAGTTGTCTTACATTTTACTTCCACATAAGATAGATGTCATATTTTACTGTTATTTAAATAGTTAATGGTGTTTTAAACTTAAAACATTAAGATACTTTATAAAAATAAGATTCTTTAGCTCTGGCTGGTTTTGGCTCAGTGGATAGATCGTTGGTCTGTAGACTAAAGGGTCCCAGGTTCAGTTCCAGTCAAAGGCCACATGCCTGGGTTTCAGGCTCGTTCCAAAGTGGAGGAGGCAGCCAATCAATGATTCTCTCATCATTGATTTTCTATCTCTCTCTTCTTCTCCCTTCCTCTCTGAAATCAATAAAAATATATTTAAAAATATAAGATACTTTATAAAAGAGTCTGTTTACGTTTACTTAGATATTTATCTGTTCTGATGTTCTTCATTTCTTCCTGCCCATCCAGAGTTCCATTTGGTATCTTCTTTTTCAACCTGAGTAATTTCAGTTAGCATTTTGAAAAGTTGTTAATAGTGTAGGTCAGCTGGAAAAAATTCTCTCAGATTTTGTTTATTTGAGAATGTCGTTATTTTAAAGATATTTTTATTGAATAGAGAATTCAAGGTAGACAATTTTGGTTTGTTTATCTTTAACACTTTACAGACTTCTTTCTGGTGAGAGGTCAGCAGTCATTTGTATGGCTGCTATCCTCTCTGCAATATGTGTTTTCTCTTTGTATAAAAAATTTATTTTGATACAATTTTCATAAAATAAAATGTGCATGTTTCATGGATTCATTGATGACATTGTTTATATTATATGTGTATTATATATATAGCATTTATCTTTATATACTAGTATATCAGTGTGTGTAATACTTCACTGCCCTAATCAAAATGCAGAATATTGCCATCATTACAGAAAGTTTCCTGATGCCCCTTCTCAGTAAATTCTCAGTCCCTTCTCTGCCCCATCCACCAGAGACAACCTTTAATTTTTAACTCTGCAACAAGTTTTCCCTTCTCTACTACTTTGTAGATAGAACCATACAGTACATTCTTTTTTGTGTCTGTCTTCTTTCACTCAGCATTGTATCTGTAAGATTCTTCCAGATTATGGCTTGTATCAGTAGATTGTTCCTTTTTAATCATTGAATTGTATTCTATTGTGAGAATAACCACAATTAAAATAATAATTGTACTTTTTATGAACTTTTAGGTTCCTTCCAGTTTTTTGATTTTAAGAATAAATATTTTATTAATGTTCTGTACAAGCCTCTTTGAGAAAATACACCTTCAAGCAATGTATGAGAGTTCTTATTACTTCACAGCCTGACAATATTTGTTCTTGTCAGGCTTTTTCATTTTAGCCATTCAAGTGGGTGGATATATACACATATACATATATTTTCTGCCGGTATGTGCATATTTTATTAATTTTAATGTAATCTTTTTATAAATAGAAAGTTTAATCTAAATAAAGTTAGAGTATTTTTTTCCTTTCATGGCTATTAATTTATGTGTTTTGTCTATGAAAGTCAGCTATTCTGAAATTTTAAAAAAAGTTACCCTGTTTTCTTTCAGAAGTTCCCCCCCTTGTTTTTAGCTTAAGTTTTATTATCCATTTTGAAACAATGTTTGTGTGTGGTTTCAGGCAGAGGTTGAGGTTCATTTTTTTTTCTTTTTTGATTGTCTAGTAGCTCCAATACCATTTGTTGTAAAAATTATTCTTTCTCCATTGGATTGTTTTAGTGCTTTAATTGAAAATCAAATGTGTTACTGGAGATATATTTCCATGCTTACCATTCTGTTCCACTGAGCTATTTGTGTATCTTTATGCTAATACCACAGTATTGATTACTGTAGCTTTATAGTGTATCTTGATATCAGCTTGTATAAATTCTACAATTTTCATCTTTTTTCAGTTAGCCCCGTGGTTGGCAAACTGCAGCTCGCGAGCCACATGTGGCTCTTTGGCCCCTTGAGTGTGGCTCTTCCACAAAATACCACGGCCTGGGCAAGTCTATTTGAAGAAGTAGCATTAGAAGAAGTTTAAGTTTAAAAAAATTTGGCTCTCAAAAGAAATTTCAATCATTGTACTGTTGATATTTGGCTTTATTGACTAATGAGTTTGCCGACCACTGTTCTAGCCCAACCCTCTGCCCTCCCCAGGCCTTCACCACCCTATTGTCCATTCATAGTTTTTAATGTTTTAGGACTGGTGATGCTATCTCCTTTTTTATTTCTGATACTGATAATTTGTGTGCTCCTTTTTCTACTGTTTATTTCTTTCAGGAATTTATTATATTATTCTTTGCAAACACACCACTATTTCTACCTTAATAACTTGCATTATTTTCTATATGATTTATGGCCATCCTGTATTACTTCTTTTGTTTATTTATATATTTACAATCTTAATAAATAAAATATTTGACCATTGTTTTATCTTTAATATTTTATAATACTAGTGGCCTGGGGCACGAAATTCATGCACGAGGGTAGGGTCCCTCAGCCCAGCCTACACTCTCTCCAATCTGGAACCCCTCATCTGGGGATGTCTGACTGTCAGTCGGACAAACCCCTCGCAATCTGGGACTGCTGGCTTCTAACTGCTCACCTGCCTGCCTGCCTGATTGCCCCTAACCACTCTGCCTGCTGGCCTTCTCTCCTCCCAACTGCCTCCCCCAGCAGCCTGATCACCCACAACTTCCCCCCCCCCCCCGCTACCAGCATGCTTGTCCCCAACTGACCCCCACTGATGGCCTGTTCACCCTCAAATGTTCAACCACTGCCTGCTGGCCTGCTCACCCCCAACTACATTCCACATGATTTACTGTTTAATATATGAGTTATTTAGAGTTGAGTTGTCAAGTTTTCCAACATTTAAAGATTTTCTAGATAACTTGTTTCTGCTTTCTAATATTTGTAGCCAAAGAATATACTCTAAAGTATTTGTTTTTAATTATATTTAGTATTGTTTTATGATCAAGCATATGGACGGTCTTTTGGTGAAAGTTTTATGTGCACTTGAAAATAATGTTTATTCCACAATTATAATGTGAATTGTTTCATAAATGTCAATTGAGTCAATATATTTGATGATATTGTTTAGAACTTGCATGAATTTATTGATTTTTTTTTTTTGGTCTAGGTTGTCCAAGACCAAGACAGTTGTATAGCTGTCTTGCATTTATATTCAGTCTGAATTTTAAATGGAGTGTCTTTTTGTTTTAATTTATTTATTAATGTTGTTGGATTTAGATTGACCAATTTTCTATTCCTGCCATATTTCATTTTTTTGAGCTAATCAGATAAATTTTAGCATTCCATTTTAATCCTACTTTTGCTTTTTTGTATTATATTTTAGTGGTTTCTCTGAGACATGAATATATATTTCTAACTTATCACCATATACTTAGAGGTAATGTTTCATACTTTAAATGTGTTAAAGAACTTTGAAATAGTATATCTCTACTATTATTTATTACACTTTGTGCTATTTGTCTTACCTATTATACATAAATGCTGCATAAAACCCAGGATAGTGTTATAATATTTTTTAAACAGCCATGTATTTTAAAGACATTATATAAGAAAACATAGTCTTTTATATTTACTCACATATTTATAATCTATGTGCTCTTCATTCAGGCACAGAGTGGTTAGGGGCGATCAGGCAGGCAGGCAGAAGCAGTTAGGGGAAATCAGGCAGGCAAGCAAGAAGCTAGGCATGATCAGGCAGGCAGGCAGGTGGTTAGGGGCAATGAGGAAGGCAGGCAGTCGGACATCCCCCAAGGGGTCCCAAATTAGAGAGAGCTCAGGCCAGGCTGAGGGACCCCCCCCATGCATGAATTTCATGCACTGGGCCTCTAGTCTATAATAAAAGTGTTATATGCTAATTAGACTGGACAGCCAAACGACCTTCTGGACGTCATTCCAGATGTCCTTCTGGACAAAACCGTAGCAGTGGGGCCGAGGCAGAGGTGGTCAGGCAGGCAGGCGAGCAGTTAGGGATGATCAGGCAGACAGGCAAGTAGTTAGGGGCGATCAGGCAGGCAGGCAGAGTGTTTAGGGGTGATCAGGCAGGCAGAAAGGCGAATGGTTAGGAGCCACAGGTCTCAGATTGTAAGAGGGCTGTCCGACTGATGGTTTAGGCCCAATCCTGCTGTGGGATTGGGCCTAAACCAGCAGTTAGACATTCCCTGAGGGGTCCCAGTTTGCGAGAGGGTGCAGGCCAGGCTGAAGGAACCGCCCCCCCACCCCTTTGCATGAATTTCATGCACTGGGCCTCTAGTACATTATAATTACTAGGTGTACCAGTTAATTGGATTTTTTTCAGTAGATAGAGTTACACATATGTTGATATATATGCAATTTGATACATATGCTATTTTGTTGTATTGACAAGTTTCAAAATTTCATATGTCAAATTTGCTGAAGGTGTTAACATCATAGATATTTTTATACTTAAAAATGTCGAATTTCTTGCCAAAAAAGAGCATTTTCGGGAAGTTTTAATTCATTACTTTATTTTGAAGAAAAAGTTACCATATACATCAGGAAGCTTATGGTGAACATGTTACATCTCAAGGTACTTGTGAACGTTGGTTTAAACACTTTAAAAGTGATGATTTCAATGTGAAAGACAAAGAACATCCAGGTCAACTGGAAAAGTTTGAAAACCAACAATTACAAGCATTATTGGATGAGGATGTGTGTCAAACTCAATAATAGCTTGCAGAAAGATTAAACATTGCTTTTAAAATATTTCCTATTGCTAGAAAACAATTTCCAATTGGAAATTGTTTGCTATCCTAGCAATGGGAAATATTTTAAAAGAAGGAAACTGGGTGCCACATCAACTGAATGAAAGACAAATAGAAAACCAAAAAGTCATCAGTAAAATGTTGCTTCAACGGCATGAAAGAAAGTCTTTTTGGCATCAAATTGTGACTGGTGATGAAAAGTGGATTTATTTTGAGAATCCCAAATGCACAAAATTATGGATTGATCCAGGTCAACCATCAACATTGACTGCAAGGCCAAATCGCTTCGGAAAGAAGAAAATGCTCTGTGTTTGGTTGGATCAGGATGGTGTGGTGTATTATGAGCTTCTAAAACAAGGTGAAACCATTAATACTGATTGCTAATGACAACAAATAATCAATTTGAACCACACTTTGATCATGAAATGACCAGAATTTTGCAGAAGACATGGCAAAGTAATTTTGCTTCATGATGATGCACCATCACACACTTCAAAACCAGTTAAAGATACGTTAAAAGATCTTGCTTGGGAAGTATTAACCCAACTGCCATATTCACCAGACCTTGCTCCTTCAGATTACGCCTTGTTCTGATCAATGGCACATGCACTTTCTGAGCAGCACTTCAAAACATATGAAGAAGTGGAAAATTGAGTCTCTGAATGGTTTGCCTCAAAACAAGAAAAGTTCTATTGGGATGGTATCCACAAATTACCTGAAAGATGGGGAAATGTGTAGCTAGTGATGGACATTACTTTGAATGAAGCACTTTTGATATTTCTCTTGAAATTATTGTGTTTTCTTTGATTACAAAATCTGCATCATTAACTGGTACACCTAATAAAACACTTTTTTCTTTGCACAGTCTCATACCATAATTATAAAACTACTAGAGGCCCAGTGCATGAAATTTGTGCATGGGTAGAGTCACTAGGCCTGGACGGCAATCAGGGCCCATTGGGGCCTTCTGGCTGCCAACCGGGGCCTTCCTTCATCCCACGCCACCCCCTGGTGGACAGCGCATGTCATAGGGAGCAATCGAATTCCCAGTCTCCCGGTTGAACTCCCAAGGGGACACTTTGCATATTAGCCTTTAATATATATAGACTAGAGGCCCCAACTACCCTCCCTTGCTGGCCTGATCACCTCCAACTGCCCTCCCCTGCCAGCCTGATTGCTCCCAACTGCCCTCCCTGCCACCCTGGTCACCCCTAACTGCCTCTGCCTCGGACACTGCCACCATGGCTTTGTCCAGAAGGAAGTTGGACATCCAGAAGATGTCTGGTTGACCCAGTCTAATTAGCATATTACCTTTTTATTAGTATAGATAGTTATTTTAATGGTATTAGCCAAAGAGAGGCGATATTCATATTGTTCTGAAATATGTAATGGGTTGTTTTTCTCTGTCTACATTTAAAGTAGTCTATCTTTGGTTTACTACATTTTGATTATGACATATCTATGTATGTTTTCCTTGTATCTGTCATCCTTAGATTTGCTGACTTTTTAAAAATTTTTTAATCTTAGACTTACAATTTGTATATTTTAGCAAATTTAGGAAAATTACAGACATTATTTAAAAATATTTTCTATCCAATTTTCCTTTACTTTTTTGTGTATTTTTATTACATATATGTTGGTCTATTTGATATTGTCTTATAAATAACTGAGATCCTATTCCTTTTTTCTATTATTTTTTTCTCTTTGTTTTTTAGACTTGGAAATTTTTATTGATCAATCTCAAAGTTCACTTACACACTATTCTGCTTCCTCCAATTTGCTGTTAAGTTTATACTGTGTATATTTTATTTCAAATATTATAATGCTAGGTGTAGAATTTCCACTCAGTTTATTAAGTCTTTATTTCTCTGCCAATATTTGCCATCTGTTCATTAATTATAACTGTATTTTTAAGTGGTTGAACATATTTACAATATAATACTGCTTTAAAGTTTCTGTCCACTGATTCCAACATTTAGATCATCTTTGAGTCTGTATGTACTAATTTTAAAATATATTTACCATATTTTCTTGTTTCTTTATATGTTTGATAATTTTTATACCATACCGGATATTTTTCTAATATGTTCAGAAACACTAAATGTTCTTATCTTCCAAGAAAACATGATGATTTTTATTGTAGCAGTCAGTTAACTTAGCTTGAGTCAAAGTTCGAACATTTCCCCTGTCTCTGGTATCACGTGAAATCTATGCTTAGTACTTTCATTTGTCCAGGTATTGCTCTTCCTGGCAGCTCTCTGGATTCTGTCCTAATATATGTGGTGTAGAGGTCAGTGAATGACTCTGGTGGAATAATAAACAGATTTTTGTAATTCTCCCTCTGTAGAACTTTCTTTTCAAAAATTCCTTTCTTCACTTTCCAGCCACTCCAATAGCCTAACACAGTATCCTTTGCTCTTCAAATATTGGCTCTGTGCCTTGACTCTAACTGTTTGATTGTGTGCAAACCGGAGCATTACCTTAGGCAGAAAGTTGCTTAATACAAAGTTCACCTGGCATATTTCCCTTCTTTCAGAAATAGACTCACCTCTAGGGTTGTCTACTTTTTGTAACTCCTCAGTGTCTCTATTGTTTTTTTCTTAGTTGTGTCCAATGTTTATCATTGTTATCTGCAAGATAGATGGAAGGGTACAATCTAACTCTATCATTACTGAGAGCAGACTTCCCTTCATCCTTATTTTTATTAATTATGATATGATTACAATTGCCTCAAGTGCTTTATAAGAAGATGTGCATAGTCTCATGAAATTAAATCTCACTAATGTAGGAACTCAGAGACAACTTCCCTAACTGTGGCACAATTAACTTCAATTATGAATTACCATATGAGTTAACTTGTACAAGAGGGGTGGAAATGAAGTTGACTTATATTCTCAACAGGAGAAATAGTATGTGAAAAAACTTTGGTGAGAGGGATTATTTTGTTCTCAAGGACACATGAGAAATTGTCAGTGTGGCCAGAGAGAATGAGTGAAGGAAAGCAAATTAAAATTTAGGCTGAAGATATTAACAGTGGCCAGATCATGCAGAGTTATACATATTGCCATAAGTATCTTGGTCTTTAGCTTAAGAGTGGAAAACCATGAAGATTCTTCAAAAAGAAAAGGACATGATGAAATGACTATTGTGTAAAGATTTTGGGGCAACAGGAAGAAGAGTGTTTATAAAAAGGACAAGAGTACAGAAGACAGATCAGTCATGGGGCTATCTTGGTAATGATATAAATGAGAATTGATGATAATTTAGACTAGCTGTTACATTGAAACAAAATGCACAGATTTAAGGGGTCTGAAAATGGTTAGAACTTAATAGATATGGATATGGAGGGGAAAAATATTCCCCCTTATAAGAGCAGGAATCAGTGTCTTTTATTTAATCACTAGAGGCCCAGTGGACAAAATTCGTGCACAGGGGGTGTCCCTCAGCCTGGCCTGCACCCTCTCCAATCTGGGACTGCTGGCTCCTGACTGCTTGCCTGCCTGCCTGCCTAATTCCCCTAACCATTTCTGCCTGCCAGCCTGATCACTCCCTAACTGCTCCCCTGCCAGCCTGATTGACACCTAACTGCTCCCCTGCTGGCCTGATCACCCCCAAATGCCCTCCCCTGCTGACCTGGTTGCCCCTAACTGCCCTCCCCTGCCAGCCCGGTCACCCCCAATTGCACTTCCCTGCTGGCCTGTTCTCCCACAACTGCCCTCCCTACTGGCCATCTTGTGGTGGCCATCTTGTGATGATGTCACATGAGGGCATGATGCCACCTAGGCTTTTATTATATAAGATGTTATTTTAAACATATAAACTTTCTGGCACAAATAGGTTAAATTACTAAATAAAAGAATACATTCTATTTATTTTGCACAACTGACTGATGTTACCTTTTATCAAAGTAAGGAGCACTGTTAAACTGATAAAATCAACTTTAGGGTGGTTTTTTCCATCTTTCTTTTGAGTCATTGTAGATTTGTTATGATTTGGTTGGAAGAATCATTATGTCAATGTTAGATATGTTGAACTGGGGTAGCCTTGAAATATCCAGTACAAACATTAAGTTAGCTACTACTTTTAAGATTCGAGGATACAGAGAATGCAGACAAAAGCTCTGGATTAATTTAATATGAATCATCTTATTAGGTGTTAACTGAATTTATGGGTAAAAATGAGATCACTTAAAAAGTTTGGAGTTGGAAGAATTGAAAGAATACTTCAAAGTAGGTCATAATTTAATCCATCATTTATAGTATGTTGAGTAAAGAAAAAATCAGGAAGATTAAAAAGAAAGCATCATAAAGATAGGAAAGACAAAACAGAACAAAAGAATGTGGTATTCCAAAGGCCAAAGAAAGATGTTTCCTCAGAAAGATGTTTACTTGCTGCTTAGAATACATGTAAATTAGGCTGTAAAATATCTACGAGGTTTAGTTATATGGAAGTTATTGTCAGTAAAAGTGAAAACTGTGTGCACGTCTTTTTCCAATTTGAGGCTGCTTTCCAAAAAGAAACATGGTTAAATATAAAATAAACACATATGATAATTTTTAGGACTCTTTTTTCTAGGTTTATAATAATATTGAGAGGAAGGTCCAGAGATTTCACATAAAACCCCTCCCTCCACAAATGCAGAGCCTCCCCCCATTATCAACATCAGTCAACAGATTGATACATTTATTTTTACTAAGAACAAATCTATATTGACATATCCTAATCATCCAAAAGACCTAGTTTACCTTAGGGTTCACTCTTAGTGTGGTATTTTCTATGGCTTTTGAACAAAATGAACAACAACATTGTAATATCACAAAGTATTCACACTGCCCTAAAAACCTTTGTGTTCTGCCTACTCATCTCTCAATTCCCATGACCCTGGTAATCACCGATCTTTTTATTTTTTCTACAGTTTTGCCTTTTCCAGAATGTCATATAGTTGTATTCATACAGTATTTTCTTTACAGATTGGTTCATTTTACTTATTAATATGCATTTAAAGTTCCTGTATGTTTTTTTCATGCCTTAGTAGCTCATTTCTTTTTAGCACTGTTGTCTGGATATACCACAGTTTATCCATTTGCCCAGTGAGAGACATATTGATTATGTACAAGTTTTGGCAATTATGAATAAAGTTGCTGTGAACATTCACATTCAGGTTTTGTGTAGAAATAAGTTTTCTATATAGATACCAGGGAAAACAATTGCTGGATCATATGGTAAGAATATGTTTAGTTTTGTAAGAAACTGCCAAATTGCCATTCAAAGTGACGTTTCAACAGCAATAAATGCAAGTTTCTGTTGCTCCATATTCTTGCCAACATTTGGTTAGCAGTATTCTAGACTTTTGTCATTTATCAAGTGTGTAGTTTCATCTCATGTTGTTTTATTTGCATTTCTCTGCTGACATAATATGAATATCTTTTAAAAAATATTTCTTAATGATTTCGGAGAGGAAGGGAGAGGGAGAGAGAGAGAGAAACATCAATGATGAGAGAATCACTGATCAGTTGCTTCCTGCATGATCCCACTGGGAATACAGTCTGCAATCCATGCATGTGCCCTGACTGGGAATTGAACCATGACCTCCTGGTTCATAGGTTGATGCTCAACCACTGAGCCATGCCATCCGGGTTATATGAACACTTTTTAATACTTATTTGCCAACTATGTATTTTCTTTGGTTGCGTTATCTCTTAAGGTCTTTGGCCCACTTTTTAATCAGGTTGTTTGTTGTACGAGTTCCTTGTATATTTTAGTTTTTTAGTTAAATTCCTTTATTATACATGTCTTCTGCAAATACATTTTTTCTAGTCTGTGGTTTGTCTTCTCATTTCCTTGATATTGTCTTTCACAGAGCAGAAGTTTTAATTTATCAAAGTCCAGTTTATTTATTACTTCTTTCATATTTTTAGTGTTGTATCTAAAATAGTTATCATTATCCCCAAGGTTATTTAGGTTTTCTCATATATTATATTCTATGAGTTTTATAGTTTTGCTTTTTACAGTTAGGTCTGTGATTCATTTTTAGTTAATATTTTGTGAAGGGTGTAAACTCTGTGTCTAGTTTTATTTTTTTACATGTAGATGTCCAGGGATTCTAGCACCATTTATTGAAAAGACTTTGCTCTATTTTATTGCCTTTCTCTTTTATTAAAGATCTATTAACTATATTTGTGTGGATTTCTTTATTGTCTCTTCGTTCTGTGCCATTGATTTGTTTATTCTTTCATCAACACCATATTGTTTTGATTATTGTTCCTCTATAGTAAGTCTTATAGTTGGGTCATGTCAGTTATCCAACTGTGTCCTTCTTCAATGCTGAGTCTTTTGCTCTCCATGTAAACGTTAAAATCGGTTCATTAAAATCCATACAATAATTTTCCTGGGTTTTTATTGGGATTACATTGAATCAATAGATCACATTCAGAAGAACTGGCATCCTAATAATATAAAGTCATCCTGTCTCTGAACTTAGAATACCTCTTCATTTATGTATATCTTTTTTTATTTCATTTGTCAGTTTTGTAGTTTTCTCCCATAGTCCTTACAGATATATTATTAAATTTATACTTAAGTATTTCATTTTTTAATGAAATGGTATTGTGTTTTAAATTTTAAATTCTGTCTCTTCATTGCTGGCATATGGAAAGCAATTGACTTTCATGTATTGATTGATTATTAGTTCCAGGAGGGTTTTTTTTGTGTGTGTCAGTTCTTTTATATTTCCTACATAGATAATGATGTCACCTGCCAACATTTTATATCTCCCTTCTTAATCTGTAAACCCTTTGTTTCCTAGCCTTGCTTTATTACTAGACTAATTCTAGGCTGCTGTTTTTATCCTCTTGGTATTTTAAATATTTTACTCTCTCCTTGCTTACAAGGTTTCAGAGAAAAAGTCAGATATATTTCTTATCTTTTTTTTTCTTCTATAAGTAAAGTGCCCCCACTCCACTTTGGGCTTATTTCAGGATTTTTTTTTCTTTATTTCTGATTTTCTGTAGTTTAAAAATGATATGCTAAACTATAGATTTTTTGGCTAAGTATTCTTGGAGCTTCTTGGATCTGTGGTTTGTTCTCTACATAGATACCAGGGATAAGTTTTCTACTAACTAATTTGTGGAAGAAGTCTCAATCTTTATTATTTCAAATATTTCTTCTGTCCCTTTCTCTCTTCCTTCTTGTTATTTCTATTTATGCATATGCTGCAACTTGTAGGTGTCCCATTGTCCTTATATATCTGTTCTGTATTTTTTTCTTTTTCAGTTTTTTTTTCTCTTTGCTTTTTCATTTTTGAGGATTTTATTGCTATATCCCCTAAATAAAACTCTTTCCTCAGTCATGTCTGATCTATTAATAAGCCTATAAAATGGATCCTTTTTTTAAATTTAATTTTGAAATTTATTTAACTTTGAATTGAAAGTTTTACAGATGTCCCCTTTTCCTCCCCCAATGGCCTCTTAAAATGGATAAAGTATTTCTGTTACAGTGTTGTTTTTTTATTTATTCTGGTGTTTCTGACTGGTTATTTCTTTGGATTTCCATCTCTCTGTTTACATTTTAGACTGTTTTGCATGTTCTCCATCTTGGCTGTTCAAATTCTTAGCTAAATGTTTCAGATTCCCAGTCTGAAGATTCTACCATTCCTGCCATGCATGGTTCTGATGCTTGTTTCATCTTTTTGCATTGTGCTGTTTGGAATTTCTTGTAATTTTTTTCTACATAGCTTTACATTAGGTACCAAGTAAAAGGGACTGCTATAAATGGGCCTTTAGTAACGTGGTGGTAAGGAATGGGGGGAGAGGAAGTGTTTTCTGTCTTATAATTAGGCCTCACTCTTTTGGTGAGCCTATGCCTCTGCACTGTGAACTTTACACCTGTCTCTCACTTTATTCCTCTCCCTTAGATGGGATACAATGGCTGGGGTGGGCTTGAGCTTAGGTATTTGTTTCCCCAGGTTAATTAGATTCTGATAATATCCCAGAAGGTTAAGTTCTGGTTACTAATTCCTTCTGTGAATCTGTTAAGAAGAACAGAGTTTTCTGAGATATTTCAGAATATTATTTTCCTCCTCCCCTGCCAGAAATCCTAAAAGATGTTTCTGCTATATTTACTATGATGAACCTGTTTGAACTTCTAGACATAAATTTGAGAACACTGTGATGGCTTCCTAAGACTGTCCCCTGAAACTTTTAATTCTCAGAGTTGTTGGTACTGAAACAGTTTAGAGTTGTCATAGCCTCTAGCAATTCATTAACTACAGTTCAGGTTTTCCTACCTAGCATTGGTTCTCAGGGCAGTGTCCATTCAGGAGTCTCTACTCTGATAAGTTATAGCTCCCTGTACACATCTGTTGATCCCTCAACTTAGAGGAAGAAGTAGTTTGTCCTGTGTCCTCTCTTTTCTTATGGGTCTAAGAAGAGTTGTTAATCTTCCAATCTGCTCAACTTTTTACTTGTGGTTAGGATAGAGTGGTGACTTCTAAGCTCCTTACACTTGTAACTGGAAACTGCAAGTCATAAGCTAAGTTTTTGAAAAGTTATTTAAGTATATATTTTAGATCAAATTAAATTTTGTTTTAAATTCCTGTGAGAAAGAAGGTATTTTGGCATTATTAAAAGTTACTTTCTGATGTTATTGGAGAGAATAACATGGTGGGGGTCGGGGAGAGATGCGCTGTTTCTATTCAGCTACTTTCAGCCAATCCCCCCTCTATCTTCACTTGTGTTTTCAATCTAATAAAGACTGAAATATACAGAGACTAAAATTATTTGGTCAAAAGCTATTTTTATAGTTTTCTCAGCTCAAAATCAGTTGTACTTCATCTCTGGGCAAGAGTTTTTATTATTGCTAAAGAATTTGGTATTTGAAGAAGTAGCCCATAAGTAACTACATCTGTCTGTTCTTAGTGGGCTAGAGATGTCTCATAAGGCTTTGTGATCTTAAAGTCCATGGTGGTAATGTAGAAAGATTTTTCAGTCTGACAACTTTCAGAAGATAAAGTTTTTACTTCAATCTAAGTATTAATAGCTCAAGGAGGCAATTATATATTTATAACTTGCTTGGCTAAGTACAATATAGAATTATAGCCTCTTCAACCAGGAAAATGACCTAATAGGATAATTGGGAAAATATTAACACAATCTAATATTTATCATGCTCTTTATAGTTAATAAAGTGCATTCACCAACATCATCTTACTGATCTTCATAGCATCTCTGTAGGGAATTTGTATGGGAATTATTATTCTACTCATGAAGAACTTGAGGCTCTGAGGAATAAAGGGACATGCATATAGATCAAGCAGGAAGTAGAGACACAAGTCTTCTCAAAATCCACGCCTCTTCCTAATCTCATATTGCCTCACTCAAAAGCCCACAAAAACAAGGTAAGAATCTGTCTGCTGAAAATAGTCATAATAGCAGTAACTTAATCTACAGATACATTTATATTTTATGAAACTCTTCTCATAGAATATCTTTTGTTTCTACATTAACTCAATGGGGTTTCATTGTTGTGTTGACGAGGATGATGATGATGATGGTGGTGGTGGTTTAGTCTGAGAGCTCTCTGAATTAGTTCAAGTACTCACTTTACCAGATGTCTCAGGCAGAAAGGGATAACCCTGATGACACACCATCAACCCCTGCACAGGTACTTTTTACTGTTCATTAAGAATGCCCTTCTTCTCGCCTTTTTCCATCTTCTGAATCTGTCTCTGCTCCTTTGTCTTATTTTCCTCTTAATATGGGGAAAGGAAAGCAGCCTTAAAACTAGGACAGCTGTTAGAGGCAGGTTGGAACTTCTTTTTGGTACTGTATCAGATGTAACTCCAGTGTACATTTTTCTGAAAATTTTGAAGGATAAACTTTTCAGTTTCTAGCCCTTTTGAAGGGCTTCAAAACTCTCTGTTTTCAGACAAGATGGGAACATCTTTCAATTACTGTCTGTGGAAATTGACTAAAAGCACTGTCCATGTGTGCTAGCCTGGATTCCTTAGGAAACTGAGACAAATATAAAGGCTTCCTATCAGGGATAGGGGATTCAATGGCATAGGAATAAATGACAAGGGGAGAATAGAAAGGAAAGAGGGAGATATAATACAAGAATGTGTTACTGAGTAGTTCACTGCTAAGTATGACTGATTGGTTAATCCCAAGAGACTATCCTCCTAAAAGCTAAATAAACTGCATATCAGGACAGCCTCATCATGGCTAAGAAAAATTGAATCATTTATATCTAATTCTTCACTCCTATTAGGCATTTTACCATAAGTTGTTAAATTCCCTATACTTCTGGGTCCCGCAGCTTCCCATTTCCAACATGATAGGGAAGCCTCAAGGTAGGACATAAAAAGTGCATAGTACTGTCAAATGTTATATGTGTGACATTGTGGAGCCAATCAGCTGTAACTATAACAATAGAAGAGGTGAGATCAAATTCTGAAATGATCCATAAATGAGATGCAATGGACTTGCATACCTCAATAGGGAGTCTCCACTTTGGTGGGGATAGAATGCATTTATGTTTCTCCAATCTGTCACCAAGCTTTTTTTAGATGTTGGCTTCTTACTGCAACTTAAATATTAAGATTTAAGGTAAGATAGGTACTTAAATATACTCCAGACTCTGATATAGTAGTGAGGTTATAATTCATGTTTGTCATAATTTCCTCTTCTCCATGTATCAATTCTAGAGTTTCTTCATCTGCAGCTAGTATGTTGTCTAGTCTGAGTTGCTTGCCTCATGAGGTTGAAGCCCTTAGATGCTATCCTGGACTATGGTTACTGCTATTGTCCCAATAACTATTATTACCAGATATATACGCAACATAACAGTTCCAATCATACTCCTTCCTTCCTACATTACACAGCAGAAAATATAACTTCTGATAATCTGGGCTAATCACACCTTTATTACATCAATTTCTTACTTTGCCTATTGATCCACTGGCATGAGGAGCCAGAGAAAGCAGGTGATAGGTACAGTTTCAAGTTCATGAGAAACATTATTGTACCCTTGGTAAAGTGTTTACCTCTCTGGGAACTAGAAACTCTAATTTGGTAATACCTAAGAGTGTAGTGACAGGAAGGACCAATTATGCAATTGGGGCACAGGGAGAAATGCTTAGATGGATCTTATTTCCTCCCCTTGGTTCCCAGAACTATACAGGGCTTGCAAAAGTAGGTTTAAAGTTGTAATACAAATAAATAATATCATATATATATATAATGCAAAGTATCCCCTCGGGAGTTCGATCAACCAGGAGTTCGATTGCTCATTATGACATGCGCTGACCACCAGGGAGTGGCACAGAACAATGCAAGGCCCCGGATGGCAGCCAGCAGCTGCTAGGGACCCTACCCATGCACGAGTTTCACGCTCTGGACCTCTAGTAATATATTAATAACAATAGAAGTATAATCCTTGTTTTGTGCACTCACAACTGTAAACCTACTTTTGCCAACCCATTTATATATATTTTAAGACCAGATAGAGCACTATATATGTGTCAAGTTTCCCTCTTTTTTTAAGGCCAGTGACTTCATTGATTTAAAGAACTTTATATGGACATTGACTGTTCTGCCAAAAGAGAAGCTGGATGGCATAAAACAGGCAGAGGTGAGGGGGGTGGGAGGGAGGCGGCATGGGAAGGGGCCAGGAACCCACTCAGAAAAGTTGGCAATTACTGACCTGAAACTGGCAGGGAAGGAGAAGGGAGATGCATACAAGAGTAAGAATTCAAAAAAAGTTGAAATGGTAAGGAGAGAGAACTCTCCCAAGGAACCTAGAGCTGCGGTTTGCCGCTCTGTTGACTAATGAGTTTGCCGACCACTGATCTAGACTCTCGATTCCAATAATTACAGGCGGTTATTGTTCCTTGTAATTAAGCCCCTATCCAGTGGTTGGCAAACTCATTAGTCAACAGAGCGGCAAACCGCGGCTCACAAGCCGCAGTTTGCCGACCACTGACCTAGAGGATGTCTGAGGTGAGTGGACAGCAATATTTTTCTTTGTAGAGGACCAGGGAGGAGCCACCACTCAGCTGCAAACTCTGGAAATTCAAGGCTGGAGTTAGAGATGCGCACCCCAGAGAGCATCACAAGAAGCTGTTGCACTACTCTCAGAGGCACCTGAAGCAGTCTAAGGAGTGCTTGGCATTAGTGACACATGTATCCTTTAGCCATTCCTGGACAAGGTCTGGCCAAAGACTACATAGGCCTTGTCAAAGCTCTTTCTTCCAGCTTCTTGCCCAGGACTTCACCAATTTTGGCCAGGCTCCACATTGGCTATCCCCCTGTGGGTTGTGCCATTGGGGTGATTGTCATGTTGATCAGGCACCTCCAGCTCCCATAAAACTACTTTCCTTAAGTTTTCCTCTTAAAAAACAAGGTAAAACTTTTTAAGTTCTAATTGTGAGTACTTTTGTGATTTCTTTCCTTTTTTTAATTTGAAATCCAAATAAATTCAACTTTCATTTTCTGCCCAGTACAGGGGGAGGAACATAATGTAATATATAGATAGTGTGTGTGTGTGTGTGTGTGTGTGTGTGTGTGTGTGTGTGTGTGTGGTGTACATACAAATTTATCTATATTTCTGTCTATCTAAATGTTATGGCAAGGGAAGTATGATATTCTCTAACTGTTGTATATTCAGTTCCTTTTACTCTCATATTCCAACTTAAAATGTCTTTCACTTCTGCTTTAGTTTTCTTTCTCTATCCACTCCCCCAAAGCATACAGTCAAGATATCACAGTCTAAACTTGCAACCCACCCCTGCTATTTAAAGAATACTAACACACATCTGTGCGTTTAACTTAAGACTAGCTGTGAGGCTATTTGTTGGGGTGTGCCATGTGGGTTTCCCAACTAGAGTCCTAATTTGCAATACCTACAGCTTGCTTAGCTCATTCTGATGCTAGGGTGGTTTCCTTCTGTGAATGCATGTCAGTGAGGTGCTCTAGGCAAAGCAATGGCCTTCACAGATCCTATGAATTTAGTTTGTTCCATGAATAGGTGCCCTATTCCTATATGCAAGTGAATATTTGGATCAGATATATTCACCTAAACCAGCTTTAGGAGATTTAAAAAAATGACTCTTGCCACTGAAAGCTAAAGGACAAGCTTTGCTATAGATTATAATGTTTTATCCAAACCAATTATATCCAAAAAGTTTTTGAGGGCTTACTATATGCCAGGCATTGGAAATTTTATATTCTACAAATGTTCATGGAGTCTGCTGTGAATCAATAACTGCAAAAAATAAACAAATAAAAAAGGAGCATAAACTAATAAGGGTACCAGAACAAAACCAATAACAATAACTAGAGTAAGTAGTGATGATGTCAGCAAGACAGCAGAGCAGGTGATGCGAGTTTTTGCCCCCCCACAATTCAAAAATTAAAATAGTTTTGGGAGGGTTCACAAGTCCAATTAAGAACCTGCAGGTACATAATTGAACACAAAACAGAGTAACCACGCAGAAAGAATTGCTTGGGAGATCTGCTTAGCTAAGACATATGGAATGTCTAGGAAAAAAGGACAGAAGTGTATTTAGTAGTGTTTGTCAGCACAGACCCCAATAACCTGCTCCGTAGAGGAAACCTGCAGGTTTATGCTATTGAAGTAATGAACAACCACCATTGCCTCAGAACGCTCTGAAAAGGGGACAATGCTGCATCCCACAAGAAGAAATCACTATTGTCCACCATAGGACTGGACTGCCCCTAACTCCAACCCGTCCAGGAATCCATAGCCATGGCCACCGCATGCACACCTGTAATCCAGATCCTAGTCACACTGACTGCACACACTAGTATTCCAGACTGATTTTACAGTAGTGCCATGAGTGCCCATACCTGGGACACTGGAGCAATCACCACAGGAATAGTGCCCATGCTCCGGCCCTCAGAGCTACGGCAGCTCCATACAAACTTGCTCTCCTATACCTTGTTACATAAGCAGTGGCAACAAGGGCACTGGAGCCACTGGAGTGGGAGTGCCTGTATCTCAGACCCTGGAGTGACTGGATCGTTGCCCATACCCACATTTCACCCCCAGGTTCATGTGGCCACTCCCTAAGTGTCTGTGTCTCTCACACTGTTACCAATGTTGTGGCAGAGACACCTTATTCTGGGAACAGAAGACACCACAGCACCAATCCCCAGAACCATAATTCCTACAAGCATGCCCATACTTCAGATACCATCTCTCTGACCACTTTCTGGGAACCGATGCATCAGATACTGGTGCCACTGCAAATTTGAGTGTACCCACAAACTGACCAAGTTCCAAGGGAAATCCTCTTCACCATCATTTCCCCTATGGGTAAAAAAAAAAAAAAAGTTGTCAGGAGGACCCCACCATTCTTCATTACCAAAAACCCCAACAGAAGCCCTCAACTAGAGCCTAGGCTACTGAGGACTCTTGCAATCTTTGTGATGCTAAACTCTGCAGATGGAGCTACATGGAGACTGTACAATTTCATCATCCCTGAGCTGAAATCCTACCCAACCAGCACTCTCACACTGATCCACAGTGGAGATATAGTCTTTCTCACTCAAACCAGTTCCTAAAGTCTGTAAGAGATGACTATTTAATTAAATGTACAGACATCAATACAAGGCTATAAAAAACATGCACAAAAATAAAGAAAACAGGACACAACCAAAAGAGCACAATAATTTCTTTTTTCATGAAATGACTTTAAAGAAATAGATATCTACAAACTGCTGGACAAAGATGTCAAAATAATTACTTTAAGGAAACTCAGTGAGCTACAACAGAACAGTGATAAACAATTCAATTAAATCAGTAAAATAACATATTAACAAAATGGGATCTTCTATGAAAAGATAGAAAGCATTAAAAACACACACAAATAGAAACACTAGAGCTGAAGACTACACTGAATGAATTTAAAAGTGCAGTAGAGAATGTCAATGTCAAACTCAATCAAGTAGAAGAAACTTGACTATAGGTCATTTGATCTTACCTAGTGGGAGAAATGAAAAGAAAAAAAGTATGAAACAGAATGAAGAAAGCCAATGGAATTTATGGGACAACATCAAATAGATGAAAATACATATATATTGTGAGACTACCAGAAAAAGAAGAGAGAGGAAATTGGAGCAGAAAACTTATTTATTTAAAAATGGCTAAAAATTTATCATATATGAGGGGAAATATGGATATCCAGGTATAAGAAGTTTAAGTGTCCCTAATCAAGTTCAACCGAAGAAAATTTCACCAAATCACATTATAGCCAAGCTGTCAAAAATCCAAGTCAAAGAGAAAATTGTTAAAGGATCAAAAGACAAGAGAATCATCACATATAAGGAAACCTTCATAAGGCTATCAGCAAATTTATCAACAGAAACTATGCACTCCAAGAGAGAGTGGGTGATATACTCAAGCTGCTAAAAGAAAAAACTGCCACCCAAGAATACCATACCCAGCAAATAAGGGAGAGATGAAAAACATACCCAGACAAACACAAACCAAGGGAATTCAATACCACTAGGTTTACCTTATAAAAAAGCTAAATTTCTTGAAGCTGAAATTAAAGTACACTAATAATATAAAACCATTATGAAATAAAATAACACTGATAAAGATTAGCATATATTAAATTTAAAGTACTCTAATACTATAGTGTTGATGTGTAAATCACATTTTGTTCTGGTATAAACAGTATAAGACAAAGTATTATAAATAACTATATAATAATTTGTTAATGGATGCATAATATAAAACAATAAATAATGAAATAAAAAACAGAGTTGGAGGTTTAAATTTTATATGAAATCAGAGTTAAGTTGTTATCATCTTCAAATAAACAGCCTAACTTTATAACCTCATTGAACTAGAAAAAGAGGACTAATTCTAAAGTTATAAGATGGCAAAGATCAAATCCAAAATAGAAGAAACAGATTAGAATACCAACCTACCAAGACTGAATCATGAAAAAAAATTGAAAAATCTAAACAGAACATAAGTAAAGAGACTAAATCAAATGTGAAACATGTTAAAAGTAAAAGATAAAATAATAACATATTATTGCAATATAGACAGTAAAAGCATTTGACAAAATTCAATATCCTTTTATGGTGAAACCTCTTAACAAATTAGGTATAAAAGTAATGTACTTACCATAATAAAGACCATATATAATGAGCCACAGCTAACATTGTACTCAATGGTGAAGAACTAGTTTTCCACCAAGGTCAAGAATAAGGCAAAGGGTTCCCACTTTCACTACTTTTATTCAGCATAGTACTGGAAGTCCTAGCCAGAACAATGATGCAAGAGAAGAAAAAGCAAGGATTCTAAATCAGAAAAGAAGACATAAAATCATCTGTTTTCAGAGAATATGATCTTATATAGAGAGAAGCCTAAAGATTCCTTTAATAAACTTTTGAAGTTAGTAAACAAATTCAGTAAAATTGCAGATATAAAATCAACATATAAAAATCAGTTGCATTTCTATATATTAACAAACAATATTTTCAAAAAAGGAAATTTAAACATCATCCTATCTAATAAAAGAGTAATATGCAAATTGACTGTCACTCCAACACACAAGATTGCCATCCCCATGTGGTCAAAGATGCCCACCATAACATGGCTGGCAGGGGAGGGAAGTTGTGGGCAATCAGGCCAGCAGGAGAGGGCAGTTGGGAGGGACCAGGCCTGCAAGGGAGGGCATTTAGGGGTGATCAGGCCTGCAAGGGATGGCAGTTAGGGGTGACTGGGCCGGCAGAGTTGGGCAGTTGGGGGTAACCGGGCCAGCAGGGGAGGGAAGTTTGGGGGGAACAAACCTGCAGGGGAGGGTAGTTGGGGCAACCAGGCTTGCAGGGGAGGGAAGTTGGGGGCAACCAGGCCTGCAGGGGAGGGCAGTTAGGAGTGACCAGGATGGCAGGGGATGGCAGTTAGGAGCAATTGAGCCATCAGGGGAGCAGTTAGGCTTTGATCAGGCTGGCAGGGGAGCAGTTAGGGGGTGATCAGGCTGGTAGGCAGAAGCAGTTAGGGGCAATCAGGCAGGCAGGCAGGTGAGCAGTTAGGAGCCAGCAGTCCTAGATTGTGAAAGGAATGTTCGACTGCCTGTTTAGGCTTGATCCCAGTGGATCCCAGATTGGAGAGGGTGCAGGCTGGGCTGAGGGACACACACACACACCCTCCCCCATGCACTAATTTCATGCACTGGGCCTCTAGTTTCATTTATAATAGATTCAAAAACAAAATATTTAGGAATAAATTTAAGCAAGAAGGTAAAAGAGCTGTACTCAAAACTATAACACAGTGATGAAAGATGACACAAATAAATGGATAGATATTCCATGAGTATGGATCAGATGAATTAATATTGTTAAAATGTCCGTATTATCCAAAGTGATTTATAGATTAAATGCAATTCCTATCAAATTTCCAAAGCCATTTTTCACAGAAACAAATTTAAAAGTATAGAAATCATATTGAAACACAAAAGAGTTCTAATAGAAAAAGCAATATTGAACAAGCAAAATAAAACTGAAGACATCACACTTTCTGATTTAAAATTGTATACAAAGCTATAGTAATTAAGCCAGTAATTGTGTTGGCATGAAAAACAACAAACATATAAACTGAAGGAAAAGAATAGAGAGCCTAGAAGTAATAAATCCATGTACACACAATGAACTAATATTTGGCAAGAGAGCCAAGAATTAATACAGGGAAGGGATAGTCTTTTCATGAAATGGTTTTGTGAAAACTGGACATAAAAATACAAAAGAATGAAATTGGACCTTTATCTTACACAGACACAAAAACAATGCAAAATAGATCAAAGACAAGACCTGAAACTACAAAACTCCCAGTAGAAAACACAAGGGACTAGTTTTTCAATATTGGTCTAGACCATGATTTTGGGGACTTGACAAGAAAAGCACAGGCAACAAAAGAAAAATAAATAAGTGAGACTATGTCAAACTACGAAGTTTCTACACAGGAAAAAAAATCAACAAAATAAGAAGGTAATCTATGGATTGTTAGAAAAATTTTGCAAACCGTATATATGAGAAAGGAGTAAATATCCAAAATATATAAGAAACTCAGACAAGTCAATAATAAAGACAAAACATTTTTTTTACAAGGAAAAGGACCCAATAGATATTTGTCCAATGAAGACATAGATGGCCAGCAGATACGTGACAAGATGATCAACATCACTAATCATCAGGGCAATGCTTATCAGAACCACAGAGAGGTATCAACTCACACCTATTAGGCAAAGGACTGACTGCTTCAAAAAGTCAAGAGATAACAAATCTCCATGATGTGAAGAAATGGGAACACTTGTTCATTTTTGATAGGAATGTAAATTTGTACAGCCATTGCAGAATGCAGTAAGGAGGGTCCTCAAAAAATTAAACATAGAGCTTAATATAACCCAGAAATCTCACTTCTGGTATGCCCGTAGGAAACAAAATAACTACCTTGAAGAAGTATCTGCACTCCTATGTTCATTGCATCATTGTTCATAGTAACCAAGATATGGAAACACACTATCAAATGATAGGTGACTGAAAAAGAAAATGGGTATATATACATCTATGTATAATATGTGTATTATGAATTTCGTGCACCGGGCCTCTAGTATGTATATATTATACTAGAGGCCCGGTGCACAAAATTCATGCATGATGGGGGTTGTCCCTCAGCCCAGCCTTCACCCTCTCTAACCTGGGACCCCTCGAGGGATGTCCAACTGCCCGTTTAGGCCTGATCCTGGCAGTTGGACATCCCTCTCACAATCCAGGACTGCTGGCTCCCAACCGCCTGCCTGCCTGATTGCCCCTAACCACTTCTGCCTGCCAGCCTGATTACCACCTAACCACTTCCCTGCCAGCCTGATCAACACCTAACTACCCTCCCCTGCTGGCCCAGTTTCCCCTAACTGCCCTCCCCTTCTGGCCTGATCACCCCTAGCTGTCCTCCCTAGGTGGCCAGCTTGCCCCTAACTGTCCTCCCCTGCAGGCCTGGTCACCCCCAACTGCCCTCCCCTGCAGGGCTGGGTCCCCCCCAACTGTCCTCACCTGCAGGCCTGGGTCCCCCCAACTGTCATCCCCTGCATGCCTGGTCGCCCCCAAATGCCCTCCCTTGCAGGCCTGGTCCCTCCCAACTGCCCTCCCCTGCTGGCCATCTGGTGGTGGCCATCTTGTGTGTGGGCAGCCATCTTTGACCACATGGGGGTGGCCTTCTTGTGTGTTGGAGTGACGGTCAATTTGCATATTACTCTTTTATTAGATAGGATGTGTAACATATATATGTATACTAGAGACTCGGTGCATGGGATTCGTGCATTGGTGGGGGGCGTGGCCTGTGGGGATCAGCCCACAGCAGGAGCAGCTGCTCATCCTGGTCAGCTGAGTGGTGCTCCCACTGTGGAAGCACACTGATCACCAGGGGGCAGCTCCTGCATTGTGCATCTTCCCCCTGGTGGTCAGTGAATGTCATAGTGACTGGTTGACCAATCATTCTGCTCATTCCACTGTTCAGTTGCTAGGCTTTTATTATATAGGATAATATGTATTGTGTGTGTGTGTGTGTGTGTGTGTGTGTGTGTGTGTGTGTTGTGCCATTTGGGAACATGAATGAACCATGAGGGTGTTATGCTAAATGAAATAAGCCAGACATCTATAGACAAATACTGCATAATCTCATTTATATGTAAAATCTAAAAAAAAAAAAACCACACACACACAACAGTCTAACTGATACTTATAAAGAGTAGAAAGGAAGTTAGGGGTGAGGGTTGGGGAAAAGGAGAGATGTTTGTCAAAGGGTAAAACTTTTAGTTACAAGATGAATTAAATTCTGGAGATTTAATGTAAAGCATGGTGACTATCTATATATATAAAAAGCCAAGTGACTGGAACGCTGGATGACCGGTCGCTATGACATGCATTGTGGCAGCCAACCGGCCCCATCAGGGCCCTGATCATTTCCCCCCACCTCCAACCGCCCACGGCCCCTACCCTTGGCCAACCCCACACCAGATTGGCCACCATCGGGGCAAGCCGGCCAGACCCCACCCATGCACAAATTTGTGCACCGGGCCTCTAGTAGTTAATAACAATGTATTGTGTACTTGAAATTTGCTAAGACAGTAAACCTCAAGTGTTCTCACTGCACACACAGGCACAAAAGACTAACAATGTGAGGTAAAATCTATGTTAATAAGCTGATTGTTGGAATCACTTCACAATATATACATAAATCAAAACATACTACTGCATACCTTTAATATGTACAGATTTTATTTGTCAAACATACTTCAATGAAGCTTGGGTTGGCAGGGGAGAAGATAGTGTAAGTGGGATAAGTACCAGCAAAGAATTAGTGGTCTTAAATAAGATAGTGGGTGTGAAATGTTTTTGAACTCAAAATACTCTAAAAACGCCTGGCCGGTGTTGCTCAATGGTTGAGTGTCGACCTATGAACCAGAAGGTCATAGTTTGATTCCATGTCAGGGCACATGCCCAGGTTGCAGGCTCGATTCCTAGTGTGAGGCATGCAGGAGGCAACTAATCAATTCTCTCTCATTTCCCTCTCCCTTCCTCTCTGAAATAAATAAAAATATATTTTAAAAAATACTCTAAAAACACAAGTTGAACATAAGCAAGTTCGCCTTGGGTAGGAAGTGGGTCAACATTTGGATTTGGGACCAATATCTCTTTCTTCCTCTTGTCTGTTTTCCTCCGGAAACTCTTCTTTCAAGAATCATCAAAGTTCACTTCACTGCTTTGTCTAATTACATGCTTTGGGAAAAGTCAATCTTTTTCTGAGAGGAGTTTGACAAACTAGCAAAACAAACTTCAAAATATTCCACCATCCTGTAATTGTATATCCTAGAATCTGCCTTTCTCTCTTGAAATTATGTAAAATATGTTAAAATCATTATTTATATATTATATGTATGTAATATATAACATTATTTAAAACAATTACAAATATATATACATGCTCACAAAATATATAATGCTTTCATAATTTATACATACATATAAATAATGCTTCCCCCCCTCCCAAAGGACAATCTTTCATGGAAACAGAATAAGTTAAATAAATAAAAGAAAACCTATCCTAGTTGAATTGGGGAAAGGACCAGAGATCCAGTCACTCAACCCTCTTTTCACTACCCTCACATCTTTGAATAAACTCTGCGAAGTTACAATCTCATAGCCTATTTTAAATCACTGCATTATATGCTTTCTAAGATCACTTCAATTTTTGGTATTCATGAGTCAATCTGACCCTATGTCTTTTAGCTGCTCACGCTTATAATCTGTGACATTTTTTTCTGTTTCCCAGGATTCTCTATATCTAACACCCTTCCTATTCTACTTATTCTCCAGTTTTTCCTACTGAAACACTGCATATGTTCTACCTCCGAATTCTTACATGGAAATCATACAAGGCATCAGGAAGTTTGAGCCCCAGTATTCTCCCAAAACTTGAACTTACACTTTCTGTTTGGCTCTCTTGGTCCTGGATACCAGGCTGGGCTAGGAAACCATCCTGGCTTTTCCCGTAGGGACCTAATCTCAAGTAATAACCTGCATGGCCAATTAATGGGATGGACTGGCCTTAGCTCCCTGGCAGAGAAAGTTTAGACTAAAATCTTTGACAAATTAACTACCTCTTCTAGGAGTGTTTTTTGTCCGTTTGTTTATTTATTATTTGTTTTATTACAACAGGGGACAAAGACTTAGCTTAATTTCTGACATACACAGTCTCAAATTGAGACATTCCAGAGTTGTAGAAAGTTTTTCAGGAAACTGAGAAAATTGAAGGAATTCCCCAGATATGTTAGGCTGCCACCTTTACTGATTATGAATCTACTGGAATTACTAAGAAACAGCTAAAATGAAGGATTCAGAACAGAAAAATAACATCGTGTTACTCTCTGATAAGAGGTTGCGAGGGGAAAATAGATTTAAAAAAATAGTTTTATCTAGCTCCACCTGGTGGTAGATGCTTGAAACACGTTTCAGATCACTAATAGTTCTTTTTATTTTTTAACAATTTTCATATTTTATTTTTTTTATTTTTTCCACCACCATTTATCCCCTGTATGCCCTCTTCCACCTCCGCCATCCCCAGCTTCTTAGAAGAATATCATCTTGACAGTAATTCTAGTTGTGAATACACATGTACAGTGAACAGACACCATAAAGTACCCACATTGCTGAGGACTTCATTGCATGTTCAAAATAAAAATTAACTCTGAATTGAATTGCAACTTGGCACTCATAGGCAAAGGTCAGCTATCACAGGTGCTCAATGTAACAGCAAAGTATATTAGAGCCAAAGTAGTTTTTAAAATAATTTTCAGGACACTTACTATGAATTCCATCAATTTTTGGTGCATGAGGAGCAATAGCCACTACAAAACTCATTTAAAGCCACCAGTTATTTATTGATGAATATTATTTTATTAATAAAGCAAATTGTGAAATGTTATATAAATTATTGTTATATAAAAATAAGTAAAAATGATCCAATACACATTTTAAAAAGAAAATGATGATAATATTTGTTTCTCATTGATAAATCCAGTTATAGTATGGAATGTTAGGTGGAGTGGGGAGGAGGGGGTTGATGACTGAAGAAATTTGTGATCAGAGGCTTATAGGTAAAAGACTGTGAGAAAATAACTTCAGCTAAAGCAATAGCAGTATAGGTAGAAGAAAACACAGATTCTAGGGACACTTATGAAATGGAATTGACATGGTCTGGTCATCGAGTCAATGTAATTGGCAAAGGGTGGGGTAGTCCTTGGCCCATGGAATTTTCAAGTGAACTTCAAACCATGCCACTATATTCTTGCAGTTGTATATCCAGACAGTTCTAAGACAGTGTGATTAATATATCTTTTATAAAAGTAAAGGTTATTCAAAGTTTCTTGAAGGGCAAAAAAGAAAGCAGAGCCTCCTTAGACAGTTCCAAAAACCTCTCTACAAAAATAAACTTTATAGAATAAGTAATCTCAATGAAAGAAGAAAATGACAGTCTTTCTAGGTAGCATAGGTAAGAGCCAATGATAACATCTAGAGTATTATGAGCCACTCAGTATGCCTGAAATATTAATAAAAGACAAAAAAGGCCCTAGATGGCTCAGTGGTTGGAATGTTGGCATGCAGACTGAAGGGTCCCAGGTTCAATTCCGGTCAAGGACACATATTTCGGATGCAAGTCAGAGCGGGTTCAGGAGGCAACCAATTGATGTGTTTCTCTACATCGATGTTTCTCTCTTTCTCCCTCCCTTCCACTCTCTCTAAAAATTAGTGAAAAAATATCCTCCAGTGAGGATGAACAACAACAAAAAAGTATATTGATAGAGAGGTGCATTATAAGAGATGAATTTTCAAAAATAACTAGGGGCTAGATCACGTGCAATATACATTTATTCAGAGTATATTAAAGGAGAAAGGCTATTCCTCCACTCCTAATTCCTATTTTATTGTTAAGGGGTTAGACATAGATATTAGCATTTACATGATGTCCCTCCTTTTTTTTGGTTGACATATATGAAATTACCCAAAAGGTAATTTCCACCTTTTGGGTCTTCCTCAAACCAAAGCCTCAATCTCAGCAATTTGTCACTTATAGAGAAGGATCTTTTTGTTACAACAGGACTATGCTATGTTTCAGCCACATAAGGCCCTCCCTCAATATATGTAGTCTTATAGGAGGCATTGTAGTTCTAGCATTCAGCCAAAAGAGAGAATCAGAAATCATTTATTTTTATTTTCTTCTCTTTTTTTCTTTCATTTTCTACCTACAACCTTTACAAAGCCTGGCAAATATGCATATATATGTATTACTGTTATAATTTTTTATCTTATTCATTCCTATCTTATAAATAAAAACAATCATTTTGTCAACAAATTAAAGTGAACCTTTCTATTGCTCTCTTCATTTTTCTAACGTAGCTCCTTCCCATCTTTGGCTTCACTTCCCCTCTCTGATTTATCCTTGCCACAGCCTCCATTCCCCTGGGTAGACAGAGCTTCACAAGCCCATCGTTATTCTTCCTCCTAAAGGGTACTCAAACAGACCGTCTATTGAGATGCCTACCAGATCAATTGTTAATTGATTCAACTTGGTCACTAGGCAACATATTTTAGGAAAAGAATGTTGTGAATACGGTTTTGGCATTTATTCTTCAAGAATAAAAATTTCTTTGAATAATCTTCTGCTTTGTTCTAGGATCTATACAAGCTTAAAATAGCATTCATACTGTCTGACTTTGCTTGCCTGATATGCCATAAATTATTTCTAGGCATGTAAGTAATTTTCAAGATTGCGTTGATAGGAGATACAGATTTATATATTTAGAAATAAAGTCAAGAAAGAAAGAATGTTTGGAAAAAATACTGGGAAAGATAGATTGCCAGAAGAAACATAAAACAAGAAAGGAAGTAAAGAAAAGTGGTTCCAGCTGAAACATCTTGGCAACAGTTTTTCAGTACAGTTATCTCTTCATAGTCTTTATAGTCCATTGGAGAATTGGGACATTTTCCATAATGGCCACTGGAGGGCATTGCCAGCCAGTAATGGGGGAGGTAAATAGCAAATCCGTAACTTGGGGAATGGTTAGCTATGTCAGTAGGGTCAGCACCAGGGCAAACTAAGATAGATAACCCAGTGTTGTAAGACAAGATTTTGCTGGAATTGAGACTTAATTTTTTTTAAAGAGTTGTTGAAATGTGGTGGGTGTTAGCCTTAAATTTAATTTTTTCTCCTCTCTTAACATAGATGGTGTAATTGACTTAGAGCTTTATGGTTGTATCTGTCTTATATCATGTCATTGGTATATTACCTAACAGTGTGCTGCCAATTCAGTTTCTGAAATTCACAACCTATTTTAATGGTGATGAGTGATTTCACTATTAAAATATGGCATTTTCAAAATGGGAAAGATTCCTTTAGGAAAGCAAAATATTACTTGAACGTTTGAACACACCTGCAAATTCTTCATTAAGTTGACTTAAAGTGTGACACATTGCTAAGCTACTAGACTGACACACTATCCAATTAGACTTTGTCAAATTATAAATTGGATTTCCAAATCTCTAAGTAGTGACTTAGCCTATCCACTGATTCTACTCATGGGTCACTATGATGCTTCCTTGAGTTCCTTAAATCTGTGTCTCTGTCAAAGCCTGCACCTTGTTACATTTCAATTCTACTGTCCTATGACATATGTTGGAATACTCAGATTTAAAATCTGCAGGGGACTTTTTTGAATTTATGTTAGTGTGCTTATGTATGGATTATCTATGTAAGCAGTTTAACATTTAAACTTTTATTCCTGGCAACTCAGTGGCAAGTATTGGTTTTATATTTGATGTGGCTGAATGGGTACTGAATTAGTTCAGTTGCTTGAATTACAAAGGCATCAAGAAGAAGTTCTAACCTCATGTTTCTGGAGAACTTTTTACTTGGATTTCAACATAATGCTGTCCTGGATTGTCTGTCATCAGACAGTTCCTCCTCCGCATCCTTCACTTTCCCCTTCCCCCAGATGTCAGAACAATAGCATGCCCAGGGGCCATACATTGAACCTATTAACCTCAGTGTCTGCGTCATTTACTTGGGATTTCCTCCAGCTTCAGGACCTTTAAAACCACCTACAGACTAACAATTGTCAAGTTTATATCCCCAGGCTAAATCTCTCTCATATCCTCCAAATTCTTATATCCATTGTCCCTTGACATGTCCATTTGAGTATCTAATGGACACCTGAAACTTACATCCAAAATTAAACTGCTGGTCTTTCCTTCTAAACTTAGTTTTCCTATCTCAGTTTGAAGCAACTTTCAGTTTCTCAGTTGACAAAGACTAGAGTCCACATGCCTCTTTCTCTCAGACCTTACATCAAATCCATAATTTATATAAAAAGAGTTATAGCTTATAAAATATTTTAAGGATGGTTGTTTTATTTGGCCCTCAACTTTCTCTAGATAGGTAGAAATAGACAAAGAAATTGAGTCTCTAGAAAGTTAAGTGATTTATTCATGGTCACACCATGTAGAGTTGAACCTTAAATTCATATTTTCAGAATTTAATTCTCAAGAACTTTTATTAATCTTAGAACCAGTGCTGAACACTGATAAATTTTCCTTTGGTCCATTGCAAAATGGGAAAACTAAGAATAATGAAGTAAATTTTCCACAAAGTTAAAACTATTTAATTTAAAAGAGTATATTTTATTCTTAGATATATCCTTTATAATATTTGAAGTCAGAATATCCTTTAATTTATAATAGTGATAATACTCATAAATGTTAATTGGTCAAAATAAAAAGTTAATTCCTATTTGAAAAATATTATAATCTATACTATGTAAAATCTCAAAATCACTGAAATATACTCTTATGTGTCAAATAACAAAACTTGAGGGTCAGTGTACATTCTCACTGACATATTTTTCTTGTAGTCTATACTTGGGCTTTACAGTCAGCTTATTTTTATATTTATTCAAAGCAAATTAACAATTATAATGTTAGAAAGGACACCCTTCTGTATTTGTGCCTCATCCATCCTGCTCCTTTAGGACTTTCTGTTTCTATCCAGCAGTTGAAATTATAATAATTTAGGAAGTGTAAAAAATTCAAATTACTTTAAGGTGAACAGCGGTTTGTACATCATTAAAACATTCAAAGGTAATGATGATTACATTTAGTAAAATCTCTGATTCCTATAAAAATGCTGGTGAATATGTACATTTACATATATCTCCCTCCCAAATCCTAATGAAATGATATAAAAGATATAAAAATACACATCTAGCAGTGGGACTAATTAGAGAAATGTACCACCATTGATTAGGGCAGTGAAGGATTTCTAGGAGATAAGAATAGATTGATTCACTTATTCCACAACTATTTATTGAGGACTTATTAAATGCCAGGCACTCTCCTAGGTGAAATGAATACAATTTGTAGTGAACAAGATGTTAAATGTCTTTGTTCTTATGGAACGCACACTATTAAAAGGAAAATCAGGCAATTAAAAGAAGGAAGAAATATATCAAATTGAGATATATGCAATGCAAATAATTAATGTAAGATACTGTGGTAGAAAAATCACTGGGTGGTTGCTCTAATTTGGGTAGTTATGGAAGAGCTTTCAAAAAGCTGATATTTTAATTGAGAGGTAAACAAAAAGAGACCAATTATTTAAAGATCTGAAGAAAAGACATTCCTAGGAGAGACAAGAGCTAGTGTGCTGGCCCTAAGACATGAATGACCTTACAATATTTGAAGATACAAATAAAAGAGAGTAGGGTGATGGTAAAAGAGTAAGTCATAGCCCTGGCCAGTTTGGCTCAGTGAATAGAGCGTTGGCCTGCGGACTGAAGGGTCCCAGGTTCGATTCTGGTCAAGGGCATGTACCTTGGTTGCAGGCACATCCCCAGTAGGAGGTGTTCAAGAGGCAGCTGATAGATGTTTCTCTCTCATCGATGTTTCTAACTCTCCCTTCCTCTCTGTAAAAAATTAAAAAAAAGAAAAAAGAAAAAAGAGTAAGTCATAGAGGGAAGCCAAGGCCAGATCAGGAAGGTTTTATAAATCAAGAGTTTATATTTTATTCTAGATAGGATGAGAAGCCCTTGGAGCAGTATAGGCAGAAGAGCAGCATGATGTGATTTATGATTTTTAAAAATTGTGGTTCATTTCTACAAAATGGGTTGTAGAAGGTAGCATATTGATTTGTATGATGTTGGTTCTAGTTATAGAAAACCTAAGTCATAGTGATATAAAAGTGAAAAAAAACACAATTCATGAAATGACCAAGTCCATAGATAGAACATCTCCAGGGTTTTTTATTCAGTTACTGACCAATAACATCAAGGACTAGAGCCTTTTTAAATTTATTTTTTATTTATTTTTTTATTGTCTAAAGTTTTACATATGTCTCCTTTTTCCCCCATTAACACCTGCCCCCCAGCCATTCCCACCCTGTGCAAGCACCCATCACCCCAGTGTCTGTGTCCATTGATTATGCTAATATGCATGCATACAAGTCCTTTGGTTGCTCACTAACCACCCCTCCCCTGCCATTTGTCTCTGGATCTATTCTTGTTCATCAAATTATGTTGATTATTATATCTCCTACTAGAGGTCTGGTGCACAAAATTTATGCACAGGGGAGGGGGGGGCGTTCCCTCAGCCCAGCCTGCATTCCAAGGCTCCTCAGGGGATGTCCGATGGCTAGTTTAAGCCTGAACCGGCCGTTGGACATCCCTCTCACAATCCAGGACCTCTGATTCCTAACCACTCACCTGCTTGCCTGCCTGCCTGATCGCCCCTAACTGCCCTCCCCTACTGGCCTGGTCTCCCCTAACTGCCCCTGCCTCAGCCCCGTGCCACCGTGGCTTTGTCCAGAGGACAAAGGATGTCCGGAAGATGTCCAGTCTAATTAGCATATTACCCTTTTATTAGTATAGATATGAGTGAGATAATGTAATATTTATCTTTCTCCGACTGGCTTATTTTGCTTAGCATAATACTCTCCGGTTCTATCCATTCTGTTGCAAATGGTAAAAGTTCCTTCTTTTTCATAATGGTGTAATATTTCATTGTGTAGATGTACCATAGTTTTTTAATCCACTCCTCTGCTGATGGACATTTAGGCTGTTTCCAAATCTTATCTATTGTAAATGGTGCTGCTATGAATTAGGGGTGCATGTATCCTTTCTGATTGGTGTTTCTGGTTTCTTGGGATATAGCCCTAGAAGTGGGATTACTGGGTCAAATGGGAGTTCCATTTTTACTTTTTGTATATACATATTTTATTGACTTTTTACAGAGAGGAAGGGAGAAGGATAGAGCGTTAGAAACATCGATGAGAGAGAAACATCTATCAGCTGCCTCTTGAACACCTCCTACTGGGGATGTGCCTGCAACCAAGGTACATGCCCTTGACCAGAATCGAACCTGGGACCCTTCAGTCTGCAGGCCAACGCTCTATCCACTGAGCCAAACCGGTTAGGGCCATTTACTTTTTGAGGAAACTGCATATTGTCTTCCACAATGGCTGCACTAGTCTGCATTCCTGCCAGCAGTGCACAAGGGTTCCTTTTTCTCCACATCCTTACCAGCACATCTCGTTTGTTGATTTGTTGATGATAGCCATTCTCACAGGTGTAAGATGTTATCTCGTTGTTTTGATTTGCATATCTCAGATGATTAGTGACATTGAGCATGTTTAAATATGTCTCTGGGCCTTCTGTATGTCCTCTTTTGAAAAGTGTCCATTTAGATCTTTTGCCCATTTTGGATTGGATCGTTTATCTTCCTTTTGTTAAGTTGTATGAGTTCTCTGTAAATTTTAGAGATTAAACCCTTATCTGAAATATCATTGGTAAATATGTTCTCCCATGCAGTGGGCTTTCTTGTTGTTTTGTTGATGGTTTCTTTTACTGTGCAGAAGCTTTTTATTTTTATGTAGCCACATTTATTTTATTTTATTTTTTTAGTCTCCATTGCCCTAGGAGCTGTGTTTGTAAAGATATTCCAATGACATATATCTGCTATTTTGCTGACTATGGAATCTTCTAGGATTTTTATGGTTTCCTGCCTTACATTTAAGTCCTTTAGCCATTTTGAGTTTGTTTTTGTGTTTAGTGTAAGTTGGTGATCTAGTTTCATTTTTTTTGCATGTATCAGACCAAATTTCCCAGCACCATTTATTGAAGAGACTGTTTTGATTCCATTGTATGCTCTTGCCCCCTATATCAAATATTAATTGAACATAATGGCTTGGGTCAATTTCTGGGTTGTCTGTTCTGTTCCATTGATCTGTATGTCTGTTCTTGTGCCAGTGCCAGGCAGTTTTGAGAACGGTGGCTTGGTAATATAGTTTGATATCTGGTTTTGTGATCTCTCCAACTTTGTTCTTCTTTCTCAGGATTGCTGGGGTCTTTTTTATTTAACATGATTTTTTTGGAGAGTTTGTTCTAGATCTTTGAAGTAGGCCATTGGTATTTTAATGGGGATTACATTGACTCTGTAGGTTTCTTTGGGTAGTATGGATATTTTAATGATGTTGATTCTATCAATCCATGAACACAGTATGTTCTTCAATATGTTTATGTCTTCCTCTATCTCTTTTTTCAATGTCCTGTAGTTTTCCAAGGACGGGTCTTTTACCTTCTTAATTAAAGTTTAATCCTAGGTATTTTAATTTGATGCAATGGTAAATGGGATTGCTTTATTTGTTTCTCTTTCTGTAAGTTCATTATTGGTGTATAAAAAGGCCATAGATTTCTGGGTGTTAATTTTGTATCCTGCTACATTGCCAAATTCATTTATTAGGTCTAGTAGTTTTTTTTGATGGAGTCTTTAGGGTTTTTTATGTATAGTATCATGTCATCTGCAAATAATGACAGTTTTACTTCTTCTTTTCCAAATTGGATGCCTTTTATTTCTTCTTCTTTTCTGATCTCTATGGCTAGCTCTTCCAGTACTACATCAAGCAGAAGTGATGAAAGTGGGCATCCCTGTCTTATTCGTGTTCTCAGAGGAAATGAGTTTAGTTTTTGCCCATTGAGTATGATGTTGCCTGTAGATTTGTCATATAAGGCTTTTATTATGTTGTGGTATATCCCACTATTCCCACTTTGCAGAAAGTTTTTATTAAGAAAAAGTGTTGGATTTTTTCAAATGCTTTTCTGCATCAATTGATAAGATTATGTGATTTTTGTCTCTCAATTTGTTTATGTGATGTATCACATTTTATTGATTTGTGGATATTGCACCATCCTTGCATCCCCAGAATAAATCCAATGTGGTCATGGTGTATAATCTTTCTTAAGTAATACTGGATCCAATTTGCTAGAATGTTCTTGAGGATTTAACATCTACGTTCATCAAGGATATTGGCCTGTATTTCTCTTTTTTTGTGGTATCTTTATCTGGTTTTGGAATTAGGGTAATGCTGGCTTCATAGAAAGAGCTGGAATTTTTTCTTCCTCTTGAATTTTTTGGAATAGTCTAAGGAGGATAGGTTTTAGTTCCTCTTTGAATGCTTGGTAGAACTCCCCTGTAAAGCCATCTGGACGAGGGCTTTTGTTTGCTGAAAGATTTTTAATCACTGTTTCAATTTCTTCAGTAGTTATCAGCCTATTCAGGTTTTTTTATTCTTCTTGGTTGAGTTTTGGGAGCTAGTGTTTTTCTAAGAATATGTCCATTTCATCTAGGTTGTCCATTTTGTTGGAATAGAGTTGTTCATAGTATTTATCATAATCCCTGACAGTTCTGTGGAATCGGTTGTTACTTCACCTCTTTTATTTCTGATTTTGCTTATTTGGATCCTCTCTCTTTGCTTCTTGGTGAGCAAGGCTAGAGGTTCATCAGTCTTGTTTATCCTTTCAAAGAACTAGATCTTGTTTTTTTTTTTGATATTTTTGTACTGTCTTTTGTCTCTATGTTGTTTATTTCTGCTATGATCTTTATTATTCCCTTCTTTCTGCTTATGCTGGGCTTTTCTTGTTATTCTCTTTCTAACTCTTTGAGTTGTAGGATTGGATAATTTATTATCATTCTTTTTTTGTTTTTTGAAGTAGGTCTGTAGAGCTATGAACATCCCTCTCGGGACTGCTTTCACTGTATTCCATAGATTTTGGATTGTTGTGTTTTCATTGTTGTTTGTTGCCATGATGCTTTTTATTTCTTCTTTGATCTCTTTGGTAACCCAATCATTATTTAATAGCATGCTATTTAGCCTCCTGGTGTTTGATTTTTTTCATTGTTTTTATTGTAGACCATCGGAAAACACAGATATTTACATTACAATTCATAACAGTAGCAACATTACAGTTATGAAGTAGCAATGAAAATAATTTTTTGGTTGGGGGTCACCACAACATGAGGAACTGTATTAAAGGGTCATGGCATTAGAAAGGTTGAGAACCACTGCTCTAGGCAATCTCTGACCTTTCCGTCCATGGATTACCTCACCAGCTGTGTTTAATTTGCCAATTCTGGGTGGATATTATTCGATTCAGCTGTTCCTTCTATCTGCTCTCTGAGAACACACAGGTCCCATTCACATATTTGGCAACATTTTGTCTCTCCCTGGACAAACTTTTTAGGCACTCGCAGCCATGGAGGCTGGAGACTCAGTGTTTGTGTGTTCACAGCTGATCCCTTGTCTTTGTAGCTGTAGGGTCCTGGAAGGTATCTGAGGTCTCTCTAGTTGAAGGTAAGGCTGGGCTTCTGATCATAGCCACCTCCCCTTCAAGACAGCTATCCACGCACTCTCCTTTCCTTCCTCTCACTCACACACTCTCTTGCAGCCTGCCATCCCGTTGGCTGCCATCTTTGATTCGCCTTTTTTTCTCTTTATTTTGACATCATTGGTATGTTGTCATGGCTCCTCCCCAGACAGTTACAAGATATCTGCAGTTATTCCAGATTTTAATTGCAGACTTGGCAATGTCTGGGGAAATATACCTTCCTGTATACATTTTCTCAGATATGTCTTTCCATTCATGTCAATAAAGATTTTTGGTGGAGTGGAAAATTCTTAATCTACTATCAATATTTTTCAATCAGAATTTCAAATATGTACATCAAAAAATCAAATAACTGAACTTTAGGTCTTAATTGGGGAACCAGAAGAAGGCTAGGTATAATTAATGACCTTAATTTTGGGGGGATACTGCTTTTATAAAAATGAACATGCAGGCCTGGCTGGTACGGCTCAGTGGTTGAACATTGACCTATGAACCAGGAGGTCATGATTCAATGCCCAATCAGTGTCAGGGCACATGCCAGGGTTGTGGGCTTGATCCCCAGGAGGTGGCATGCAGGAGGCAGCCAATTGATGATTCTTTCTCATCATTGGTGTTTCTCTCTCTCTCCCTTAACCTTCCTCTCTGAAATTGATAAAAATATATATTTTTAAAAAAATGAACAGGTTATTTGAAACAAAAAATCAGATTTTAAAAATAAAATACATGATTGCTAAAATAAAAAAAGTTAAAATAGCAGAATGAATACAACTAAAGACTGACTGTCTAAGCTAATAGGTTCAACAAAAAGAGTGCAACCACCTGAAGTATTTATAAAATTTGAATAAATTAAAAAAAATTAAATACTATAGATCAGATTTGTTGATGGCATGGTCTCTGTGGCCATCAGAGGTAAAAGGGTAAAAGAGTAACCAAATACATACAAAGTACTAAAAAAGACAAAATAAAAGTTTTATTAAATAATTGAAAACTAAAGTTAAGGTAATTACATTGCATAACAGCTGTACTGGTCATCTCTGAGATCTGTTGACTATTATCTAAACATATGATATCATCATTTAGGAAAATATGTAGGATGCAGTAAAGAACATCTTTATTTTATGTTTTTTAGTGACTAAGGTATTACATATGTGTCCTTATCCCCATCTTGCCAAAAATTAATTAATTTGGAAAAAAGAATGATTAAAAATAAATCAATTATGCTTTCAACTTTAGAAGAGGAACAAGTCACATTTACAGACAATAAAACATTCAACATAGAATTTGATTTTGGGAGAGTTCATAAATGTATCAAACTAATTAGGATCACAGATCTTCATGAAACAGTACTTAATGATGTTTTTAATTAAAGTGGCAATAAATATTTTAAGGCCAATACTTAAAAAGAAGGCTATCCTAATATATAAAAACCCTGGGTCCATCACATCCACAATGACCGGGAGACTCGACCAACCGGAAGTCAGTTCTGCAGTCAGCACTGGGTTGCCATGGCGACCCAACACTAACTGCTATGGCTTCAGGCATGGTGACCCAGCACTGACTACTGAGGAGGCTGCAAATCATGCCCAGAGAGAGGCCTGAAGAGAGAAGCAAAGTCTGATCTGTAGCCTCTGTGTCAGCTGTTGATCAGCACTTACCTCTCTTTAGCTCTGGGCCTGGTCAGCAGCTCTGCCTCCATTTCTCTCCAGGCCTCCACCGGGACTGCTGATCAGCCCTGCCTTTCTATCAGGCTCCACTGATAGGCCCAGAGATGCTGAGTGGCATAGAAACCCACCAATCAGAACCAAATCTGGGTCAACTGTGAGGAGCCAATGGCTGCCTAGGAGGCAGAGCTTTTGACGCTGACTGGCTTAGAAACTGACCAATCAGAACCAAATTAGCCAGCAGAGAAAGGAAGTTGGGGTGGCAGATCAGGCTGGCAGAAGAGGGCAGTTTTGGGTGATCAGGCCAGCAGGGGAGAGCAGTTGGTGGCAAGGTCAGGCTGGCAGGGGAGGGCCATTGGGGGCGAGATCAGGCCAGCAGGGGAGGGGAGTTGGGGGCAACCAGGCTGGCAGGGGAGGGCAGTTGGGGGTGACCAGGCTGGCAGGGGAGGGCAGTTGGGGGCGATCGGTCCAGCAGGGGATCAGTTAGTTGTTAATCAGGCTGGCAGGGAAGTGGTTAGGGGATGATTAGGCTGGCAGGCAGAAGCAGTTGGGGGCAATAAGGTAGGCAGGCAGGTGAGCAGTTAGGAGCCAGCAGTTCCAAATTGTGAGAGGGATGTTCGACTGCCGGTTTAGACCTGATCCCCACAGGGATCAGGTCTAAACCGGCAGTCGGACATCCCCTGAAGGGTCCCAGATTGGAGAGGGTGCAGGCTGGGCTGAGGGGCACTCCCCCCAACACCCCTCCCCCCCCAATACACTGGGCCTCTAATATAGTTATAAATAAAACTTCACTATTTTAATATTGAGATGATTCAGTTTTCTAAAGTATTCCAAGATCTGATAAAACACAAAATCTTTGATTTCTAGGCAGATTACTTAAAAGGCAAAGCAAACCCTTTCATGATCTTTTATTAGAAGTTGACTCATAGTCCAAGAAAACCTGCTCTTCTGGGACAGTGATTTTCAATTAGTCTGACATAGCAGGTACTATTGTGCCACAAGAATTTTTAAAACGTGCAATACCTGACTATTTGGTCAGGTGACTGACTGCTTTTCCCTTAGATTGTTAAATAAAAAGATAACAACAGCCAAGAAAACAATAGCCATCCAGTGTGAATGAATCAAAATTATACCTATTTTGTTTTGTCAGATTGGCAAAAATTATATTTCTGGTGTGTCACAGAATTTTAGTAATTAGTGCGATCTGTATATTTCATTGTGAGCCCTCCATAAAATGAAAAAGATTGAAAATCGCTATTCTAAGAGATAAAGAAAAATGGAATTTTAGTTTTATGTAAATACACAATTGATAGTAAAGCTTATTTTAAAAAACTTCCATAACAAATTCATCCCATTTAGCCAGCTTAGTTATACAAGATAAGTCTCTCTCTTCTCAACTTTCTATATCCTTTTACATCTATTTAATTCACTTGTTCTTAACAATTAAGTTTAGATTACTCATGAAAATTTCATGAGGCTTTAAACACCTAGCCATCATCTTAAATTATTTTTTCTAACACATTTTATAACAGAGATAATATGAATTTATATGACTAGTCAACCCAGGTAGAAATAATAGTTTTATGCCCACATTAAATTTAATGATAACTCAGAAGGCATATCTAATTTAATCAAGCTAACAAACTAAAACTAGCTGTTATTTACTGAAGATTATTCTAGTTCTTATGAACTTCAAAAGCATTAGGGTTTGTTTCTCTATTTCTGAGAGTTTTGGGAGAACTTAATTTATGTATGCACTTACTTTAAGCCAATTAATTAGAGCTCCTTTACACATTAATTTGGCAATACTGTCTTGAGTTAGAAAAATGTCAAATATACATAACATACATCCATAGACATATAAACAGACAGAAACAGAGATCTAATAGCTTCCATTCCAAAATTTTGGCTATGAATGAGGTTCAACAATACAAAACTGACTAGTTTATCAGTAACTACTGAATCCAAATTGTGTCAAGTTAAGGTCAGCAACTCACATGGCTAAAGCTTTTCACTGCTTTTTGTGGAGAAGACTTTTAAGATTTCTATTTGCCTTTGACGAGTAATCTTAATGGAGACTGTGACTAGGTTTGGGGCACGGGGGCTTCTACAGCAGTCTGTATTATATTTTAATTATTTTTGAAATTAAATTTATTAGAATGACATTGGTTAATAGGATCATATAGATTTCAAGTGTACATTATTATGATACATTATCTGTATATCTCATTGTGAGCTCTCCACCCAAAGTCAGTCTGTATATTAAAAAGCCTCTTTCACAACATTTTTTTTTTCAGTCTCTATGGGTAGTATATTAGTTATCTCCTGGGGTATTTACACTTAAAAGATGTAATAAGATTTACATCTTCAAGGGACAGAGAAAGAATAAATGTTTTTATTTTAGGGAATTTTAGGGTATAGTTCTCTATTATCAGAGGTCTGAGTTAATTACTATTTAATGTTTCCTTTGTTTAATGGTCAGATAGCATGTGGTAATTTGTCCATTTCACTGTCAATCCCCACAACATCCTCCCTTTTGCTCTCCTAATTTTCCTAGGAATTCCACCTCTGAGAATCAAAATCAGGCTTTGTTACAAGTGGTCCAAGCTTAATCTATAGCAGTTTGTGCCCTCCTAGCTTTGCAAAACAGCATGCTAAGGTCTTCAATGTAGTATCCTGCTCTCCCACCTTGTTTGCTAGCTCCAAAGCCAGTAGTCATGGACAACCGCAGCTCCTTCACGAATCTCAGCTCTTCTTTCAACTTTCTCACTGGATCTTCAGCCTTTAGTTGGACTTTGGGGGCCAGCTGAACTGCCCACAATAGAGGCCAGTCCATTGCAGCAGCCCATCCTTTCCCTTTGCTACAGTGCACTATATAAAGTTCCTCAAACAAACAGTTACAACAGTGGCATTTTGGGGACAACCCTGTACTCACACGGCAGTCCACAGATGTCTAATGTCTAACATATGGGCCCCCTGGCCCCATAGAAGTTGATGGCCAACTGAAATATTTTCCCCAAGACCTCTTTTATGATCGCCTGGCTAGCTCACCAATTGTTGGTTCACAACCTCGTAATTTCTCTGGGTGACATCAGTAACTTGTCCTCGCACATGGAGGCAAGGAGAGACCGAAGAATGAGGTAGGCCACTCCAGATTGGTAGGTGGCAGTTTTGATAAGTAGGGAATTTATATATGAGGCATGTCTCAGGCAGCTGCAAGATGAATACCTCTTCACACCCATTCACCAGAATCTTACGTTTGTACAGAGGCCTGAGTGTGGTTCAGTCACACATTACAGTCCAGATTGTCTCAGAAACACATTACACTCAAGGCTTTGTCCTTGAAACAGCTCTGGCTATGGAAACGGTGAGAAGCACATGCATCCCAAGGGTGGTGATGGGGTGAGGAGCTTTCCTTCACCTGGGTCCAGTCCACAGATCAAAAGGTGGCCATGTCTATTCGATGACTGCTTTCAATAGTAACAAATCATAGGTCAGAGTGGGGATAAAGCAGAAACAGATTTGTCATCAACAAATGAATTGGAGCAGGAGAAACTAAATGGCCACTCAAATCCTGGGCTCATTTCTGAAAGGTATAAATTGGACTCGTGGCATTTGGTCAAAAATGAGAACAAATATGAGTCATATCTAGTGTGAAAAGTAAAAGATAATGACAAGAAAGTTTAGATGGTTATTTTCAGGACCATCTCACAATACCCAAATATAGCTTATTTTATAATGCTTACAAAGAAAGACAAGTTTTATAGTATTTTTACACAGTCCTATTATTTACAAATATTATTCTATTTGCATTATAAATTAATTCCCATTGATAGAAGTTACCATGAAACAAAATTGTGTTCAAAGTAAAACAAACAAAAAAACACACCCCACCTTTCTAAAAATCTATTATTATCAGATAGCAAGATAATTTCTTGGGGAGGTGAGAATTTTCCTATCTTTCAAATCATTAAGTAGGGGATGGAAGATGGCGGTGCTGGGGAGGAAGCTATTTATTGGATGGGGTGGGGATTGGTGTGCCTAGATAGACACTAAATTCTCTTCCCACCATCACATTCTAGGATTTGTGTTTCACATTCTAGTTTTTATTACTAGATACATTGTATCAAAGGACTCTTTTATTAAGTTTCTAGAGAGCTCTAAGTATAGAAAAGAGTTCATCTTGTATATTTTCCAGTCATTGCTAGTTCTTTCAAGGATTTTCCAGTTTTACTGAAAAGGGAATGCATAAGTAATGCATGCCTTTATTCAAACATTATCCTGGACTTTCAAGCAATGGGTGGTATTGTTCATTCTGAAGCTGGAGCTTCTCCCTAGAGGTCCTGCTCAGGCTTTGGTGATAAGGTCAGCATTATTCCACACATGCCCTCCTCACCTCATACCCAATGCTCTTCGGGATGCTAGGATACCGATAACGTTGCTCTAGTCACAGCAACTATAAAAGGCAAGTCTGGTAATTGATCACATTAACATAGTCACCCTATAGGACTGTTTACATAAAAATTGCTAACATTATTGACTGCTTCTTAAAGCACTATTTTCAGTGCCTTACATGGGGTGACTCTTCAAAACAGCCCTATGATGTTGATGCTAATTGTACTCTAATTTTAAGGGTGAGAAGTTTTGTAATGCTCAGATAAGTAAAAGAGCTCCATCACAAAGCTAGTGAGAGAGAGAATCTCAGATTTAAACACGGAAAATTTTGGTTTCAATCCCCTGTTTTTATTTTTAAAATATTTTTATTGATTTTTTTTTTTTTGAGAGAGAGTAGAAGGAAAAGGGAGAGAGATAGAAACATCAATGAGAGAAAACATCAGTTGGCTGCCTCCTGCGTGCCCCTCACTGGGAGTGGAGTCCCAAACCCAGGCATGTGCCTTGACCAGGAATAGAACCAGCAACCTTTTGGTACATGAGACCTTGCTCAACAACTGAGCCATGCATGCTGGGCATCAATCCCCTGCTTTTAATTGCTTAGTCCTTTAAATATGTTGCTTAAAAAAAGTTTGCTCATGAAACAATGCAGTCCATACTAAAATGTAAACAAAAAAGTGTTTGTTTTTAAACAATACTAACAAATAAGTGGCAGGGAAAAGGAGTAAAAAGAATATTGTACTCAGAGTCAAGACTTTGGATTGAGGGCCCTGATAAAACTTTATTTAATTCGGGATGAATTTTTTAATGGCTGTTACTCATTTGTAAAATGCAGATGATTTAATGCCCTGTTTTTGTCTCATTCCAGAACTTTCAGAAATCACTTTCACATGTATAATCTCATTTAATATTTACAAAAATTTTGTAAGAAACAGAGAGGCTCAGAATAGCTTCAATGTTACCCCTCCACCAAACCCATTCTGTTGTACAGATGATAAGGATGTTTGGGTGCCAAAGCTAGTGTCTTTTGTTACTATACCTTGCCGATCTATTTTGTCCATAAAAGCATTTTCTAAACTGTAAAATAATGCCAAAATTAACTTTTATTATTAATGTGGCATGCACAGTTTATTGGAATGTTTTTAGCAGAGGAAGGCAGCAAAGAAAGGATTAATTTTGGAATTGATTTCAAGAAGCCAAACTAGTTTATGTGAAAACCATATGCATTCTTAATTTATTTTGTTTAAATCCCAGAACAAATGGTAAACTGATGGAAGAATATGCTACTTCTCTGTGCTTGAGTGAATTCCTTATTTGTAACATGAATTGATAAATGTTTGAACAGCTGCAATTATAAAGTTAAGGAACCATACCACACACACACACACGTTTACCCCATCAGGGCTGTTGATTGGAACTGAGCCACAGAAAAGAAATCCATGAGTGAAATAAATATATTTTCATTCATTTGGCCGAACCCCTCACATGGCATAACTTTCTCTGTGGGAGGTTTACCTTAGAATGGAAAGAAAAGAAAAAAAATGTGAACAAACCAGCTTTCTTGATTTATTGTCTTGGAATAGTTTCTGAGGTATTGTTCTCTTTTACGTACAAGTGAAATACTTTTGCAACAGTTGAGGACTAATGGGAAGGAGCTGGGGGTGGGGACAGAGCTGTGGCCTTGGACACTGAACAAATCTTTAGTCTCCATTTTATCTTTGTAACTTAAGAAACATGAATAGGAGTGTTTGTTATTTCTTGTTTAATTTCTTTTTTTAGCACCTGTGCTCTAAGTATATGGTATTATGCAGGTGAGCCTGTATGTCTGCTTAATCCACATACAGTCATTGTAAGTCCTTTCATTGGTTATATATTTGAAATCCAAGCACTCAGTACTCTCTTGGTGTCTGGGAAGTCACATGAAAACTCACAACACATCTCAACTTCCCTGCTTTCTGCTAGAAATAGGTGAATGGGCTTGCATTTGTTCCTGCTCTTTACTGAGATATACATGGATCGCATAATATCATCAGAAGTGGATTCCAAGAACTCTAGAATATCCGATTCGGAAGGGGCCTTAGAGCTCATCATCACTTATTATGTGAATAGGGGATGTATTAAAGAAATTAGACTTTACCAAAATGTGGGCAGAACTAAAGAAGTTACAGTCTAGAGGAGAGTTGAACAATCTGAGAAGAGGTCCATGACCAGTTCACATTACACACTGATGCAAGTGGACACATGGAAATGTTCGTGTTAATCCAGGATAGCAAACACTTTCAGTCTGTGAATTGGGACCACACAGGGGGAAGCTGGGTGGGGGAGGGGGTAAAGGGGGAGCTGAATGGAAATCTGCTTGTCTCTGGAAATCTAGGCCTCAGTGTAGCTGCCATCTCTGTGAATCTGCAGCCAAGTCCCTGCTGGTGGGCCTGGGCCATAGGGCTAGCAGAAGGGAAGGTGAGATACCAGCAGAACAGAAGGAAATATATACACTGAGGTCTACTGGGCACCTTTGCATCTGCTTAACACCATGCCAGACTGAGGCAGCCTTCCAAAAGTAATGGCACCTGCTTCACTCTGACCTTCCAAATGTCAGACAAGTTCCTCTTTGGGGAACTCTAGCCTAAGACCATACACAGAAAGGGAGGCTGTGAAATTTAGTTCCCAGCCTTAGTAAAATTAGACAATGCACAATATAGCACAATGTCCAAAGTTCTAATTTTGCAGACAAGAAATCTGCTGCTCTGAGAAAAGTGACCCCGCCAAGCATGATAAATTAGGTGATGACAGATTCAGATCTAGGTTCAAGGTCTCTTGGTTGCTGGAGTACATTTTTTCTACTGCAGCTTTTGTCTAGTTTATATCTCTGTATGTGTGGAACACGAACACAATTATTTGAATGTGAACTAAAATCTTTATAAAGGTCATTCCTCAAATATTTTTATTGAAATTAACATATAACTTATGTATGGACATTAATATTATTGAGTGGGTTTTTTGTTGTCTTAACACTTCAAAGATGTTTGAATTTGCTCTGTTCCTCAGAGGTAGGAAAAGGGCATTTTGTGCACATGTGCTACATAATATGACTATGTGACATATTTTTCACCAAAACTATGTATCAGAAAATAATTGATATCAGGGAAGGGAAGGACTACAAAAAATTATAACAATTTTACTTGTGATTTATTGATAGATTACAATATATCCACCCTGCTAAGCATTTTATATCTCACACCTTTTTTCTCTATGATATTGTACTTTTTAAATTATTTTCATATAAATGTGAAATCTTATACACACAGAACATTAGGAAGCACAAGCGACTCTGTAAGAAGAGCCATGTTGCCATAAGTTCAAGAAGCCTAGCAGAAGATAACTCAGGTGGAGTCTAAGTAATAATTTGTTTTTTAGCTTCTCTTTGAGGTTATATGTGTTTCTTTGGGGGAATTCAGTAGAAAAGACAATCAATGAGCTTTGGTAAATATAGCAGGTTCCACAGTCTGGCATTAGGCAGATCTACAAAATGAGCTATATATGGGATATAGTCAGGGGAGTGGACTATTTGTTGTTGTTGTTTTTCTTCTAAGCTCACCATAGCCAACTACTAGCTGTCAGGAAATTTTAATAGCTAAGGTGTATGTCTTTAGTTCACAATAGTGACTAGAAGTAAGAGCAGGGACATCAGCACATGGTCTATGTTGATAAGAATCTTAATCAGGCCCACCGGAGCAGAAAGTATGTTGGTGGTAACAGCCATTATTGTGTTCATTTCTTGGGTCTCATTGTTAAATATGGGCTGATTGCTCTTTTTGTCTCTTGTACAGTTGTCATCCTGGATTGCCCTTCATGGTAATCCTGGTATTTCCCTTACCTGTCTCCTGTTGTTGGATCACCTGAATCTGTACTAAAATGGAAGACAAAATGAAAAGCTTTCTGAGAATGATTGGCTGTCTCCTGCACACCCCCTACTGGGGATCGAACCAGCAACCTGGGCATGTGCCCTTGACTGGAATAGACCTTGGGACCCTTCAGTCCATGGGCCGATGCTCAATCCACTGAGCCAAACTTGCTAGGTCTGTTTGTTCAACTTTTATGTTGAGATCTTCACTTCTATTATTTCATATAAATCTTTTTCTTATTGCTCTAAAGGTGAAAATTATATTTTTCCCCAAAGTCACTTCTTTTCACAAAAGCTGTATTTCTTTCAAATTGCTTTTTATTTTATTTTCTATGGTAGAGGTTTCCCTCAGCTATATGCCTACCCCAGGTAATTGTCTGTTACCGTTTAGGAGTGGAGACCCCGAAACATACTAAATTCTCTGTGTACTTGGTTGGGGCTTGTTACTTACAAGATGACTTGCTTAGATACTTGGCATGATGTTAGTTTTTCTCTTTAGTTTGGTCATATTGGAAGAAAACTGTCTTCCAATATTGTCAATGTGTGTGTGATACCTTTAAACATCTTTTTGCTGTATTTTAAGTGGGTTTTATTGGAGGGTGTGTGCATTCACTTTGTAAAAAAAAACTGGGATGTCTGTGTTACCTTATTAAGCCTCAGAGCAAACTAAAATGGAGGCAGGCGAGTGGAAAGTTTTAATCTTATCCTTGTGGGAATGAAGCTTCAGGGTTTTTTTAAGTGGCCCATGTTTTCATAAGTGTTGAGTGGATAAGTCAGGATATGAACACAGGGGAGGTTGATTCCATTGTCACTGTACTAAAGACCTGTGGCCCAGAAAGCAAATAAAAGGCTAGAAAACAGCTTCTCTGATAGTTTGTGAGATTATGACAGCTTCCAATATATACAGGGGTTAGCAAAAGTTGGTTTACAGCTGTGAGTGCATGAACCATACTTTATTCTTGTATTACTATTTAGTAATTATTGTATTATTTATTTGTATTGCAACTGTAAACGAACTTTTGCCCACCCCTGTATATAGGATAAAGAAGGAAACTATTAAAAAAAAAAAACACTTCCAAGTTAAGAAACAATATTATTTGAGTACATTACTTTAACTGAACATTTCCAATCCTTTAAGCCAGAGAAACACATTCTAAATATGTTAGTTCTATATCAAAACTAAACTACAAGGTTGTGCATTGCTCTCCCACCCCATTGCCACCTTTCTGGTCTTCACACACTCATTCTCTCCTAGGTTATCACAGTAGCTTCCTACATGATGACCTCACATCCATTCTTATCCACTCTTTACACTTAACGCACATGGGGAACCTATACATTTTCTAAAAAGTGTATTATGTCAGTTCCTGCTTAAATTTTTAAAGTTTTTTTCTAAATATAACAAAAAAGTAGACTATAAACCTGTAACATGGTCCACAGAGCTGCATCGGCAAATTCCTAGCTGTTTTCCCAACTGTTGCTTCCATTTCTCCCATCATAATGACTTTATTTCAGATCCTTGAAAGTGCCAGGAGTTCCCTGCTTTAGGGATTTTGCTTATACTCTTCCCTCTCCTCGAATGACCATCCACTGTGACTACCTCATAATCATCATTCAGAACTCATGTTAAGTCACTTCCCCAAGAGTTCTGGTATACCGTGTAATCCCCATGCCAATCGGATCCTTTTTGCTCCTTGTAATGTTTCAGATTTTCTACATATGATATCTAGGTGGTCAGAAAAAGAATCTAGAGAATCTGAAATGTCATACCTTCTATTGTGTGTATTTGCATCTTACTTTAACCACAAATATCAGAAGCAAATTATCAGGTGAGAATGTGCTCTTATGAATACACAAAGTGAGGGTTTAAGAACCCAGTCAATATGAGACGGTGAAGTGAATTAATACAGCATCAGGGGTCTTGGGCTTTGGCACTAAGTTGATGAGTCACCTTAGTCAAGTTGCTTCATGGACTTCTTCTATCTCTGAGGTGCAGAGATTGGAATAGAACAATTTCTCTAGATATTTCTGGCTTAATATTCTATGGCCCTTTGTTCTAAAACTTGGGTTTTAAATGATTTTTAAACACTTCCAAAAGCCCTGATAAATTTTTCAAAAATGTAAAATAAATCTTAAAACATATCATTTAAATTTTGTTATTTTTTTACATAATTAACTTCCTTGAGGAAGCTGATTTGCTTTCATAAGAGTTTTTCTTTTGATTTTAATTCAACTTTAAAGTTAAACTCTGTTTCCAGAGTGTACACCAATTGCTGTGAGAGGAGTGTAGTTTAAATGTACCACAGGAAGCAAAGAATAGAAAATGAAAATGTGATAATTAAATGTCCATTGTACACTGAGTGGCCAGATTATTATGACCACCTGACGTTTGTAGGCAAATTAGCCATACCTTGCATCGTATGGGATATGGAAGCCAAAGGCCTGTTCGAACACCTTTGCTGTCTGCAGTTGCCAAGGTAAAACGTCTCCAATTCGCATAGGAACATGAGGATTGGATAGTGGAGTATTGGAAAAAAGTCATGTGGTCCAATGAATCATGTTTCCAGTTGCATATGCAGATGGCAGAGTGAGAATTTTATGGAAACAGCATGAAAGCTGTACCCCACATGCATGAGTACAACCCTTCATACTGGTGGGGGCAGTGTTATGGTTTGGGGCATGTTTTCCTGGCATGATTTGGGCCCTTTAATTCACGTGGAACAACGTCTGAATAGCACAACATACCTAAGTATCGTTGCTGATCAAGTTCATCCTATCATGTTGATGGCATATGGAGATGGCTTCTTCCAACAAGACCGTGGGCCATGCCACAGTGCTCGTATTGTGCAGGAGTGGTTTCAAGAACATGAGGGAGACTTTACCTTGCTTAGGTGGCCCGCACAATCACCAGATCTCAATCCAATGGAGCATTTGTGGGACAAAGTTAAAAGAGCCATCAGGCAGCTGGTTCCACAGCCATCAAATCTCACAGAACTGGGCAGTGCTGTTCATCAGGCATGGTGTCAGATTCCTCACAATACCTTTCAACATCTCATGGAGTCAATGCCAAGAAGAATTGCCACAGTATTGAAGGCAAAAGGTGGCCCAACGAAGTACTGATGGGATGGTCATAATAATCTGGCCACTCAGTGTAAAAGCTATAATAGGTTCGGTGTAAGGACTTGGAAATGAAACATCCCAAAAGTATAAGAAGATATGCTTTCTAAATATGCAATTCTAATAAATGTGTGTAGGGTAGATTCCAGTATTGCCACAGGCCAAAATTAAATTAATGATTGAAAAGAAACACTATTAATTAGCCTGTTGCTTCACCTGTGATGCTAACACTTAAGTCTGAATGAATATACTAGTGAAGAAAGTCTAAGTTTTAATTTACAGTGATTGAAGCTTTATGGGCAGTCAGATGGCAGTGTTTGATCATTCTAATCTGTTGTCTTATTTCTTCTCTGAATAACACCATGGGAAGCTATCCTCAAGGATATCATGAGTGGATCAGATCCATCACATTTTAACTATGAATCTAAAGAGTTCTTTGGCAAAAAAGCAATCATACTTATTTTAAAATTTTACAAAACCAAAAAGGGCTATACCTTGAGTACTAAGTGATATTTTACTAATCATATATTTTGGAAAAAATATCACTACTGAAACTAAGACAAAGCAGACATACAAATTTAAGAAAGTCATTGTAAATGAGACTAATAATCAATGGGTCTTGTTGTATAGTCTCATGTACAGAAGCCTCTGTAAAGGACAAATTGTTGGAAAGAATATGGATGTGCTGAGGCAGTAACCTCAAAGGTTAATGTGCTTTGTAATTATTCCTTATATACCCATAATGATAATAATTCCCTAAACATGTGAAGCATTTTAGTTTTCAAAAGGCTTTTGTACCCATGGTTAACAATATTGTGAAAGCTAAAATAAAGTAAAAATTTTTCTCAATTATATATTTTGTTTTCTTAGCAAAATGCTTTATATATATAAAAGCATGTTGAATAAATTAATTTGATTCACACAAAATTTAGGTGAGGCATATGTGCAAATATTATTTTACAATCCGACATATCTAGAAACAGTTTCAGTGAGTAGCTAGGGTGCCTTAATTAATTGATACTAGGAAAATGACATGATCTATATTCTTTGATGTTTTAGCCTTTAAGGATCTATAGATAAAATCCTGAGGAGGGAAAAGGAAGAGAAATGGTCAACAAAAATTTAGAGATGAAACTTCAAAGGATACATACTTTTCTTTGAACACTATTATGATATTTCTAAGAATTGATCCACAACATACATTTCTTACATGGACAGATAGAGAACAGTCACAAATCATAATTCAGTTGTTTATTAGCTTTTACTATCAATACACTGTGGTTTAACTCAGTTTTTGTTGTTGTTGTTCTCTGTGTGTGTGTGTGTGTGTGTGTGTGTGTGTGTGTTAATGTACAGAGACAACTCCTCTAACTTTTTACAGTGTTCACCTCAAGGTTTTATCTTTTAAGGCTTAAGGAAGGTATTTGAATCTTTCTTCAGTTCTTTGATGTCTTAAATGAGGTAAAATTGAACTGTGTCTTAAAAGATAAATGGGTTTGTATTCCAGTTGTAGAATTGGGTGAGAAGTGCTTCAAATGAAGGCAATCATGTGAACAAAGTCCTAAGGTGATAAACTACTGAAAATAGATTGGGGGACATGTGAGATCTTTGAAAAGGAAACATTTCAGGATGGAGCCAGATTATGAAGCACTCTGAATTCTAACAGAGCACTTTCTCATTGTGGAAAAGCTCATGATGGTTATTCAGCAGGTGGGGGCATGGCAGCGTGTATCACTAAACTTTTTTAAAAAAGTATAATGAGGGCATAGCAAGATCTCTGCTTTACTGAGATCATTCTGGCAGTAGTAAGAGTGATAGTGTGTGTGTGTGTGTGAGTGTGTGTGTTAGAAGGGAGAACTAGAATAAAAAACAGCAGAATCATCATCTGAAAGAGACTATTTCAAAGGTCCAATTAAAATGGCAAAACATATCTGCCACTTACTAGGTATACAGCATAGGACAAGTTACTTCTCTCTAAGCTTAGTTTTCTTCACCTGTTTCAATGTGGTTGTTACTAGGATTAAGAGAGACATTATACATACAATTATAACATCATGCCAAGTACAGAATAGGTGCTCAGTAAGTGTCTATTATATATTAGGCCAATTAAGATATATAATTTTCATGAATATGTTTCATTAAAATATTTTGTTCTTTTCTCAATGAAATGTTTTCATAGCTGAGACACAATGTTGGACAAAGGTAAACATGCACACCAACAATGTATTTTCCAAGACCTCCCTCAGTGAAGGGGGCTTTGCTAAAGGGGCCTGTAGCAAGGAGGTCATGTTGTCACCTGGAGCTTCTGTTCATTTGCACTATACAACCAGAAGGGCAACACACCCATGAAAGAAGACTCTGTCACACTTGAGAAGCCAAGCGTGATCTCTGATGTTTGCTCTCCTCACAGAGGGAGTCAAGCATAATGTTTCCCTTATCCTACAGTGTTTTTCTGACACTGCATCCTCTTTTATCATCTTGCATTTCTTTGACCCAACCTGTATGTAGGATGGAATGGTAGAAATACTTTCCATTATTTACTGCCTATTTCTCCATCCCCTTAAATGGCTTAGACTGTCTTCTGGAGGAAACCAAGTAGCAGTGATGGGAAAGGGCAAGACTGGAACAGCTATATACCATGAACAAGGTATATAGCAGGCTTTGACAACCAAGGAGATTCTATTCTATCATTGGGATTGGTTTCATCTTTTTAATACCCAAGGATTATCATAAAACTGGGCCCACAATGTTCAATAGATGCATATGGAATTTGAAAGCAGTGGTTATTTATGTAGTCATCATTCATTCACTAAAAACAAAACAAAACAAAAAAAACACCTAAGCACTTAAACATGTTTTATAGTCAGATGCTGTATTAAAGAGTAGGACATCAGGATAAATAACATTATTTAATCCAAATATTTACGGAATATTCACCATGTACTTGGTTCCCTACAATCCATGTGGGAATCCAAATGTGACTATGCATAGTTTCTCCTCTCAAAATGTTCCTTATCAAGAGATCCATAAGCAAAAAATAAATAATTCTTGTGGTCTTTCATTTATAATTTATAGTTAAAACTAGAGGCCTGGTGCACAAAATTCATGCATGGAGGGGGGTTCCCTCAACTCAAGCTGCACCCTCTCCAATTGGGGACCCCTTGCAGGATGTCCGACTGGCAGTCAGACATCCCTTTCACAATCTGGGACCACTGGCTTCTAACTGCTCACCTACCTGCCTGCCTGATTGCCCCTAACTGCCCTCTCCTGCAGGCCTGATTTTGCCCCCAACTGCCCTCCTCTGCTGGCCAATTTGGTTCTGATGGGTCAGTTCCAATGCCAGCATCAAAAGCTCCACCTCCTAGGCAGCCATTTGCTCTCCATAGCACCCAGATTTGGTTCTGATTGGTTGGTTTCAATGCCAGTCAGCATCAAAAGCTCCACCTCCTAGGTTGCCATTGGTTCCCCACAGCACCCACCTTTGGTTCTGATTAGTTGGTTCCTATGCCAGTCAGCATCTCCAGGACTATCTCTGGGCCTGATCCAAGAGGCAGGGCTTAACAGCAGCCCCTGAGGAGGCCAGAAGAGAAAGAAAAGCCTGGCTGTTGGCAAAGATCAGAAAGAAAGAGGGAGAGAAAGCGAGAGGTAAGTACATTGATCAACAGCTTCCACTGAGGCTGCAGATCAAACCCTGACTCACTTTCTGGGTCTCAGCCACCTGGGCAGTAAATGCTGGGTCGCTAGGCTGCAGCTGGGCAACCCAGAGCTGACTTCCGATGGTCTGCGTTTGGTCGCAGGCTCGGCCCCTTCCCAAGCCTAAAGCCTCCACCCCAGGCTTTAGGCTTGGGAAGCAGACACACCCCCCCGACCACCACCACCACTCTGATCGCAGGCTCGGCCCCTCCCCCCCCCCCCCATGGCCGGCTGGGAGTGACCTGGGTGCCCAGGAGGCTCCTGGGACCCAGGTATGTATGCAAATTAACCACCATCTTTGTTGGGTTAATTTGCATACTCACTCTGATTGGCTGTGGGCATAGCGGAGGTATGGCCAATTTACATGTTTCTCTATTATTAGGTAAGATAGGCTTCATGTCTACTTCCTGCCATTTTATCTAAAAAGAATCAATCATCTGAAATATGTCTTTTCACATTTCTCTTTTAGAACACTTATCTCTTATACTGCTGGAAAGATAGAACATATATGTTTTCCTTTGTAAAGGAATTCCATATGGTGGCTTCGCCTCACCCTTACACTGTTGAATACTATTTGACATTTAGTTGGGTCATCTTCATTAGTCTGGCATGTTGATTTTTGAGATTTTCTAAGGAGGCAAGTGAGCATTCATACTAAAGAATCTCAGCATGCTATAGATTTATGACCCTTTGACTCTTAAAGAATTACAAAAATGATTTTTTTGATCTCAGGTTTATTTATCTCCCTGTCATGAGATACAATTCTGACTATATTTGCATGCATCTTTATAGTTTGAAGAATGTTTGAGAGAGCGAATGTATTCTTTTTAATAACATTTACTCATTTAAGTTTCTTTAATACGAAATATGGTAAATATTCCTGTGTTAATATTAAATTTTCATCAGAGACATGAAAAGTTATAGGTTAGGATGGAGGAAATAAAGGACTGATATCTCTACAGTTAATGTGCGACATTATGTTAAAATAAATATTTGAACTATTAGGTGTTAGCCATATGAAGCAAGAGGGGCAAACAGTTCCTCTTTTAAAGTGTCATCTTGGGACACCTGGAGGATATCTGTGTCTGTGATTAGTAATGACAGTTTGAGAGATTGGTATTTAGGTGCCTTATTTTCCCAGAATTACCTCAGGGAAAGAAGAAAAAAGTTTGCATTCTGTTGTGATGTGTATTAAAATATAGGGTTAAATCTACCCAATTCTTCCACCTGTAAGTTTGATGTTGGAATGTGTCCAACTTCCTAAGAAAAGTCCTCTAAAGGTCGCTGGGGGAATATACCAATTACATTCCTTCATTTAAGATGCTTATCTTCTGATTTCTACCATAAAGTCAAAGGGAAATTTGGTCTAAGTATGCTGTTGTAACTAAATTAATAGTCACAGTTAAATTAATCCAAAAGATTAATATTTGTTTTTGTTCAACCCAACACGGGTATGTTAAATGAAGCTCAACATTTTTGCCAATTTCAATCTCTTTTAACACTATGTGGACAATTTTTCCATCTATTAAGCTACTACTAATCAATATACCACTACAAATTTATTACCTGGAAATGCCACATTTATTATTTGCATGCATATAAGCTTCTAGTTAACCTAGGCTCAGATGGTGCACTGAAAATGTCAGTATATTTTTCTTAAGTTGGAGAAAATAGATATTGTATAGTTCAAGAGTCTATTGATTTAAGTGCTGATGTAATAAACATGAGGTGTTTCCTGAAAAGAGCCAGAGTGTAATCTATATTCCTAATAGAATGTCTTACCAACTTTTTTTGTTAGTAAATCACATTAAAGCATTACATTAACTTAAAAGGTGGTGGGTTTAAGCTTATTTATTACTGCTTTAAGAAATTCTGAATGAATTAATACACATTTAACCATTTAAGAAGATAGAAAATCCATTAGAATATCCTAAACCCATTGTTTATGTTTCTTTGCCTGACCTAAGCTGTCAGAAAGCAATGATGACTATCTGGTTTCAAGTGTAACCACTTCAGTGAAGTGGCAAAAATCCTTTCAGAATAAATATATTACTTCCTTCTTGTTCTGCTACCTGTTGTACACAGGAGTCATTTCTTTAGATGTGATGGCTCTTTCTCTTAAGCTGAATTTGAGTATTTACCATCTAAAGCAAAGATATCAACATTTCTAGTGCCTGGGAGAGCCTTTGGCCTTCCTGTCATAAAGTACTTGTTTTTGTCCCATTTTATTCCTATACAAACAAACTCTACTACTAAAGACTAATGGGGAATAAAAAGCAATCATCAAAAACTACTCCTAGAACTATATTTTACAAGGGCTAAAGACCATCTCCCAAAGGGGAAAATGGTGTTTTTCCCTATGGATTTATCCAAGCAACATTTCCTATGAACCAAATTGTTACATTTTTCTTCTCGTATTACTTCCTTACAGAGTTCCACTACAAGTAATGTCTTCATTGAACGTTCTTTCATGAATGTGTTACCCAGGAGAGTCATTCTTTCAAAAAAGAGGTGAGATATGTGAGGACAATCTTTGAGACTAAGGTAAACTTTTTTTGTGTGTCTGTCCAGTTGTACTACTAAAGAACACTTAATCTTCTGAATGACACTTCAGGCTCCTTTGCTACTCAGAAAAAAGAATTATTAGAAAGAGCTCTGATGAAAACCCAGATTTAGCTATACAAAGAGGCTCAAGACCTTTAGAGAACCATGAGCTTACTGGCATGCATATTATTTACATCAGACAACCAAGTATATTTTAAAGTATCATATTTTAATAAAATGAATGCTTTATATCAAGCATGTCAAACTCACAGCCAGTGGGCTGCATGCCTCATTTATCATATAAAGTTTATATAGTAAGAACAACAATAATGATAGATAAAAAGTGGACCCACTGTGTGCTGACACTACATCATCTCCTTTTAATTATATAAATCATATGAGGTAAGTGTATTACCTATTTTTCTATTTTATAGATGAGGAAGGTGGAGGTCAAATAATGTAGTAATGATAATAATAATCACTTATCCAATGCTTATTGTTTACCAGGTCCTGGTTTTAAGAGCACAATCATACTAACTCAATCCATCCAAAAACCACTAAATAGATATTATCACTTGTTCCAATTTTTAAATGAGGTAATGGAGCACAGAGAAGTAAAGTAATTGCTCTAAGTCTCAGCTATTAAGAGGTGGAGCTGGGACTGACTGCTGATATTGGGTTCCCAGAGCCATTGTCTTTCCACTGCATTGCATTGCCTCTACCTCTCTACACAATTAATTACTCAGAGATTTATGGCTGGTTAGTGGTAGTGGTGGGCCTCAATTTCAAAGTCTGTGTTCTTACTCTATATTACTCTATTAAAGGCCTGTGGCTTTTGTTGTATATGCAGGTAGGAGCAGAGTGAACAGTGATAATCTTTGCCCTTAAAATTTTTACTTTTTTGGTGGCACAGCTGCTTGCTGTTTCCTTAAGGGACCTACCAGCCCAACCAACACTGAAACTTCTCCAAGGATTATTCTGGAATCATTAGGAATTTCTGCATTATGACTCCTGTAACTTTGACTATTGAATGAGTCAAGGGGGAATCTCTTACCCAATATATTTGTTGAGTTTCTTTCCTAAATAAACATTTGTAATTAGTAAGAGTTAAACTATTGCTAAGGCTTTACCCTTCAGTAAGGAGAAGCAAATGTTTGAACTGATGTCTGAACTGTGAAGAAAACATACTTCCATTGGGAAGTAATATCAGTTTTAAAGTGTTCACCTCTTGCTTTTCTAGGTGAGAAAATGATGGTGTGACAATGAGTTAGTGACAGTGAGTCTAATCTTTAATTCAAATATTTTATGGTCCCCATTTAGTCTCTAAAACAAATGTAGTAATACTGAAGGGAATACAATTTATTTTTGTAGACTCTAAATAACATTGAGAGAGAAGTAAAGAAAAAAATAGATTTTTGAGAGAATAAGATCCTAAAGGTTTTGCTAAATTTATGACTAATAAGACCTTAAGTGTTATGGGAAATGAAATGAAATTAAGAGTCAGATGCCCAAGTTCAAGTCCTCACTTAAATCAGGATTCACTCTTACAGATAAAGTTCACTATGTGCAGTGAACTTTATTTTTAATAAAAAAAAAGTGACATGTTTTCAGTCTTTCTCCTCCTTGGTTAACAGCAACCTCTTCTTTTTCTGAGTTCTACAGTTTATAACATTTACCTGAACTGTCATATATTGCCATCTATTATCATATATCATTATACATTAGCTGTTTAAGGGTGAAGTCCATGAATTCCACCTTTTTACAGTCCCTGTCACTTGCCAAAATTCAACTTGGGTTGAGTACTTGTTGATGGGTTGAGATTAGGGCTCTATTAGACAGGTATTCTTTTAAAATTAATTCTTTATAAATATAAGTAGAATTCAAGTTTATAATTTACTAATAATAATGACTGCATTAAACTGGAAACCTAACTTCATGTAAGTAGTTTCAACTAATTATAGAAATGTAAATATGATGATGGATATAAGGACTGAAATTATTATCAGCTAACATAAGCTTATTATTTGCAAAATGACTAGTAGACCTTTCTCCTAAAAACCCTGTCTTTGAGCATTGGCCTATCAATAAATGATATATTTATACTAGTATTCATATGGTGAAGAGCTATAAATTTTTAGATGAATTGTCTCATGAAAGTAGAAGGAAAAACTTGCCCTTCTAGATTCATATGGCTGAAAATATATATATATATTTCCAATACTGTTTATCGTGGGAGGTTTCACTTTATGATTTTAGCTCAAAATGAGCAAGGGTATTTTAATCTAACTCTTAGAGTTTAGGGGATCTCAATTATATACTAGGACAGTGGAAAGAGTACTAAAATAAATAGTATGAGACTAGAAAGAGCACTATACAGAATCTGGAGATCTTTTAGAAGTCCCCACACTGTTGACAGCTTTCTTTGTGACCTTGATTAACAGCAACATCATATATATATATATATAAATATATATAAATATATATAAATATATATAAATATATATAAATATATATATATATATATATATATATATATATATGCTTAAGTGACCATTATGACTGGCTGACCAAACAACCAGTTGAGCGGTTGCTATGACATGCACTGACCACCAGGGGGCAGACGCTCAACGCAGGAGGTGCCCCCTCGTGGTCAGTGTGCTCCCACAGCAGGAGCATTGCCTAGCTAGAACCCGGGCTCATGCCTGGCAAGCGCAGCTTCAGCAGCAGGAGCCTCTCCTGCCTCCACAGCAGCACTACTGAGCAGCGACAGGTGCAGCCGGGCTGAGATGGGTGGGAGTGATGCAGTGTGGGCCCCAGCTCAGGCTCCTCCCTGGCCGCCTGCTGCTTCTCAGTCTGCTACATCCCTCGAGGGATTTCCAACTGCCAGTTTTAGCCAGATCTCTGCAGGCCTGACCTGTGGGGATCGGGCAGAATCATCGGACATTCCCCGAGGGGTCCCGGATTGTGAGAGGGCATAGGACAGGCTGAGGGATCCCACAGGTGCACGAATCCATGCACCGGGGCCTCTAGTATCCATATAACAGTCTATTCCAGCAATAGCATACTTCTGATTCCTCAAGATACAAGTTCTGCATTCTTACTTCCATCTTCTGTCCCAACTCTGCTACCTTTTTTTTTTGTTTTAGTATAGTATTACTTTGATATCCAAGAGTTCCTTACTCTGGGATGAAAATTTCAAGTTTATAAAGAAAACAATCTAAGGTTGAAATAGCCTTTTGTGTTGTAAAGAGCTATAGAGTCTCAAGAGATATATGGTGACTGCAATAAATAGTCTTGGTAGCTATGGTGTCAGTCAGTTAACAAGGCCGAAGCGAGCAATTTTCCTTGATGCTATTTACCTATTTTCCCATTATACAATTGTATTTGCTTTGGATAAATTCTTCTTAATAAATGCACTCAAGTTAATATATATATGACACAGGGTCAAGTCACCTATTGGCATTGATCCTTAGTTCCCCATGTATAAAATAGAAATAATAATATCTGCTTAACAGAATTTTTATTATTGTTAAATAAACATGTATCTGAAGTATTTAAATATCTCTGAATATTTCCAAGTTCAAGAGATATTGATGATAATGGCACTTTTCAGAAAATAAATTAAGGATTTGAGAAGATACAGAAACTCAGATGTTTATCCTAGAATAGGTGACTGTGCAGCGTTCTAAGTAAAATGCCAGCAATTTTGAATTTAAAGTAGCTTCAAAACATTGAACTTACCCCTAAGCTTAAACATTAACCAATATTTGCCTTAACAAGAAGAAATCATTCACCTGAATACAGCCTATTTAATTAGATAATAATAGTAATTTTGATAAAGTTGATACCATGATATTTTGGGGATAATCACCCTCCAAACATTTTACATCTTATGAAATCACTTTTTCTAAGAGTGTGGCTTCTTACATAGTGAGAAATTTTTTTTTACATATATCTTTTCTTGTGGATGTTGTAAAGAAGGGTGAAACAGTTATTCTGTCATCAACGACATCAAGAGTGACTCAGAACAAATGCATACCTATTGGGTTGGAAGAAACTAGGTATATGCAGGGAGAAAGTTACCTTTCTTTTTTCTACTGAAATTGCTTTAGCTTCAAAAGAAGAACTTAGCCCAGTGAAAACATTGCTCCTAACAGTAATATAGCTCAGAAATCTAAAGTGTTTTTACAGGATTTTTCAATGCCTGCTGAAAAATCCCATTATTTCAGAAATAGAGTTGAGCCATAGAAATCCAAGACTAGTATTTTCATATCCCAATTTGTTCAAATCCCAATGCTTCTGAATCATGTACAGCCAAAGAGTGAGTGAGTCTTTTGCTTGCTTGCATGTCCCAGCAATCACATCATCACAATCCAAGGACCTGGCAGCCTGTCTCCAGGGAGCAAACATCACATCTGAAATGTGTGGCTTCATTTTCAAGAACCTCGAGGAGTAAATCATCCTATATAATAAAGATGTAATATGCAAATTGACCCCATGCCCTCACAAAATGGCTGCCTATGACCAGGCCAGCAGGGGGGTTAGTGAGGGATGACCAAATGATTGAACAAGCAGACTGCATGGGGTGACCAGGCCGGCAGGGGGGTTAGTGAGGAACAACCAAATGACTGAACAGCAGGCTGTGTGGGGTGACCAGGCCAGTGGGGGGGAGGGCCGTTGGGGGCGACCGTGCCAGCAGGGGGGGCAGTTGGGGGCGATTAGGCTGGCAGGAAGACAGTGAGGGGCAACTAGGCCAGCGGAGGATGGGGGGGGGGGCTGTTAGGGGTGACCAGGCCAGCAAAGGGGGGCAGTTGGGGGTGACCAGGCCAGCAGGGGGGGCAGTTAGGGGCAAACAGGTGGGCAGGCAGGTGAACGATTAGGAGCCAGCATTCCAGGATTGTGAGAGGGATGTCCAACTGCCCGTTTACTGGCAGTTGGATATCCCCCGAGGGGTCCCAGATAGGAATGGTTCAGGCTGGCTGAAGGGACCCCCCCCCATGCATGAATTTTGTGCACTGGGCCTCTAGTGTAAAAATAATCAGGAATATGGAAGATATTAATTAAATATCTTTCTGATTCTTTCCAACTTTTTTCTGAAGAATAACCTAGGTGGCGGCAGCTGCTATTTGGCTACTCCAGAGCTCATAAAGGTACTTTAACAGGATTAAGCAAAGATCACAGGCACACAGGCACACAGACTGGGGTTAGTGGTATATGTTTATGATGTGATTCAGCTCTTAAAACAGGAGCAGAAAAAAAGGTATAGACATCTTACAGATATAAAAGAAAAAAGTTCATCTAATGACTGGTAAGCAAAAGTGTCTGAGGGTATCTCACTTAAAAATAAAATATTCTAATCTCATCAAGTTCTTTAGAGTATTTTTCATGTGAGCTAATTAAATCTTATAAAAATGGCACATGTCATGATAAGTGGGGAATTTGACTTTATATGAAAAACTCCCAAGAATGTGATTTCTTTATTAGAGTTAATCAGAGGCAGAATCATTAGAACTTTAGTAGACATCCTAGATTGTAACTGGCTATGTAGGTCAAGACAGTGAATCCTATATAATAAAGAGGTACTATGCAAAGTGACTATCACTCCAACACACAAGATGGCCGCCTCCATGTGGTCAAAGATGGCTGCCACAAGATGGCCAGCAGGGGAGGGCAGTTGTGGGCAATCAGGCCAGCAGGAGAGGGCAGTTGGGGGCAACAAGACTGGAAAGGGAGAGCAGTTAGGGGGAACCAGGCTGGAAGGGGAGGGCAGTAGAGGGGAAACAGGCCTACAGGGGAGGGCATTTGTGGGGGACCAGGCCTGCAGGGGAGGGCAGTTAGGGGCAATCAGGCCGGCAGGGGAGCAGTTATGTGTAGATCAGGCTGGCAAGGGAGTGGTTAGGGGTAATCAGGCTGGCAGGCAGTAGCAGTTAGGGACAATCAGGCAGGTAGGCAGGCCAGTGGTTGGGAACCAGCAGTCCTGGATTGTGAGAGGGATGTCCACTGGGATCAGGCCTAAATGGGCAGTCGGACATCTCTCAAGGGGACCCAGATTGGAGAGGATGCAGGATGGACTGAGGGACACACCCCCTCCCTGTGCATGATTCATGCACCGGGCCTCTAGTCTTATATATTTGTGGTTAGTTTATTTGTTTCTTTGAAAGAGAAAGTGATTCTAACTAACTTAGCTAGTAATTACATTGGACACTGGTTTTCAATTAGATCATTTATATCAGGATCACTGGTGAGAAAATAAAAAGGGGATAAGACCCTGATCCCAAAAACTCCTAATCAAAATGTTTGAGGGAAGGCCCAAGAGATATACCCGGTTAAACCACTCTTCATTCACAGATGTACCCATGCACAAATACCTTTCTTCTGAATTATTTTTCTCATGCATTAATATTTTACCCATATTCTTTTGACACTGAATTATTTTTCACTCACCTTGTTTCTCTATTAGACTATAAGAAAATTAATTGAGATTAACAGTTACTCTTTACTGAATTTTATATAAAGCAAGCTTGTTTATTTACAATCAGTTCTAAATAATGAACATTAATAACCTATTTACAACCAAATCTAATATTTTCTGAATATCAAGTAGGAGTCAGACACTGTGCTAGGTTCACAATTCAAAGATGAATAACACCGAGTTCCTGACCTCAAGGACCTCACAGTTTAATTGCAGAGACACCGACCTCACTCTAATTACAGAGCAGTCAGAATCAACGCCTTTCTTCTGAACAATACATATATCTTTATACTGATCTCATAATTGTCTTTGCATGCTTTCTGTGTCACTGTATCAATATCTATCTCCCAAAGTAGATTTTAAGTCTCTTAGAGTGGAGAAATACCTGCATTCCTACAAGTCTGTTGGTACCTAGCATATAACAGAGATAAGTAAATTAAACTGATAAGAGAAAACAGGCAATATAGTTGTGCAAATTTGATTGTTGACAATCATCAATCAAGTTGCCTCAATCTTGCATAAAGGTGTAGAATCCACTTGTTTCCCAAACTAGAAAATTCAAGGTCATTTATTTACACTCCAGTCTCTATATCCAAATCCAGAGAGATTTCTGCCAAAGAGCACAGAATATGACTGATTATATTTTAGGAATCCTGTTCTTCTCTGCTCTTTCATTGACTTACTTAAAAAAGATAATTTTTCACTTGGACTTCTGGAAAAAACAAAAGCACATCATGTTGCATTTCAGATACCTTTATCCTCACTCAGCCGTCTGCTTTTTCTCTAAAACTAGCTTCCTGGCCTAGCTGGTTTGGCTCAGGGGGTAGAGCGTTGGCCTGCGGACTGAAGGGTCTCAGGTTCGCTTCCAGTCAAGGGCATGTACCTTGTTGCAGGCACATCCCCAGTAGGGGGGTGTGCAGGAGGTGGCTTATCAATGTTTCTCATTGATGTTTCTAACTCTCTATCCCTCTTCCTTCTTCTCTATAAAAAATCAATAAAATACATTTTTTAAAAAATAAATTAAATAAATAAATAAAACTAGCTTCCTAAGGATCAGCGTTGATCTCCCTTTCCCATGCTTAAAATCCCCCTTTGCCGCTCCATTACTAAGAAGACAATGAAAACACTCATCAAAGGAGCTTTTTATTCTTCTTACAGAAACGTATGTCTCCAGGCTCATCTGTAACCTCTCTCCCCACTGTCCTTCAAATAAGTGAGACTCTTAAGCATTCCGTGTCTTGCCACATGCTACTGTTTTCTTTCGGGAGGTCCTTCCTCATTTATATGCCTGGTAAAGTCCTAATCAGGTTGCACACCAATTCTCAGTACTACATTTGTGAAGCTTCCTGGAATTATTCCTATAAAATTCGTATTTTTCTGTTCCATATAGTGAAGTTCAATTTTCAGGAAGACGATACAATTCCAATTTAAAAAATGAAGTAAGGTCACTACAATAGCAGAAGCTTCTTTCTAAAATGCAGATAAGTTTAAAAGAGCTCATATACTAAGAACATCCTTGGAATTTACCTAACACTTCACAGTGTGTCATAAATTTATGTGTATTTAATTTTAAACCAGGAAGACAAATATTTCTACTCAATAATATTCAAATCAAAGAGCTAGACTCTATGCTTTTTTCTACTGCTAAATGTTTTTCTAGACCTTTCAAGTTTGTTAGATCTATGTGTCTGTGGACAAGATTTCTACTGACATTTCTGCTAGTCTGGCTAGTGAACAAACTAGGAGTCTCCTGAGAGAGGCTGGATGGAGGTACTAGAGGACTGTATGAAACTCAAAAGCAAAACGTAAGGGGCACCACCGAAAACAGTAACTCTTCTAAGAAACCAATCTGAGCTCTTCTTTTTTTTTTCAAGATACACACACACTATACTTTCAGAGTAAAATTAAAATATGCAGTTAATTTTTGAAGGAAGAAATAATATAGATATGATGTATAATTTTCATTATCTAAGGTTAAACACACCTGAGTTGGGTCTATTCTTTGCATTCTTATTTTTATTTAATACACATACAGATATATCTGCCATCTTGTTACCTTCATTTGTCACTAAGAGTGTACTTTGAATATTATCATATCTTTGATATTTCTTTGAGACTGAAATTTATAAAATGTTATTGAAATTTGATAGAAAACTCAGAGAAGGTCCACTACAAATCTAATAGTAAAACCAATTAAAGTTCAAGTTTTTAACCCATTAGAAGAAAAAGTAGATGATTATATTTACCCAAGGAATTTGGGGGGAAGGAAGTGTGTATATATATATATATATATATATATATATATATACACACACTAATAAAAGGGTAATATGCTAATTAGACCATATAGACCAGACATCTTCTGGATGTCCTTTTGGACGTCTTCTGGACAAAGTCGCAGCAGATGTGAGGGCAGCAGCAGCAGAAGCAGGGTGATGGGGGCAGCACCTTCCCCTGATCAGTCTGGTTGCTTCCCATAGAGGGGGGCCAGACTGTGGGGAGCAGGCCTAAGCCATCAGTAGGACATCCCCTGAGGGCTCCCAGACTATGAGAGTGGGCAGGTGGGGCTGAGGGACACCTCCCCTGCAGGGCACAAAACTTGTGCCTCTAGTATATTTATACAAACCCCTGTCAGCCCTCAGTGTTTCCATCTATAAAATGAATATGTCAGTCAGATATTTTAGAAAGCTATACCCAGCCCTAATATTTCTAGGTGCTAAATCTATTTTCTGGACTGCCATTTGTTATCAACCTAATTGTTATCATTACAATAAGAACAATTAGTCACTCCATTGTTTTTTAACTTTATAGTCTTTCTTCCTTTAAGGCCTATGATTTCATAAACCTCACTACTAGTTCAAGGCTTTAAACAGAGCATTAAATTTAATTCAAAATCTCCATGTTACTCTTTCTTTCAGCACTAGATTCTTAGACATTGGCTTGTGTCCGAGTGATTTATTTCTGATATTCTCAGCTTCATTTCTAATGCAATTCTAATTGTCATCTGGATTTGCACAATTCACTACTCGAGCTGCTTCCAAACTTTTCAAGTCCATAAACTCAAATCAGGCCTCAATCTTAAATTTTACTATTAAAATTCTGAAAAGATAAAATGCATGATAAGGTGAGATAACAATACTGGAACTTGAAATGACTTCAGAGTTGATCTTCTCCAACCCTTTCACTGGACAAATGCAGGAGGAAGTTGGAAGCCGCAGGAGGAGTAATATGATTAGTCAGACAGGACATCTGTGTCAAAGCCAAAACTGACTTCCAGGTCTCCCAGTGCCAGCCTCAGTACTCCTTTAACAGGATCATGCTGTCTTTCTGATGTTAGTGTGTAAAAGCATCTCTTCGATGTACTCAGAAGCTTTCCTTTATTTATTACTAAAGAAAACCATTTTAGGCAATCATGTTACTACTTTCCATCCTCCTGACCTTTAGATTTTATGCTAAGTGATTTCCTGGAAGTGAATCCTACCACATCAAATACATTTTTTTTTTTCCAAAAGTCATTAACTTGTTCTGAATTCATCATGACTCGCAGGTGTAACAGCCCCTTGAGGAATTGATAATGTCTCAGACATTTCAGAGATATTCTGGGTCAAATTACCATTTAGAAAGAGGACACTTAAATTAGAGGTGAATAAAATAGTTGAAAATCAACTGATTTACTCCCTGAAGGAAATGAGAATGTCTCAATTATATGCAGTATCAGGTCAGGCTTCTCTGGAGATTTATGTAGTGATATGTGCTTCCAGTGTCCCGAAATATCAAGCATTTATAGATGACCTAATTTAGTTATAAAAATAATTGCTGTAAAGGGCAATATTCACCTTACAATAGACTAACGCATATGCCTTTTAAAATTCATTAGTGCATTTGACTCACTTAGAAAGCATATTACTTATCTGTTATTGGGTCTTGATTCCTCTTCCTCATTCCCGACCCCAGTCTCTGATTCGAACCTTATTGACCTTCTGAACTCACAAGATCTTTCCTAATAAAAGGTGCTCATTCTCAGGAGGGAAACTTGTGGCATTTAATCCCTTTCTTGTGCCACTTAGGTTTGGTTTTGAATTGATAATGAATTATGCCTCTTTATTTCTACCCCCAATTAATTTGTAAGCAATTTTATGCAAGAAATTAGATTTATTCTCTTTCCCTGGAAGCCAGCATTGGTCCTGGAGTGCAGTGGGAGTTCAACAAATGTTTGCATTTTACTGAACAAAGCTGAAATGTGATTTGTTTTTTTCACTGTGCCACCCAGAGAAATGCTTGGAAATGGATAGGTTAATGGTAATTATAAAAATAAATGTTTTCTTAAAATCTGTGCCAAGAGATTCAAAAATTGTACTGTGTTCAACAGAAAAGAAGTTAGTTTCGAGTTGGAGGCTAAGAGAATCAGCTGTTTTTTGTATGTGAGGAAAACAAAATTCATAAGGCATTTAAACTACCCAACCGAAACACAAACAGGAGTGGGCTGTTAAGTATTTACATTGGACTTAACTTTCACTTTTTTTTGAAATGAGGAACTACTGTTAGCTCAGTTTCCAAAAAGTGATAATTTACCAGCAAACAGTCATGATTGTCTGCATGGCAACACTCTTGGCAGTGCTTAGAAGAAGGACCAAACAAAGGAAATGGACAAATTACCCAAAGTGTCAACCCCAACCTATTTATTTGATTTAGTCAATCCCCTGGCACTTTCAACTTCCTCAACAAATAAAGGCACAAAAGCTGAGTTAGGTCAGTCATCCTTCTTGGTTTTTGTCTTGGGGGATTTATTCTGCTTTACAAGCAAAGGAATGTAAAGTGGCTTTTCCAAATTATATCAGAGCATTTGAGAATGTGAATCAAATCCAAAACATCAGCTGAAAGCATTCCCTTTAACCTCAACCCTAAAGGAATTTAAATAAGGGTTGTGTCTTCAAAGGATATCATATGTTAACATTTGCAATTTTATACAGGCCAACAAAATGCCTGTTGAATCAGAACTGAAGCAATGCCATCAGGGGAATAATGAACTACCATATTTTTTTTAAGACCATAAATTTTGTGTGTGGAATTAGGAGAACATCAAAGTGAAGAATAAATTAACTAGTTCATAAATTCCACAATATCAATGACTTACAACTGGAAGAAATTAAAACTATCACTAACACCTTTTTCATATACACCCTTCCAAGTAATTTCAGCCTCCTTTTGCACAACTGCCAACGGCAGGGAACTAATTCTGTACCTTCTAGGGCAGCTTGTGCTGTCTTTAACTGAATTTGCAATAATACTTTTCAACATCTGTTACTTTGAGATGTTTATCTGCAGTGCAATTGTATTTCTCATGACCACAGATATATCAATTCTGTTCACATTGAAAAACTTTCCGGTGGAAGGAATTTGCAACTTCTCTTCTATCCAAACCAAATAAACACTATTACTTTTCCATTGATTCTCTAGGTGATTATCAAGGACCCTCACTGTTATTGTTTCTTTCCTTTTCCACATACTAAAGTTTATAAAGCTCAGATTTTCATACTAAGTGCAATACATGTTTTCTGGATTTATTTCCTGGTGTGCTTCATTTAAGGATATTTTTTAACAAAAATATATTATTAATGGTGGTAGATTGTATTTACAAAAGGAAAAATGCAAAAGGTTTAATGATTAACCCAATGAAAAAGTATGCATAACTTATGTAAAATAATAATCATTTAAGGAATGTATAAAATTTGTGCAGAAAGTTTTATTATAAAGTCTAATTACTATTAACATTTCTCAAATTAATCTGTAAAATTGGTGTGATTTCACTATTACATCTATCAAAATTTCCCTTTTAAGTTTACAATCTATATATATAAAAGGCTAATGTGCAAAGTGTCCCCTCAAGAGTTCAGTGGAGAAACCGGGATTTCAATCACTCTCTATGAAGTGTGCTAACCACCAGGGTGCAGTGTGGAATGAAGGAAGGCACTGGCCAGCAGCCAGCAGCTTGGGAAGGAAGGCCCTGGCCAGAAGCCAGAAGGTAGACCCCTGATTGCCAGCCAGGCCTAAGGACCCTACTCTTGCATGAATTTCATGCGCTGGGCCTCTAGTGTGACTATAAATATCAAGAAATATAAACATAAGAATATCAATGGGTATTAAATAATGAAACATACATTTAATTATGTTTTTATAAGTTAAACATATAGTACTGAATAAAATAGGTGTGCACATTAATTTAACATATTTGTGAAGACATTTTCAAGTAAAGAACTTGTGTTTGTTTAATAATAGGTCTAGAATAAAAGTTTATAGATTTAGAAAAAAACTAACATCTCAAGATGTACCAAAATTGTATAAGTTTAAAAGTCAAATACATAAAAAGAAATGCAGTTAATATTCTGAAGCCATAGTATGTTGTAATTCTTGAAGTCAAAAAAATTACAGAAGTGCTTTAACATTTCTTCTTATCCAATCTAATTAGCATGGTGGATCAATATAGTAGAGTAACATCATATTGCATAGAATTTTAAGATGATCAGGGTCCCTGCCAACTATGAAGATTAGGAGAACTAACATAGTTCAGGGGCAAAACGGTAAATGTACTGCTATCCATCTCATGTAAAACATTTCTTTTTCTTTACTGATGAGGATTGAGAAAAATACATTGTCCAAATCAAATAATTGCAAATCAAGTGTCAGAAACTGTCTTGATCCTTTCTGGTAAGAATCTACAGCTGTTATAGCTGGAATGGATCCTGCCACATGGTGGAAGTTACCTTATTTCTGTTATCTGCCATGATCCATATGATTTTGTAGGTTTTGTAAAGCTTAATTGAGTGGAGGATCACCACCCCTGCGTATTTTGTATCCTTGATAACATTAACCTCTGCAATTTTTCCTAAGATGTGGAATTCCCAAGTCTCCAGGTCAAACCCCTCCTCCATCATAGCCTGGATTTTATCATCGTATACTTGTTCCAGTTTCACATTGAGTCTTGTTTGCAATTCTGTCACTATAATAACTGCTGGACCTCTTTTTAAGATTAGTTTACTCTTCATGAGAGTATTTCTAAATGCTCTAGTGGAGGCCTTCAGCTTTCACAGTCTTCCCTGGGTTGTTAGTGGGTTGACTTGATAATGTCTTTCTCTTTCTTAAAGGCTTCTAGGAAATGATCAAAAGTTAGCTTACTTCATAATAATAAAAATTACTATTGCCCTCATATCTTTTAGGTATCTGAGTTGTTGAATATATCATTGCTTTTCTCATATCCCAATCCACCACAGAAACAGAATCTTAACATGTAAGAAGTAATTACCACCCCCTTAACTCCAATAGTATCATGGTCATTGGCCTGGTGAGTGATCTAATACCAAATTTCATCCTGAGAATCTGACTTCTTGGGCCATTTTCATTGTCAATTCCCTCAATTTGAGTTTTCCCAAAGCAAACCTTAAAGTAAGCATCTGAAATCCCAGGAATCAGAAGTGATGACATGGGAAAAGTGAGACAGAGAAGGGATAAAAACCAATTATCAATATGGGGAATCAGGGCATAATTCTTCTGAGCCTATGTTAGAAAATAAGCTGGCTGTGCCTCAAAACTGCACCTAGAATGAATGAAAATCCTGGGAGCATTAATTAACCCACTTCTGTGCTCTGTTGGTTGAGGGTTTCCTTCAACAGTATGAACTCCCCTATACCAAGAGGCTGTGTCTGAACATGACAGAGTGATTTCCTTGGTTTTACAGAAAGCAAACTGGGGCTTTGCTTTGAGGCTCCTTCTTGATGGGGAACACAGAAATGCAAGGAATGATCCATCATAGTCACACTAAAATCACATGGGCAGACAGAGTGTATCTTGGCACATCACATGCATCAGCTAAAAACAAAAACAAAAAACCTAACATCTCAAGATATACCATGACTATTGTTATCAACCAGAGTCCCTACCAACTATTAAAATTAGGAGAATTAACATAGTTCAGTGCTAAACAATAAATGTCTTGCTATCTATCTCATGTAAAACACATTTTTTTCCTTTACTGAGTCATCTTTTTGTTCTTTTTCATATTGGTAAAGTGAAGAGATAGGACTTCTTAAGCTGAAGTTATTATTCAGATGAATAATAGTTTATTAATATGTTCACTTGTAATACTAACTTTTTTACTCAAAGTTTATTTTGTTTGTTTTTTCTGTTTTAAGAAAGCTACTACAAAGTCAACTCCTTCACCATTTTCTCTTTTCTTCCCTTTCCTTTCCTTTCCTTTCCTTTCCTTTCCTTTCCTTTCCTTTCCTTTAGGTGTGCACATTAATTTAACATATTTGTTAAATTAATGTGCACACCTTTCCTTTCCTTTCCTTTCCTTTCCTTTCCTTTCCTTTCCTTTCCTTTCCTTTCCTTTCCTTTCCTTTCCTTTCCTTTCCTTTCCTTTCCTTTCCTTTCCTTTCCTTTCCTTTCCTTTCCTTTCCTTTCCTTTCCTTTCCTTTCCTTTCCTTTCCTTTCCTTTCCTTTCCTTTCCTTTCCTTTCCTTTCCTTTCCTTTCCTTTCCTTTCCTTTCCTTTCCTTTCCTTTCCTTTCCTTTCCTTTCCTTTCCTTTCCTTTCCTTTTCCTGTCAGGGTCCAAGCAAAGTTCATGATGGTTTAAAATATAGATATAAATAATTAATAAAGGGAAACTCCAAGACCTATTTATTTATTATTTATGTATTTAACTTCTATTTCTCCTTCATTAGACTGTTAGTCATAAAGTTTGTATTTAATCTGTATTGCCAGTGCCTAGAATGGTATGTGGTATAATGTTATAAATCAATCAATCAATCAATCAATAAATAAATAAATCTTGTCAATATAGGTTAGCTTTAAATTAATCTGGGGTTAGAACAACATATTATTTTATTTATGGGTAAACACTATACATTTAATCCTCTAATAAAAGCAAATAAATTATGATTTTTGAAATGTGAACTTTTGGCAAGTTTATAATACCATATAAATAATCAAAGGCCCAAACCAAAGTTAAGGCAGAAATCATGGGAGATTAGAAAGCCCAAGAAGGGACTTTCATCCAAAGACATTTGGACTGCCATTTTGAAGACTGCGTGGAATGATGGACACATGAAATAAAGGGCCTGTTGAGGTGGAAACTTAAATAGTAAACACCACCATAAGGCTGAGATTAAAAATGATCATAGCTTTAATGAAAGAATGATTAAGGAAAAAAGTAAATGCGCAGAAAACGGTAGAAAGAAAATGTACCTTTTTTTTACTTTGAGTGTTGAGAAAAGAAAAATAATCTGGAAAGTTACAAACATGAATTGGCTCTCGTATGGTTATGTTACTGAGTTATAACTCTGGTCCAACAAAACATAAGCTCAGAATTTTATTTTTAAAGAATTACAGTCTGAAAGTACCCCTGGTCACCAGGCAGAAGCAAATATGAATTCTCTTTGGAAGAATATGACATCAACCTACGCCTCAAAATGCCCCACAGATATTTCTCAGAACATGAGTTTTCAATTCTAAAGTGTTCCCTCCTCTTCAATTTTTAGGAAAAGTTGAGGAAAAATAGTGTTAATTCTTTTTTAAATGCCTGGTAGGATTCACAAGTGGAGCAGTTTGGTTTAGGGGTTCTTTGTGGAAAGGTTTATGATTCCTGCTTTACTCTCTCATTCATTATTGGACTGTTCAGGTTTTCTATTTCTTCTGAAAATCGGAACAGTGCTAGTAGATTCTATGTTTCTAGGAATTTATCCATTTCTTCTAGGGGATTCAATTTCTTGCATAATTTTTTATAGCTGTTTAATATAATCCTTTGAATTTCTGTAGTAGTGTAATGTCTATTATTTCACTTGTAATTTTGTTTCTTTGATTTTTCTCTTTTTCCCTGGCGGTTGTCAATTTTGTTTACATTTTTGAAAAACAACTCAATTTTGTTATTTTCTATTATTTCCTTAATCTTGTTTCTAATCTAATCTTTGTTCTTTCTTTCTTTTTACTAACTTTGGGCTTACTTTGTTCTTTTATCTCTAGTTCCATGAGGTATAGAGTTAGGTTGTTTATTTGATTTTTTAATTTGTTTGTTTTATGTAGGCACTTATCACTATAAAACCCCTCTTCAAACTGCTTTTGTTATATCTTACAAGTTTTTTGTGTTCTGTTTCATTTTGTCTCAAAGACTTCCTTGACTCATTGATTGTACAGGAGTGTATCATATAATTTTCACATTTAAAAAAAATATTTCAATTTTCTTCTGCTTATTGATTTGTAGTTTCATCCATTTTGGTCCTGGAAAATACTTGGTCTTCTTCAGTTTGGCAAGCCTTGTTTTGTGGTCTAACATATGATCAATCTTGATCAATCCAGGATAAATCCACGCACATTTCAGAATAATGTGTATTGTGCTTTTGTTGGATGTAATATTCTGTATACGTCTGTTGGGTGCATATGGTTTATAGTGTTATTCAAGTCTGCTGTTTGATTCCTTTCTTTTAACCTTTGTATACTTGATATACTATATATGTATATATTAGAGGCCTAGTGCATGAAATTTGTGCATGGGCATGGAGGGTTCCCTCAGCCCAGCCTGCACCCTCTCCAATCCAAGACCCCTCAGGGGATGTCCAACTGCTGGTTTAGGACATCCCTCTCACAATTATGGACCACTGGCTCCTAACTGCTCACCTGCCTGCCTGCCTGATTGCCCCTAAGTGCCCCCCCTGCTGGCCTGATCACCCCTAACTGCCTCTGCTTGCCAGCCTGATCACCTTCAGCTGCCTCCCCCCACTGGCCTGGTTGCCCCATGCAGCCTGCTGCTCAGTCATTTGGTCGCCCCTCACTAACCCCCCCTGCCAGCTTAGTTGCCCCATGCAGCTTGTTTGGTCGTCCATATGGTTGCGATGGTCGCTTAGACTACTATATAAATAGATATACATATATGTATATACTGAGTGGCCAAATTATTATGATCTCTGAACACACACACACACACACACACACACACATATATATATATGTGTGTGTGTGTATATATATATATATATATATATATATATATATATTCAGATGCATGAGTTCATGCATGGGTGGGGTCCAGCCAGCCTGGCCAGGGAGAGGGGACATGGGGACATGGGTGATTGGCCGGCCTGCCTGCTGGTCAAACTCCTGGTCAAGGGGACAATTGGCATATTAGCCTTTTATTATGTAGGCTATACACTAAGTGGCCAGATTATTATGCATTCAGAGATCATAATAATCTGGCCACTCAGTGTATATACAAATTTGTGTGGTTATCATTAGCTCACATAAAACATCTTCTATTTATAACTGTCTATTTTAAGCTCATAACAACTTTAATCACATACAAAATTCCACACTTTTATTCCCCTCCAACATATTTTGTTGTTGATATCAAAATTTACATCTGTTAGTATTGTGTGTGTAGCAAATTATTATAACTTTCATTATTTTTAGTACCTTTTCCTTGTAACTTGTATGCTAGAGTTACAAGTATTTTGTGCGCCAATATTATAGTATTAGAGTATTCTGAATTTTACTATATACTTATCTTGACCAGAAAATTCTATACTTCCATGTTTTCCATTACTAATTAGCATCCTTCTATTTCTACTTGAAGGGCGCCCTTTGACATTATTTTCAAGATAAATCTAGTGGTGATAAAATCCCTTATCTTTTATTTGTCTAAGAAACCCTGTATTTCTTCTTCATTTTAAAGGATAGTTTTTCTGGGTATAGTTTTCTTCATTTGCAGCCCCAGCATGTTGAATATATCATCCACTCTCTCCTGGCCTGCAAGGCTTCTGCTGAGAAGTCATCAGTAAGTAGAAACTGTGTCCTTTGTTGAGTTTACTATGGCTGTTATGAATCCCCACCACTTTTTCTCTGGTCCTATCTACCCCTACTCTCCTCAGCTATGATTATCCCCTACGTGTCCTGGTTGGACAATAAAGAAGTGGGCAGTGTCCCAAATGGCTGGGGAGGCTGGGGCACTCATCATGATCTCACTTTACCCCATGGAAAAAATCAGAGGCCCAAAAGGTTTCTTTTGAGATGCTTTGAAGACTGAATGTCACAGATAATATGAAATTTTTCTTATATAACCCAATGCATCTATTCTTGTATTTTTTTTCTCTAACAGGGTGCTTGGCTCTCTCCACTGAACTTTTGGGCTCCCTCAATGTTACTGTCATGTGTGCATTGTTTTCATAATCAATAATTTTGTGTTGAGGGTAAGTGCTAAAAACTATTTCTGTCCCCTTACTCTACATGCATTCTCTGATGCCATTTTCTGTGCTGGGTTCAACCCAAAGCAGGAATGTGTACAAATAGATTCATTCAACTTTCTGATACTGAGTAACATTAATAGTAATACGTTTAAGAAGTGGTTGATTTCATCCCTAAAGTACCAAATACTCCATTGATAGTCGCAAAAACAACACGTTTTAAAGATTTGGGCTACAGTTCAGCATTAACCAACCAAAAAGTTACAATTAATTTGAACTCTGAAGAGCTAGTTTGATTTTATATCGAATAATCCTCTTTCATGTTTAAATACATAGACAATAATACCAGAATTGTCATTAGCCCAGGGAATCAGAGCTCCTCCTTGTGTTCAAGCTGAAGTCTTGAGAAGAGCAAATTCAAAGTAAACAAAAACAGTTTTCTAGGTGCAATGCATATAATATTAAACTGAGACAGGATGCCTGGGCACTAATTCTGACTCTGCTTTGGACAAGTTTCCTCACCTGTGTAGGCCACAATTTATTTCTATGTAAACTTACTGGGTTAAAATAAATTTAGGCATTGAAAACATGACTTGCAGGGTAGGGAAACATCTGATATTTTAGCACAACTTAAAAATCTTAATTTGCTTCTATATCTCACCTGATATGAGGACCTGAATTGATTGAGCATTTAAGTCTCAAAAATGTTGCTTCAGTAATGTGAGAGAAAGGAGAAAGAGCTGTTAAAGCTTTTAAGGTCAGATTAGAGAAATAAAGAACAATACATCCTAAATGGTTCCAATATGATGACATTAGTTGAAGCATTTTACCATTTGTAATTTGTTAATCCTCACCCAAGGATATTTTTTTCCCATTGATTTTTAGAAAGAGTGGAAGGGAGGCCGGGGAAGGGAGAGAAAGAAAGAGAGAGAGAGAGAGAGAGAGAGAGAGAGAGAGAGAGAGGTGAGAGAAACGTTAATTTGTTTCCTCCCACACAGTCCCTGACTGGGGCCAGGGATCAAACCTGAAAAACTTTGGTGTGTGGGCTGATTCTGTAATCAATGAGCAATACCTGCCAGGGCACCATTTGTTATTTGAACAGTAAATTATAAAAGTGGGTGAAATATTTCATCAGGTGGAACAACAAAACAATCTCAGTCATATTTTTTAATGTTCTTTTCCTGTCATATATCACAAATATATATATACTAGAGGCCCAGTGTACAAAATTTGTGCATGGGGCGGGGGAGTGTCCCTCAGTCCAGCCTGCAACTTCTCCAATCTGGGACCCCTTGAGGGATGTCTGACTGCCCGTTTAGGGGAGTTGGACATCCATCTCACAATCCAGGGCTGCTGGCTCCCAACCACTTGCCTGCCTGCCTGCCTGATTGCCCCTAACTTCCCTCCCCTGCAGGCCTGGTCACCCCCAACTGCCCTCCCATGCAGGCCTGGTCCCCCCCAACTGCCCTCCCCTGCAGGACTGGTCCCCCCAACTGCCCTCCCCTGGAGGCCTGGGTCCCCCCCCAATGGCCCTCCCCTGCAGGCCTGGTCACCCCCAACTGCCCTCCCCTGGAGGACTGGGTCCCCCCCAATGGCCCTCCCCTGCAGGCCTGGTCACCCCCAACTGCCCTCCCTTGCTGGCCATCTTGTGGTGGCCATCTTGTGTCCACATGGGGGCAGCTATCTTTGACCACATGGGGGCAGCCATCTTGTGTGTTGGAGCGATGGTCAATTTGCATGTTACTCTTTTATTAGATAGGATACACACACACACACACACACACACACACACTGAGTGGTCAGATTATTATGATCTCTGAAAGTATAATAATCTGGCCACTCAGTGTATATTCTATATAATAAAAGGCTAATATGCAAATTGTCCCCTCGGTCAGGAGTTCGACCAGGAGGATGACCAGCCAACCACCCATATCTCCCCCCCCCCCCCCCGGCAGGCTGGCTGGACCCATCTATGCACGAATTCATGCACCTGGCCACACATACTGAGTGGCCAGATTATTATGTGTTCAGAGATCATAATAATCTGGCCACTCAGTGTATATATTTCCTATTAACTTTCAGCTAAAATTAGAAGGGTGATTCACTGGGGAGATTTTCAAAGCTTCTTACTTTTTAAGGTTTTAGAAAATTCAATTTCATGAATACTATTTTGTCCATTGAGATTCAGCTATTTCTGAGGGTCAAAGGAGTCAATGACTTAAAGAACAACTTGCTCCTGGGCTTCCTTTTTGATGTTGCTTGTTTGGAATGCAAGCAAGGACTTGGATTACTTTTGAACCAGCTCACAGCAATTTCACAACCTCTTGCTCCAGCATGTCTAACGAAAGTGTTTTATTAGATATAAAAGCTACTCATCCAACTAATCATCTAAGACTTATTCCTGAAATGTGTTTGAGATGTTGAGTATAAACTTAAAAAGATTTTAAACTCTCTTAAAATTCTAAAATCAAAGAATACTTGTTGAACTCTTGCTATCCTTAGAGATGCAACATTTAGGGATCCCTTGAGGAAGAGCCTTATTTTTCCTCATCTATAAAGTGCAGTTTGAAAAATGTCTACTTTAAATTATTTTACTTGGAAGTAATTTTCAATTTACCAAAAAATATCAATAGCAAATTGAAAATTCGTATACATTCATCTATATTTGTCTACTGTTAGCATTTTATCTCTTTTGCTTAATGATTCATTATTTCTCTCTCCCTCCCTTGTTCCCTCCCCCAATGCCTGTCCCGTCTACCTATTCCTGATAAGGGGCTTTATTTTTCTGTCTATATTTGTTATTGTGGAGGTAATAAAAAAAGGGGGGCGGGACATTTTTAGTGAAAACAAGTGTGATCTTGCAAGGCAGCTGCCTCTGGCGCCTTTGCAGGAACCCCAGGGAATGAGAGGCATCTTTTCCATTACAAGCAAAAGCAGACTGCCTGTGTTGGGTTTGAGAAGTCAAGAGAATCTAGAAGTTCAAGGTTCCAAGCTTATACAATCCAATGAATAGTGCAGACCTCAAGTCTCTTTTCTTTTTTCTATTAGCACCTTATCTTTGGCATAAGAGACCTAACAAGGTATAGAATTAGTGTCTACCTTTATACATAAGTCTTGGACTTCTACCTTGCAGCTGTAGGAGAGGACGCTCTTTTTAAATGTTGTCATGGAGCCCTAACTGGTTTGGCTCAGTAGATAGAGCATCAGCCTGCAGACTGAAATATCCCAGGTTCGATTCCAGTCAAGGGCATGTCCCTTGGTTATGGGCACATCCCCAGTAGGAGGTGTGCAGGAGGCAGCTGATTGGTGTTTCTCTCTCACTGACTTTTCTAAGCCTCTATCCTTCTCCCTTCCTCTCTGTAAAAAAAATCAATAAAATATATTAATAAATAAATGTTGTCATGGAGGCCTTCTTATTTTCAAAGTATAATTACCTCAGTCTGACACTTTATTTCTCAAAGCTTTTGAAGCTATAAATAAAAAAACAGCCAAATCACTAACTTTATACTTGTAATTGCCTACTGATTCAAATGTTAATCCTTAAAACTACCACAGAAGCTCAAGTTCTACCTCCTACTTTCATTGACCTCATCTCAATCTGTAATTGGTAAAATCCTTAGCGACTCTAATGCTATAGCATGCAAGGGTTATCACATCCTACTTACTGCCAGCAACACATCCTTACTGCTCTCTGACTGGTGAGTGTTCTAGTTTTAGAATCTTATTCTCATGGTGTGATTTCCAAGGTTATTTCTGTTGCCAACCAATGTAAGCTAGTTTCCCCATAAAGCTGGCATGAAATATGGGCTTCTATGCAGATAGTTTATTTTTGAAAGTGATCCCAAGGGATAGAAGTGGGAGTAGGAAGGGTTTAAAAGGGAAGAAAGAAAGCCCATCCAAAAATAAACCATCAACTCTTAACTACAGTGGAAAACTGGGGATTCATCTTGCTAGATACCTCAGAGAAACCAAGTAGAAAGTATTTCTTTACTGTCTCTGAGTTTCAGAAGAAAATAATTTTCACTAGCTGCCATCCACACTAGTTAAAAGTAGCCACATAGGGTTTAACTCCCTCAATGGCTGACAATTTTCTGGACATTGACCTACGGAAAGTGGAAGAGAAGCTCAGGAGAGAAGTGAAGCTACTCTGTGTAGCTGAGGTGAGCGGCCATGAATTAGATCTGTACACACTAGACTGACATTGTAAAAACCAGAGTGAAAAGGGGAGCTGAAATAACGTAAAGTGAGACACAGGTTGAGTCAGTTACACTTGTCCTTTAAAAAGAGGAGTGGTATTGTTATCTAAAATAACATACTAGAACAGAAATACTTCACTAATTAAGGATAAGACCCTATATTAGTTTCTTATGGCTGCTCTAGCAAATTACCATAAACTTAAAACAATACAAATGTATTCATTTACAATTCTGGTGACCAGAGTCCAAAATTAGATTCACTGGGCTGTATTCAATGTGTCAGCATAGTTGCCTCCAGTTCCTTCTGGAGTCACTAGAGAATATGTTTCTGGAGGCCACATATGTTTTTAATTTATGCCTCATTATTAGAATCAAGGGGACGGAAGGAGGGAGGGTTGGAGAGAGAGAGAGAGAAAGAGAGGGGGGGGGGAGAGAGAGAGAGAGATTGATTTTAAGGAATCAGCTCATGTAATTATGGAGGATGTCAAGTTCAAATTTTTTAGCGCAGGCCAGTAGGCTTGAATCCCAGACAAGAGTTAATATTACATTCTTGAGTCTGAAGGCTACAGGTTTATTAATTTTATTGACCTTTTCAAAGATGTAGCTTTTGATTTAATTAATTTTCTATTGATTAGCTTTTGATTTAATTGATTTTCTCTATTGATTAAGCTTTCAGTGGGACTTTATTTTATTTCCTTTCCTAACATACTGATTATATTTCTTTGTTTACTTATTTTATTGGAGTAGGCCTTATTAAGGACAAAATGCTTTTGCCTATCTCCAAAATGGTTACTTTTCTCTGCCCCCTGCTGGAAGTAATAGGGATTTTTCTGTGATTTTAATTATGGAAACCTCATAAAGAGAGCTCCTGGAGCTAAAATTTACAAAAGTTGCAGGCTCTTTGGGTTCTCTTGTGGTTTTTAACTCAGAATTATCCACTGTGAGCCTCCAAAAATTTAGATTTTTTTTCTAACCTGCTACTGCTAATAACTTTCTGTCAGTTGGGTGGGATTATCTGTATCTGCCTGTCTGTATCTTCAATTTTAGGCACAGTGGTTGGTCCTGTGATATAAGGTTCCTGACATGTCTAGAAAAAGTTGTTGATTTTTCAGGTTGTTCAAGTTCTTATTTATGTTAGGATAGAATGACAACTTCAAAGCTTCTTACATGCCAAACTGGACACTGGGAATACAGACTTCCTTTTTCCTGAAGGGTAGCATATTTGAAACTGACTATTTTTATTATCCTATTTCTTTTCTTGTGGAATTTTGGGAGCCTTACAGTCTTCTTTCAGTCCCTCCCTGTCCCATTGAGGCAAACTTGCAGTGCTTCTGCGGACATGGCATTTTCAAAAATTGTGTGAACCCCTGTATATTTCATGTGTATAGACAGGAGGCTTGTCTACAGGTATTTCCTAGATAAACCATCTCTATTTTTTCCTTTCCCTGATAGGGCTGAGAGGTTTCAAGAGTTACATTCCTAATCTATTCAAATAGACCTCAGTGTGACTAACTGCATTGTGATCTTTGTCTCTTTTGAGTCACTAGCAAAAGTTTGTTCAACCTCACTTTGTCTTTCTCTCCTGTGGACACTTTCCTAACAGTGAATCTCCTAATTTCAGCATCTTTTGCAGTTACGATAGGCCGCAGATACCAAGTCATGTCCTGGTTTCTTTTTGCTTAAGAGTTTTTCTCACAATTTATGTCTTTCCTGTCACATTAAACTCTAAGCAGGAAGTGGACTATACCTTTAACATTTACTTGAACATCTCAACTAAATATCCAAATTCATAGCTTGTAAGTTCTGCTTTTCCCATAATTGTAAAACGCAATTCAGTGAAATGTTTGCCACTATATAAAAATGGCCCTCCCTTTTAGTTATGTATTTATTTAATTTTGGTTAATCTTCCCCCAAGAATATTTTTCCATAGCTTTTTAAGGAGAGTGGAAGAGAGAGGGAAAGACAGACAGAAATACAATGTGAGAGAAACATACTGATTGGTTGCCTCCTGCACAAGCCTGGACTAGGGCCTGGGCAGGTGGGGGAGCCTGAAACCAAGATACTTGCCATTGACAGAAATTGAACCCAGGAACCTTTGGTTGGCAGGCTGATGCTCTGTCCACTGAGCCAAACCGGCTAGGGCTGAATCAGTAATTTTTAAAAAAATGGATATAGCTGTTATTTGCAAAATAAAAACTCTTATCTGAGACCATATTATTGGGAAGGATAATACCAGGGAGCATCAGGGTGAGGAAAAAGGTGAGTAAATGAGAGAAAAAGGAAAATCCATTTACTAGACATGCTATTGATTTGGCTGCTGCAAAATGCAATTGATTATTAATATTCTAGCTACTAATAAGCTACATAAATTGCATCTCAGGACAATCTCTTTTGGGGATGGTAAGGAGGAACATTATTCCAGTACTTCCTATTTTCCATTTATCAGAGTTTCATCCAAGAAAGGTAATACTCAAATATTTTTCATAAGTCCCATTGCTTCCTATGCCTTTCAATAAATGGGAGTCTTGGGAGCAGAAAATAAGAGATACATGGCACAGGTAATAGGAACAGTGCTATAAATATTTATGCAAAGTTGATATCCATAGCAGAGCGTACAAGCAAGATACAAATGAGGCAAGAAGCTCTGAGTAGCACAGAAGAGGTATCTTTTACAAGTCTCAAATGTACAAATATTTATTATGGGGGTTGTTTCTGATTATACAATAAAATATATATAAATAATGTTTTGGTAAAATTTTACATGTAGCACACTCAAATATATTTACTTAAATATTTATATCTATTGTTATAAAGTATTTGCTTTGTCTAAAAACTGATTTATCTTTTTACTACCACTTTCGCTGCTGTATAGATAATTACTATTTATGATGAATTATACAAAAGTAGGAGCTGACAGATTTCAGGAAATCACATTTTTTCCACTTAGATGTCTAGCACCTAAATGTCTTGACATCTGTGTAAAGACTTAAGAAAAAAGTGGTCTGAGAATTTGTTTATCTGACAATATGATGAGATTTAATCCCCAGTACTTGGGTGGGTGAGTGGTTATGCAAATTACTCTGCCATGTAACAAACATGTACATAGACCCATCTGAAATTGCTGCTGATATTTAAATCATTGTTTATATTCTCGTCAATCCTTCTCCTACAAGACATCACTTACTTTTTGCTGAATATTCAAAAACAAAAATGCTTCATCTTTGGAAACAAGATTTCTACGTAAATCTTTATAAATCTATCAAAGTAACCTGTTTTCAAAAATACTTGTGGCTTCTCAGAGATAGTAGAACTTATTTTACAAGTAGTATACATAGATTTATTCTATAAAATCTTTAAGTGAGAAAATGCCACATTTACATTTTTTCCTATATTAACTGAGACCTGGAATAAGACCTTATTAGTTAACCTAGAAGAATACCCAATATTACTCATTATGGTGCTCTGCAAGCTTACTTGACTTCAGGATAATGGGGAAATTCGTGGTTCTTTTGCTACTATACTCACCATGATTAGCTCTGTTCCTTCTGCTGTAAGATGCCACTGTTGAATGCTAATCCTTGACCCCCTTTTTTGCTCAGAGGCTAAAACCCAAAGACACAATTGTTGGTACTTGCAAAGACTTGTACGGAATAGCCATCCTGCAGGTGCAATGGCCTGACCCGCTCTGAATTACCAAATCAGTTCTCTCTGTGGAAGTAGAGCTCAAGTTCCCATAAGTCCTCAGACACTCCCATAACTCTACCCTCAGAGAATCTAACTGTACCTGCAGTTCTGGCTGTTTCTCCCTCACTGTCATTGTCTCCTTCTTTCCTTCCCCTTTGATGAAACTTCAGCTAAACATCTTCCTCAAAGACCTGGATGAGGATTTTCTTTGACAATTAAAATCCTGAGAAATTATTAATTTCCCCTAAGCAATTAGACTCAGAGATTATAATTTAATGAAACTCTTCACAGAAATGTCATCCCTATAAAATAAAGTTTTAGCCCTAGCCGGTTTGCTCAGTGGATAGAGCATTGGACTGTGGACTGAAGGGTCCCAGGTTCGATTCTGGTCAAGGGCACATGCCGAGAAGCAGGCTGGATCCCCAGTGTGGGGTGTGCAGGAGGCAGCCGATCAATCAATGATTCTCTCTCATCATTGATGTTTCTATCTCTCTCTCCCTCTCCCTTCTTCTCTCTGAAATCAATATATTTTTAAAAAAATAAAGTTTGTGAGTTAAACTTAATGCTCCATTACTGCAAATATTGTTTAATTTCCATTTTCCATAATTTACTTCTTCCTCTAGCCTCAATCTATTCCTCCAAATTATTTTAATATTTAGCTTTACTGTAACAATATGACTTGCAGGGCAGGAAGGATCACTTAAAAATATTTTTTAAAATAATAGTACATCTTTTATATATATTGAGAAATGTCCCTTAAAGGTAGTCTTAGGTGAATCCTCCTATAATGTGAATGTTAACCTCTTCCATTTACTACTTGATAATTTTTGGTCTCCATTCTCAATATGAATCCACCCATGATCTCTAACATGTGCATAAAATAACTCTTTGGAACTACAGTAGGACAAGTGGGACATCCTGCACTTTTAATGGAGCCATATGAGGTAGAGAGATGATTTTAAATTACTTTACATTATATATTTAACTTTCTATTATTTATATATATATATACATATATGTATATATATATACATATATATGTGTATATATATATATTTGTAAAATGTAAAACCCAAAGTGAGACTTTTTTGAGCCAGAGGATGATCATTCAGTATCAAATAAGTGGGAAGTCATCAAAGAGAATATAGACCATATACATGGACACAGAAAGCTCATGGTAGCAAAACAAAGATTTTCATGTAGTCATTACAGACACAGCATATCACATAGATACAGGCATCAATGTCAGGGCTTATGAAAGAAAGCAAAGCCTCCCATTGAGATAGAATTTCTCCTCCAGAATAAAATCTGAGCTATTGGCTTAATAGAAAAATTCATTTATAAGCTTACCTTTATCCATGAAACCATGTTTACCTTTGGTCCCTTTACTCTGATATTGAAAGTCACAGACATTATGTAAATTGTCCAAAGTTACTCAGCTAGATGACTAGCGGCATAACAATTGAGCTGAGGACATTTTTACTGTAAAAAGTATGTTTTTCCACTTGTGGAAGAGAGGACATTTTCTTAGTGCTGATATTAATGCTACATCCTTGGGAATACTACAGTTTGAATACCAGGAACCAATAAGGGGGAACCTAACCTCTAAGGTTAAAATATGAATATATAATCTTATTTTTTGTGGCCATCTGGGTTTATCTCATTACTGAGAGGGGAAAAATCTTTTGCCTTCTTATCAGATTATGAAAACATGGTGTATCAAACATGATCAGGTAAAATAAGAATAAAAGAATGAAGAAAACACAAAGACTTAAAGGAAAACCCATGAAAGTGGCTTATTAAAGGGGGAAGATGTATGCCAAAATGCTATTATTTTTCAATTAGTCACTATGATTTAGAGGGCTATATTTCATAGTCAAAAGGCAACATGAAAAAAATTTAATCAAGCAATTATCCATCCTTTGATTTTAACGTTTAAAAATTTAACTTAAAATAAAAGAATTTGAATTGAATGAATTCTGTATATTTGAGCTGTTAAGTTTGGTTTTGTGCACTGCAGTTTCCATCTGGGATTGAAATACATGCTGCCAAAGTAGGCCTGGGAGGGCAACTTGTGCGGGTTTCCCATCTGGGATCTCTGATACTGGGCCAGCAAGCTCCTGGGAGACCTTACACTGGTCACAGCCGGATTAAGGGTAGTTATTTTAAGTGTTTAATGTCAGCATGAAAGCAACAGGAATTTAAGTGAGGTGTAGAACATCCGCAGAAAAAATGGGACCTTCTCCAATAAGTTAGCAACAGTGATTAAGAGCAGAGTGTTTGGAAATAGGCATTCAGTGCTGGATTTAGCCATTTATTATATGTTTAACTTTAGACAAATCACTTAATTTTTTTAAACATTAAGTTCAACATGTGCAGTTGTTGTAAAGATTATAGGAGAAAATATAAGTGAAGCGTTTACCATGATACCTGTTACCTAATGGAATTCAAAAATACGTTAGTGCCAATGGATTGAGTAATTGTTAGTCATCATTTATCATTTCTAAATGTATTGCCTAAACAATATTGTAGAAAACACACAAATTTTAAAAAATCACTCAAAATTTTACTGCCTTAAAATTCAGGCACAAAATATTTTCCTTTATTTTTCATTTAATTATTAGCACACATGCTAACAATGTTTGCATGGTGAAATCACACTGGAGATACAATTTCATGAAAAGTTTGGCTTCCTAAGGACAGAATTACTATCTGACTTATTAACTACCATATACCCACTGTGTAATACATACTTATTGAGTTAAATTGAATATACAGAATTGAATGACAGAATATTTATGCTAATAACTGAGCTAAGAAAAATGTTGTATATGTTTGGAATAATCAATAAGGTAAGTCTGGTCTTTAGGGCTGTTAACCCTGTATATTTCTATCACTCTAAATTTGCAGATGGTACCCATTATTATTATTGTTTAACATTTACGAGTGCTAACAATGAGCTAAGCCTAGTGTGGAACATTGGAAAGGCATGCACATCTCCACATTCCTACTCCCACCTCCTTCTGGTCCCTTCACTTTGTTATTGTTATTTAGGGCGGGGGGGCATTTGTAATTTGGTTACTGGTGTGTTTTTCACTTAATTATCAATTATTTGATAAACAATGAAAAGATTGAAAGGCTTTGGAAGTGCATTCATTTATCAATACTTATTGGGAAAAGGATGCATAATTTTGCCTAAAACATAGTTTTAATAAGAATTGTATGCCTTACCAGTTTTACAGTTTTATGACAAGTTCTGAATTTATTAGCTTATTCTTATCTTAAAATAAATATACAAAGTTACTCTTTTGTTTAAAAATATTTAAAATCACAGAAATATGAATAGAATAATATTACAAATATCAGTGCTTCATGCACACAGACATATAAATATATGTTTTTCATTAAGGAGCCAGATCAGTATGGATAAACTTAAAATCTCTTTTGTACTCCATGACAGTACTATTTATCTCTTCCACTATCTTTTCTAAAAGTTACTACCATGATAAATTTGGTATAATTGAAATCTTTCCAGCTAACATTACTATACAATTACTACCCAAATGTGCATCTTTATAGAATATACTAGAGGCCTGGTGCATGAAATTCTTGAATGGACGAGGGGTCCCCTCAGCCCAGCCTGCACCCTCTCCAATCTGGGACCCCTCGGGGGATGTCCAACTGCCGATTTAGGCCTAAATCCTAAACTGGCAGTCGGACATCCCTCTCACAATCCTGGACCACTGGCTCCTAATCGGTCACCTGCCTGCCTGCCTGGTTGCCCCTAACTTTGCCCCTGAAGTCCAGGTTGCCCCCACTGCCTCCTCCCTGCCAGCCTGGTCAACCCTTACTGCCCTTCCTGCCGACCTGGTAGCCCCCAACTACCCCCCCCCCCTGCTGGCCTGGTCACCCCTAACTTCCCTCTCCCGCCAGCCTGGTCACCTCTTACTGCCCCCACCCCGCCAGCCTGGTCACCCCCAACTGCCCCCCTCTGCCGGCCTGTTCACCCCTAACTGCCCCCTCTGCCAGTCTGGTTGCCCCTCACCACTCCCCCTCGCCAACCTGGTCGCCCCATGCAGGCTGCTGTTCAGTCGTTTGGTCATCCCTCACTAACTCCCCTGCCAGCCTGGTCACAGGCAACCATCTTGTGAGGGCATGGGATTTAATTTGCATATTACCTCTTTATTATATGGGATAGTATAGTTTTGTGTATTTTAAATTTTAATTACATTATTGTACTCTATGCAACTCACTCTAAAATCTATTTACTAAATATTTGATTCATGATATCTATAGAGTTTAACTATTGCCTAGTATTAAATCTCTAAATTTAGGAATTTATTTATTTATTTATTTAATTTATTTTTAATAGTGTATATTTTTATTCCTTTTGCTATTTTTTATTGCAAATATCATTTCAGTAAAAATCTTTGTATGTGTATTGAGTGGCACATATATAAGGGTTTTCTCTAGTACTTGAAATTCAAATTGCTGGGCCTTTGGGTATTCATACATATTTACATTTTCAATGTCAGTCAATATTTCAAAAATTACTCTAATGTGGTTATGCTATTTCACTCTCCTAGTAGCATTATATGAGATTTTTTTTTATTTTCCATAGCACTTACCAAAATTTGGTATTGTCACCTTTTTTAATTTTGTTAATCTTTAGATTGTAAAATGAAACCACTATTACTATGATGAGTATTTCACTAATTGTTAGTGAGAGTGCATATCTTTTCATAGACTTATGGGACATTTCTTGTTAGTGAATTGCCTTTCATATATTTTGCCTATCTTCTTAATGAGTTATTTATCTATTAAATTTTAAATGCTTAATTGATACTTAATTAACATAATAAAATGAATATTTTAAAAGTTTATTTGATAACTTTTTTATTGTTTAAAGTATTACATATGTCTCCTTTATCCCCAGTTGACCCCCCCTCACTCCCATTCCCCAGAATAAGCCTACACTGCTCCAGAGTCCGTGTCCATTGGCTATGCCAATATGCATATATACAAGTCCTTTGATTGATCTCCCAACCTCCTCTCCCCTGCCTTCTCTCTGAGGTTGGATGGTCTGATCAGTGTTTCTTTGTCTCTGAATCTATTTTTGTTCATCAGTTTATATTGTTCATTAATAGTATATCCCACATATGAGTGAGATCATGTGATGTTTATCTTTCTCCAACTGGCTTATTTCGCTTAGCATAATTCTCTTTTAGGTCCATCCATGCTGTTGCAAATGGTAAAAGTTCCTTCTTTTTTTATAGCAGTGTAGTATTCCATTGTGTAGGTGTACCACTGTTTTTAATCCACTCATCTGCTGATAGATGCCCTTAGGCTGTTTCCAGATCTTAGCTATTGTAAATTGTGCTGCTATGAACATAGGGGTGCATATGTCCTTTCTGATTGGTGTTTGTGGTTTCTTGGGATATATTCCCAAAAGTGGAATTACTGGATCAAATGGGAGTTCCATTCTTAATTTTTTGAGGAATCTCCATACTGTTTTCCACAGTGGCTGCAAACTAGTCTGCATTTCCACCAGCAGTGCATGAGGGTTCCTTTTTCTCCACAACCTAGCCAGCACTTGTCATTTGTTGATTTGTTGATGTTAGCCATTCTCACAGGTGTGAGATGGTACCTCATGGTTGTTTTGATTTGCATCTCTTGAATGATTAGTGACTTTGAGCATGTTTTTATATGTCTCTCGACTTCTGTATGTCTTCTTTCGAAAAGTGTCTATTTAGCTCCTTTGCCCATTTTTTTTATTGGATTGTTTATCTTCCTTTTGTTAAGTTGTATGAGTTCCCTCTAAATTTTGAAGATTAAACCCTTATCTGAGATAGCATTAGCAAATATGTTCTTCCATGCAGTGGACTTTATTGTTGTTTTGTTGATGGTTTCTTTTGCTGTACAGAAGCTTTTTATTTTGATGTAGTCCCATTATTTTTTTCTCCTTAGTTTTCATTGCCCTAGGAACTGTATAGGTAAAGATATTGCTAAGACATATGTCTGATATTTTGCTGCCTATGGAGTTTTCTAAGATTTTTATGGTTTCCTGTTTTACATTTGTCCTTTATTCATTTTGAGGTTTTGTTTTCTTTTTGTGTATGGTGTAAGTTCGTGATCTATTTTTATTTTTTTGCATGTATTTGACCAATTTTCAGAACACCATTTATTGAAGAGACTGTTGTGACTCCATTGTATGCTCTTGCCTCCTTTGTCAAGTATTAATTGAGCATAATGGCTTGGGTCCATTTCTGGGTTCTCTGTTCTGTTTCATTGGTCTATATGTCTGTTCTTATGCCAGCACGAGGCAGTTTTGAGAACAGTGGCTTTGTAATATAGCTTGATATCTGGTATTGTGATCCCTCCAACTTTGTTCTTCTTTCTCAGGATTGCTGTGGCTACCTGGGGTCATTTTTTATTCCAGGTTAATTTTTGGAGAGTTTGTTCTAGGTTTGTGAAATATGCCATTGATATTTTAATGGGGATTGCATTGAATCTATAAATTGCTTTGGGTAGTATGGGCATTTTAATTATGTTGATTCTACCAATTCATAAACATGGTATGTTCTTCCATTTGTTTATGTTTTCCTCTGTCTCTTTTTTCAATGTCCTGTAGTTTTCTGAGTACAGCTCCTTTACGTCCTTAGTTAAGTTTATTCCTAGGTATCTTAATTTTTTTGGTGCAATGGTAAATGGGATTTTTTTTTTCATTTCTCTTTCTGTGAGTTCATTATTGGTGTATTAAAAGGCCATAGATTTCTGCGTGTTAATGTTGTATCCTGCTACATTGCCAGATAAATTTATTAAGTCTAGTAGTTTTTTGATGGAGTCTTTAAGGTTTTCTATGTACAATATCATGTCATTTGCAAATAATGACAGTTTTACTTCTTCTTTTTTCCAATTTGGATGCCTTTTATTTCTTCTTGTCTGATCTCTATAGCTAGCACTTCCAGTACTATATCGAACAGGAGTGATGAAAGTGGGCATCCCTATCTTGTTCCTGTTCTTAGGGGAAGTGATTTTAGTTTTTTTCCCATTGAGTATGATGTTGGCTGTAGGTTTGTCATATAAGGCTTTTATTATGTTGAAGTATTTTCCCTCTATTCCCATTTTGCTGAGACTTTTTATTAAGAAAGTGTGTTGGATTTTGTCAAATTCTTTTTCTGCATTGATTGATATGATTATGTGATTTCTGTCTCTCATTTTGTTTATGTGATATATCACATTTGTTGATTTGCAGATATTGTACCATTTTTGCATTCCAGGAATAAATCCCATGTGGTCATGGTGTGTGATCTTTCTTATGTAAAGCTGGATCTGATTTGCTAGAATTTTATTGAGGATTTTAGCATCTATGTTCATCAGGGATATTGGCCTGTAGTTCCCTTTTTTTGTGGTGTTTATATCTAGCTTTGGAATTAGGGTAATGCTGGTTTCGTAGAAATAGCTTGGAAGTGTGCCTTCCTCTTGACTTTTTTGGAATTGTCTGAAGAGGATAGCTTTTAGTTCTTCTTTGAATGCTTGGTAGAACGACCCTGTAAAGCTGTCTTGACCAACGCTTTCGTTTGCTGGAAGATTTTTGATTACTGCTTCAATTTCATCAGTAGTTATCAGCCTATCCAGGTTTTTTTATTCTTCCTGATTGAGTTTTGGAAGCTTGTATTTTTCTAAGAATATGTCCATTTCATCTAGGTTTTCCAGTTTGTTGGAATAGAGTTGTTTGTAGTTTTTTTGTTTTTTTTGTTTTTTTTTTTTTTTTTTTTTTACAATTCTTTGTATTTCTGCGGAGTCTGTTGTTACTTCACCTCTTTCATTTCTAATTTTATTTATTTGGGTCCTTTCCTTTGTTTCTTGTTGAGCCTGGCTAGGAGTTTATCAATCTTGTTTATCCTTTCAAAGAGCTAGCTCTTGATTTTATTGATCTTGTTTGTTTGTTTATTTGTTTGGCCTCTATGTCATTTATTTCCACTCTGATCTTTATTATTGCCTTCCTTCTGCTTACTCTCAGCTTTTCTTATTGCTCTCCTTCTAAGTCTTTAAATTGTGTGACCGGATAATTTATTACCATTTTTCTTGTTTTTTGAGGTAGGCCTGTAGAGCTATGAACTTCCATATCAGGACTGCTTTCATTGTGTCCCATAGATTTTGGATTGTTCTGTTTTCATTTTCATTTTTTACTAGGATGCTTTTTATTTCTACTTTAATCTCTTTGGTAACCCAATCATTGTTTAATATAATGCTATTTAGCCTCCTAGTGATTGATTTTTTACATGGTTTTAATTGTAGTTGATTTCTAATTTTATGCCATTGTGATCTGAGAAGATGCTTGATGTGATTTCTGTCTTCTTTAATTTGAAGAAACTTTGCCTGTGTTCCAATATGTGGTCTGTTTTTGAAAATGTCCCATGTGCACTTGAGAAGAATGTATATTCTGTAGCTTTGGGGTGAAATGTTTTGAAGATGTAAATTAATTTCATCTTATCTAGTGAGTCATTTAGGATTGATGTTTCTTTGCTGATTTTTTGTTTGGATGATTTATCCAGTGGTGTCAGTGAGATATTAATGACCCCTACTATGACTGTTTTGCTGTTGGTCTCTCTCTTGATCTCTTTCTGAAGTTTTTTTTTTTTTTATGTATTTGGGTGCCCCTGTATTGTGCGCATATATGTTTACCAGAGTTTTATCCTCTTGTTATATTAATCCCTTTAGTTTTATGAAGTGGCCTTCCTTATTTCTCATTATTGCCTTCACTTTGAGGTCTATTTTGTCAGATATAAGTATTGCTATCCAAGCTTTTTTATTTCATTTCCATTTGCCTGATAATTTTTTTCCATCCCTTCACTATCAGTCTGTGTGAGTCCTTTGTTCTGAGAGGAGTCTCCTATAGACAACAGATATATGGGTCAGGTTTTCTTATCCATTCAGCTATCCTATATCTTTTGATTGGAGCATTTAATCCATTTATATTTAAGGTTATTATTGATAGGTACTCTTTGTTGCCATTTTTATTCTTTATGCCTATGTTGTGTCTTCCCTTCCTGTTTCTTCTTTTTACAGCAGTCCCTTCAGTATTTCTTGAAGTGCTGGTTTGGTGGTAATTATCTCCCTTAGTCCTTTTTTGTCTGTGAAGCTCCTGATTACACCTTCAATTTTGAATGATAGCCTTGCTGGGTATAGTATTATTGGATTCAGTCCCTTGCTTTGCATCACTTTGTATATTTCATCCCATTCCCTTCTGGCCTGATGTGTGTGTTTTTTGAGAAACCATTGATAGTCTAATGGGAGATCCCCTGTAACTTTCTATCTCTCTCTGGCAGCCTTTAAGATTCTTACTTTATCCTTGGTGTTTACCAATTTAATTATATGTCTTGGTCTTGGTCTTTTGGGGTTCATCTTGTTTGGGACTCTGCGAGCTTCTTGGACTTGTGTGAGTTTTTTCTGCCCAATATCAGGGAAGTTTTCTGTCATTATTTCTTCAAACAGGTTTCCTATTCCTTGCTCCACTTCCTCTCCTTCTGGCACCCCTATTATGCAGATGTTGTTTCATTTTGTGTTGTCCCAAAGCTCCCTTAGGCTCTCCTGCTTTTGAAGTTTTTGTCTTTCAAGTTGCTGCTCCATTTAGGTATTTTTTTCTAACTTGTCTACTAACTCGCTGTTCTAGTCCTCAGCTTCTTCTAGTCTATTGTTGTGTACAGCTATGTCAGTCTTCTTTTTCTCGTGGTTCTCCTTCATTTCCTCTGGATTCTTACACATGTTGTTGAATTTGTCTTCCATCCTTTTCAATGTCTCCATAACCATTGCTCTGAATTCTATCTCTGACAAATTGCTTGCCTCCATTTTGTTTACTTCCTTTTCTGGTGATTCTTCCTTTTCTTTTGTATGGGGGCTGTTTCTTTGTCTCCCCATGCTTGCTTCTCTCAGGGTGTCTGGTGATGTGGCTCACTCTCTACCATGTTGACCAAAAGGCACAAAATACAACTCAACAAGATACAACACAGAGAGAACAAAACACAGATATATTCATGACACTGATAACCCCAATAAAAGTGACCACCAGAGAAAAGAGAATTAAGGGAGAGAACAGAGCGCAAAAATGATATTGAGTAAAGAAAAAAAAGGGAAGAGAAAAAAGAAGGGAAAATATTCATATATGGGGAAAAAACTCCACAAAACAAACAAAAAAAAAAAACAAAAAATGCAAACAACACACACACAGAAAAAAAAGGGGAAAACTGAATCTGAAAAGGCAGAGCTTATTTCCATAAAGTAAGGTAAATTAATTGAATGAATGGGGGAAAGGCCACAGTTTAGTATAGTTTTAAAAAAAATGGCTGGTAAAGGAAGAGAAAAGAGAAGGGTGCATGGACTTGGAGCAGGGGAGAGGAAATCAGATATATGAGTAAGCTTACACAGACTACCATAATAGTAATGTGTAAATAAAGCAGATAAAGAAGATCAATTTTTAACAAGGAGTAAAAAGAAATGAGAGAGAAAAACTAAAGCAGGAACAGGAGAAGAGAAACAGGATGAAAAAGGTAGAAGTGAGGAAGAAAGGGTTGGCAAAAAGGAAAAAAATGAGATAAAGTAAAATAGTGAAAATAAAATTAAAAATAGAATGTAGAACACTAATCCAAAAAAATAAAAGGTTAAATAATAATAATAAATAAAAATAAAGTAAAATACAGATTTTTTTTCTTTTTCTTTCTTAAATAAAAGGTCCTATATAATAAAAAGCTAATATGCAAATTGACTGAATGGCAGAATGACCAGTCACTATGATGCACACTGACCACCAGAGGCAGATGCTCAATGCAGGAGCTGCCTTCTGGTGGTCAGTGCACACCCACAAAGGGTAGTGCTGCTCAGCCAGAACCCAGGCTCATGGCTGGTGAGTACAGCGTTGGTGCAGGAGCCTCTCCCACCTCCAAGGCAGTGCTAAGGATGTCCATCTGCAGGGAGCAGGCCTAAGCCATCAGTCGGACATCCCCCAAGGGCTCCCAGACTGAGAGAAGGTGTAGGCCAGGCTGAGGGACCTCCCCCAGAGTGCATCAATTTTGTGCATCAAGCCTCTAGTAAAAAATAAAAAAGTGAAGTGTCATTCTCTTCAGCTGAGTTTTAATGTTTCATGGAGGCTATTTCAAGACTCCTCTCTACTGTTCTGTCTGCCACTTCTCAGTTTTCCTGTTTGGTAGTTCGCACCATGTTGAAGTTCCCAGTGATCCACCTCTCCTTTGTGCAGGTGGGACCAATCTGCCCACATTTTGTCTGCCTGCTTTCAGTCATATTCACATAAGTGTCTATTTCTGACATGGCTCCAGGTGGGAGTGTTGCTGTATTGGTTTCTGGGATCAGATGGCCTCTCAACCCTGTTCCTGAGGGCTCCCTGGTGGGTATTCAGATTCCTTATTTCCCTGCAGAGTTCAAGGCTGGGTGCGCCTGCACTGCTAGGAGAGGATGGCTCTTCAAGAGAAAAATGGCTATTTAGGGTTGGAGGGACCAGACTATCCCAGAGCTGGATTCCTAGTCACCTCTCCCTGTTTTGCTTCCCAGCCTCCACAAAACCTCCAACTGCATCGCAGCCTCGGGGTGAGGGTTTGTAATGGAAAAATCCTATGCACTGGGTTTAGCAAGTAAAAGCAAGAAAAATATAAAGACAGAGTAATCACACCACAGCACATTTCTCTCCCCCAGGCACTGAGTGGTGAGTGCAGAATTTCAGGCTACCTTTCTGGGTGCAGCCTCCCACAACTGTGGACTTAGATCTAGATTCCCTGGCTGCCAGCAGCCCTGTGGACCCCCTTCCACAGTCAAGTGTTACATATGTCCCCAAGGCCACGGACTTGGTCCAGCATAGTCTGTTTCTGACCCTTCTAGTCCTGGTGGTTACACATCTCTCTCTCCAGCCCAGATCCCAGATCCTACCATTCTCTAGGCATCCTTTGTCCTTTCTGGCCACAAATTGTCTCACCAGTTTGGTTTAATTCAACAATTCATCATGGATGTTATTTGATTTAGTTCTTCTATCTGCTCCATGAGAAGGCACATGTACATGTCCTTCTATTTGTCCACCTATTTGTCTGCCATTCTGTCTCCCCTAGACAAACTCCTTAGAAGCCCACGGCTGGGGAAGCTGGAGTCTTGGTGTTCATGGGTTCGCAGTTGAGGCAGTGGAGTTGTGGCTGGGCCCCCAGTCACAGTAGCTCGCCCCTTCAAAATGGCACAGCCTCTGCAGCAGAGCCAGCCACCCCGAGTTTGATAACTTTTAATGTCAGTATACTAGTATAGCCAAAGAATCTTCAGCACAATCAAGATAAAGATAGGTAGAAGCTTTTAATATATTCTAATTTTATTTGTTGACTACTTTGTAACATCTATTTATATGCTTTTTCTTATCATTACCTGATCATATTGTCATTGATCATAATGATTTTTAAAGTCAATGTAGTCATATTTACTAATTGAATTTTATAAATTTTGTTGTGTTTGGTCAAAATAATGATTTTACACCTGAGGACTGGAAGTTATCCTATGTATTTCTGTAATAATTTTAAAGTATTTTTCTCACATTGAAGGAAGTCATTCATGTGAAATTTATTTTTAATGGCTTAAAAAATAAATGAATTTGATATTTTCCTATGTAGATATCCATTTGTCCTAGCACCACTTACTGAATTTCCTTTTTTTCATTGATATTTTATAACACCATTTCTATCATAAAGAATTTTTACATAATTAGGTCGGTTTGGGAGAACTCTGGCCTATTACATTGCATTTTTCTTTATTCCTGTAGAATACTACAAAGTTGTGACTATTAATAAGATACAAGAGAGTACTGTATCAAGAATAGTCCTCTTGTTTTGTATGTTTTTCATATTGTACTATTTTTATTCCTCCCTCTTCCAGTTTCATGCCTTTTTCTCTCTATAGTATCTCAATCTCTACTTCTATGACTATTCCTTTATCTCCTTCTGTAAATTGAATCAGAATTGTATTAAATTAATAATTAATTTTTAAAAAGGCATTTTAATATTGGTACTTCCCACCTGAGAATATTACATTTCCCTCCATTACTCAGGTCATTTTTTACATCCTTCAATTTTGTTTTACATATTACTATATGACTTATAATTTTTGTGTTATCATTGTTTTATATTATTCTACTTGACAAATATAAATTCTTATATATTTAAATTGACTAGACATCATGAAAATTCTATTATATTTTTTAGTGTGTATGTCTTAAGTACATATTCTCTTTGATATTCTATGTAATAATGTTAACTTTTTATCTTTTAATTTTTCTCTTCTTTTTCTTATTTCATGGTTTGAAGTGTCTAAAATATTGGTTAACAATGACAATAGTGTGTATTTAATCTTAATTCTTACATTAATTAAATGCCCCTAAAGTTTCGCCATTAAATATAATGTTTATGGCTGATTTTAGTAGCAACTCCATAATCAGGATAAGGAATTTCTATTTTTGCTTTTCCAAAACATTATTGTTGTTATTTTAATCAGCAATGAATTTTGACTTTTATTCAATAACTTCTGTATTTATTTATTTTAATCTAAGTATTTTTCAAATGTGATGTGTTACGATATATAATTAAATTGATCATATTTCTATTTAAATGTAAGTTATCTCTTATGATAATTCCCACTGGTCTATCATATATTTGACAAACACACATTCACACACACACACACACACACACACACACACACTGTTAGATTAGATTTGCTTAATTTATTAATATACTTACATTTATACTCATAAGCAAGTATGTTCTACAGTTCATCATAATGTCCTTTTTTGATATCATAGTTTTACAAGACTCAAAAATTTATCTGCACACATTCCTCATTTTGATTCTCTGAAATACTATAAGAAATATACAACTCTATGTTATTAATTTATGCTTTTATGTTAACTACTAGAGGCCTGGTGCATGAAATTCATGCATGGGGGTGTCCCTCAGTCTGACCTGTACCCTCTCCAATTTGGGAGCCCTCACGGGATATCCTACTGATGGCTTAGACCTGCTCCCCATGGTTCTCTGCTCTCTGCAGGGCCTGCCTGCTCTGCAACATGGTGACTGCCAAGCAGGCCATGCTGGGTGCTGCCTGTGGACTGCACTTGCCTGCTCCCCAATTGCCACGTCAATGGCCAAGCAGGCCATGCTGGGTGCTGTCTGTGGGCTGCGCTTCACTGTTCCTGGGTCACTGAGGCCATGCTGGGAGCTGCCTGCAGGCCCTGCTTTCCTGCCCCCAGGTTGCCACAGTGACAGCCACGCAGGCCCTGCAGGAGCTGCCTGTGGGCCCTGCTTCCCTGCTCCTGGGTTGCCACTTCCCTGCTCCCTGCTCCCTGCTGTCAGTCTCCATGGAGGCGATGAGGTTAATTTGCATACTCACTCTTGATTGGCTGGTGGATGTCACATAGTGATAGTAAATTTGCATATTTCTCTTTTATTTCTGTAGATTAGTGTAGATGTTCTTTCTTTAATGTATTTTAGGTTTACTCAAAGGTCCTTCTTCTAGCTTCTTGATTCAAATTTTTAGCTCATTTAGTTTCAAGTGTTACTGTTTTTTTATCACAGAGTATGTTTTTTTCTTTTGATATTTGAAAGTATTTGGAAAGAATTTCTTTGTGGCCTGGTAAAGTATAATTATATAGTTGGCTTCAATATTATATTTGTTTCACATGTTTTAACTATACTTTAATTAAAAAACAGAAAATAATATTTAATAAAAATATGATATAAACACAATATGTTCACATAAATAGGCCAAATCGTTATTTAAAAATATAGTTGTAAATACTTCATGTATGTTTGAAAGAAATTTATATTACATTTTGTATATGTACAATTATCACATATTGTTACATAAATATACATTATACAGATATTAAATAAATACATAATTTATATATATTATTAAATTCTAAAAACATTAAAATTTAAATAGTTATAAATAATTATCAAATACATATTTTATACCATTATCTCTATCTCTCTAGTCTACCACAGAGTGGTATTGGCTAAAAGATAGATATGGAAAATAATAATAGAGTCCAGAGATAGACTCAAATAATTCATTTTCACCATAGATGCCAACGTATTTCAATGAGGAAATGATAGTCATTTTAACAAACAAGGCTAAAACTCTTGGACATTTTTGTGGAAAAAAAAATCTCTTAACCCCATGCTGCACTGTACAAAGATTAACTTGAAATAAGTGGTAAGCATAAATATCAAACTTAAAATTATAAAACTTTTAGAATAAAATTTTTGTGGCTGTGGATCAAACAAAATTTTCTTAGCTAAAATAACAATAAATAATATATGTATTTTTTTAATCAGTAACTTGGATTTCTCAAATTTACTATGATTTCATTGTTACCATGTTCTGGAAAAATTCAAAACTATAAAGATGTAATAAAGAACAATGGTAGCCAAGCGCTGGATATGGGGAAAGTAAATTGACTACAAAGGAGCTGCAGAAACTCTGTGTTGATGCAAATATTCACCACCTTGATTGCACTAGTGATTTCAGGACTATGCTCATTTGTTAAAAATTATAGAACTGTACTTTAAAAAAAGATGATTTTATATAAATTATAATCTGTTAAGCCTGACTCAAATTTTTAATATTTCTGCCTCAAACGATTTTAAAAAGTAACATTCACAGAATACAGTCCATAGAGCTTGCAAGTGGCAAAACCATAACTCTAATAATGCTTTATTGAATGTAAATCCCAGAGCATTCTTTAATTCATTTTTACTTTTATTATTTAATTGCTCTGATTATTCCACTTAAGGTATTTATGTTGGATATGTATCATTTGCAAGGCTATAATGATTGTCTCTTTTATGACAGCCCAGCACCATTTTCTATTTTCTAGTAGTAGATTTTCAATGTATCAATGCCCAGTGTTTTGGTGTGGTCCTGTTTAACAATTTTATTGTTTTTATACAAAGAACCAACTTCTTGTTTCATTGATTTCCTCTATTGTTTTTCTGTTTTAATAGCATTGATTTATATTTGTATTTTTATTATTTTTCTTTCTTCCCACTTTGGGTATATGTTGTTATTCTTTTTCTATTTTTTTAAGGTAAGAATGTAGTTTATTGATTTGAGGCTTTAGCTCTATCTCATATATTTTGATATGCTGTATTTTTATTTTCCTTTAATTCTATGCATTTTTTTTATTTCCTTTTGAGACTTCTTTCTTGGCCAATGAAATAATTAGGCTATTTCTAATTGTAGAGAATTTCTAGTTGTCTTTTTGTTAATGATTTCTAGTTTTATTCCATTATTTTCAGAGAACATACTCTAAAAATTACATGTATTTTAAATTTGTTGAGTTTTGCTTTATTGCCTAGGATATGGTATGTTTTGATGAATATTCAATGGTGCTTGGAAAAAATATATATTATTCTATTTTTGAGTCAACACATATTTTTGGGTAACTTATTATGTTTAAAAGATAGCAGATAAATGTATGCATAAGACCTGGTCTGTATCCTTGAGTAGCTAATAAATGTATCTAAGAAAATCAGTTTATACAAATAAATATTAGATGGTGTTTAGAAAGCTTTTACAGAAAGTCTCATATTTTGTCAGACATTAAAGGGTGAGTACAGCTCCAATATCAGATATTTGAAGGAAAGATATATTGGTTTTGTTTATGTAGGGTTTGGAGTCTGGAGAGGGGAAAAGGGAAGGAGTTTGACCATATAGACTTTTAGAACACAAGCATCTACTAATCGTGTGTTAAATAGGATCACACCAAAACACTGGGCATTGATAGAAAATGAATATTTCAGATCTCATACCATTAGTGGTTTATTTGTCTTCCTAAGGAAGCAATCTTGTAAAGCCATTAAAAGTCAATGATTTACAGGATGTTAATATAAAATTAGACTTGGGGAATTTAGAAATCCAAGTCTGTGAATGTTTCACAATAGTAAGTTGATTTCCATTTGAAACAAAACAGAAAGGTTTTTATAGACTATAATATGCCAGAACAGGTAAAAGCTAAAAATGCAAGCCTTTGGGTTAAAGAACCAAAACATTTTCTTCTCATAAATAGGAGTAAGTATAGTTCCCCTATAAGTTAAACATGTACTAAAAAGTTTAGACCATATTAACCATATGATTTCTCTTACGACTGCAAACAAGCCCAAATGAGGAATTATTAGAATTATTCACAGTAGGCAAAGGAATTGGAAGAAATAAGATATTTTATGCCCAATAATAAAATACAATCTATTATTTGAATGCAATTTTCATACCATTATTTATATTTTAGATGAAAAATAGAGGACTAAAGATATGTAAATAACTTGACTAGCATCTCAGTTGGTTAAAGGTGAAATTTTAAAATTTTAGTTCAGATTTTTGGTCTTTATAGTTCATGATTTCTCTTATAAAAACATAAACCACAACTTCCTGCTCATAATCACAATCTTTATGAAATGGCGCAAAAGCATATTAAGTTTCCCAATGCAAATGTTAACTATACATTCCCTAATAATGCTCATATCTTAACATCTTGGTGTTCTTTCTACCTCATAGATCCCTCTTTCTCATTAGCTGATTTTCCAGATGGATCAAGTGGAAGGGACCTAGGGCTCAGTCCTCAATCTTCTTTGCTTCTCTATCTTCACTCACTCTCTCAATGGTATCATCTAGTCTCATGGATTTGAGTACCATCTTTATACTGATGATTATCAAATTATTTCCCAAGCTCAATCTTAGTATATCCTCAACATCAGCACTTGTTTAATATCTCACTCCTGACCTGGTAGAGGAAGCTCTCTGTGTAGGGGCAGAGGAAGCTCTCTGCGTAGGGGTGTTGGTTCTTCCCTGCCCAGTTGAGTTGCCCTAGCAACTCCCACCTAGCTGTGGTTTGCCTAGCCCGGTTGCCTTAGCAAATGGTCAGAAAGCTGCATCTTGTTACTCTTGGACTTTCCTGTTTCCCCCCCCCTCTCCCCGCCCTCCATGGTCCCATCCCTAATTACCTAACACTCTTCTATCTCCTCATAAATGAATGTATAATTACACGTGTTTACCATTATAGTATCATATAGACTAGTTTCATTGCCTAAATTTCTCTGTTCTCTATCTCTTTATCTATCCCCCTATCCTCTGGCAACTACTGATATTTTTACATTATAGTGTTGCCTTTTCCAAAATATCATATCTTTGGAATCCTATGGTAAATACCCTTTTCAAATTGGGGTCTTCTTTCAACTAGCAGTATGAGTTTAAGTTTCCTCCATGTCTTTTCATGGCTTAATTTCATTTATAGTACTGAAAGATATTTCTTTTTTTTTTTTTTCCAATCTACTAGAGGCCCAGTGCATGAAATTAGTGCACTGGGGGAGGGCATCCCTCAGCCCAGCCTGCACCCTCTTGCAGTCCTGGACTCCTTGCTCCTACTGCCCGCCTGTTCTCTGGTCCTTAGTGCTACCACGGAGGCAGGAGAGGCTGCCGCCACTGCCAGTGTGCTCACTAGCCGTGAGCCCAGCTTCTGGCTAAGAAGCACTCCCTCTGTGGGAGCACACTCACCACCAGGGGGCAGCTCCTGCATTGAGTGTCTGACCCCTGGTGGTCAGTGCACATCATGGTGACCAGTCATTCTGCTGGTCGTTCCGCCATTCAGTCTATTTGCAGATTAGGGTTTTACTATATAGGATTAATTTACTGGAGAACATCTTGGTTACTTACAATTTTGAGAATTACGTATAAAGCTGTTATAAATATCCATGTGCAGATTTTTACGTAAACATATGTTTTCAATTCCTTTGGGGAAACACCAAAGATCACACTTGCTGGATTGTATGGTAAGAGAATTTTTGTTTTAGTAACTTTCTTCCAAACTGTCTTCTAAAGTAACTGAACTATTTTGCATTTTCACCAGTGATGTTTGAGACGAAATTCTTGTTGCTCCACATCCTCACCAACATTAGGTGTTTTCAGCATTCCAGATTTTGGCTATACTAATAGGTATGTAGTAATATCTCATTGTTTGAATTTGCATTTCCCTGATAACATATGATATAGACCAGTTTTGCATATGGTTATTTGTTCTCTGTATAGCTTCTTTGATGAGTTGTTTGATAAGGGCTTTGGCCCATGTTTCTCTTTTTTTTTTTTAATCAGGTTGTTTGTTTTCTTATTGTTGAATTTTAAGAGTTTTATATGTATTTAGACAACAGTACTTTGTCAGATATGTCTTTTACAGATAGTTTCTCCAGTCTGTGTCTTGGATTTTAGTCTTTTAGTGGTATATTTCACATGCAGAATTTTTAAATTTATTGAAATTAAGCTTATCAATCCTTTCTTTCATGGATCATGCCTTTAGTGTTATATCTAAAAAGACATTGCCAAAATGAAAGTCATCTAAATTTTCTATATTTTTTTCTAGGAGTTTATAATTTAGTATTGAAATTAACTTTGAAATTAGTGGACTCTGAATAAAGCAGATTGCCCTCTATAATGTGGGTAGACATTATCTAATCAGTTGAAGGCCTGGATTAAACAAAAGTCTGGCTCCCCCACCCAGCAACAGGGATTCTAGAACAAATGGCCATAGGACTTGAGCTATAACATTGGCTCTTCCCTGGGTCTACAACCTGCCTACCCACCCTGCAGATTTTGGCCTTGCCAGCCTCCATAATGCATAAACCAATTCCTTAAGATAAATTTCTTTCTATGTTCATAATCACAAGCTAATTTTTCTATTTATCTGGAGAATCCTATCTAATGTACTCTGCCTGCTCTATGATCTGAAATTTGTCTCTGTGAAGAGACATAGAGCTCACTTTTGTTTCTTTTATCTCAGAGACGGCAGTTCAGTGCTTTCTATTTTTTATATATTATCAGTTTTCAAACTTCTTATGTGTGAATATTACATCCAATTTCTGGGCTTTTGAAATTTATTAAAATTGCCCATCAGAACTACTATACAACAGAATTACTACGTGATCCAAGCTGACTTCTGTGTATATACCTAAGGAAATTAAATCACTATCCCAAAGAGGTACCTGCACTCCCATGTTTCAATAAGGTCAGAAGGAAGGCAGGAAGGAAATAAGGAAGGCAGGAAGGCAGGCAGGTAGGAAGGCAGGCAGGTAGGAAAGCAGAAAGGAAGGGAGGGAGGGAGGGCGGGAGGGAGGGAGATGGAGGGAGGAAAAGAAAATGTGATGTCAATACTTCATATTGTATGCCATTAGTTGTCTTAGCTCAAATGACAAATAGGAAAATTATGCAATTTTCCTTAGACAATACCAAAAAAGACACTTGGGCTTTAAGTAGTTTTTCCATGATTACATCTTTATTAAAGTAGGAAATTATAATAGAATAGAGTTTTGCTCATCTTTTAGAAGAGTCTGTCTTCATGGTTGAAAGGAAAATCAGTGCTATTGCTAAAATAACTTCATGACATTAAAGAACTGAATTCTGAGTGGGAAATCATTCATATTCTTTTTTTTATGTTAGTAACTACTTTACATGGACTTTGAGTTACTTTTCATTTTGGATTGATTGATCATTTCAGCTAGTTCTCAGAAACCTGTATCTCTCTCTCTCTTTCTCTCTCTCTCTCTTTGAGTTATATGTCTATATATTTGCCAGAATTTGTAAAATAAAGAGTTTGCATTTTTGTACAATATTCAAAAATATTTTAAATACTTACTAGAGGCCCAATGCATAAAATTCATGCAAGAGTAGGCCTTCCTTCCCCTGGCTGCCAGCACTGGCTTCCCTCTGGCACCCAGGACCCCGGCTTCCCTCGAAGCCCCAGCTTTGTCCAGAAGGTCGTCCGGAAGGATGTCTGGTCTAATAGCATATTATGCTTTTATTATTATAGATATAAACATTGAAATTATATGAAAAACTTACCTTATTAGAGAAGCTTAATAGAGAACCTTAATAAAGAAGCTCCTCTCATTAGGCAATAAGAAATTGTGTTAGGCTACCTGTCTCAAGGTATTGAATGGCCCTTTCAAGGCCAAACTGCTATGTCTCTAGGGTTCTCCCTAGACTATGTCCAGGCATATCTATATTTTGGGGAAAATATGTAAAATGACATAGAGGTTAAATTTCAGTGACTCCTCAAAATGAAAAAAATAAAACAGAAATTGTTCATTAGGGAAAAAGTTGACAATTCTAACAAATATATTTAAAAGAATATAATACTTGCTGAATATATCTAAGATTTTTATTTTCCATTTAAGAAAAAACAGTACCTATGCTAGATTATTAATTTGTGTTTTAAAAAGATAAAATGCATATTCTGAATATTTTTTCTAAAACAAGGGACTTCAGGCAGGAATATTGTATTTGAGTCGTTAAATATATAAATGGTATTTATTGAATAATATCTTCATCCCTGTTTTAATTAGTTTTTTCAAACTCCCTTTAATTTTGCATCTGACCTCCAAATTATTAGCAACGTAAAAACGTTGAAGCCAACAGAATGAGGAAATAGTCCTCAGTCAAAGCTTTCAACTCTGCCTTTACAAAACTATATATCTGAAAAGAAAGACCTATCACCAAGGAAATATAAAGGCACCGAGATTTCTATTTCCCAGAACATACCTGCAAGCGGGTATCCACCTTTCAGGTTTGGTTACAAAATAAACTATTGACATTTAGTCATGCAATCTTTTCTTTCAGACATTTAGTTGGGTCAATATTCAGTATTTCTATTTATATTTCATTTTTTTAAATACACCTCAAGAAATAAAGAGGTATGTGTATAGAATGAATGATTTTTTTTAATCTTTGTATTTGTAGCAATCCAAGTACTCATTCATCCACAGCATGAGGTTTCTATTATATCAAGAACACTTGCTGCAATAATATTAATTACCCAGGGCCTACAACATAATTTTGATGTTGAGTACAAAATGGAAATGTGTTTTCCAAAAACAGGGGAAAGTGATATTAAACTTACTAGCATTTTTCTTTCTGCCACAGTTTTTCTCTTGCCTTATTGTATGTTTTTTATTTGATATTATATCATTCTAAGTAAAGAAAATTACTTTTTTAATTTGTCTGCCTTTTATTGTACATCTTTACATTGTGTATTGCCATCTCTAATGCAAAATAATAGTATTTAAATTGTATGCAGAATTACTGAAAATACATAATTTGTATTTAATAGTTTGTGCATGAATAAGTATCTTATTCTTGCCAGAATAGTGAAATGCTACACAAAGCTAACTCAACTGTTTTTACTTTACTTCTTGCTACTTGCACATTCTATCAACACACTGTATTTCCAGCTTATTGATGATTAAGGAAAGATTGAAAGGCAAAGGATCTATGGGTTTTCCTACCTTTCCTTTCCTTCTATGTTTTGTGTGTGTGTGTGTGTGTGTGTGTGTGTGCGCGCGCGCAAGTGATTGGTTAATGCAGGAAAGTAACATGAGTAAGAAAGATATGATGAAGTGTCTTGGTCATTCATGTCTCTTAAAACACAATTGCCTTCTTTCTTAACTCAAAGTAAATTCTGGTTAGATTAGAAAGCATGGTTTCTTAGGGTTGTTTCTGCCACCCTTACTCAGGTGTAGACAGTGCAAGCTTATCTTGTACACATTTTGAGTCTTGCTGAATTCCCATGTATTTTGAGTCTGCCAGAATTCTAAGCTCACAGGGCATCTTCAACACTATATGCTAATGGGAAAGAGGGCATGCGTATTGCATATAGTCCATTGTTCCATTGGGACATCACTTATAAAACACAAGTTCAAAGTTCACAGGTCAAATTATTTATACTTTCAAGATAGTGACAGTAAAGCATTAAACCAAATAACAGGCTCTTCTGAGCTTGAGGCCTGCAAGCCTCAATAGATTACATCTGTTCCTGTTATTATCATTATGAAATGTTTCCATATGCTCAGTGGGTTATATGCATTTTCTTTTTCAATCATGACAAGTTTGTTATCCTTATTTAATAGAGTGTAAATTGAATATTTAAGAGTAAATGTTTAATTTGCTCTGTATATCTCCTACAACATATCCAATATAAGACTGAGTAAAAAAATCAAGCTATAACAAAATTGAAACTTGGTGATTTTAACTAATCCTTTAGCATTACTATAATATATAATCAAAATTAAAGGAATTAACTTTATTGCATGACTTATTGACATTAATCTTAAAATGTTATGAATATACTATATACAGTCTTGCTTTGCATAAAATACTATGAAACTGAAACTTGTGAATATAAGTATGATGTCATCACTATTATTATGGAAGGAGTGCAAAGGAAGAATTATTTTACATAATTCATAATGTTCGCCTGATGATTTGCAGTTAATATTCTTTTTGTTTTTTGTTTTTTGTTAATTAAAATGTTATTTACTGCATCATGAGGGTTAGTTCCAGCAGATGCAGAATTGGCCTGTACTATGTTACTGAAATAACTCTGACCCTTGGTTAAAGCATACAATATAATTATTAAGAATGTCATTTTTTAACCATGTGTTCTAGGAGTTTGAGGATAGTTTCTACCCATTTATCAGCATTGTTTAATCAATAAGAGTAGATTGATGACTTTACCTGTTCTTTGGGGAGCCCTCAGAGAGTTTTGCCGATGGGGCTGTTCACATAGCATGCCTATGCTTATGCGGTCAACAGATTACATGAAATCCCAGTGAAGACTCCATTATGAACTCTATAGTTCCAAAGTACTGTGAACACATTGGTATTCCTGATCCAAGATATTAAGCATCCACAGGGCCATTACACACAATTAGAGCACGTCTGGACTCTCAGGACCTCTACTGTGAGATCTTTGTGTGTATATCCTTACTTTATTGCTGTTTCTGAATTATGTATTTTTTCTTTCTTTTTTTTAAATTTTATTTTTGTTGTTTTTTTTTCTTGAGTAAACTGTAGAATTGTGTGTATTGTCATTTTAGGTCCTATCAATTTCTTTGGCACACAGTACTGTTTAATTAATACAATTAGTGCATTTACATTTAATATATTTTGGTAATTTATGTGTACCTTATGAATTTTATTCTTTCTAGAAACTTAGATAAGCAAAATCATAATTAGGATATAGATTAGCTCATCATCACAAAATGTTTCTTTGTTACCCTCTGCACCTAACCCTCCTGCCCCACTCCAGGTAACCAGTCTTAAAAAGTTCAAGTTTACTTGGCTGTTCTAAGAAAGCACAATAGAACATAATTCCAAAATTTTGTACCTAAATGTTCTGGAACACTACAGCCCATTCACAGGCTTGTAGTGGAATTTTACATATTTGAAAATAAGCATAGATGCCACATAAATTATAACTGTTAAATTGTTTAGAGCTAATAAACAGAACTGCTATGTGTTTCTTTAGTCTGGGGCATTATGAAGCAATTACTGATAAATCAGTTTGTTCTTTGAACCAAGATAGTTTGGGAACCTCTGTTACATGTCTCACTGTGAGAAGACAGCTGTTACTGATGCCTGAATGGTGAGGGAGGTATATTAATCATAATTTTATTGGCAGGAAACAACAGTACAGTGATAACTAGCAATGGCTATAACAGAGAGTTTTCTTTTCCTCAGTCAAGAAATTCACAATAAGAGTTTCATGACTGAGACAGCTACTCAAGACATCATCAGGGATCTAGACTGTCCTGATCCACTGTCAGCATGATCTGTAATTATTCAAATTGGAATAGCTGAAATTGAACTCACTTTAAGTAATTCTAAAACGTGGCTATCTATTTAAGTCAGTAAACATAATATTTACTGCAAACATATTATTTGACTATTTAAAACAGTAATGTAATGTTTAGTTAGACTTAAATGTATGGGGAATTACAATGAATATGATGAAGTTGGTGAAAATGAAAATAAAGGATTCTTAAGGTTCTAATTATAGGTAGAAAGAAGTTAAAAGCATTCATTAATAATAGACTTTAGTAATATATGCTGTAACCTCTAGGAAAAACCCAAAACAAGAAGAGTGCAGATGTAACTTCCAATCAGAAAGAGAGAAAACATCTTAAAATATGTAATCATTTCAGAGAAGGCAAAAATTAAACTGAATACAGAGAAAGTAGCAACTTGTAAAATAGTATATGTAAATAAAATATAATAATTTCATTACATGCAAATGACTAATTGTCCCCTTCACCACAAAAAGAGTATTAAAACTGGATAGAAAACTAATCCTGAATCTGTACTGCTTTGAAGAGAGTAATAATTCACAGCCTGGCATATATAAAAGGTCAATTATAATACTTAACACATATAGACAATACTTGTTGAATAATAGAATGGAAGACTAGAAAGTGACAACCCTATTTCTCCATTTGATTGAAACCTTCAAAGAGCTTTTGGCTGCCAGGGAATGTCAGGTTATCTTCTGGACCATGGGTCAGAGTTGAGCATTTTAGGACATTGGTTATGTGACTTGGAGACACACATCAATGTAGCGCTCTACCTCATTTTAATCATTGGCTTTCAAGATATATTCTTTCTTCCTTTGGTACCATAGAGCTAATCATGTTACATATACTTTTCACAAGATTGTTCACAAGGTTGACATCCTTTTTAGAAAACTTTGACATCTTAGTTATCAATAAGCCTAATTTAATTCAACTTTTCGCTGCATCAGTCCGCACATAGAAGCAACGTATCCAGAGTCTTAGATAAGAGTCCTCTCTATTAGGCAGAACACATAAAGCACATCTTCAGTTGTGAGCATCACTGTCCTACTTTGTCTGCACAGGTATCTCGAGCAAAGGAAATTAGACTTTTAAAATATTGTTAAACACCTTGCCCTAGAATCACTGGGATGATAATAAGGACACAATCTGATAATTTTCTAGTGATAAGCTGCCAGACAAGAGCATAGGCTGTGTTAGCATCTAATGACTCTGCTCAAGTATAGTGGGGGCCACCCTTAGGAGTAGGTTGTAGGTCATATCAACCAGTTTTAAGGCCCCTGGTTTTTAGTCCTGTGATTGTCAGCAAACCCTTCTCCTTTCTCCTTGTCTTTGCAGATAGTATGACTATCTATTTTTTGGTATTTTAAACAGAAAAATAATTTCATGTTAATTAGATTTTAATGAAACTGGCATTATATCAGTGATTACTAGCTGTCAGGTGTCATTGTAGGGTGTTTTGCATTTGTTTATTAAATGCTAATAACATCCCGTAAAGTTATTATTTTCAAAATTTTACAATTACTCAGTGACTGAAAACATGTTCATAATATATTATTGAATGGAAAAATACAAAATAGTATGCGTAGTATGTTACCAAGTATGGAAAATAGTGATTCTCCACAACTACATACTTGTGGTGCATATAAGCTACACATACCTACATCACACACACGCAAATGGTCAGAATCATACACACTAAAATGATCATTGTGGCTACAACTGGGCTATTAATTATGAAAGCTTCTTAATTTCTTTTATGAACTCTATGGTTTTCTAAATTATCCTCAATGATAAGCATTACTTCCCTATTCAGAAAACAATTACTATAATACTATTTACATAGCTATTTAGAAAAATATATAACTCAGATGACATAGAGAATAAGTTGCAGAATTTGGCAATGTTTCCTGATGTAGAAACAGTTGAGGAAAGGTAGAATTTTGAGTTGTTGTTTGTTCCACTTTTTTTTCCAAGCAAGTTCACTGCCATTGATTAGATGATAGGAGAAATAAGAATGGCCTATTCGCTTAATGATGATGAATAGCAGCTTTGGTCCTTACCTGAGAGGCTGTGGTAACCTGGGTCTGCCTTTTGTGTGTGCCCATGGGTGGCAAGCAGGAATTCAGCTGGAACCTGGCTGGGTTCCAATTTGGCGTGTGTCTAACATTGTTTGGGGAACACTTTGTGCCCACGGGGGCACACTCCTCTCCCAGGGACTGAAGCTAAGAAAACAAGCTCCTGGTGCCAAGACTAGGGCTTTATCTGTAAATCACTTATTCTTTTTTTCTTGTCTTCTCAAGGGTGCTCTGACCTTAGCTCAGAGCTTGAGCAGGCACAACTCATCAATCCTTTACTGACAAGTTAGGAGACCAAATGAATTTAGCTTCCCTGATTGCTGAAACTGTGTCAGGTCTCAAATGAAGGTATCTTTTTAATTTATTGGTGACTAATACTATGAAGAATATGCATGTGTGTGTGTGTACGTGTGCATATGTATTAAAACTATATATGAATGGTCATTAAAATTGTAAATGTCTACAAAAATTAATTTTACTTCTTGTTTTTTTATAAATCATGGATGATTTAATCCTTTCTATGAGACTGCATATGAGGGTGCAGATTTTAAAATGTGAGAAAAGAGGACAATAGGCTTTTGTTTCTAATTTTAATTTTTAGTGGAGAGGGCCATTTGTGATTGTCTAGCTCCACTTGCACATTTATCGAGGTAAAATGCAAACTAGAGAGTCTTGAGAGCATCTCTTGAGGTCAGAAAGCTAGTTCACTGCAGAATTAGACTAAAGCCCGAACCTTCCCGCTTTAATTCAATACTTTTTTTACACCAAATCTCTCAAGGATAACTATCTTGTTATCCACAAAGCAGTTGGAGAATAAAATGTCTGTATCTATCATTATTATAACAATAATTATCGTAGGAAAAATGACTGGAAATGTTAACAGGGATTTTCTGGGTGACATGAGCTTCTTGATGATTTTATTATCTTTGATTTTATTTGAATTTTCTAAAACTTCCACTGAAATTATTATTACCTCAATGATATGTATTTTAATCTATATATTAGCCACTGTATTCTGAAAGTTCTGGGCACTTCAAACATCAATTTTGTCATTTCATTCTCTCTCTCTCTCTCATTTTGGTTTGTTAATCCTCACCTGAGGATATTTTTCTATTGATTTCTTTTTTAGAGAATAGAAAGGAAGGCGAGAGACAGAGAGAAACATCGATGTGAGAGAGACGCATTGATTGGTTGCTTCCTGCACCCGCCCTGATCAGGGCCAGGGATCAAGCCTGCAACCCAGGTACATGTCCTCGACTGGAATCAAACCTGGGACCCATCAATCCGAGGGCCAACATTCTCACCACTGAGCCAAACTGGCTAGGGCAATTTTGTCATCTCATTCTCATAGTCCATCTTAATAATATTTTCTTATAAATGTGTGTTGAATGCAATATAATCCAAAAGTAACAGTATCAAAGGGATATTCTAAAAAGGCAGTATTTTTCCTCCCACCACACTTCTTAGCATGCCTACCTGACTTCACAGCCAGTGTTATCCTAGGAATAGTGAGTGATTCCAGAGAGTCGCCAACTTGAATGTTTTCCTAAGGAGCCATGGAACAATCTGAAGAGGAAGGTTTCTATTGTGAATGAGATTAGACGGCTACCAGGTCACTGAGCAGGAATATTTATCCCACAGGGTCAACAGACAGATAGCTGAGTTGGTTGCTTTTAAAATCTTTGCAAATAAACAGGGACTTAAAATTATCAATTATATCTGCACTCATTAAATATTAAACATTAAAGACTCCAAAATAAATAGTTGAAACAGAGGAGTTTTGTAATATGTTTTAGTCCTCCTTTTATTTATGAAGATGCCCCCATCCTCCTTGGCTTGCTGTCTGACACAGGGCCCAAGGTTCAAGTTTAAACAACAGAAGAAATGAACTGTGCTTTGAGGGGCCCAGAGCATGCTGCCAGTGTTAATAACTAACTATGCAGACAGAACATCATTCATCAATATCTTTAGAAGTAAGTGTCTCAGTTTCGTCTAGGATAGGAAAGGTCAGGACTCCCTGTAGTTGGTCTTACTCAGCTCCCTGCTTTGCAGTGGGGACTTATGTCTTTAGCAATAGATGTGCCTTATTTGTTTCCTTTTAGTAAAATCCAGATATCCCTGTTGAATTCCAATTTGGTATTGGATAAGATTTAAGGCATTGGTGGGGAACATCCAGCCCACAGGCCATATAAGGCCCGCAAAATCATTTTGTCTAGCCCTGCCAAGGCATTAGGGGTGAATTAATTAAATGTTTGACCAAATGTAGCTGGCTAATTTTTAAGTTGATAATTTTTATGGCCTGAAAATTACGTCATAAATGTCCAAATGGCCCTTGGCAGAAAAAAGGTTCTCCATCCCTGACTTCCCTTCTGCCTCACTACCCTTTACTATACGCAGCTAGGCTTATCCTCCTTGGCTGCCCTCTCCTGTGGACATCCAAGTATGCACCCTTTCTGTTTCACCACTGATGGAACTTCTGATCCACATTTGTGATCTATGTTTGCAAGCCACAAAGTAGTTATTAGGCCATCAGATGCTATCTTATTATGAAGTTGACATTCAATAATCAGAATCAGTTTTGGAGTATAGATCAAGGAAACCTTCAAAGCCAGGACAACACCTGGTACTGTCAAACAAAACACACAAAAAAACACTTTTTGGGCATTCAATATATTTGGTTCTCTGTCCAGCACCATTGTGATATAGAAAGGAAATTTTGGTTTTCTCTATTCTGGTCATCAGTTTTCTCATCTATAAAAGGAAGCAATTGGACTCACTGTGCTCTAGAGTCCTAAGTACAACTGCCCCCAAATGTGCATTAGCAGGTTATCCAAATGAGAAAATGGGCATCAATGCAAAGTGTACAAATGTGGCCCAGGGTATTGGATCAGGAATCGCCCTCAACCTGTCCTGTGGGTCCTTTCTTTATGGACATCATGTGCAGGCAGAGGATGAAACTATACTGATTGTGTGCGTGGATTCACACCATAAGTGTTTGACTACTCTGTGGGGAAGCCACCTCTTTCCAGGTAGGATAGGCTGTTTCTCTGAGTCCCCATTCAGCCCATATTGATGTGATAGTCAGAGGAATAGGAATATTTTCCCTGAAGGGATGAACCACAGGAAACTTATGGATAATTTTATAATCCATATTTAGCAACTCAGCAAGACATCATTGTCATAATCCTGCTTGGAATGGAATCAGAGCTTAGATTTCATTGTCATGAAAGGTATAATCCAATTTCACTTACTAACTAGGACTCCCACCTGTCACTTAGTTTCACTTTTCACTGATATTTTCACATCTATTATCTCATTTTATTTCCAGAGCAGCACTTCAAAGCAGGTGGGAGAGATTATCATTTAATTGATGAGAAAGCAGACTCAAAAAAAGTGACCAGACTTGCTCAAGTTCACACAACTGAAATCCAGATTTTCTGACTCCAGAGGAGTGCCTTTTCTTCATTCTCAAATATGGGGATATTTTATGTTGCTCCTGATGTCAGAATGCTATCAGTACCCAGTATATATTGACCATGTATTGTAAATCCATATATTATAGTCCATTACATATTTCTACTGCCATACACAAAAGCAAGGATATCATCCGGCTTCCCACTCTTATAGTCCAAGTTACTCAGGTATACCTCTAATAAAGGGGACAGCTCCTCACAGTAGCTTTTGCCACAGTTCCCTAGTACCACTGTGTGAGAAACATGGGTACATGGTGAGGGTGAAAACAAGTCTTTCCACAGGAAACAAGCCTCAACCTTTGTGCGCATCTGCTGTTCCCCAATTGTAGCCAATAGATGGCGCTGTGCATCAGCAAACAACCTGCTTGGGAAAGTATCACTAAGAGAAAGGTAAATGAGACATCTGAGAAAAAAGTGTGAAAAGTTGATGCAAGAAAAAAAGCACATTTGTGTGAATTAGGTAAGTTAATTGTGAGTTAACCTTTTAATAAGGCATTTGAAAGAACTCCAATTTAGCTTTTATCTATTGGAATTCTGCTGGTGAGTTAAATTGAATAGATATTCTCTTCACCCCAGTGGACAGATGTTCACTAATACAGGGAGATATTTGTACCCTGTTGGAATCATCCTGGCTCCAAAAATTTTAAATAATTTTCTAGTTATTTACCAACATGAGAACTTCTTCTCTGCCCTTCATTCTTCCCCATTCCTCAAGTTTAGAAAGCTCTCTTCTACAACCTGTATTTCTTTTATTCAAGGACCGCTTCCCACTCTATAGTCCAAGTCACTCAGGTATATCATATTTTTCTTGAAATACCTTTGACAGGAGTGGGAGTTCAGAGGATTCTGTGTGTTTTATCTCAACATTCCTAACACTTGGCTTTTGATCAATAAATGTTTAGTGCATGTTGAATAATTGATTAGTGAATAACCCAGTGACCCAGTGATAGTTTTCAGTATAAATATTCTATCTTTTGTTTGCAAAATATACTTATTGAAGGCGCTTGGTCACAAAGTTTATGATCTAGGCGAGGAAATTAAACAAATAAAATGTAATGTGGTAGTTATATGCTAGTGACCGAGTCAGAGGTTATGAAAGGATGGAGGAGAGTTACTGACTTCAAGTTGGTATTAAAGGTTAGAAGAGAATTCCCAAGAGAAAGTAAGCCTAATTTTGTATCTAAATGATGAGGGATTTCTATTTATTCAGAATATTCCAGAAAAAGAGGACAGCATTTGAAAAAAACAGGTCAGAAAATATACCACTGGATGTATGAGTAACTTTAAGAAGTGCGTTTTACCTGAAAAAATATGGTGGGATGGGGAATGTCAAAATATAAGTGTATATCCAGATAGGTCTTGACATCATGTCTAAGAGGAAAAAATAATATGACCATTTATGCAAAATAGTGATATGATCAGATTTGCATTTTTCAAAGGTCATGCAGCTGAAGTTATGCTTGGTGTGGTGCAAGGGAAAGAAGCATGGTGCAATACTGGGAGGAGAAACCAGTTAGGGAATGGTGGCAAAACTCCAAGTGTGAAATGTTGTGGCTATGATAAGGATAGTGGACAGAACTAGATAAAGGGGTAAGACAGCAAGAACATTTACTGGGGGATGCAAACCTAAAAAGGTAAGTAAAATATCATCAGCATGAGATAGGAGGCAAGATGGCGACCGGCAGAAAGGTAGGAAGGGAGAGTATGTGAGAGAGTGAGAGAGCAATAGAGGTGTATGTGGATGTGTGTGGGTGTGTGTGTGAGTGAAATAGGGACAGTTAGACCCTGTAGTTCTTCCAGGGGGTTGCCAATCCAAGCAGTCTTAGATGGCAAAACCCCACGGCTGCTGCAAACACTCCGGGGAGGACACTGGTGGCACAGAGACCACGCCATCTTGACGAACAGAACTGCTTGAGACTAGGATCCTAGCCTCGCCACCACTCAGTCTGGTCTTGGAAGAAAAACAGGACCCTACAGCTGCTCTGGTAGAAGACCTGCCACCACAGCTGCAGACCCAGGGACACCAAGACTCCAGGCACCCAGCTGCAGATTTCTGTGAGTCACAAAGCCAATACCCCTCCCCTGGGGCAGCAACATAGAAACTATCAGACCCCAGCCACACAATAAGGCTTTCTGTACACACAAAGCAGTGGTGACACTGCCTGACTTTGAGCCTTGGTGTCAGACACGGGAAGTTTGTTTCCTGCAACTGGTCTCCAAGCCCAGGCAGGGAGACTGAGTGGAATTCGAGCGTAGCTGCTCATCCCTAGGGAGGTAGTTTTTTGCGACCAGATCCCGCTCCCACATAAGGCAGGAAGACAGTGCTGAACTTGAGCCTGGACTTGCGAACTTGAGGAATTTGTTTCCCGCGACTCATCTCCATGCCCAGGCAGAGAGGCAGTACTGAATTTGAGCATAGATGCACGACCTTGGGGAGATTGTTTTCTGTGATCAGATCCTACGCCCATGCAGGGAGACAGTGCTGAATTTGAGCCTGGGGGCACAAACCCGGGGAGTTTGTTTCCCATGATCAGACCCTGCACCTTAGCAGAGAGGCTGCGGTGAATTTGAACCTGGATGTGCGGTCTCAGGGAGTTTATTCCCCACGACCAGACCCTGTGCCCACACAGGAAGGGAGTGCTGAATTTGAGCCTGGGTACATGCACACAGGAAGTTTGTTTTCTATAGTGCACACCCGCGTGACCAGACCCCACACACACACTAAGTGGCAGTGCCACCTGACTGTGATTCAGAGCAAGCGCACACAGAGGCTGTTTACCACAGGGCAGAAGTGGACCTCCTGCCAACACAGTCCGACTGAGCAACCCAGTCTCCCAGGCAGATCGAGGACCCTGAATCTCCACACAAGAGGCAGCATTGACCACCAGTGCCTAGACTCCATTCCTCATTACTTGCGCCCGAGATCCCTGATTCCCAGTACATTCACACTAAGAGCCAGTGACTCCAATTCTTGGCACATGTGCACACAGGGACCTGATTCTCGGTGCGAGGTAGCACCAAGAAACAGAGACTCTGATACTTGATTCTCGGCATGGACACAGGGAGCCTCTGACTTCTGACATGCAATAGGGGACTTTGATTTTTGGCACATGCCAGTGGGTTCTCTGTTTCAACAAGGCACAGGCAGGGTCCCTGATTCTAGGTGCGCACACGAGGCCACACTAAGCACCAGTGACTCTGACCCAGGACAAGTGTGGCTCCCACAACCCACAGCAACTGCACGCTTTGGTATCAGAGCTCTTCAGTGACACTTGGGGGGGGGGTGGTACAAAACTCCCCCTGCACATGGTCCAGGCCCCTGCAACTCAACATCTGAATCTTCTGGTGATAGTCAGAATGGGGAGACAATGAAGCAATCCCCAGAGGAAAGAAAATGAGGAATCACCAAGTAAGAAAATAAGTGAAATGGAAGCATGCAACATGACAGAAAAAGAATTCAGAGTAATGGTCATACAGTTCATACACCAGATGGACGAGAAAATCAAAAACTTATGCAAAAATAAAAAAGAAATGAAAAATGATATAGCTACAATCAAAAACATCATGAAAGACTTCAAGAGTAGACTAGAAGAAGCAGAGGACCGAATCAGTGAGTTAGAAGATCAGGTACAGAAACAAGCCCAATCTGAACAGCAACTAGAGAAAAAAATTAAAAAGCAGGAGGAGAGCCTAAGGGAGCTTTCAGACAATGCAAAACAAAATAACATATGTATAATAGGGCTGCCAGAAGGATAAGAAGAGCAGCAAGGATTATAAAATTTATTTGAAGAAATAATGACAGAAAACTTCCCTGATATGAGGAAGGAAAAAAGTTACTCATGTAGAAAGAGTCCTAAGCAAGATGAATCCCAAAAAACCCACACCAAGACACGCCATAATTACAATGGCAAATGATATCAACAAAGAGAGAATCTTAAAGGCTGCAAGAGAGTTACCTAAAAAGGATCCCCCATCAGATTATCAAATGATTTCTCAACAGAAACACATCAAGCTAGAAGGGAATGGAAGGAGATATACAAAGTGATGCAAAGCAAGGGACTGAATCCAAGAATACTCTGTCCAGCAAGACTATCAATCACAATTGAAGGGGAAATCAGGAGCTTCACAGACAAAAAAAAGGCTAAGGGACTTTATCACTACCAAACCAGCAATGCAAGAAATGCTAAAGGGAATACTATAAAAAGAAGAAACAAAAAGGTAAGAAAGAACACAGCCTCAAAAAATAAAAATGGCTACAAACAAGTACATTTCAATAATAACTTTAAATGTAAAAGGACTAAATGCTCCAATCAAAAGACATCAAGAGGCTGAATGGATAAAAAAAAACATGACCCATATATATGCTGTCTACAAGAGACACACCTCAGAACAGGGGACTCACACAGACTGAAAGTGAAGGGATGGAAAAATATCTTTCAGGCAAATGGAAATGGAAAAAAAAAGCTGGGGCAGCAATACTTATATCTGACAAAATATACATCAAAATGAAGGCTATAACAAGAGATAAGGAAGGCCATTTCATAATACTAAAGGGATCGATACAAAAAGAGGATATAACCCTGGTAAACATATATGCACCCAATGCAGGACCACCCAAATACATTCAAAATCTCCTGCAAGATATCAAGAGAGAGATAGACAGCAATACAATCATAGTAGGGCACTTTAATACACCACTGACATCACTGGATAAATCCTCTAGACAAAAAATCAGCAAAGAAACAACAATCCTAATGACTCACTATATCAGATGGACTTAATTGCCATCTTCAGAACATTTCACCCCAAAGCTGTGGAATATATGTTCTTCTGAAGTGCACATAGAACATTTTCAAAAATAGACCACATATTGGGTGACAAGCAAAGTATCCCCAAATTAAAGAAATTTGAAATCATACCAAGCATCTTTCCAGACCACAATGGCATATTAGAAATAAACTACAATAAAAACAATCCAAAACACTCAAACACTTGGAAGCTGAATAGCATGTTATTAAATATTGATTGGGTTACCAATGAGATCAAAGAAGAAATTAAAAACATTCTGGAAAATAATGACAATAAAAACACAACAATCCAAAACCTATGGGACACAATGAAAGCAGTCCTGAGAGGGAAGTTTATAGCTATACAGGCCTACCTCAAATAACAAGAAAAAATGGTAGTAAATCATCTAATGCTACAGCTCAAAGAATTAGAATGAGAGCAACAAGAAAAGCCCAGAGTGAGCAGAAGGAAGGAGATAATAAAGATTGGAGTAAAAATAAATGACATAGAGACCAAAAAAACAATACAAAAGATCAATGAAACCAAGAGCTGGTTTTTGAAAGGATAAACAAGATTGATGAACCACTAGCCAGGCTCACCAAGAAACAAAGAGAGAGGACTCAAATAAACAAAATCAGAAATGATAGAGGCAAAATAACAACAGACCCCACCAAAATACAAAGGATTATTAAAAAATATTATGAACAACTCTATTCTGACAAACTAGACAACCTGGAGGAAATGAACATATTCCTAGAAAAATACAACCTTCCAAAACTCAATCAGGAAGATTCTAAAAATCTCCATAGGCCAATAACTATGGAAGAAATTGAATCAGTCATCAAAAAGCTTCCAGCAAACAAAAGCCCGGGGACAGATGGCTTCACAGGAGAGTTATACCAAACATTCAAGAAAGAACTAAAACCTATCCTCCTCAGACTATTCCAAAAAATTCAAGAGGAAGGAACACTTTCAAGCTCATTCTATGAAGCCAGCATCACTCTAATACCAAAACCAGATAAAGACAACACAATGAAAGAATTACAGGCCAATATCCCTCATGAACATAGATGCCAAAATTCTCAACAAAATTCTAGCAAATCAGATCCAGCAGTACATCAGAAAGATCATACACCATGACCAAGCAGGTTTTATACCAGGGATACAAGGGTGGTACAATATCTGCAAATCAATAAACGTGATACATCACATAAACAAATTGAGGGAGAAAAATCATATAGTCATATCAATTGACGTAGAAAAAGCATTTGACAAAATCCAACACCCTTTCTTGATAAAAACTCTAAGCAAGGTGGCAATAGAAGGATCATATCTCAACATCATAAAAGCTATATATGATAAACCCACAGCCAGCATCACACTCAATGGACAAAAACTAAAATCATTTCCCCTAAGAACAGTAACAGGACAGGGATGCCCACTCTCACCACTCATGTTCGACATAGTACTGGAAGTACTAGCCATTGCTATCAGACAAGAAGAAGAAATAAAAGGCATCAAAACTGGAAAAGAAGAAGTAAGACTGTCCTTATTCACAGACATGATACTGTACATAGAAAACCCTAAAGACTCCATGAAAAAATTATTAGACTTACTAAATGAATTAGGCAAGGTAGCAGGATACAAAATTAACAACAAGAAATCTATGGCATTTCTATACACCAATAGTGAATTTACAGAAAGAGAGACTAAAAAGGCAATCCCATTTACCATCGTACCAAAAAAATTAAGATACCTAGGAATAAACTTAACTAAAGAGGTAAAAGATTTATATGCAAAAAACTACAGGACACTGAAAAAAGAGATAGAGGAAGATATAAACAGATGGAAGAAAATACCATGTTCATGGATTGGTAGAATCAACATCATTAAAATGTCCATACTACCCAAAGCAATCTATACATTCAATGCAATCCCCATTAAAATACCAATGGCATATTTCACAACCTAGAATGAATTCTCCAAAAATTCATCTGGAATAAAAAAAGACCCCGAATAGCTGCGGCAATCCTGAGAAAGAAGAACAAAGTAGGTGGGATCTCAATACCAGATATCAAGCTGTATTACAAAGCCACTGTTCTCAAAACAGCCTGGTACTGGCATGAGAACAGACATATAGATCAATGGAATAGAATAGAGAAACCAGAAATTGACCCAAACCACTATGCCCAATTAATATTTGACAAGGGAGGCATGAGCATACAATTGAATCAAGACAGTCTCTTCAATAAATGGTGTTGGGAAAATTGGACAGATGCATGCAAAAAATGAAACTAGACCACCAACTTACACCATACACAAAAATAAACTCAAAGTAGATAAAGGACTTAAACATAAGACGGTGAAGCATAAAAATACTAGAGGAATCCACAGGCAGCAAAATCTCAGACATTTGCCGAGGGAACTTCTTCACTGATACTGCTCCTAGGGCAATGGAAGCTAAAGAGAAAATAAACAAATGGGACTACATCAAAAGAAAAAGCTTTTGCACAGCAAAAGAAACCATCAACAAAACCACAAGAAAGACCACCACATGGGAGAACATATTTGCCAATGTTATCATTGATAACGGTTTAATCTGCAACATTTACAGGGAACTCATACAACTCAACAAAAGGAAGATAAACAACCCAATTCAAGAAATGGGCAATGGACCTAAATAGAAACTTTTCAAAAGAAGACAGAAGGAAGGCCAAGAGACATGAAAACATGCTCAAAGTCACTAATTATCTGAGAGATGCAAATCAAAACAACAATGCGGTACCATCTCACACCTGTCAGAATGGCTATCATCAACAAATCAATAAATGACAAATGTTGGCGAGGATGCGGAGAAAAAGGAACCCTCATGCACTGCTGGTGGGAATGCAGACTGGTGCAGCCACTGTGGCGAACAGTATGGAGTTTCCTAAAAAAACTAAAAATGGAACTCCCATTTGACCCAGTAATATCACTTCTAGGAATATTTCCCAACAAGCTAGAAACATCCATCAGAAAGGATGTATGCATCCTTATGTTCATAGCAGCACAATTTACCATAGCTAAGATTTGGAAACAGCATAAGTGCCTATCAGCAGATGAATGGATTAAAAAACTGTGGTACATACATCTACACAATGGAATACTACACTGCACTAAAAAAAGAAGGAATTCCTACCATTTGCCACAACATGGATGGAACTGGAGAGCATTATGCTAAGTGAAATAAGCCAGTCAGAGAAAGATAAGTATCACATGATCTCACTCATTTGTGGAATATAATGAACAACATAAACTGATTAAAAAAAAAAAAAAACATTTCTAGAGACAGAGAGACATTGATCAGACCATCAAACCTCAGAGGGAAGGTAGGGGAAGATTGGGGTAAAGGGGAGAGATCAACCAAACGACTTGTATGCATACATATGGGCCTAACCAGTGGACATAGACAACAAGGGGGCAAGGGCATGCGTGAGGGGTATGGGGGGGTTAATGGGAGAATAAGGACACATATGTAGCACCTTAATCAATAAAGAAATTAAATATATATATAATGCATTTTAAATAAAAACACAAAACAGCATAATAAAACATTGTTGGCAATATAAGAAACTGAAAAAATTTATAATTATGAAACCTCCTCCCTGGGAAAATGCAATATGTATTTGGAAGGAACATTTTGATAGGCAGTTTCGGGTGATGAGAGAACCTTAAGCAGCAAACTGAACTAATCACAGATAAAAATCAACCTGCCATTTTAGGGTAAGTCTTGTCATTTGCTAAGGTTTTGTTTCAGATCTTACATTTAAGTATTTTTATCTATTTTGAGTTTATTCCAGTGTATGGTGTAAGTTGGTGGTATAGTTTAATTTTTTTTGCATGTACCCATCCAATTTTCCCAATACAATTTATTGAAGAACTGTCTTTATTCGATTGTATGCTCTTGCATCTTTTGTCATATATTAATTGACCATAAAGAAGTGGGTCGATTTCTGGGTTCTTTATTCTGTTCTATGGATCTATATGCCTGACCTAGCTATTTTGATTACAGTGGCTTTGTAATATAACTTGGTATCTGGTATTGTGATTCCCTCCAAACTTGTTCTTCTTTCTCAAGATTGCTATGGCTATTTGGAGTCTTTTTGATCCCATACAAATTTTTGGAGTATTTGTGCTAGATCTGTGAAATATGCCATTGGTATTTTAATGGGGATTGCATTGAATCTATAGATTGCTTTGGGTGTTATGGGCATTTTAATGATGTTGATTCTACCAATCCATGAACATGGTATATAATTCCACTTGTTTACTAGTATATCTTCCTCTATCTCTTTTGTCAATGTCCTGTACTTTTCTGAGTATGGGTCTTTTACTTCCTTGGTTAAGTTTATCCCTAAATATCTTAATTTTTTGTTGCATTGGTAAATGGGATTTTTTTTGTTTATTTCTCTTTCTGAGAGTACATTATTGGTGTATAACATTGATTTTCTGGGTGTCAATTTTGTTTCCTGATACACTGACAAGTTCATTTTTTAAAGCAAGTAATTTTTTGGTGGAGTCTTTAGGTTCCACTCATATGTGGAATCTAATGAATAAAATAAACTGATGAACAAAATAGATCCAGAGACATTGAAGCATGGAACAGACTGACAAATCTCAGTGGGAAGGCAGGGGCCTGGGTGGGTGGGTGGGGAGAGATTAATCAGGTAATTTATATGCATACATGGATAGCCCAGTGGATACAGATAATAGTGTAGTGAAGGCCTGGATGGGACAAGTGCAGGGTGGGGGTCAATGAGGGGAAAAAAAGAGGGGGCACTCTAATACTTTCAACAATAAAGATAAATCTTTAAAAAATAAATAAAATAACTAATATTTAGAAAATAAATTATAAGGAATGGGGATTTGCTTTAGTGGATATTATATGTATGACTATAATAATTACTATAAAGAAATTTAACATTGGTAAGTAATGGAAAATTTAGTAGGACAGGGTTGATAATTTTTAATAGGCAATAATATAAATATAAATGTAATATATAAAAAAGAAGTGGAACACACTTGAATAAATGCTGAATTATTCAATAAAGACTTTAGCAAAATTGTTATATTAATGCTTAGCTTTTACACATTTTACTTTCATACAAACATTTTTCAAATACACTATTATTTTATAACTAGAGGCCCTGTGCATGAAATTCATGCATGGGGGTTGTCCCTCATTTCAGCTTGCACCCTCTCCAATCTGGGACTCCTCGGGGAATGTCTGACTGCCAGTTTAGGCCAGATCCCACAGGTACCAGGCCTAAACTGGCAGTCGGACATCCCGCTTACAATCTGGGACTGCTGGCTCCTAACCACTCGCCTGCCTGCCTGACTGGTTGCCCCTAATCACTTCTGCCTGCCAGCCTGATCACCCCCTAACCACTCCCCTGCTGGCCTAATTGATGCCTAACTGCTCCCCTGCCAGCCTGATCGCCCACAACTGCCCTCCCTGCCATGACCCACCTCCTCCACTGGGACCTGCTTCCTCCACGCGAGGTGATGGAGACGCCGGGACCAGCCTCCTCTGCTCCCCACAGAAACGTGGAACCCCCAGGCTTCACCGCATGGAGCAGCTGCCGGGCCCTGTCTATGCTGTGTGCACGGCCATCTTGTGATGGCCATCTTTTGATGACCATCTTGTGACAACGTGAGGGAGTGACACCACCTAGGCTATTATTAGTATAGATACCCCAAACTGCTTTTCACACAGAGAATATGGTCTCTCATATTTTAAGTAATATCAGTTTTAGAGCTGCTGCTTAATGGTATTACTTTGGGAATAATGACCTTGTTTATATGGGAAAAAGATGAAAATAGAATTTTAAACTTTTCAGTGAGGTCTTCTCATCCCCAAAATTTGAAAGTAATTTTATATTTTACATATAATCCATTTTAAACTCATAGAGAACTATATATATGCCTAAGCGACTGTTAGGATGGACCGACCTGAATGACTGGTTGCTATTATGTGCACTGACCACCAGGGGGCAGATGCTCAGTGCAGGAGCTGCCCTGTCCACAGGCCCTGATTGCCAGATGGGGCCTGCCGGCCAACCTCCCAGTCCCTCCCCCTGGCCAGCAGGCCCCCATCTTCCAATCAGGGTCGGGCTCCAGGCTGGGATGGGGAACTGGGGGTGGGTGGTGACCAACCTCCTACAGCATCTGGGTGGGGGGCTGCAACCTCTTGCCACCTACCTGGGGGTGGGGGTGATGGGGACAGATGTGCAGTGAGAATGCAGGGTGTCTGCCGAGCTCCCTCTCACTCCCCCTGCTACCCACCCCCCGGGATGCCAGGGCTTACGTGCCAGGGAAGCTTCCACACTCAGGTGCCAGGTGCCTGTGAGTAGCCTTCCCCACATCCGTGCAGCCTCTTCTGGTGAGCCAGGCTGCAGCCACCAGGAACACAGGGCCTGGTCAGGCTCCCCATGGGTTCGTGCAGGAGCCGATCTGTGAGGCCAGCTGGGAGAGAGTGCACTGACCACCTGGATTCCGTGCAACACCACTGTGTGGCCCAGAGACCCATGCTGTACCCCGGCTCGCGGCATCCAGCCGTGCTCACTGTATCTCTGTTTGGGGACTCGGGTGCCATGACTCAGGTGAAGGGGGGCATGCGGGGACCTGGCTGCCCAGGTGCTGCCCATGGCCCAGAGGTCAGCTGGGACCTGCCCTTCCATGCCAGATGCTCGTGCTTCAATTATCAGCCAAGCCTAGGGACCGCACCCATGCACAAGTTTCATGTGCCGAGCCTCTAGTCTAACAATATAAGGATATTTCAACGTCACATTTTTCGTTATTCTTTTATATATACACATTAGCAGCATTTGAGCATAGAGAAAATAAAATCATGAGCTTCTGGAAAAAGAAATTGAAACATTATTAATGCATTTAAATAGTCTGTGTCGGGATCCTGCTGGCCCTTGTCAAAGGGCAAGGACTTTAGCATATTAATATGTGTGTTCAAGGGTTTGTCTTTATCCATTTTCTCTTTTAAATAATCTTATTTGGAGCTAAGTTCCAAGTGTAAAGATTAGTAAGACAGCCTTCAAGTGGGTGCTCAGTTTCATTCTGAGAGTCCTGGAAGACACGTGAAGTAGCCACAGAGAAGTTACACATGTAAACTTAAGTGATTTGGGGCTAGATATTTGCACATGTAGACATTACATGCATTCTCCTGAAGTTCTGAAAATGAAAAGAAGAAGGAAAATGATGTAGGGATCATTACTGTGTGCTGGCTAATTAAACACAAAATAAAGCCAAATAAAGAGTTCTATAACTGTTATTTATGGCCCCCTGAATGGGAAATAATTTGTCCCTCTTCCTGGAGCCTCTTTTCATGCTGGTCTCTCCTTTCTTCATGGTTTTGTGATAACTTCTTTAGTCTTAAATTCCTCTGTGTGAAATAGAAGGAAAACTCACCTAGGATTGAGGAGACTTAGATTATCCAATCCCTACTGCCTTTCTATATAACCATGTCTTTCCCCTCTCTGACCCTGCCTACCCATATATTCAGGAACTTAAGAAAATTCTATCTGAAAACATTATAATCTCCAGATTCTGTAAGTAAAGGAGAAAACTTTAAAAAACATAGTTTACATTGAGCAGGAGGATGGCATGAAGCTGTGCTTCCTTGGCATGACACATAAAAGTTAGAAAAAAATAATTTGCACATATCAAAGCATGGAATGTGCACAGTCCTTCACTCCAGTATCCCCTAGAATCACTTGCTTTCTGAGGTCTATTACCGCTCTGCCATTCCACATTTCTCAGATTTGTTTCCATGTATCTACTCACCCTGCCCACCAAGCCATATTTGCCTGTTCCCATTACAGTCTGCTCTGGATGACAGCTTATGGAGAGAAGCAGTTATACCCAGTGTTTAAAAAGACAGAATCTGCAGTTGGACTTCCTAGTTCAACTCCCGGGAGTATCCTTTCCCAGCTGTGAATTTTTGGAAATTTACTTAGTCTCTCTGTGTCCCACTTTATCATCTGTAATGGGGTATATAAGTAGTGCCTACTTTATAGTGTGGGTGTGCAATTACATTCATTAATATATGTAAAAGTTTGGGACTGGTGACTCATCTATAGTAATGAAGTTAATGAAGTGTTGCTACTCTTCATGTTTATTTTAATTCAATTTGGAATTGATATAGATAGGTATTTTATGCAATTTTGTATGGATTCTCCCCTTTCTTTCCTTCCTCCCTCCTTTTCTTTTCCCTCCCCTCCTCCTCCTCTCTCTCTTTTTTTTTTCTTCCTTTTTTTTTCACCTGTGTCTGCTATTACTTTTCTAGATGGATATTTTAAGAAGCACTTACTTGCCAAGTATCTTGGGTCAATTTGGCTTGATCAAGCAGGCATGGTCCAAGGGCTTGCTAAGCCTCACTGGTGTCCAGGCCATGCTCATTGTTAGCATCATCGAGCTGTGAAGAGTGCCAGAAACAGATTTCATTAATCCTACCATCAGTAGGTCTGAATTCGTTGCAACTAATACAATACCTGTTTCTCTAACTATGCCAACATTTTCTTGACACCTTGTATGACCGCCTGTTATTTCTCAACAAAAGCTGGCAAGCACAACCCAGTGGTGAAGTAAAACAGCCCAGCAGGTCACAAACTGCTGAGTGCATCCATGCTGAAATAAACAACACATTCCAAAGAGATACACAGAAGTTCAGAAGAAAAAAGGAAAAAAAAATAATGCAGAATCGCTTAGAGGAGCAAGTAATCCCCTAGGCCACCAGACTTCCATGGCTATCTTCCCTACATTGAAAACTGGGTGACTGCTACCCTGACATCCTTGACAATTCTGATTCTAGTACCATGTTTTGAGATGCCATCCCTAACTGTCCCATCAGATGTTATCCTCAAAAGAAGAATCACTTATGTCATCAGGATGGGCCAACTCTCTCAGATTTTTGAAGCTTTTGCTAGCAACACCAAAAGAGAAAGGAGCATGCCTTGTGTATGAGTAGGTTTAGTTATAGCTCAGCTATGAGATGAAATCAGACTGAAAGGATCTCCACATGCACAAGAAAAAATGAGAGGAAAGGTGGAGATTTTTTTAGTTTTAAAGGCTTTGACTTTTCCCTCATGATTTTTGGGGACAATGGGTATATGAAACCAATTCTCCTGTTCTTTATTTAACTCTGATGAGCACAGGTAGGGCTTTTATTTTCTGGCTAAAATACCTGATAATAAAAGGGAGAATGCTGAGATAAATACTTTGGATAGTCTATACTCTATACAGTTATTCAACACAGTGGTTGAACAATAGTATATCCAATTATTGTCATAAGATCTGCTCCCTCTCCCCAAAAAAAGGAATATTGAGGAGTTAAATATATTCCCTTAAAGACTCACACTGTAATGAGGGTGACAGACATTAAATAAATTAATAATTACAAAATGTAGAGATTGTCATAAAAATGTTCAGAGTTCCATTGGGGAGGGGGGAGGAATCAGAAAATGGTTTCATTTGATCAGCATAGAAAAAGGCCTGTCAGAAGCAATCTGTAGAAAAATATAAGCGAGTCTAAAAACTGGAACTGCCATATAGAATTATTAATAAGCTTATCAATGACAACATTTTTTCCAAATAAACTAGCTGAAAAGGAGAAGTACATTAATGGTGTTTGGCATCTCATCTTCTCAAGGATCAGAAGCATTTCTTTTCTTTTTATTGAACTAACAAAGGATAACTGCTATTTTCTTCAAATCTCCAGAGACCAGGGTTTTATTCTAAAATTTAATTTCTCCTCTATTTAACATAGAATTTTATGTAGAGTAGGTACTAACAAATACCTCAAAGATTGTGAGAACTAGTTAAAAAGGTTTACACAAAGCTAGGAAATTAAATTAAATGTAGGAACAGACATATGTTGGCTCATAAGGAAAAGGAATGGCCAATAAATTGATAATAGGGTTTGGATAGAAAGTTTTCTTGGGAATTAATTTTTGAATCTGACCATTCACATTCACTTGTACTTATGATGCACTCTTAATCAGTGTAGGGAAATCTAAATATATAGTCCTTATTACTTTCATAAGAACAAATGTCTGTAATAATCATTAAAAGATGAGAATTTGAGACCTTGAACTAAATGTTAAAATACGGTGTTCATAATAAATATCCTTACTGAGGGATAATGGGTGTATCTTTTTAGGAACACTATATGTCATAAGGAGTTTATAAGAATAACAAAGATTACAAATAATGGTATTGATGTAACCTACATCTGGGAAGCTGGATTTATAGCTGTGGACTTTGATCAAATAGCTTAATTTCCAGAGTTGAAGATTGTTGATCTCTAATTAGAAGTTATAGCACTTGACTGTTTTTATATACATCACTTTGTTACATGCAATCTCTCATTTAATTCTTGCAGAAAACGCTTATGATAGAGGTCTTATCAATCTTATTTACAGATGTATACATTAAGAATCAAATTGTTCACTTGTTCTAAGTTATATAAACAGAAAAAATTCTAGAAACAAAACTCAAATCTTTATCTTCTCATTCAAATTTTATGCATATCCTCTGAGTATCAAATGATAGTAATTATATTGAAGGTTACAACAATACCATCTATATATATAAAAGGCTAAGTGACCATCGCATCTGAAACAACCAAACAGATGACCGAACAGGCTGTGTGGGGCAACCAGGTCGGCAGGGGGGTTAGTGAGGGATGACCAAATGACTGAGCAGCAGGCTGCGTGGGGCAACCAGGCCAGCAGGGGGATCATGAGGGCGACCAAACAACTGATCAGCAGGCCTAAACTGGCAGTCGGACATCCCCTGAGGGGTCCTGGATTGGAGAGGGTGCAGGCTGGTCTGAGGGGACCCCCCCCCGTGTACAAATTTCATGCACCAGGCCTCTAGTTTGTTTATAATTACATTGTATGTATACTTGAAAATGTTTAATAAATGGTACGGTGTTTCATACATATGAGATACTGTGTGATTACTAAAGAACACATCAATTAATTAATTAATTAATTAATTAATGTGTTTTATTCTCTCACTAGTGGCCCGGTGCACAAAATTCATGCATGGAGGGGTCGGTTGCCTCAGCCCAGCCTGCACCCTCTCCAACTGGGGACTTCTTGAGGGATGTCCGACTGCCGGTTTAGGCCCAATCGGGCCTAAACCGGCAGTCGGACATCCCTCTTGCAATCTGGGACCACTGGCTCTTAACTGCTCACCTGCCTGCCTGCCTGATTGCCCCTAACTGCCTCTGCCTGCCTGATCACCCCTAACTGCCCTCCCTTGCTGCCTTGATCTCACACCCAACTGCCCTCCCCTGCCAGCCTGATCTTGCCCCCAAAGGCCCTTCCCTGCCAGCCTGATCTTGCCCTCAACAGCCCTCCCCTGCCGACCTGATCTTACCCACAACAGCCCTCCCCTGCTAATCTGATCTGGCCCCCAACTGCCTTCCTCTTGCTGGCTTGGTTGCCCCCAATTGCCCTTCCCTGCCAGCCTGATCTCACCCCCAACTGCCCTCCTATGCTGGCCAATTTGGTTCTAATTGGTCAGTTTCTATGCCAGTCAGCATCTCTGGGCCTATCAACAGGGTCTGATCAGAAAGGCAGGGCTGATCAGCAGCCCCAGTGTAGGCCTGGAGAGAAATGGACACAGGGCTGCTGGCCAGGCTCTGAGGGAAAGAGAGAGGCAAGTACTGGTCAAAAGCTGCCTCAGATGCTACAGATCAGCCCCAGCTTCTCTCTTCAGGTCTTTTTCCAGGCCTGATTCAAAGCCCCCTCAGCAGTCACTGCTGGGTACTGGGCCTGCAGCCTCAGTAGTCAGCACTGGGTCACCATGGCAACCCAGCACTGAATTCCAGATGGTCAGTCTTTGGTCGTTATTGGTCATTACACCCTGGTTCTTTATTATAGACATTTTTAACAAACCCTTTATGAATGCCTATTATATGTTTTCATGGCTGTTCTTGACACTGGAAGAATATGAGGAATGACTTAATGATCTAGATTTACAGGCATTATTTAGCTTATATTTCTTTGTTATATATTGGCACTCTGATCTAGAAAACAATAATTTGCCAGACAATCACTCTAGAATGATTACTTATATTATTTGCTGCAACACAGAAGGACATTAGTAAACCCAGATACTGAGCTCTAGCCACTGAAGTCACTTAGTTATTGGCCTTAGAAGGGTCTCATTTCACTGTTATGTCTGATTGCACCCACTGGAATTAAAGCAGATCGCTGTGCACTGGTATGTGCTGACCTAGTTAAATATACAAGTAAATGACAGATTTTTTTTAATGGAGTGGTTTTAAGATAAGCAGTAAATACTTATATTCCTCTAAGTATTGTTCTAAAAATGGCAGCCATGATTCACAAAAATAAGGAGGCTATCTGAGTTAGAGATTTGCTTCATTACTAGGGACAGCGTAGACTGTTTCATCTTAGGTAAGCCAGGCTTTATATAATGGGGAATGCTTATGAACTGAAATAGAAGGTAATGGACCAGTGCTGGAAATGGTGATCCATGACCAGATTGTTCTGATCTTTCATCATAACGTCTGCTGACCTACTTGGCAAGTTGAATTCACTCTTCTTATTCATGCATAACTGGGGTCACTTAAACATTAAAGGGTTGGAACTTCTCTCTCTCTCATCATTTGACCTAGGTTAAACCTGTTGTTCCTCTTTGGTCCAGCATGTGGGAGGACATGAGGGTATATACACATGTGTGAATATGTGTGTGTGTACATATGCATGCCTAAAGTTAGAAGTGTGGACCTATTGAAAAAAATGGGGCCAAGGTCCATGCTTCATGTGTCCACATTCTAAAAGGACATATGTAATTGGGAAATATCAAGTTAACTTAGAATGCCAATAGGTTTACATTAAGTCTTAATAGATAATTATCAATTATAAGCAATCTTTCTATGCTTGGAATGCCTCACTTCTTTTTTTAAAATATACATAAGGACATTTTGTGTATTTGTAGTGAAATGGATCTTAAAAGTGTTGGATAAAATAGGAGCAGAAAGTTGATAAGGGTAAGTGATACAAGATGTACACATTAGGAAGAATCTTGAAATGTGGCACTGGAAAAATGAAGCTTGAAAAAAATGATGGCCCACACCTAAGTGAAGTAGAAATTCCAGAAATACTAAGGCAGATGGTGAAGAAATGTTTAGAAAACTGGGCATTCTAGGTTGTATTTAGTAAGTGAGGCCAGAAAACACAATAGTTGATTATGTTACAAAGAAGACCCCCATGACTGCTGACTAAGTAATTAACAATGCACTGAAGAGAGAGGTTCTCTATGATTGATTTTTTAAAAAGGATACTTATCAAGGTAAAGCTGCCTGAAGACTTTAGAGCATGCTTATAGAATTATTAGAGCTGGTTACTTTATTCTTTTGCCAATCACTTTTGAATATATATTTATTGGTACAGAGAAAAAGTGATTGCCCCTTTGAATCCAAGGTGTACAAATGTACAAAAATGTTCTTCATCTCATTGCTCTGACCAAGGTGCTGAAAATGGCCCCTGAAATTGCATCCCAATTGTTAAGAAGCATAATTGTTTTTCATTGTATTCATAATCACATTCAAATGAAATAAATAGCAAGGTACTAAAAAATTACCCCCCCCAAAAAAAGCTGGTTACTATAACCATCATTATCTTTGAGAATTAAGATTAAAGCCATGCTATAACCCATTTAAAAATATTGAATGTCTGGAAAACAAGCAAACTTATATGACACATCAATTGGTTGCCTCCCCCACAAGCCCTGACCCTGGCTGGGGATCAAACCTTCAAATCAGGTACATGCCCTTGACTTGGAATCAAACCTGGAACCCTTTGGTTCACAGGCGGAAAATCTAACCACTGAGACACACCAGCCAGAGTGACAAAAGTTCTTTCTTTATCCATAAGATCACTGCTCTGTAGGGAATGAATGTATAAATCTTTGTATTATGATTTACTGACATGAATAAATCCTAATAATTATGATAGATAATAAACAATCTTCTAGAAGTCCATGCTAACGTCATTGAAAGTATGTGTGTGTGTGGTTTTTTTTACATTCATCAAAGGGCTATATTCTTGGTCTCCAGCCCTTTTTTTTTTCTTTTTTGCTAACAGAATGGCTCACAAGAAAATTAATGCATTCCTCTATAATTTTAAAAGAAAGCAGACTATTAATTAAAACTATTGAAGACATTCGGAGTAAGGAAAATTGGATGGGCTAGATGGATTACTTATGATCCTTAAGATCAGAAGGAAACACTACATCTCTGACAATATGGTACTCTCTTCCCAAAGGAAGCTGAGATTCCTGGGATACACACACAGGTCTATGGATGGATGGGCCTATAGGCTGCACTGTGCAGATGCCACTTCCAGGTTCTGCCTGCAATTACTCCCCTGTGGGCCGGGGATGGAAGAAGAATGATTCTAGCTCCTGTGAGGTGACAAATCTAGGAGACCAAAATGAAAGGTGTGTTTTGATCTTTTGTCTGATTATAAGGAAAGGTCCTGACTTCTTACTGCACACTCGTTAAAGGGCTTCTTCTGCTCTCAGCTACTGGAGGACCCTGAGGGAGCATTACCTTTAGAAGATCCTGCTTATGAATCAAGAGATCTTTGGCCTCATCCCAAAGAAATCAGCCATTGGACATTATGGACTCTTGAAATGAGAAATTACCTGCAACACCTTTCTATGCCTTATTATTTCATATTAAAAACCTGGAAAATATATGAGAAAACAAATCTGTATCACTTCAAAGATATCATATTTAACCCCCAATTTCCAAAATAAAAGGATAGAATGCTCCCCATGTGTTAGAAGGAGTGGGCTCAGAATTATAAATATCCTTCAAATATTTTAGTTTCCCTTTGAGTTATGCTTACAAAGATTGATAGGAAAGGAAAGGGAATAATGCCATTACTTGAACAGGTATAAAATCTATGTCCTGTAAGACAGGGAGAAGAGATTTCATGAGCATTGTTTATCAATTGCTACTTCAGACCTTTCTTTACATTACCAGCAGGAATTCGGAGAGGGATTTATTTCCCTCTTAACTTACCTAACTTTTTCTTTTTATTTAAGAAGCATATCAATACTTTTGCCCATGTGTGGTCTACCTTTTCCATCCTACTTTTTGTCCCTAATTTCTCCAACGTTTTTCCATTTATGTACTTCTCTTTTAAAAAAATGATAGAAGATGAATTAGGTCTATTGTGAACAATTTCTTTTAGCAATGATGGGGTTGAGAGAGGCTTAGACCCCAGAATAGTCCACTGATGAATGAAAGAAAAAAATTAAGTTCCCTCCATACTTTCAGGCTCTTAGGCCTGAGGCCTAAAATAATATGTGACAGACTGCTATCCCAAACATCACCATCGTATGATATAGTAGAAAGAGAACTGGATCTAAAGTCGGTGCCAAGCTTACCTTGGGCCTCAATGACTAATTATAATATGGTCCATATAACACTTAGATTCACTTTTCTCATCACAAAATGGGAATCAAGATACCTATCTCATTCTAATGTTTCCAATAACCTGTTCTGATGACATTCAGGCTCAAGGACCATTTAGAGTGAGTGAGATTTAAATATAGTTTTCTCCAAGGGGGAAAACAAAAGTCAAATATCTCTGTATGGAAACTACATATAATTCAGGTGATCCATAACTGGTAATAGGAGAATCTCCAGATGGCGAGGGTTTACTGGCCTAATATGAAAGTCTCAAGCTATTTATCTCTTGATATTAACTATTTCCTTAAGGATATTTGCCCTATATAGTGGCCTCAGGGAAAATCTGCTCACAAGTTTCATTTGCAGACATCCCAATATTTTCATAATTCATCACAGTATATTTGAGACCAGTCTGAAAAAATACAATTGAGGCTTTATTTATTTAGGAGAATATTATAAACATGAAGGGCAAGGAGAATGTAACAAACTTAGATAATATCTTATAGGTTGTAGTTTGCTGCTCTTCAAGCTCACATTGCTTATCCCACGCTGGTTTCTGTCATGCTTTTGTGCAGTGAGTATCTTAACACCATTCTGGAATTCATTCTTGATTATCAGTCTTTTCTTAGATCCCAAATCAGATTCCTGACTACATTGCCTGAGCAGCTAGGTCCAGCCATATATATAGCACAAATTTTTCAATTATGGGAGCTAATTATTTCCTTGTTTTAATTAAGCATATTTGAAATTATGTTTCTCTTTTTTATAGCCAAGTTAGTCTGAGCATATATTTCATCTTTATATCTTCTGCAGAATCTAGCAGAAGTTCTATTATCTATTGAATAAGTGCCTCAATGATTAACCATACCACTATTAGGGAATTAAAATACATATTCTATGACAAAACTTATGGCAGAAATAAGTACAGAAAACATTTTAGTCTGTTGTCCATTCACTGAAAATCATTTCTAAAATAAGGGCCAAAGTTAAGATTAAAAAGTTTTGTCATTTATTTATTAGACATAAATTTATTACAAACCAACTTGCAAATATTCAAAAATACTTTAATCACAAACAAATCATAATCATTTAAAATATTAAGTGTTAAATTATATATTTTACATTTATAGAATATCCAATGTAAGAATTAGATAGAACTGAAGTCTGGTTATGTTCATGCAACAAAATAATGTAGCTCAAAATATGACAAATATGTTAAGAAATATACTTACAACATATTACTTGTAAACCAATTTTATTTGGTTTCATGAAAAGTGGAGAAAATGGTACATTTAATACTTAATGTGAATCTTTTGGTAAGCTGAAGCAAATGTAAAATTTGTATCATCACTTTATAGGCAAGAGGTTACCTCACTCAGTTGGTTGGAGCATCATCTTGTACACCAAAAGGTTGTGGGTTGCATCCCTGATCAGGGTGCATACCTAGATTGCATGTTCAATCCCTGGTCAACCAATCTATGTTTCTCACATGGATGTTTCTCTCTCTCTCTCTCTCTCTCTCTCCTCTCTCATCAATAAAACATCCTCAAATGAAGATAAAAAGTTAACAATGGGTGTATTAATTTTATACATTCCTCCGTATTTGTGATGCAGGTCATTTGTTGAAATTTATTTGTCATACTTATTTAAAATTTTTGTTTACTTGAAATACAGGGGTGGGCAAAAGTGAATTTACAGATGTTCCTATGGAAAAAGACATGCAGGTTTTGATTATTACATTAGCATTATTAACTCAAAAGAATATCACAATGCACTGTAGACCTCCTTTTGCCAACCCTTGTATATCAAGTAAGCACTTCTTTTAAAAAATATGTATGTTTCTATTGATTTCAGAGAGAGGAGAGGGAGAGGAATATCAATGATGAGAAACATCAATTGGCTGCCTCCTGCATGCCCCCTACTGAGGATTGAGCCTGCAACCAGGGCATGTACCCTAACCTGGAATTGAACCCTGACCTCCTAGTTCATGGGTCAATGCTCAACCACTGAGCCACACCAGCTGGGCAATAGAGCAATTCTTTCCATTGATTCACATAGTTTCTTTTCTTCTAAATTTTCAAAATTATAGCTTAGTACCACTGCAGTTTTAAATAATCTCATTCATGAAATGTTATCTTAAGTGAGACTTTCCAATTGCCCTATTTTCCGGATACTGTGAGATATAAGTATAATTCATTTATAGATGATCAGAGAACTCTGGAAATACTATCAAATGTTAAAAATTGATCCTGATTTATAATTTTTATAAGAGGTTAGTTAAGAGTGTGCTATACTCACAAAGCACTTAATTCTTTAAGCCACTTAACATCTGAAAGCCTCATTAATGAATCATGAATAAAGGTAAAAACCTTTAACCCTGAATGCTGAGGACATTGGTCTGGTCATATACATCATAAAAACAGACGCAAACCAACAAGATTATAGTTAAAATCAGAAGAAGAAAATCCATTATTAGAAAATCTTATCCTATATAATAAAAGGGTAATATGCAAATAGACAGAATGGCAGAACAACCAATCAAAGCATAATATGCTAATAATACGCTAAGGCTGCTCAACCACTCACTATGATGTGCACTGACCATCAGAGGCCAGACAGTCAATGGTTGACCAGTAGCTATGACATGCACTGACCACCAGGGGGCAGATGCTCTGACCAGTAGGTTAACTTGCTGCTGGGGTCCGGCTGATCAGGACTGAGCAAGATGGGCTGGACACGCCCTGGAGCCACCCCCTCCCCCCATGACCCCCCTCCCCATTCGATTGTGCACCGGTGGGGAGGCCTGTGCCCTCTTGCAATCCAGGACCCCTCGGGGAATGTCGGAGAGATGGTTTCAGCCTGATCCCGCAGGCCACTCCCCTTGGTAGGGTGCCAGATGCAGGGCTCATGGCTGGCAAGCGCTGCTGTGGCAGTGCGAGCCTCTCCTTATGGGGACTGATTGGGCGGGAGCCCTCGGTAGCCGCAGTGGGGTGGGGATGAGTAGGAGCATCAGGTAGGAGCTGCAGGTGGCATTGGACTGCGGGTTTTGGCCTGATCCCTGCAGGCCATCCAGAAGGACTCCACCCATGCACAAATTTGTGCAACTGGCCTCAAGTATACAATATAAAAATATTCATCATGATCACAAACATATTTAGGTTTTATTTCTCACTTTATATTAGTAAAATATTAACTGTGGTTTACTGGAGGACAATAGTAAAATCATAAAAATTAGATACTCAGTTGAAAGAAATTTCCAGTTTTTCAAACATCAACAAAATAATTTCTATCCATAATTCAAACAAATATAAGATGTGTAGATATGATTTCAAGATGTCATTTTCTTCCCTGCTATACCCATGATACAAGCCAGAGCAAGTTATCATAATTTACTACAAGTGCACTGTAATATCTTTAAACCAGTCTTAGACCAAGTTTCATTAAGAGCTATTCATTTCATGTGCCTTATATTTGTATCGCAAATGCATTGTGCTAAGTCTGGATGTTTCCTCATGGTTCATAACACATGATAAGACACATAAAATGCAAAATAAATATTTGTTGACTGATCAATTTTGTTTTACAACTTGATTATTTAGACTTTTAAAATAGTTGCGTTGTTTTCTTGATCCCCAGTGCATTGGAGTACAATCAATTCTAATCCTTAAGTTTATTATTTAAAAAAAAAGATAAATTTCAGCCAGAAGTGGTACAGATACTAGAATTTGAAAGGCAGTTTTTTGTTTGTTTGTTTTTTAAATAGAATGTATTATGTCTCTTTGTAAGTCATTAACATATTATGGAGAATAATATTAATTGAAATCTTAAATTCCCCTTTATTAAATTTGAAGAAAACTAGGTGGTAACAAAACTTTATAAAATAGGTCAGCAAAATAAAGCAAAAAAAAAAAACAAAAAACAGCAACAAGAACAAAAAGCATGTATTAGTTATAAATAATTCCAAATAGCCTACTTATGCTTCCAGGCACTGATTGTACAAGGTAACTTATTGAGGAGTGGAAAACAGAAAAATCTGGGAAAGGTTCAACATGGTGGATTTTATCATTAATTGAAATTTGGTCCAAAAAAGCAGAAGCACACATCAATATTGTGATATTGTATAAATTAGTCTGAGAAGCACAGGTAGCTTGGGGGATTGGAAAGAAGAACTAACATGTTCTACTTAGTGCTACTAAAAATTCATTTTTTATGTAGAAAAAGAGAAATCTTTTATGTCAACATTTGTATTAAATCTATGCACACATTTAAAAAGTAATGCCTCACCCTAGCAGGTTTAGCTCGGTGGATAGAGCATTGGCTTGTGGACTGAAGGGTCGATTCCGGTCAAGGACACATGCCCAGGTTGCGGGCTCTATCCCCAGTGGGGAGCGTTGCAGGAGGCAGCCAATCAAGGATTCTCTCTCAGCATTGATGTTTCTTTCTCTCTCTCCCTCTTCCTTCCGCTCTGAAATCAATGAAAATATATGGGAAAAAACAAATAAAAAGTAATGCCTTTATTTGTTAGATGCAAGTAATTCTCACACAGACTAAGAATTAACCTGCAAAACAGGCTCATACCAGAAAAAAATAAAAATAAAAACTACAATGAGAGCAATGATTCCAGAGTTAACTACAAATGGCTCACATTTCTTAAAAATTATATGTAAAGTTCACCCAACCGTGTCTGCAGTGCCTATTAAACCTAAAAAGAGTGGTGACCTGGGATGGCAGTGTTGGAGTAAAGCTCATGCGACCCACTCTCAATTCACAGAATGTTGGTGGTTATTTATTCAACTCCTGTACACTCTGCAGCTGGGAAAACTGAATTCTCACACCAGGGAAGCAGCTTTCTCGAGGCCATAGCAGATGTGTGGCTCTAAGTTTCATGAGAGTGGCCACGGTGTCTAACTTGCTCATATTTTATTACCACCTCATAAATAGTACAGTGCTTGATATATGGTGGGTGTTCTAGAAATATTTTGGGTAGGTCAATGAGTGAAATAAATGAATACATGAATGAATGAATACATGAATAAATTAATGAATGAATGAGACATAGGCAGAACCAGGGTAGCCTATGTTTTCAGGAATAAATGTCAGCATCTGGGTAATTAAGATGATAATTTGATTTGTGATCACAAGTCCCTCAAAAATGTTCTTGTTTGAGCCATATTCATTTAAGAGGCAATGCCAGGTGCCTATAGAGACCAATACCTCAGGGGCATTTTGAGGTAATTTTAATTCTCTTTAATCTCTTAATTTATCTGTGGTATTGCTTATCAGTAGAGATAGAGCTGTTTAAAGAGACCTTGTCAACTCCACCCTGGGACACTCAATTTACTGAACTGCACTACACATAACATTACTCACATCTGCATTTGTCTTCAGGCCATGGTGATGGGCAAAGACACTTGTTTCTACCCCACTTCCAGCTACTTGAACACTCAGTAACAGGTACGAAGAGTAACAATAGTATTTCTTCTGAAGGCAGTTTTCAGAAATGAAGAGAAGAGAGTGATACAAGTGAGAGTGTGGAAGCTGTGAGCATTTAAACTGCTTGATGCAAGAAGAACATCTGTTAAATTTGTTATAATTGGAACAGCAAATGTAGGTCTCAAAGGAATATACAGGCAATTGGAAAATACCTTTTTCAAGTGCTGGGAGGAAGTCAACAGCAGGTGTTGGTGTGTAAGCAAGTCAAATTTAGGTGAAAGAAGAGCAGACATGTTTCATTATAGAATCTTGGAAGCCATTCCCTGCAAATTTAAGTGGGTAATTGAGAGTGACATTTAAAGTAGCAGGAGGCATTCTGGGAAATAGCTTCTGTATTCCACATAGTCAGGTTCAAGTGCAAGAGAGGTCTTTGTAAACAGAGTTCATGGCAGTCCTTTGTGATAGAAGAGGGGTCACTAAGACTGTTTAGGAACCCAGGTAAACTTCCAGCCTCCCTCCTCATCTCGACGAACAAAGGCTTGTCCCTGGTGGAAGGAATGAGTTTTCACATTACAGTGAGGGCTCAGGGATGTGGAAAAGGCCATCTCAGTCTTATTGGGTGACACATCAGAAGTATAGTAAGGAAGAGTGTGCAGCCCTCCTGGGGGATTTGAAAGTTGAGAAAGGAAGTGAAAGTCTTCCCCAGGGCTGTCAGTGCTGCAGGAAGGAGTGGTTCTTTCACCTCCATAGTCAATTTGTAGATCCTCCGTGGGGGCCTTTTCATAATCAACTGCATCCTCCAGAAACTGGGGAAATGTGCTGGTGATTCTTCTGGGATGAGAGGAAAGGGCACTGTAGTTAGCTGATAAGGTATCATCAATGGTGTTGAGATCTTTTAACCCAAGTGTTTGAAGGACCCAGGGATCCACAGGGGGCCCAGGTTGCTCTTCACAGTTAGCAAATTCACTAGAGAGGTTTCTCTTGGCATTTTTGCGATAGGGGATCTCAGGAGGAAAATATCTTTGCTCTTTGGGTTTCCTCTTCCCCTTTCTGAATTTTCCATATGCTTTGGCGAAATCATCTGATGATAGCAATTTCTGAGGAAATAACATTTGCAAATATACACAGTCAGGTAATCAAGCAATATCATTTTCTTTACTGTTGTGTTATTGCACCTGCTTCAAACAGTAACTAGTCTCCTTAAGTCCTTAGAAAATTTGATTAAACTTCTATTTGCACACACACACATGCACAAGTAAAATTGATTGCATTAGGTTCTGTTTCTAAGTTTAAATCTATGATGAGAATTTACCACCTAAAAATTCCAATTTATATTTTTACTAGTCATTTAAAAGTTGAAAGGAGTAAATTATGCCTTTAAATTTTTATCCAGGGAAGTAATTATTATTATAATGAAAATAATAGCGACTATCATGTAATTGACATTGGTTACATGCATGATCTCATTTTAAGTACTGTTAAAATTTCCACTAAGGCACAGGCATAGTAATGGCTTGTTAAAAATCACTTAGTCTAGATTTACATCTAAACCATCTGAATCTAGACAGAACAAGGGGAGGGGTGTTGGAGGGCTTGGTGAACAAGGTGAAGAGGTTGAGCAAAAATAAATAAACAATGCATAGACACACACACAAAATAATAAAACATATTTTTTGGTTTTAAGTTAGTATGATACACCAATGATGTATATTTTCACAATCAAATAATTGTAAAGTAATACATAATTTTAAATGTTTGTATTTTTAACTAATGAATAATTAAAATTAGTTTATTCAACATAGCACTGGAAGTCCTACCCACAGCAATCAGACTAGAAAAAGGCATAGGAATCCAAATTGGAAAGGAGTTAGTAAAATTGTCATTATTTGGAGAAGACATGATATTGTACATAGAAAACCCTAAAGACTCCACACCAAACAAACAAACAAAAAAAACCTACTAGATTTAATAAATGAATTTGGCAAAGTAGCAGGATACAGAATTAACAACCAAAAATTGATGATGATTTTATATACCAACTAGAGGCCCAGTGCACAGATTCATGCACTGGTGGGGTCCTTTGGCTTGGCCTGCCAGGATTGGGCTGAAACCGGCTCTCTGACATCCCCTGAGGGGTCCCAGATTGCAAAAGGGCGCAAGCCAGGCTGAGGAATCCCACCAGTGCACAATTGGGGCCCAGGAGGAACCATAGGAGGTTTCCAGGGCCTGTCCAGCCTGTCTTGCCCAGTACCGATCAGCAGGACCCCAGCAGCAAGCTAACCTACTGGTCTGAGCGTCTGTCCCCTGGTGGTCAGTGTATGTCATAATGGGCATCATAGTGACTGGTCAAACAGTCAAAAGGTCTGACACTTAGCATCTTAGGTTTTTATTATATAGGGTAATGACTCTCAGAAAGGGAAATGAGAAACACAATCCCATTTATCATTGCAACAACAACAAAAAATAAGATACCTAGGAATAAACTTAACCAAGGAAGTAGTTGACCTGCACACGGAAAACTATAGGACATTGAAAAAAGTAATAGAGGAAGATATAGTAAGTGAAAGCATATACTCTGTTCATGGATTGAAAGAAATAACATCATCAAAATGTCCATACTACCCAAAGCAATCTATAAATTCACTGTAATCCTTATTAAAACACCAATGGCATATTTCCAAATCTAGAACAAATATTCCAAAAAAATTTATGGAGCCAAAAAGGACCCCAAATAACCACAGCAATCTTGAGAAAAAAGAACAAAGTTGGATGGATCACAATACCAGATATCAAGTCATACTACAAAGCCACTGTAATCAAAACAGCCTGATACTGGCACAAGAAGAGGCATGTAGATCAATGGAACAGAACAGAGAACCCAGGAATAGACCCAACCCATTATGTTCAATTAACATTTAACTAAGGAGGCAAGAGCATACAATGAAGTAAAGACAGTCACATCAATAAATGGTGTTGGGAAAATTAGGCAAGTTTGTGCAAAAAAAAATGGATCACCAACTTACACCATACATAAGAATAAACTCAAAGTGGATAAAATATATATGTAAGTAACAAAACCATAAATATCTTAGAAGAAAACATACCAGTAACATCTCAGACATTTCTCATAATAATATTTTTGCTAATATATCTCCTAGGGCAAGGAAAACAAAGGAAAAAAATAAGCAAATAGACTACATCAAACTAAAAAGCTTCTGCACAGCAAAAGAAACTGTTAACAAAATTAAAAGGGAGCCTACTGTATGGGAGAACATATTTACCAATGATATACCTGATAAAGCCTTAATATCTAAAATATATAAGGAACTCATATAACTTAACAAAAGGAAGGTGAATAATCCAATTGAAAATGGGCAAAGGATCTAAACAGACATAAAGATAACCAAGAGGCATATGAAAAAAAATGCTCAAAGTGACTGATCATCAGAGAGATGCAAATTAAAGCCACAATGAGGTATCACCTCATGCCTGTCAGATTGGTTATTATCAATAAATCAACAAACAGCTAGTGAAGGTGAGGATGTAGAGAAATGGGACCCCTCATGCACTGTTGGTTGGAATGCATACTGGTGCAGCCACTGTGGAAAACAGTATGGAGTTTCCTCAAAAAATTAAAAATGGAACTGCCTTTGTAACCTGTGATTCTAGTTCTGGGAATATATCCTAAGAATCTTGAATCACTAATTCAAAAGAATATGTGTAGCCCTATGATCATTGCAGGAGTTGAGTGGATTAAAATAACGTGGGCCCTGGCTGGGTGGCTCAGGTGATTGGAGCATCATCTGGTACACCAAAAAGGTTGTTGGTTCCACTTCTGGTCAGGCACATACCTACGTTGTGGGTCACAATGCTGGTCAGGAAGGAAGCTGATTGATGTTTATCTCTCCTCTCTCTCTCATCAATAAATATATGTCCTCAGGTGAGGATTTAAAAAAAAAAAAAAAAAGCTCTGTTACCTTTATACAATGGAATACTACATGGCTGTAAAAAAGAAGGAAATCTTATATTTTGTGACAGCTTGGATGGACCTGGAGATTATTATGCTAAGTGAAATAAGACAAATACCATATGATCTCACTTATATGTGGAATCTAATGAAAAAAATAAGCTGACAAAATAGAACCAGAGGCAGTCAGAGGGGATGGGAGAAGGGGAGACTGGGAGAAGGGGAGACTGGATGAAAGAAGGTGAAGGGATTAGCCAAAAAACTTATATGCATAATCCATAGACACAAATAACAGTGTGGTGATGGCCAGAGGGAAAGGGAGGCAGGACTGGGTGGAGGTGGGCAAAGGGGGGGAGGGGGGAAGGGGATATCTGTAGTAGTGTCAACAATAAACATAAATTTAAAAAATAAGATTGGGACACCTGTAATACTTTCAACAATAAAAATAAATGTAAAAAAAATGAAAATAATAAAATTAGTTCCAATTACTGTCCAAAAAGAAAAAAGAAACACTATGTAACATTGCTTTCTCTTATTTCATTAACTTTCATAGCACTTCCATGTGATATGTATTATAGTATTCTAAATCTTGCAAAATTGCGAATAAGGGAGAAAAAACTGCCTAATTAATATCACATACTAATTTAATAACTGTTCTTTTTCTGGAGTTAAGGCTAATAATGATAAGAGCTGAATTGTAAAGGACTCAAAAATAGTATGTCTCTTTTTCTCTGAACTGTTATGTCCAGTAAGAGTAGTAAAAAGCATCATCAATTTAGATTAAATCATATCAAATCATGTGGCTTGTCTAGAAGTAAGGTAAATATTGATAGATGTAATAATAAAAACAGAATGGCAAAAAGATAACAAAAAATACAAAAACCAAAGCAATGAAGAAGAACAAAAAGGGGCTATGGGCAAGCTATTTACCCTTGAGTTAGAATAATTCATTTTAGAAGTGTAAGAAAAATGCTTCTTAAAAGATAATTAGCCCTGGCCATGTGGCCCTGTTGGTTGGGCATCATCCTATGCACTGAAAGGTTGCTGGTTTGATTTCTGGTCAGGGAACTTGCTTGGTTTGGGGCTGGATCCTTGGTAGGGCATGTGCAGGAAACAGCCAATCAGTGTTACTCTCACATTGATGTTTCTGTCTCGCTCCCTCTCCCTCTCTCTAAAAATCAATTACAAAATAAAGATAATGTAATTAGCAATCTCTAATTGATAGTCAAGAAATCTGGGCTCCAGTCATATTCATGACAATTGAAAACGGGGAAGATTCTTAAAAGATCTTTTAGCCCATTCATTTGCAGTTGAAGGTAGCTGAGGCCCTAAGTGACACTGATTCCCCAAAAGTCAAACAGATAATGAAAAGAACCCAGTGTTCCTCAGATCTGATTCCCTCTCCAATGTTCCATCTAACTAAGTCTGTCTTTAATTAGCTTCTGTGGTCTCAGCAACTCCCTTGGCTGACTTTTGATCCTTAAGCAACTTCTTTTGTAATATATGACTAAAATATATAATCTAGTTGCTTCCAAGAAATTATACATAAAAATTCTTCTGAAAGTGGTGTATTTTGATTAGAAAAATCCTTCCATCCTATAAATGCATTTGAAGGCATGTTTGGCACACTTCCTCCATTTAATCAAGGAGTATTATTCAAATGTTCTCCTTTCTCAAATAGTCTTATATCCACTCTATACTTATAGAGGGGAGAGGTACATACCTTGGCTTTTTCCTCAAGACATTTAACCAGAGCAGAATTCAGGTATTGTCTGAGGTGATTATTCTCTTCATGTAACCTAGCAAGTTCTTCTTCCTTCTGCACCAGAGTATCTTGAAGCTGCAAAAAGCAGACAATGGTGAAGGCTGCTCCACTATATTGACTTTGTAACCATGTAATAGTGCCACTGATCCTTAACCTGCTTAAACCTGATTATTATTTTGTTTGTTTTAAGAACTCTACCTCAGGGAGCCCTCCTCCTCAGAGGCCTAAATTCAGTCTACACCCACCTACCACCTGATTGTTCAGTTTTGTGCTCTGATTTTTTTTTTTTTCATTGCAAAGTGTTTGAAGAGATTATATGACTTTTAAAATTGTAACCACAAGGGAAGGTATGTAGGAAAATGAACTGCGTGCAACTGTTTAAATATAGAAAAAGATCTTTGGAAAAGTTTTGCTGGACTTGTACTTTACAAAAAAAAAAAGAAGAAGAAGAAGAAGAAAAAAAACAGAAAAGGTGGGTTGGCTTCCCTCAGTCTCAGATTGATTGGCTTGTGTATCCACTTCATTAAATTACTCTCTCTGGAACAGCTATAAGCAAATTATGGAATATGAAGCAATCTTTGTAAAAAGCTTACAACCATTATTCCTTCTCCAAGTGATGAACTATGATTTTAAAGTGTTACCACACTCATTATATCATTTGATCTTTCCAACAGCTCACAAAGGAAGGCAGCCCAAATATTTCAATTTCAGAGATAAGGAAATAAGGATTCAAGAGGGCATACAGCTAATATATGTATAGAGTCAGGGCTTGACTTTTGATCTTCCTAGTGGGTTTTGGTTGCTGTTGGTGGTTGTGGTGGTGTTTTTTGTTTCTTTGTTTTCTGGGGATTGTTTATTTGTTTTTTCTTTGGTATTATCACCTAAATTTTATCACTCTATAGACTTATAATCACTTTGGTCCTCAACTGAAAGTTAACATATGAATTTACAAGGGAAAGGAAGCAGTGTGACATTGAAGAACAACATTAAGAATGGACTGCATGGAGTGTGGCTGGTCCCAGTGTTCTGATACTTCTGTACATACCTGCTTGTTTCTGTAGAGCTGAGAGGAAAGCTGAGCCTCTTCCCATGAGCAAGAGTTAGGAAAAGGGAAATCCGAGTCACTGGATGATTCTATGTGGAAACACCAAATAGGTAACTGAGAAAATACACTTGCAGTTTTGGGTTGATAAAGAATTTACAAAAAATATTTCAGAATGTTTATTAAACATTCAATTTCCATTCAAAAAAATAGTCATTGCCTCCACACCAGAAAACAAAATATTTAAAGCTTTAGGAAGGGGCCAGCATGCCATAAAAGACAGATATTCATAGACTATATGTCAGAATAGCTACAGAGGTGCATTTTTAAGAGCTAACAAGTCACATCCCTCCCTAGTATATGTATTCCTGCTGGCTAAATTTATAAAGACTGTCCCATCTGCATTACTAATTCACTCAAATATTTACTGATCCACCCCCACCAGGCATAACATTTCAATTCCACTATGTTTTTATCTTATGTTCTAAGCTTTACTGCTTAAAAATGTAGGCTTTAGAATTAAATTCTATTTCTGACACTACCATTTTCCCCAGATGAAAATCTCTGCCTCTTGCCCTATCAGTTAAATCTAATGGAGAATATTTATGCAGAATTCTATGTGGTAGCAATTTCTATTTTAAAATAATTTGTACCTTACTTTTCTGAAGACATTGGTGAAATCTCAAAATGACAACTCATGTATTTCAAATACAATTCTCTGAATGTTTTACATGCTTTTACAAATAGGTGTTTTATTTTGTTTTCATATTTGACAATAAGCTGTACCGACCAAGAAAACGATGGTCGGGCATACTAAGTTGGTTTACTTTTACCTTCTTTTCCTCACCTAAAACAATTCTGACTTTGCCTTTATGTGTTTAAACAAAAATATTACTACTGAAATATTTTTAATTAAAGTAGAACATGGATAAGGAGACAAGAATAAAATTTTATAAACTGTTTTGTTTCATAGTCTTGGACATTCTGTTTCTCTGTTGCTTGTGGTAGAAGAAAAAACTGAAAAACTTTCTTCCTGATATATGTGTTTTTTTAATAGTTTGGGGCTTTTTGTGTCTTCTCAAATTAAAAAAAAATATGTGGCAGAATCAATAGTGCAGATATTTAATTCTAAATTGTCTCAGAGTTCTTTCAGAAACTTGAATGTTAATACATAAATTTATTTAATATTTATAAATACATTGACTAAGCTCTAGGTTAAAATCAATATGCAATTTTCCATCAATGTTATACTTCCCTCCAAAATTGAAGTCTTCTTGGGGCAAAAAGGAATCATTTTTTTCTACTTACAAGACACTGTTCATAGACTTTGCTCTATGAAATAAAATATTAAGTTAGTATTTCTCCTTGTTTTTCTCTCATACCCAGGGAAACTCCAAAAGAAATGTTCTAACTCATGTTTTGATTCCAAAAGCATCCCACTAGGATTGCTCATAAAACTTTGATCCAGACCCAAACTCTCAGTGAATTGGAAATCTCCAACTACTGAAAGGTATAGGGAGAAATAAAGAAATACAGATTGTCCAGCAGGCAAGGGAAAGAAGCTTGTTTTCACTATTTGGCAAGTACAAAAGAATGGATTATTTGGCTTGTATAATGCAGGAGTCTTTGGGCTTTCTTAAACTTTTCATGCCATCCCTTCTTCTACAGAGTTCCAGCCCATGATGCTTTGCAACTATGGGTGCTGGAAAAGGACTTCAGATCTACCAGGAAAGCGGAAGAACAGAACTTACCCTGTGCCTGTGGTGCTTGTTGGGGCTCTCTGTTGTCCAGGAGACCAGCAGCCCATAAAGAGACCCAAGTCTCCGTGGAAACGTCAACACTAGATTCTGACGTTGTAGTGGAATACGGGCAATTATAGCTCTGGCCTCCTACAAAGTACTGGTCTTGGCAAGGCAGAACGGTGTTCTGTAAAAATCAGTATGAAGGGTATAGAGGGGTTCCCAGCAGATGGGATGATGGGGATTTGGAGAAAGGAAAGGGTGGGAGAAAGATGCCGAAATTACACGCAATGAATAAAAAACAGTAAAGGTGCTAAGTATAGATCCCAGATTAATTCTGACTGGTCAAAATATAAATACTAGAAGGAAGTCAGCTCCTTGGCTTACCCAGTACTTTCCTAAGACCCTCTCAGCAAAGAACAGGCTACAATTGAATGGTCCAAATTGGTACATATCCAGGAGTTTTCTCTATTGCCATGTCTGAGTCATCTAACAGACTACCCATGATCTAAGTAAAAGGAATTTTACTTAATAATTCAAAGACATAAGAACTACTTGATTCTTTCTAGCAAATACCTTAATTATATTTCCAATAGTCTTAAAAGACATATAATATTAAGGCTGAAATAAACAGAACAACAAAATATGATCTAACTTCCTTATTTTAGTTTCTTACTTTCTGAACTCTACAGGTGCCCATTCATCTCTTTTTCTCTCCTCTGGCTTCAAATGCTACTGGATCCTGTGGTGATCTGAATGGTTTTAAGTAGATAGATATATTCCAGAGATAATGAAATACATATTGCCCCTCACTCCTAACTCTAAGCTCAGGAGCATAAAATCACTCCAAGTAAATATGTAAGCAGAGCTGAACTAAATTAATCAGCAGAGATAGCAAGCTCTAGGTCTCTCCATCACTAGGTCTCAGTGCCCTTCCAGAGTTATCTGGCCAGTCCTAACTTCCTGGCAGGTATTCTCCACTGTGTTCTGAGCCAGTGAGCACCCTCCTCCCAGGACTCCTCAAACACAATCTCTCCAAATGCTCAGGCAGGGGCAGGTATGCAGCAGCCTTCCTGGGTTAATTTGTACAACAACCCATTTCTAATTATTTGTCAATGTTTAATCAGGTAAAAACCATTCATTTCAGCGGAGTGCAGATTTGGACAAACTCTTTTGACCACTATAACTCGTTGTTGACTTGAGGACTTTCTTGGGCATAACATAAACAAAGAAAATAAATAAGGAGAAAAAAAAAAAACACAAAAAACTCACATGTTCCTGGTAAATTAAGTTTTGAAAAAGCCCATTTTGAAGCAAGTCCAGCTTGGGCAGTGCAGACTAAAGAAATTCAGCCAGTTTATCAAGTGCTATTTCTTTTATTCTAAAAGCATGTTTGTAGGCTCTTTCCCTGAGGTTATTACTGGAATTAGAGCTGAGCTATTATGCAATTGACACCTGAGAAGAAAACAAACCCCAAATAGCCCTAGACTAGGTTAAATCCAAGTGTTTGCTAATATGTGCATAATCTAGAGAAAGATGTGGAATGAAAAGTGAATGCAGGTGTGCAGGGAAAGTTGGGAGAAAGAAATAACAGAGAGGGTAAAGGATGAGAGAGGGGGGAATGAGAAAGGGAGATGGTCAGCAAAGAACCCGTCTTAATTGACAGGTAGCAGAGAAATCTTCCTTCGAAGGTGGAAGAAATTCTAAATGCAAAGCTTACTAGCTCTCAGCAACCCCAGGTTTCACCAGCGAGCTAGCAAAAGCCAGCTCCTCACTTACCATCTTGGAGTGGAAGAAGGCGCTGCAGAAACTGAGTCCACTCTTAATTTTTCGGAAAAGCTGGTGGGAGTTTTAAATGGGACTGAGGGGAGGAGCTAGGAGAGGCGAGTTCTAATCTGCAGGAGCTGCGGGTGACGCTAGGGGCTCCTGGGGAGCGCCGCCTCTGATTTGATGCAAGGCTCAGGAATCATCCAGCCAAAGCCAAAATCACTAGCACTCAGGGCGACCGCCTGCTAGGACCTGAAACCTTCAAAACGCGCGCCTGTGCAGGCTCGCTGCCGGCGTCAGGGGTGGCGGAGACCGCGCAGCCTGGGCAGACTGGAAGAGCACCCGCTCCCGCCCGCGCGAATCTCAGGGCCCGGCAGGATGGGGCGGACTGGTTGGCAGGTGCCAGGGCGCAGGGTCAGCCCGAACCCGCATCTCAGGGATCAGGCCAGCACTCAGGGAAGCCCATGCAACAGGCTCCAGAGTTAATACTGCTCCTGTGTATTTTCCCGGTCACGTGATAAATATCAACTTGCTGTATGCCATTGTGAATTGATTGGCTTTTTTCCTCCTTCTATATCATATGGTTCATTTTCCCCATCTCCTAAAGTGGGTGTTAGATGTGGTGGTGATCTATCTCCATTCTAGAACGTAAGCTTCAGGGGAATAGAGGGGTCTGTCTGTTTTGTTCACTGCTTTCTCCAAAGGGCCTGGACAATTTTTAGCATGTGATGGGTGCTCAATGAAAAATGAATTAGGTCACAAATTTAAGAATCTAAAGTGTTTGTCTCTGTGTTGATCCTATCCTAACAACTACTATTATGTAAATAAATTATTACAATTAAGAAAAATTAGTGTGTTAATACTTCTCAATTAAAATGTTTAATTTCCACCATCTTCTCTCTTGCATTTTATTCTCATGATTCCTGTGATTTCATATCCAGAGGTGAAAGAGGCGGAATAGCATCTTTAAAACTTTTCATATACGTAAGTTGAAATAGCCAACTTATTTCAAATGACAATAACTTAGGAGGAAGGTGATCTTCTTGTCCCTGTTTTAAAGGAGGGCAACTGATGCACCGAAGTTAAGACACTTGACCAGTGTTTTCACAGCTAGGTACTGGCAGACTCAGGATTTGACCCTCTGGCTCCAGCATCCATGCTTCTAACCACTGTAAATTTTTTTTTTTCTTGAATCTCTTGACTTCTTTCATTACAAGTTACCGCCATGTATGCAATGGGCATTTTCATGCAATGAATTGTGTTCCATCAAAATGTATATCTTTTATCCCTATCCCTCAATATGACTATATTTGGAGATAGGGACTCTAAAGAGGTAATCAAGGTTAAGATGTTATAAGGATGGTACTGGAAGCAAACAAGACTGGTGTCCTTATAAGAAGAGAAAGAGACACAGGTGTGGCATGTGGGGAGAAAAGGAAAACAGCCAGAAGGCGGACATTTGCAAGTCCAGGAGAGAGGCCTATGAGAAACTGAAAACACAGCAGACTCCTTGATCTTGGACTTCCAGCCTCCAGAACAGTGAGAAAATAAGTTTTCGTTGTTTGAGCCACCCAGTCTGTGGTTCTTGTTATGGAAGCCCCAGCCAATGAATACAGGCATGGTGTAGGAATTGAGAAAACTTCTGATTCTGGCTTGCAAAGTCCTTTCTTTAAACTAGTTTTGACCTTTATTTATTCTGCCTTGCCTTGTGCATATCATCCATAACACTTAGCAGTGATTAGCAGACAGCAGATGCTCATTAAGTGTTCTGTGCCAAAATTAAAAAAAAAAAAAAAGAATACAAGAGGAAGAGGAGGAAGGCTCCAGACTTCACAGAGTCCTCTTCTCCTGTTCTAATACTGTTTATTCACAAGCATTTTTACATGGACATTACCAGGTTTGGAGATTACAGCCTGGAAGTTACTGCCTGGATTACTCAACATGAGTGGTCCCCTCTCTACTCTCACTGCATAAGGGGAGAGAATGCCCTGGCAATCTGACCCTGAGATAATGGGGGAAAACAGATCAAAACCCATTCAGGTAGTAAGAATCAGTGATCTTGTTCAGGGTGAAGAGAACAAATGGCAGAGAAAGGAGGATTGAGTTGTTGTTTTTCTGAAAACTGTCAAAAATGAGACCTGTGAGCCTGTGGAAGATATTACTTCTTGACCCCAAAAGTGACTCAAAATGGGCAATTGTGAAAACATGGCATAAAAGTAAAGGGCAGCCCTAACCAGTTTGGCTCAGTGGATAGAGCGTCGGCCTGCAGACTCAAGGGTCCCAGGTTAGAATCCAGTCAGGGGCATATACCTTGGTTGCGGGCACATCCCCAGTTGGGAGTGTGCAGGAGGCAGCTGATCAATGTTTCTCTCTCGTTGATGTTTCTGACTCTCTATCTCTCTCCCTTCCTCTCTGTAAAAAATCAATAAACTATATTTTTTTAAAAAGCAAAGGGCATAGGCTTTGGATACAAATATATACCTGGGTTGAAATTCCTGCTCTACTCTGAGACTGAATCACCTGGGACTGTATTGTCATGTTCTCTAAGTCCTCAGTTAGCTCCTCTGGTAAATTAAGAAAGAAATACCTATTTGAGAGGTTAAAAAAACTGACCACTAATGCTTGAATATTCCTAATTCACTATCTACATTATGGATAGTAGCTATTTTTATTGTTTGATGTAGAGGACTTTGCTTTTTGAACACATGTGCTACTGTGCCTTGCTTGTTAAAAGTAAGCAAAAATGCAAGTTACATTTAAAAAACATGTTGTTTTTTAGGGCTAGAAATACTTTTTAAAATTTTCAATGGGTTTCAGTTACACAAATGTGTCATAAATCATTAACAACTTGAGTATCGTGGAAGTGGGAGTATTTAGGGTGGTAGAGAATCCCTCAAGTTAAACTGTGAAGAGCTATTGACAATGGAACATAAATCTGAAATAAAGCTCTCCTGAAATCATAAACTGATGGAAATTTTTCCAAATTCTTAAGGTGTGATTTACGTACTTCTTTCTATTTTAAGTCTACTGCTTAGGTATAAGTCTTATGTTTTTTGGTTGGTTGTTTGATGATGTTTGTTTGTGTGTGTGTTTGTTTGTTTGAACAATGAGTCAAGTAAGCAATAATGTAAAATCTTTTGGTCATTTTTAATTTATATATTTGAAAGAAAGGAGGGCGATTTTCTTGGTGGTTGTAACATATGTAGATGTTTTTTTCATCTATGAATAAGATTAGTTAAAAACTGCCTTTTGTATTGTGGCTGAAGTGATGGTGTTAAAGGGGAGGTGGTTAATAACAGACCAATTGTTGAATCAGGGCTCTGCCTCCTGCCAGGGCAAAGATATAACAAAATAGGAGGTAATTTGACCTACACACAAACCAAACCTACAGACAGAAATGAGTAGAGTATGATCAGAGGTGAGCCAAGGAGATAAATAGTTTGGCATATGGAATGTTCTTTTATTTCACCCCTGGAGGACACTTTACTCAATTGCCTTATTAGTGAATTCAGTAGCATATATAACAAAAGAACAATTTTAAAATCTCTTTACAGGCATAGCTTTTTTTCCATAGCTTCAACAGCTGAATCTCCAGGCAATAAAAAGATAGTATTTCTGCTTTCACATGAAGGTAAAGAAAAGCTTAACCCGAGAAAATTCAGTGCAGTAGTAATTTGCCTTGGGCGATTTAACATCTGAATATTTTATTTCAGCCTATCTGGAGAATGATTACATGTTTAGTTTGTTAAGACATAGCTTTGAATTTCATCTCTCCAGAATGATGTGTAGAAATCATGTTTATAGGGACAGGGTATTGCCTATTCCCTACCATCTATAAATCAGCATGGCTTCTAGCAACCATCATATATGCAATAACGTATGCATATATGAACAGAAGAACAGTTTAGTAACTGTTAATTCTGGCAACAAAATAAATTTAATGTTTGAGAAAATGATATCAGGTTATTAGCCAGAAGAGAGAAAGGCCTTGGATAAATAGCACTCTATAGTAGAGTTTGATGTGGCCAATGTGCTCAGTGGTTGAGCATCAACTATGAACCAGTAGGTCATGATTTAATTCTGTGGTCAGGGCACATGCCTGGGTTGCGTGCTGGATCCCTGATCAATGATTCTCTCTCATCATTGATGTTTCTATCTCTCTCTCCCTCTCCCTTCCTCTCTGAAATCAATAAAAATATTTTTTTAAAACTTTGTGTGAGAGAGAGGAGAATTGATATTTATGACACTATTTTATTGGGTGTTTGTGCCAAAATTTATTTCAAAAGCATTATAATGAACTTTTGCCCTTTATTGGCTTATTAACTGATTGCCTGATTTTTCAGTTATATTTTATTGCATTATATTAAAGGGTATTGTATATTATTGTTTCATTCACAAATTTGAAGATTATCAAGTATAAGCACATATTTTTTCAAATATAAATGATTTACTTCATATTGAGGGACAGCTAGCAAATAGATATAGGTCTATATTTGAGGTAAACCTGTTCTGTACTTTGTAGCATTGCTTTCTGGCTTTTCTCATAAGATAGCACTTAAAAATAAGGGGGTAGGTGTGGAATGAAGGGGGTTAATGGGTGGGGTGAAAGGGACATCTGTAATACTTTCAGCAATAAAGATAAATTTAAAAAATGTTTGTGGGTAAGCTGGAATAAATAGTTGAGGCTTATCCTGACTGTTGAGAGGTATGGGGGTTCCCATTTCTCCCAGGCCCTATCAAAGCTATAACTCTGTGACTTAGTATACTTGTTGGGAAACTCTGTTTGTGATAACCTATCTGGCCAAATTGGAATACAGTCATCTCAATACTACTACAAAAAACATATAAAAAACAGTGAATTAACTTAGCATTACCACAAAGGTTAGAGATGTGAAATCCCAACCAAACAAAATAAATATAACTCTGCTCACTATTATTTTACTCCAACCACATTAGAAAATAATTAAAATAGTGAGTTATTATGATAACCATATATCAGAGATATGCTAGTTCAATTATAATTTGAAACAAAGTGAATTTCTGCTTTAGGAGCCCCAGTGTTTTCATAAAGTAGGCTCCAGTGGATTCATTGCTCCTGAAATCACCCATAGGAATTATTGATAGATTCCTGGGTGGATTGCTGACTAGACATTAAAGACCTGAAAAGTGAATTGTCACTGACCAAGGCATCCAATTTTATCCTGAAGATAGTGGAAATAAAGACATCACTGTGGTTTCTTCAAAAAATTGTAGTCCATGGTGTAATACCAAATAAGACAACTGAAAACATTTAGTCCTGGAATTATCAGAGAACCTGAAATGTTCTTTCATGAAAAGAAGACAAAAAAATATATTCTATATAATAAAGAGGTAATATGCAAATTGACCATCACTCCAACACACAAGATGGCTGCCCACATGTGGTCAAAGATGGCCACCCCCATGTGGACACATGATGGCCACCACAAGATGGCCAGCAGGGGAGGGCAGTTGTGGGTGATCAGGCCAGCAGGGGAGGGCAGTTGAGAGGGACCAGGTCTGCAAGGGAGGGCAGTTAGGAGTGACCAGGCTGGCAAAGGAGGGCAGATAGGGGTGATCAGGCCAGCAGGGGAGGGCAGTTGGGGATGAGCAAGCTGGCAAAGGAGGGAAGTTAGGGGTGACCAGACCAGCAGGGGAGGGCAGTTAGGGGTGACAAGGCCTGCAGGGGAGGGCAGTTAGGGGTGACCATGCCTGCAGAGGAGGGCAGTTGGGGGCAACCAGGCTGGCAGGGGACGGCACTTAGGAGTGACCAAGCCTGCAGGGGAGGGCAGTTGGGGGTGACAAAGCTGGCAGGGAGGGCAGTTAAGGGTGAACAGGCCTGCAGGGGAGGGCAGTTAGGGGCAATCGGGATGGCAGGGGAGCAGTTAGGAATCAATCAGGCTGGCAGGGAGTGGTTAGGGGCAATCAGGCAGGCAGGCAGGCGAGTGGTTGGGAGCCAGCAGTCCTGGATTGTGAGAAGGATGTCTGACTGCCTGTTTAAGCCCGATCCCACTTGAGGGGTCCCAGATTGGAGAGGGTGCAGGCTGGGCTGAGGGACAACCCCCCCCCCCATGCTCAAATTTTGTGCACCAGGCCTCTAGTTTAGATATAAGATGTTAAGCTACAATGAAGTTATAATTCCATATTTTATAATCTGTGCATGTGATGCTGAAGCAAGTACATATTTTATAATCTATAAAATCTATATCATGTTGATTGAATTCTTATTAACCCAATAATTTGTGGCAAAATTATCTTATTTATCATCAAATAAAATAAATTTACTTGAAATTTGTAACAATTAAATTTGGATATTTCTAATCAATCTCTGTTTTCCACATTTGTTTTTCATAAAATGAAAGCATAATGCTAACCTCTAGGCCAGCAGAAACATTTGTACATTCAAAACCAACCTGAGAAAAATACAGAGAATTATAATATCTATGATATTAATAATGCTGAATGACATTAGAATGAATGAACAGAAGCATTATAATTTGAATAAAATACCATTACAGCAATAAAGGAAAACTTCAAAAGTGTCTATAAATGTTAGAAAAAGAGGGCTATGGTGAAAACAGTGCAGACATTTTTTTCTTAATTCAACCAGAGGTGTTCCTGCCTCTGGAATAGCTGTGTTAGCATTGTATGACCAAATCATTGCCAATAATCTTAAACACACAATGGAATTTCAATGGCTTCATTTATAGGTAAGAGGGCACCAAAGCCAAGCAATCAAACTGAAAATGGTTTATTACCCTAGAACACAATAGGTAAAAACTCAAGTAGCATATTGCAGAACTTGCATATTTTTTAAAAATTTAAGAGCAATTATTTGTGTATTCTTTAGTATCTATCAACCTGGATGTATATAAATGTAATGTTTATATATTTGCATATATACATATGTATGCACAGGGAGGAATTCAGGAAACTCACTGCCTTGAAATACTTACAGTAGAAGTGCAAAGATGTTGGGAAACAAAGACTTATTCTCCACTCCACATTTTCTTCTGTAAAGGGGCAACTGTTAGCCAAGGGAACAGATTTTTTTTTTTTTTATGAAATTAGAAGAAGGGAAAATAACATTTTCCCAGCCTTTGTCCCGTTTAGAGCTGTGTGTGGCTGACCCTGTCACCTGTGATAGGGCAAGTAAGTCTATATTGTTCAGCAGTGCATTTTAGGAAGCCTATTAAAACTACACATAAAAAACATGTTGGACAGTCAAGCTTCTTTTTATAAAGTGGTAAAGGTAACAACTATTTCCATGCACCTGTCTATGACTTATTTCTTAGCTCAGGAGAGGAAGGAGTATTGTTTATTGTTGTGTGTGTGTGTGTGAGAAAAATAATTGTATGCTATGTGTTAAAACAAGCAATCAAGAAATATCTATATATAAAATTCAGCTATATGCAAATAAATTTCTAGAACTTTAATTTTCCATATATTCTAACTCAGCAAAAAAAAAAAAGAAATCAATTTATGAAGACAATACATTTGATCAAAAATAAGGTACAACTTTGTTCATTATATCAGTTTAACAAATAATTGTAAAAACTTTCTAAATATCTAATAATAAGAGACTTTTTCAATAAATTATACTATGTCCATAGTATGATTGTGTATCAACAGAAAATATTTTTAGAAAACATTAGTCATGGGCAGACTACATTATGTTAATTATTTCAAAGTGCATAAAAGTATATTCACACTAGTGAAAAAACAGGGGAAAACATACTAGCATGATAGTGGTATTTAGATTAGAAGTCTGTCTTTGCAATTAATTCCCATGCCTATTCTTAAAGGGACAGAGATCTTTTCATCCTTTCTTATATGAGAACTAGAGGCCCAGTACATGAAATTCATGCACTGGTAGGGTCCCTAGCAGCTGCCGGCTGCCAGCCAGTTACTCCCTCTCTTCCTCCAGCTGGCCCTGCCCACTGGTTGAACTCCCAAACAAACTTCTGGTCAAGGGAATAATTTGCATATTATGCTTTTATTATATAGGATAGTTTTGCTTAGATTTAGAATTTAGGGATGAAGAGTGATCTGGAAGACAGGAAGAGGCAGCCTTGGGTGAGAATGTTGGTGATAGAGTAAGATCATTGCTTATCCCAGTGGTTGGCAAACTGCAGCTCGCGAGCCACATGCGGCTCTGTTGAATAAAGAGTTTGCCGACCACTGGGATAGGGGCTTAATCACAAGGAACAACAACAGAGTGTAATTATTGGAATCAAGAGTCTAGGTCAGTGGTTGGCAAACTCATTAGTCAAAAGAGCGGCAAACCGCGGATCGCGAGCCACATGTTTACCGACAACTGGCTTATTCCATTCTTATAGCATCTTTTTCTCTATTCTCACTGTCACTAGGTCCTTAGAACCACGCATTGTAAGTAGTAGAAGCACATTTAGTGAGAGTATATATTGAGTGCAGCCCAGGTCTTAAGAGCTTAAGCCTTAAGGAAAAAAAGAGAATTTGGCTACAGGACCTTCCTGAATCATCTTGTACTAAGCCACAACTTATCAGGGTTCAAGGGCAAGTTGAAGGTCAACAAGTTGGGAAGACATCCTAATATATAAAAACCCTGGGTCATAATGACCAGTAACAACCGGAGACTGACCAACCAGAAGTCAGTGCTGGCCCTACCCCCAAGCAAGCATTGGGGGCAATCAGGCAGGCAGGCAGAGTGGTTAGAGGTGATCAGGTAGGAAGACCAGTGGTTAGGAGTGATCAGGTAGGTAGGTGAGCAGTTAAGGGCGATCAGGTAGGCAGACGGCCCCTTGCAGGGCTGGCTCTGCCCCCCAGCAAAGAAAGAGGGAGGCCCAGGCCAGCCAAGCCATTGCACCCCAGCCTGTTGCCTACAGAGGGAGGCCACCAGTGGCAGGGGAGAGGGGGCAGCACTGCACAGATGGCAAGCAGTGGCAGTGGCGGGGGTGGGGCCACCAGCCTGCAGCCTGAGGAAGAAAAGCCCCGATAGGCCCTGATCTCAGGCCAGGCCTAGGGACCCTACTTGAGGGGTCCCAGATTGTGAGAAGGTGCAGTCTGGGCTGAGGGGACCCCCCCCCCCCAGTGCATGAATTTTCATGCACTGGGCCTCTAGTCTATAATAATAAAAGTGTAATATGCTAATTAGACCAATGTCCTTCTGGGATGAAGCCAGGGCTGCAGCCACCTGAGGCTGCGAGGGTGGGTTGAGGCAGCCACTGCAGCTGCGAAGGCCTACTCTTTACGGGCTTTTAGTTAGTTAATAAAATTATATTATGCATCGGGCTTTTAGTTAGTTAATAAAATTATATTAATTTTTTAAAGTTAATTATATTAACTTTATAACTACCTTTTTTTTAGGTTTCAGATGTTCAATTCTGAATTACAATACATCATCTATATATTATATTATGTGTTCACCACCACAAGTCAATTCTCCTTCTATCACCATTTATCTCCACTTTAAACTCTCCTACCTCCCTTTTCCCTTTGGTAATCACCTAATCACCATACTGTTGTCTGTGTCCAAGAGTTTTATGGTTTTTTTTGTTTTGTTTTTTAATATTTTTAATTGATTTCAGAGAGGGAGAGAGATAGAAACAGCAATAATGAGAGAGAATCACTGATTGGCTACCTCCCCCAAACCCCACACTAGGGATTGAGCCCACAACCTGGGCATGTGCCCCAACCAGGAATAGAACCGTGACCTCCTGGTTCATAGGTTGATGCTCAAACACTGAGCCATGCCAGCCAGGCTGTGTTTGTTTTTGTTTTTTTTCCCTTCATCTCTTCATCTTTTTCATCCAGCCCTCCAATCCCCTCCCCTCTGACAGCTGTCAGTTTGTTCTCAGTATCTATGAGTCTGTTTCTGTTTTGTTAGTTTATTTTGTTTATTAAATTCCATATATAAGTGAAATCATATGGTACTTGCCTTTTTCTGACTGTATTATTTCACTTAGCATAATAATCTCCAGATTCATGCATGCTGTCACAAAAAGTAAGATTTCCTTATTTTTTATAGGCATGTAGTATCCCATGTGTAAATGTACCACAGCTTTTTTATTCCCTTGTCTATTGATGGGCACTTGGCTGCTTCCAAAGCTTGGCTATTGTAAATAATGCTGCAAAGAACATATGGGGTGCATATATTCTTTTGAATTAGTATTTTGATTTTTTTCTAATATAGTCCCAGGAATAGAATCTCTGGGTCAAAAGGCAGTTATATTTTTAACTTTTTGAAGAAACTTTTCATCTACCTGTTGGCCATCTGTATACATGTCCTTTTCAGAAAAGTAACCAATGTCACTGCCAAAAAGCCAATACAAATTTTTAAAAATTAAAATTAAAAATAAAGGTCATGAAGTTGAACTTTCCTCCCACATGATACTTTGATTATGCTTGTGGGAACTTCACATTGTTAGCAGACCAGAATTTTCAGAAAATTAAAAATACACAGGTAAATGGATGACAGATCTTGCATTAAATGTCAAATTTAATAAATAAATAAAAAGAACATGAGAAAATGAGCCAAAAAGTGGACAATCAGAAGAGAATAAGTGAAAATTGGTTCCCTGAACCTTTTGGTTTTGAGGCTAATAAGCCACAAGTTAAGTATTTTACTTTTGCTCTTTGTAGAACAAAGTTGGGCCTCTCATCTTTTACTCTTCTTCATTTAGCCATATACCTGCAGGCATGAGCTTGTACTACTCCTTTTGAATTGGGAATGTGCCTCTGTTCTAGTTGAAAATGTATGTGTAAAGCAGAGAAATTCCTATATATTTGATGACTCTCAAGATGACATATTTCATGTAAAGTCAGAGGCCAAAACAAAAAATGAGATAAAAATTAAAGGAACACAGATTTATGCTCAATAGTTGAAGGTACTTTTAATAGAGTTGTCAAAAAAGAAAAAGAAATGATTTTCCTTAAGCAGTAGTGGGTTCTTCATCCTTGGAAGTACTCCATCAAAAGCCAGAAGCTTTTGCTTTTTGATTATTTAGTGAGTGCAAGCAGGCATTCATTCAAAGAGTAAGTGAGCTCCTCTTCCATTGTATGCTGCATTATATAATTACTGGGGCTAACTCCTTGAATAAAATAGATATACTTTCTGTCTTAATGGTGTTTATACTCTAGGAGGAACTATTGCACACATACTTATAGAAATTCAAATTGTGGTAAGTGCAATAAAGAAGGAATTGCAGTGTGCTGTGAGAGTGTTGAAACCATTGTTCCTAACTCTTTGAACTGGGAGAAGAAAGCTGGGAGTAGACTGAGGTGTCAAGTATATTTTCCTGAGGAAATGACATCTTAGCAAAGACTTGAAGAGAGTCTGAGTTCAACAAATAAAGAAGAAAAGGAAAATATGCAGCAGGGAACACAAAGGAGCACATGCAAAGATATCCAAAACACACACCAGAAACAGAAAGAGAGGTGAGTAATGAGGCTGGAGGGATAGGTTGAGAGCACGTCATGTTGGCAAAATGCTCTATCCTAAGAGCAGTGGGTAGTTATTGAAGGGCTTTACTTAGATGAGTGTAGTCAATAATGTTTCCAAAGCATTAAATACTGGATAAAATAATGGCCTTCCAAATTTGATAGTTTACCTAGTAATTGAGGCACTATCTCCAACCAGTTGTGCCTTGGGCAAGACAGTCCCCCATACCCTTGTGCAGAACTAGCTCCTATTTAAAGATAAAACAAAAAATATATTTTTCATCGATCCTCTGTCATTTCTGAGGCTTTCGATCTGTGGATTCATAATTTGTAGAATAGCAAATGGCTTTAAACATCATCCCATGTGATTTCCTCTCATTTCCTATATTATACCAGGTTTATTGAGTTGCCCAAAGTCACCTGTTGTAAAGTGCGAAGCTACTACCCGAAACTGGATCTCCGAAGTCCCACCCAATCAATGTCGTTGTTTTTATGAATGACTAATGAACATATTAATTTTTCAGGATTCACTAGGCAGTTGCATTTCGAATATGAGTTATTGGGCAATTGTGTTTTTATTTTACAGTAAATTAGGACTGTTAAAAAGTTATTCTAATGTCTTCTTTGGTAATTCTACATATCTTTAGAAAACCTTATATAAAATCCTGAAATTAAATTATGGTTATATTAATCATATCATGCCACTTGCTTAAGCCAGGTTAAGATATTTATATTATAAAAAGAACCATATTCTTAATATTAGTATAAATGCTGGCTGCACAGGGACTTTTTAAACATATTTTTAAAGGGTAAGTTCAAGATATTTGTAGCACAACTGCATTTACAATGTCTTATGAACAAAGGGAAAGGCATGCTATCTATGCAAATGTTTAGTTTTTATTGTATATTATGAACACATGTGAATCTTGTCATGTCATTGAAATTGCTGTATTGTATTGAATATTGTAATCTTTTCTCATGGTTCTCCAACTGTCTTTTTTATTGAGAATTTGGTCGAGGTTGCCCTCTTTCTGTTGGCTGTGTAAGTGTGGAGCCTAATCTGTAGCCTATCTGTAGGAAGTACAGGATTTTATGGAACTAAATTTTACTCTCCTTCTGGTCTTGCTTAATATTCTTGCATTTTTTTTAATTTCTCCTGTATTTCCTATTTTATAATGCCAGCTTCATGTACTTTTCTATTCCTTTAAGAAGTCTTAAATATTTTCTGGAAAGAGGTGGAGGATAGTAAATAATAAAAGGATAAATTAGAAAACAAAAATTATAATAAAAATGTGCAATGAACATAAATATTTACAGAATAAAATAGCAGAGTTACTAATGTGTAAAATTCTTCATTGTATGAGTGATTCCAAAATATCTATACACACATAATTTTACAGAAGTAATTTTTAAAGTGTGTATCTTTCATTGTTGCTTATGTGGCAGATTATATTTTTCAAAAATGGACAGAGTCAATTTTCCATTTCCACATTTGCTTTTAGAACCTTGCCACTCCCATCAGGAGGTGTAGTCTATTACCTTTTCTCTTGAAAGTATGTGTGACTTTGTGGCTACCTCAACCAAATGAACATCACAAGGTGATATGGTCTCTTTCTCTTTTTCATTTCAACCTTGGAACTCAGTCACAGCTATGAGAAAGACCAGGCCACAAGGAGAGATTATATACTATTATGGATTAACATGTATGCAATATAATATATATCTTAATGAATATTCAGATTATTTCCATATTTTTGCTTCTATAAGCATTACAAAGGCCCCCCTATTTTCCATGCATCTATTCTAATATAACAGTATTTATTTCTTAGGGATTATGTCAAGGAGAATATTTGCTGGGTCAAGGGTTTTATAATTTAATAGATATTGGTAGGTTGCTTCTTTCTAAATTGGCTACAATACTTCACATTTCAACTAGCAGCACACAACTTCTTTATTTGTCCAGAATATTTTATATCTCAAATAAGATTATGTATACATATATATACATATTTTTATTTATTTATATATAGATTAGATATTGATATAGGTATAGCTATAGATAGAGATTGAGATAGAGATAGAGACAGAGATAGATAGAGATAGAGATATTCGACATGCTAATTTCCAAATATTTTCATTTATGTGTGTTTGTGCATCTCTGTGTGCATGCAATTATAAATTATTTTTCTCTTTCCATTTCTAAATGTGTCAGAAATTTTAAAAAAACTACAGCTTTTTATGTGTTTTATATCCAGACTCCTTAAAAATTTTCATATTAATTTTCATAGATTTGTCAACAATCTCCTGGGATGGATACAATCATATCAATCACACACATAAAAAAAAAAAAAAAACAGTAAAACTTTCTTTTACCCCCAATATCAGTACTAGTTTGCTTTCTTGTGCTATTGCTTTCAGTATACCTCCAGCCAATATGGAAACTAATGTCAAAAGCAAGCTTCCCTATCCAGGCTGTGACCTTAAATAGAAAGACCTTAAAGCTGTGCTTTTATAACAATGTTTGTTATTTAACTTGTATAGTCAAATAATGAATTTAAGTAGTATCTTTTCATTCTGCTTTTATTTGGTAAATAAAATATCAAATTCTTTTCATTATCTCTATCTGTTGATCTTCTGAGATTTTCTGTATTACTTTAATACACCTGAAGTACCAATAATTTAACTACTTAATATAAATCACCTGTGAACGTATCTTTTCCTTCATTTCAAAACTTAATAATATTTATTCATTGTGGTAATTATATATGTTGCAAAAAATTATCCATTTTCTTAGCTTTAAATGTGTTGCTATAGCATTATCCTAGTATATAAAATCCCTGGGTCATAATGACAAGTAATGACTGAGGCTAGACCAACCAGAAGTCAGCCCAGCAGTCAGCACTGGGTTGCTACAGCAACTCAGTGCTAACTGCTTCCACTGCAGGTGCAGTACCCCAGCACTGAAAGCTGAGGGGTCTGCGAATCAGGGCCAGAGAGAGACCTGAAGAGAGAAGCAGGGACTAATCCATTGCTTCTGTGGCAGCTTTTAATCAGCACTTGCCTCTCTCTTTTTCTCCCAGTCTGGCCAGCAGCCATGCCTCCATTTCTCTCCAGGCCTCCACTGGGCAGCTGATCAGCCCCACCTTTCTGATCAGGCCCCGTTGATAGGCCCAGAGATGCTGACTGGCATAGAAATCAATCAGAACCAAATATCTGGGTGAAGTATGAGGAACCAATGGCTGCCTAGGAGGCAGAGCTTTTTACTCTGACTGGCATAGAAACTGACCAATCAAAACCAAATCTGGGTCAACCGTGAGGAGCAAATGACTGCCTAGGAGGCAGAGCTTTTGAGTCTGACTGGCAAAGAAACAGGCCAATCAGAACCAAGTTGGCCAGCAGACGAGGGCTGTTGGGGGTGAGATCAGGCTGCCAGGGGAGGGCTGTTGGGAGTGAGATCAGGCCAGCAGGGAGGGCAGTTGGGGGCAACCAGGCCAGTAAGAGGAGGACAGTTAGGGATGAGATCAGGCCAGCAGGGGAGGGCCATTGGGGGTGAGATCAGGCCAGCAGGGGAGGGCAGTTGGGGGAAACCACGCTGGCAGGGGAGGGCAGTTGGGGGAAACCACGCTGGCAGGGGAGGGCAGTTGGGGTGAGATCAGGCTGGCAGGGGAGAGCAGTTAGGGGCGATCAGGCAGGCAGCCAGAAGGGTTGGGGCAGTCAGGCAGGCAGGCAGAGGCAGTTAGGGGCAATCAGGCAGGCAGGCAGGTGAGTGGTTAGGAGCTAGCAGTTCCAGATTGAGAGAGGGATGTCCCTACAGGGATCGGGCCTAAACCAGCAGTCAGACATCCCCCAAGTGGTTCCTGATTGGAATGGGTGCAGGCTGGGCTGAGGGATCCCCCCCTCTTGGCATGAATTTCATGCACAGGGCCACTAGTATATTATAAACTTCTTTATTATTCTTTTAACACCCTCTGTAGTTAAATCTTATCATCTCTAATCATGTATATTTAGCCCACTCCTTTGTCCTTAATCAGGCTTAAGAGGAATTTATCATTTTTATTGGACTTTTAAAAAAACACCTTTGCTTATCTTTTGTACCTTTTTGAATGAAAATACAGATTATACGTGTGTTCATTTCACAGGGTTATTATGGTGAGGATTAAATAATGTTAACAAAGTGCTTAAATTTACTCAAATTTCAAAAGAAAGATATTGAAGATTTTTACTGTAATTATGTTTTCATCAAGTTGCCAGTATTCTAATTGTTGCTCTTTATATATTCAGCTTCTGTATTGTTTTCATAAAAAGGTCTATAATTACATGTCTTCTCCACATAGTGTGACTTTTATTTATATTTCATCCCACTTTATACCTTGTTTAATGATTAGTGATTTCAATTCTAAAGTCCTCATAATATTGTTCTCCCCCCTTTCTTTCTCAATGGCATTGATCTTCATACTAGAGGCCCAGTGAATGAAATTCATGCACATGGGGGTGTGTCTCTCAGCCCAGCCTGCACCTTCTCCAATCTGGGACCCCTCGAGGGATGTCCGGCTGGATCGGGCTGAAACGGGCAGTCGGACATCCCTCTCACAATGCAGGACTGCTGGCTCCCAACTGCTCAACTGCCTGCCTTCCTGATTGCCCCTAACCACTTCTGCCTGCCAGCCTGATCATCCCCTAACCACTCCCCTGCCAGCCTGTTTGCCCCTAACAGCCCTCCCCTGCAGGCCTGGTCACCCCTAACTGCCCTCCCCTGCAGACCTGGTCACCCCTAACTGCCAGCCCCTGCAGACCTGGTCCCCCGCAACTGCTCTCCCCTGCAGGCCTGGATCCTCCCTAACTGCCCTTCCCTGCAGGCCCGGTCACCCCCAACTTCCCTCCTCTGCCGGCCTGGTCACCCTTAACTGCCCTCCCCTGCAAGCTTGATCACCCCCAACTGCCCTCCTTTGCAGGCCTGGTCCCTCCCAACTGCCCTCCCCTGCTGGCCATTTGTGGCAGCCATCTTGTGTGTTGGAGTGACAGTCAATTTGCATATTATCACTTTATTAGATAGGATGGGTTTTGAGAAGTATATAATGATGTATACCCACCAATCCAGTATCATCCTGTATAATAAAAGCCTAATATACTAAGTGTCTGGTTGGCCGGTTGGCCGTTCAACCAATCCTATCTAATAAAAGAGTAATATGCAAATTGACCATACCTCTGCTACACCCATAAGCCATGCCCACAAGCCATGCCCACCAGCCAATCAGGAGCAAATATGCAAATGAACCCAACCAAGATGGCTGCAGCCACAGAAAGCAGGAGGGAGGCTTGGGTTTCCCCAGCAATGGAGAAAGCCAAGCTTTCCGCCTGCCCTTGCTGGCCCAGGCCTCCAGTCCAGGTTACAAAGTTTCAATTATAGAAGGTAAATAAATCTCAACAAAAATGGTGGCAGCCACGGAGCTGGAGAGAGCAGGAGGCTAGGGTTGCCCGCAGCGATGGAGGAAGCCAAGCTTCTGCAGCCTTGGCCTGCTTTGGCCTCCGCTTAAGGCTATAAAGTTTCAATTATAGAAGATAAATAAATCCCAAAAGAAATGGCTGCTGCCACAGAGTGAGCAGAAGGCTTGGCTCCACTCCAGGCTACAAAGTTTCAATTGTGGAAGATAAATAAATCCCAGATCCCAGGGCCTCCACTTGGGTTGCCGGGGAGTGTGGCCAGCCTGCAAACCACCACAGGCCCCTTGCCCAGGCTGCCCCATGCCCCAAGGGAACCCCCACCCTGATCTGGGACACCCTTCAGGGCAAACCAGCTGGCCCCTACCTGTGCACCAGACCTCTATCCTATCTAATAAAAGAGTAATATGCAGATTGACCATCACTCCAACACACAAGATGGCTGCCCCCATGTGGACACAAGATGGCCACCACAAGATGGCCAGCAGGGAAGGGCAGTTGGGAGGGACCAGGCCTGCAAGGGAGGACAGTTGGGGGTGATCAGGCCTTCAGGGGAAGGCAGTTATGGGTGACCAGGCCTGCAGGGGAGCAGTTAGGCATCAATCAGCCTGTCAGTGGAGTGGTTAGGGGGTGATCAGGCTGGCAGGCAGAAGTGGTTAGGGGCAATCAGGAAGGCAGGCGGGCAAGCAGTTGGGAGCCAGCCATCCTGGATTGTGAGAGTGATGTCTGGACATCCCTTGTGGGGTCCCAGATTGGAGAGGGTGCAGGCTGGGTTGAGGGACACCATCCCATGCATGAATTTTGTGCACCGGGCCTCTAGTCAAAGCATAATATGCTAATAATACACTAAGGCCACTCAACCACTTGCTATGATGTGCACTGACCACAAGGGGGTAGATGCTCCAACAGGTAGGTTAGCTTGCTGATGGGGTCTGATCAATCAGGACTGAACGAGATGGGCCGGACATGCCCTGGAGCCCTTCTGTGGTCCCTCCCTGGCTGGCCAACCACCCATGTACCTCCCTGGCTCTGATCATACACTGGTAGGGTCCCTCGGCCTGGCCTCTGACCTCTTGCAATCCGGAACCCCTTGGGGGATGTCAGAGAGATTCCCGAATGACTGGTCACTATGACGTGCACTGACCACCCAGGGGCACATGCTCAACACAGAAGCTGCCCCTGGGTGGTGAGTGCGCTCCCACAGGGGTAGTGCCACTCATCCAGAAGCCAGGCTCACTGCTGGCAAGCACAGCGACAGTGGCGGGAGCCTCTCCCACCTCCATGGCAGTGCTAAGGATGTCTGACTGCCTGCGTAGGCCCGCTCCTCCCCGGGAACAGGCCTAAACCATCAGTTGGACATCCCCCAAGGGCTCCCAGACTGTGAGAGGGCACAGGCCAGGCTGAAGGACCCCGCATGAGTGCATGTATTTTGTGCATCAGGCCTCTAGTATAGGATAGTTTCACTGCTCTAAGAGTCTCTTGCATCACATTATATTTTTCATTTTAAGTTTTTATGTATTTGGTTTACTATTTTAAACTTTGCTCTTTTTTTTTGTTTCTTATTTTTTGTTTGTTTGATTGAGTTGGTGTTGTTAATTTGGAAATTGTACTGTATTATTTTTTTAATTTTATTTAATGGGTACCTTTTCTTTCTCAGTGCTCATATTGCAACACATTTCTTTACTACAATCTGACTAAAAGAAAATAATATTAATAACATTTATTGAGTGTTACTATGAGCATTTTCAAGTGTTAATAATTTATATTAGTTTAGGTTATGATTAACAATATACAGGGTGTCCCCAAAATATATATTGTTAATCCCAATGGGTTAAACCTAAAAATAAAGAAATTAAAGTGTGTATACAGCCCTAGCTGGTTTGGCTCGGTGGGTAGAGCATTGGCCTGTGGACTGAAGGCTCCCAGGTTTGATGACTGGGTTGCAGGCTCGATCCCCAGTAGGAGGCATGCAGGAGGCAGCCAATTAATGATTTTCTCTCATCATTGATGTTTCCTATCTCTCCCTGTCTCTCTGAAATCGACAAAAATATATATTTAACAACAAAAAAAAACTATAAAAAATGTATATACATTTTTGGGACACCCTATAAAATAATATGTCTGTTCTTACTGAGTCCTCATGGAAACTTTGTAAGGTAGACATAATTATATCTAACTAGAGGCCCAGTTCATGAAATTCATGTACTGGGGCCGGTGGGGGGGGGGTATCCCTCAGCCCAGCCTGCACCCTCTCCAATCTGGGACCCCTCAGGGAACGTCCAACTGTCGGTTTAGGCCTGATCCCACAGGGCAGTCAGACATCCCTTTCACAATCCTGAACTACTGGTTCCCATCTGCTCGCCTGTCTGCCCTGATTGCCCCTAACTGCTTCTGTCTGCCAGCCTGATCACCCCCTAACTACTCCCCTGCCAGCTTGATCAACGCCTAACTGCTCCCCTTCAGGCCTGGTTGCCCCTAACTGCCCTCCCCTGCCGGCCATCTTGTGGTGGACATCTTGTGACCACATGGGGACGGCCATCTTGTGTGAGGGCATGATAGTCAATATGCATATTACCTTTTTATTATAGAGGATTATTATATAAGACTACTGAGGCATCCAGAGACTTTGGTGATATTACACAGGTAAGAGGTAGAACCAGGCTTTTGAAATCAGGTAGACTGGGTCTAGACCAAACTTTGAAACTAAATTATATAATGACTTTCATCAATTCAACTTTTTACCTCAATAAGTCATTCTATTTGCTTATTCTTTCTTCTACTACAATAAGATATTTTAAAATGTTTTCCCTTTCCTTTTTCTTTCCTCTGCTATTCTTAGGAGACCTTTATAATGCTTTTATACTCTATTTTGCCCACCATCTACTCCTAGATTTTTTTTGAAATAATTTAAAATTTTCTGTTCTGGACTATTATTCTTACTAAGACATTTTTACATGACAAATTAAAATGAGGTTATTTTTCCTAGTTAAAAAAAATTAAGTATATAATTCAATGTAGTCAAAGCTAGTTACATAAGTGTAAATTGGTACACTTCAATAAAACAGTTTGATAGATATAAAGAATATTTAAAGAATAATACCTGTTTACTTTAATTCCACTTTGAGAACATATAGTAAAGAAATAAATACATAATTTCAAATAAAAATGTATATCACAGCATTAATTGTGATATCTAAAATTCAATCAAGAGCTGAATAGTTTAAATTAACATGTAACCTTATAAAGGAATTCTGCTCACCCATTAAAAATAACAAATAATTTAGTCACACTAGAAAAATCTCAAAATATGGTATATATAATATATAATATATATTATCAAAATAGTCCTGTTTGAACTATTTTTAAATTATTTTTACTTTGGCATATGCCAAAGGTTTTACAATGATTATATAATACTTCATAATAATGTAATCACACTAGAAAAAAATCTCAAAATATATATATATAAAATATATATTATCAAAATAGTCCTGTTTGAACTATTTTTAAATCATTTTTACTTTGGTATATGCCAAAGGTTTTACAATGATTACATAATACTTCATAATCAGAGTTATTCTGCTTCTCCCCTTTTTATTCTTTTAAAGAGTTATTATATTCTTTACAATGAAATTGGATTTAATACTGAGTCAGCTAAAACCACACTGCCCTCTATAGGATTCTAGGAGATCCACAAATTTACTTAATTTCTATTTTTAAGAGTGGCCCAGAATTTTGCACAGTTTATTCACTTTCATAAAAGAACCCTATGTTTAAAGTGGATATGTGAAAAGATAATGTGTGAAAATGGCCAAAGTAGTCACATGAGACACTGAAACAGTGTCATTGGCCTAATAATGATATTGAATTCTCTACAGTTTAATATAGAACACATTCCTGGTAGAAGTGAAACCTGAAGTTTACAAGAAAATAAATTCAACTCTTTAAAACATGGATTGAAATGTGACCAATCAAGGACTTTGAAAAAAAAATGTATTAGTTGTAGACATATTTGTTATTCACTTTGCAAAGACTGCGTGTGTTCTTTGCCCTATGTGTACCCTATGTGTAGCCCTTGGTAGATACAGGGAGATTCCTTTAATGCCAGAGATGAAGGAAACCTTTGAGACACTTTGGTTCAAGTCTCTCATTTTATAGACAGAGAAACTAAGTAGCAGAAAGATCATGGAACTTTTCAGGATTATACTTAAGATTCTAGCAAAGCTCTTTCTTGGATACATTTCGATGATTCTAGGCTAGTACAATCTTTCCATTACACAGAAAAACCTCTCTTTTGTTTCTGGGCTGTATAATGTCTGCTGATGTGTTTCCGTATCTCCTTCTATGAGACTTTTTATGGCATCTCCTCCACCCCTTTTTTTTCTCTCTAAAGGTTTCCTTTTTCTCCTGCTTCCCATTCAGTGCTGCCTCAAGTTCACTTAGCTGTTAGATTATTCAAATTCAAGAACTCGGTGAGAGATTTATGGTATAAAAATGACACTCAAATATTTTCCTATTTATAATTTAATGTGCACTATATCTGTGGAGTAGATCACATAAAATATGGATGCATCTAGATATTGAATTAAGTCAACCAAGACAGATTATAGACAGAATTTGGACTTTAAATTTAAACTGGCTTACATCACAGCTCTGGCTCCTACTAGAAGTGAGCTTGTGAACAAATCACTAAATTCCCCTGAACCTCAATTTCTTTATAAATATATTATCACATACTTTGCATGGTCATGGTGGAGAATAAATGAAATAATGGATTTAAATTTCCCAGTGCACAGGCTCTGGCATTTAGTAGGCACATAGTTTGCAAAATAATGTAATATTTAATGAGAACCCCAAATTCATCTATTATTTATAATCTTATCAAGAGTTTATTGCGTGTTTACAGCATACTAAACAACAATATATCCACCTCCTCTGTGAGTTGCCTTTACATTTCTATTGAACCTTTTCCTGAAGTTCTGAATTTTAAAATAGTTTGCACAATCAGTATTTTCTTTAACGTACTTCTTTTGTTTCCTAGTTTTAAAATCTTTGGTTACCTCAAGTTCATTCACAAGGTAGTCTCCTATCTTCTCTTCTGAAGGTTTTATTGTTTTACCTTGTACATTTTTATCTTCAACTATCTTAAGTAATATTTGTATCATGTGAGACAGAAGTTAAGATTCATCTCCATGTAGCTATCCAATTGACCCAGCATATTTATCAAAACAATTGTTCTTCTCCACTGCCCTGCAGTGTCACCATTGTCATACATCATAAATCAAGTGATCATATAATTGTTTTTGGTGTGTTGTTGTTTTTGCTTCAGTACCACACTTTATTACGTACTAGCAATTAAATCTTGAAATCTTGCACAACTGGCTTTGTTCTTTTTAAAAGGGCTATTGATCTTTTGCATTTTCAATGTCAGTTTGTCAATTTTCACCAAATCTACTGGAACTTCTTTCTGTGTGTTTTATTATTATTATTATTATAGTGAGAGAAAAAGGGAGAGAAAAAAACACACACATTGATGTGAGAGAGAAACAACGTTTGGCTGCCTCCCACATGCACCTGGATTGGGATCAAGCTTACAACCTGGGCATGTGCCTTACCTGGGAATCAGACTGGCAACCTTTTGGTGCATGGGATGATGTTCAACCAACTGAGCCATACTGGACAGGGCAAGTCTACTGGGAGTTTTGGTTAGCATTATCTTAAATCTATGTACCATTTTGGGGAGAATTGGTATACTAATGACACTGAGTCTTTAATTATGAACATAGTATATCCAACTGCAAAATTATTAATAAAATAAATACCCTTGAAGACAAAAAGGGTGTAGGATTCAGTATCCAGAGAAAGACTAGGAATTAGAATTTCAATATGAAAAAAGAGTAATTGGTGATAAAAGGTTTAGAAGAAGATCAAGGAGACACACCTTTTGATAGAAAATTGAGGAGGTACCTACTAGATACTTTCTATTTTCTCTGTAAAGAAGGAGAAAATAAAGCCATTGAGAGACAGATACAGGCTTGAGGAAAACTATGGAGGTTGCAAATTGCCAGAGAAGGGAGAGAAAGAGGGAACAGATCACCAGCATTAACGGTTCAGATAGAGAAAGGCTATGGATATGTAGTAATTGAATTATGTAAAGAGCACCACAGGAGTAGAAAGGAAATAAAAAGTATGTTTGAATTGATCTACATTTGAAAATTCATTGATATTTTATAGGAAATTCAATGTAATGACGATTAAAAGGTTTTGGTAAAGGAGTGACAGAAATGTTGCAACATAAAAGAAACATGTCTCAAGAGTGTTGAAAAATTTAGAGAGAATGGATTAATCGAGAACCTAGATACCTTCCTGAAGTCAGAAAGTGAACATGGCAAGCATGTGTGAGCAAATGCTGGAAAGATAGTGGAATTGCAGATAACGGGACAAGGTGAAATTACAAAAGATGTCCCAAAGGTACACATGTGTATGTTAATCTCTTCCTATTGAATACAGTGTAGGACTTATTTTAGCCATTCTTTTGGAATGCTCATTTGTAGAATAATTTGGTGAACTTGGGTCCTTCTCATGAATAACTGAATGCCTTCAGGTAGAAGAGAGAATAGGGGGAAGAAAGAAAAATAGTGACAAGGGATAAAAACTATCAATCATATTTGATGTAATTAGAGCGTTTATAATGTGCCTTAGAGATCAGCTGCTTATACCACTATGTTTTTAGAAGGTAGGAAATGTAAACTTAAAGGAAATGTTATTTGCCATAGGAGTATAATTGCAGTTGGAAGTCAGATGTTCTCCTGTGTCTCCTCTTCTACCAGGGTACACCCATCAGCATTATCATGTACTAGGCTGGTATGTATTATATTTCTTGAAACAGGTAGAGTTATTTACCAGTGGGAAAACATTTGCAACCTTTTAGGTTTAATGGCATTTCCATTAGATCCACATAAAACTTTCCTATGTGGAATTCTTCGAGACCCAGTTAAATGTTTTACATAAGAAAAAAGATTCATGCAATATTGTATCTACCTCTTAAATATAGAAACTTGCTGAAAGCTATGGTGGAGAAGCTTTGCTGGGAATCTTCTGATGCTTGGACTGTTTCTCTTAAACTGGTGGTCCAGTAGGACTGCCCATTAATGAAAGATTTATGGAAAAGTAAAATTGGACAATGCTTGTAAAAGTACTAAGAACAGTGCATGGCACAAGTGTGGTTCTTAATATATTTTAACTTTTTAGGCATTTACCTTCATTTGTGATAATGCTTGATGAAAACTGAAGATGAAGAGAATGAGATTCCTATAAAGTATTTTTTTTATGTGCTGGTTTATACATTTTATTTTATTTTATTATTTATTTATTTTTTTATTGTTTGATGTATTACAAATAGTAGTACATATGTCTCCTTTTTTTCCCCCATTGACCTCCCCCCGGCCTCCCATACCCCCCAGTACATGCCTTCACCTGCCCGCCCTCCACTCCCCCCGCCAGTGTTTTGTATCCATTGGTTGTGCTTATATGCATGCGTCCAAGTCCTTCTGTTGATCTGTTACAGCCCCCCTCGCCCAACCTCCCATGCCTTCCCGATGCAGTTTGACAGTCTGTTCAATGCTTCTTTGCCTCTGTATCTATTTTCCCCCCATTTATTTCCTTTAAAAAATTTTGCCTCTGCAGACTAGAAATAAGCATATAACAAAAACAAAAACAAAAATGTTTGAGTCCCAATTTCAATGTCCAACAGTTCTGAGTCCCCGTTTCAATGTCTAACAGTTTCTGACAGATATCATTCCTATAAAGTATTTTCTAAAGGGACTTCACAGCAATCAGATGCAAATAATGAGTGGCTATAAATATTCAACAGAAGCAACCGCATTTTATTTATCTCCAAGTGCCTACCATTGTTGCCTGGCACAGAACGGCTGAATTAATGAGTAAACAAGTCAGTCTTGAAGAGTTTTGTTAGTTCATCCCATGAAAGATGGGAAAGATGTCAGAGAGACTCAAGAATCCTCATCCACTTATGTGCTATTCCCCAAGCATATCTGACACTTTCTTAATCAATACTAAAACTGTCCCACGTGGAAGTGTCTTCTCTGAAACATTTTTATCTGTCTGTCAGGTTCCCACTCAATCTTCTTTGTCCACTGACCTTCTACACTAGTATTGTGGCTGAGGAGAAACTCATATATTAGGTATCATTAGCACCTAGCGATATGTAGTATTTTGGAAATACACCTACAGAATACTCTAGCATCACATTCCACAATCGCTAAGACATAGAAAAGACTGAAAATTGAAAGATACTAGACACAATGTGTTTCTATCTTTCCTATGTACTTTTGTGTTTTCCCCACCAGACTATGAGCTCCCTGATACACATCTCTACCTCTATAGCATGCTCTCACATTCAATACTCATTAAAAAGAAAATGATGGAATATTTTTTTACAAACAATAGTATGCAGTTAAAAGTCATACACTTGAGGATAAAGTAAGTAGGCTGTTTCAAATACTCTTGGAGTATTTCTTCAGAGAGACCTTGACTTTTATGCATTCTGGGGTAAGAATGGGGAGACCAAATGTTGGACATTCTATTTAAAGATAATATATCATGACTGTTTTGAACTAACAACCCCACTGTGATTCCATTATCATGAACTGAAGTGGGCAGTAAACTTTATTGGGACAGGTGAGAATAAGGAGAGAATAATTGATAAGTGACAAATTTTAATAAGTGGAAAATTAGTAGCTAAAATCCATTAGTGATCAGAACAGGGAACAAAATCCATATTTTGAATATGCTCATTTTAAGAAATATTATTTCCAATAACCTATCAATATATTCTCAAATATGATAAATATTAACCCTTCATCCTGATCTCTCATCTTTGGAGTCCTACTCTTTAAATATGGTCCCCTAGCCCTTTTGGCTAAACTTCTTATCTTCTCCTTTATAATAATGGCCTTTCTATCAACTCTATACCTCTTCAATTAAAAAAAAAAATCCAACATCCTCCAAATTCCTTACTTTTAATCTACTTTGGGCCTTCTTGACCCAAATCCAAGTTCACAGGGTAGAATAGATTATACTGTGAATTTGGGCTCAGGAGATCTGAGTTCTACAAGTTGACATACCGTTGACTTTCAGAGTGACCTTACAAAAGCCATTTTCTATCTGGACCTTTAGTTTTCATATTTGTAGACACAATGGGGCTAGAGTTGATGATCTCCAGGGTCCTTATGAGCCACTTTAGAGGAGACAATCCAAATACTTAACTGTCTCTCAAATCTTTTTGCCAGGGAGCTGTTACATACTTCAGACACTAGAGGGGGCTTCCTGAAGACTTTTCTAACATACCAGATTTAAGTAAGGAATGTGTGTCTCTCAATGGCAATCCAGGCTTCCATGAGAATTGTGATTCTTTTTACTTTAAAGTAAATGGAAAGAAATATATGTTGCAGCAGTTATAACATTTTGTATGAATATGACTTTGTACAATGAGGCTAATTTAATTTGCTTTAAATACCAACGTGGTCTAGAATTTACTATCTTCTATCTTAAATTTATGAAAATATGGGTTTGCACTTTTAGAAACCAATGGAAGGAAAGTACAATCATGAGATTAGGTTTCTGAAAGTCATTATTCTCAGATACTTTTTTGATTGATGATATTGTAAAAAGAAAGTTGTGAGGGCCCTATGTACTTTGTAAAGCGCAGGCTGTAGAAAATAAAGTCAACTTGATAAAGAACCATCTAAAAATAAAAGTATCATGAGCTACTTTTTAAATTCCAAAGAAAGCAAGTTTGAAAAGTTTGTAGAAAACAAACAAAAATCTATCATTCGAAATACAACATAGGTTGATGAGAAGTTAATTAGCATTTATATCATAACTAGAGGCCTGGTGCACAAAATTCATGCACGAGGGGGGAGTGTCCCTCAGCCCAGCCTGCACCTTCTCCAATCTGGGATCCCTCAAGGACACTCGGACATCCCTCTCACAATCCAGGACTGCTGGCTCCACACTGCTCACCTGCCTGCATGATTGCCCCTAACTGCTTCTGTCTGCAGCCTGATCACCCCCTAACCACTCCCCTGACAGCCTGATTGATGCCTAACTGCTCCCCTCCCAGCCCGATTGCCCCTAACTGCCCTCCCCTGCTGGCCTGGTCACCCCTAACTTACCTCCCTTGCCAGCCTAGTTGCCCCCAACTTCCCTCCCCTGCCAGCCTGATTGCCCCTAACTGCCTTCCCCTGCTGGCCATCTTGTGGTGGCCATCTTGTGTCCACATGGGGGTGGCCATCTTTGACCACATGGGGATAATTTGCATATTACCTATTTATTATATAGGATTATTATTTTTAAATTAAGGAACATTATAATATATTTGTAATCATGGAGCACTGATTAACCTGCTTATTTGCTTATTTTTTACAATATTTTCTTATTCTCTTGAAGTTTATTAGGTTTCATCTTTGATATTATATTTTGGTTTATCTTCAGGTGTTAAGATTTTCTTCTCTTTAAGGCTTAAAACTACCAAGCTTTGCAATCTGAGATCTTATGGCTTCATTATAAGGAAGCCTCAGTTATTGTTATGCTTCTTTTGCATTCTTTTCCTTTATTTCTGGTAATCCTCCTCTGGGAGTATTAACAAGCTGATGCTCTAACCAGGGCCAGAAATTATATTTTTGACAACCAATATCTCGAACTGACTTTTGCATCTTATTTTCCAACATCCTCCATTATATTTCTAGAAATATTTATATTCATGTTTTAAATATTTGTTTTCTCTGTTCTATTAGCTCTATATTCTCTAGCATCAGGTATTTCATTTGTTGTCTGCAAGAATGTTTATACTATTCAAAAAGCTCAAGAAATTTTACTGTGACCTCATTAGCATTCACATGAGACTCCTAGCTAAATTTTGTTACTACGATATTTCAAGGTTGGAATACCTATAGTTTTGTTTTATTTATTGAAGTGTGACTCTGCATTTGTTCTCTTTATCTGTCTTTCCTGATCTATCAATGTTCTAAACATAGCCAAAACCCCACATTTGAATAATGCTTATGTAAAGATAACAAGTCATCTAAATTGATAATATATTATTTCCTATTTAGGTATGGAAATTAATTTAACATTTAATGTTCTCTCTCTCTCTCTCTCTCTCTCTCTCTCTCTCTCTCTCTCTCTCTCTCTCTCTCTCCCACTCCCAAAATGGTGCTCCTGTAGTTTGGAGCACTGATTTTCTAAAACAAATAGAGCCCATATATTGCTGGGTGTTAGTAAAATAGATAAGATATATATAATGGAGTTACTGATGAACACAAATATGACAAAGATTTATAGAAGGAAAAATGTTATGTGCATTTTGATTAATCAAATTTAGCTAATTACTATACATAATGTCTATTTTAGAAAATATAGATTGTGTAAAAGAATACCCAAGGTAAACTGAAAAGATATGGATTTAAATCCTAGGTCTACTTTGTAGTAATAATCTGACCTTGGTTAAGTTCCAATACCTCTGCATTTCAGTTTTTAAATTTATAATATATAAATAATTCATTTCTTCTTCTCTGAATTTACCTATCAAGAAAGTATGCACAAAGTGAAAAGAATATGCTAGTGAGGGGAAAGAGAGAGAGAGAGAGAGAGAGAGAGAGAGAGAGAGAGAGAGAGAGAGTGTGTTTGGCAACCAAAACAAAACATAGAGAAAGACAGAGAGAGAATGCATTAATTTGGGAGTTCATCTAATAATCCCCAATGCAGGGTTTCTCTGATAAAATATGATGTAGGAATGCACTTAGCCTTGGATGTCTGAGCTTCCTTTGAATTTAGAATGACTAGTTTTGTGGCACAAAGACCATTTACTCAACTAGTCAAAAAATATTTTCAGCTGCAATACCTCATTTTGTAGCACAGAGAGAACAAATTAGGGCCTGCATTGCAAGAGTAGACCCAAACAGCTATGTGACTAGTATGCTTTGTACATGGGAGCACAAAACATAAAGATTGGGGCACCTGAGTAAAAGGATTAAAAGAGAAAGCAGAGCATTTGCCTACTTCTTACAGAAAAGAGATTAGTCTACCAGCAAATATGACCAACTCATGTTCAGAATAGTCAATAACCAACTCTTCTTCCTTAAGTATAAGTCAGAAATGGAATAAAGAAAGAAGTTAGAACTGTAGACAGAAGTGTTCACTATGGATTAAGGCATACATGAAGAGGACATATAATTTTGTCCTTCCACAACAGTGATAACTAAGTGAAGTAGCGTGAAAAGTGTTTGGCAACCAAAAAAAAAAAGAGAGAGAGAGAGAGATTTATTGATATCTTTATTAAAAGAGGCATTTATTTGTTTAAAACATTTTGTGCTCCAGGTGGAAACTATAATTTTTTGGTTGCTTTTTATAAGATGCTTACCATTTTTGTTAGAGCATGGTAGACACTCAATACACAATAGTTTGCTGTTAGAATTTTTACTAGACTTAGAGATCTGATAGCCCTATTCAGTCCTATCAATAAAATATCTTTATTTTATAGCACCCCCTGAACTATTAAAATCTCTGTTAGTAGTAGTAGTAGTAGTAATACTAATGGGGACTTCAGTTTGGAAATCTTAGGTGTATAATTCTATTTCTTATAATAAACATCAAGTCATCAAGTATCAATGTAGTTTTTAAAGATATTTCTGGTAATTTATTTCTACATATTTTTAATTTTATATTTGTTTCAGGTATATAGCATAGTGGCTAGACAATTAAATAATTCCCAAAGTGATCCCCCTGATATATCTAGTACCCACCCGGCACCATATATAGTTATGACAGTATGATTTATCACATTCCCTGTGCTGTACTTTACATCACCATGACTATTTTGTAACTTCTCACTCCACCCTTTTCACCCATCCTTTCCACCTCATCCCACTGGCAACCCACAGTTTGTTCACTGTACCTATGAATCTGTTTCTATTTTGTTTGTTTGTCTATTTTTTTCTTTAGATTCCACATATTAGTGAAATCATATGATATTTGTTTTTCTCTGTCTGACTTATGTCTCTTAACATAATACCCTCTAGGTCCATCCATACAAATGGCCAACAGACGTGGAAAGATGTTCATAATCACTAATCATTAGATAAATGCAATGAGATGTCACCTCACACCTATCAGAACAGCTATCGTCAGTAAATTAACAAGTGTTGTCGAGGATGTAGAGAAAAGAGAACCCTCATATACTGTTAGTGGGAATGCAGATTTGTGCAGTCACTATGGAAAACAGTGTGGAGGATCCTCAAAAAAGTAAAAAATAGAACTACCTTATAACCCAGCAATTTCACTTCTGTGAATATATCTGAAGAAATCCAAAACACGAATTAAAAAAGATATATTCATTACTATGTTAATTGCAGTGTCAGTCATTTACAATAGCCAAGATACGGAAGCAACCCAAGTGGCCATCAATAGATGAGTGAATAAAGAAGATGTAGTACATATATACAATGGAATATTACTGGACTACAAACATGAATGAAATCTTACCATTTGTAACACCATAGTATCGGTATAGTTTTCAAGCATCTTCTTAACTTTGCTGTTAATGACATCTCTGTTTTTGATTTCCTTTTTCTCAAAATACTCCTTTCTCTTGTCTACCATGATACCACAGCCCTCTTCATTCTCTGTTCCTTCAGTCTATATCACCAATTCTTCCTCCTCTAGTGGACCATTAGAATTGCCCAGGCTTGCAGTATTGCCCCTTTCCTTATTCTATGAAGTTTTCTTAAGCAAAGTAATTCATGCCATGATTTCAGTGACTTTCTATACCTTTATGACTTCAAAGTGTACATATTTAATATAAACTTTTTCTCTTGACCTCAATTCTGTGAATTTATTACATTTTTGTTGTCTTCTGGATATTCCACAGGCAAGACAGACACCACCTGACCAAAACTGAGTGCAATCTTTGCTATCACTCAATCTTCTCCCTCTCAGTAAATGATGACATAATCCATCCTGTCACTCAAGCCAGAATCAATTAGGGAAATTAAACTTGACTCCTCCTTCATTCTCAACTTCTATAGTCAGTTAGTCATAACATTTCAATTCTAAATTTTTTTCTAAAACTTCAATTATTTTCATTCCTACTTCCCACCATCGACTAAACTTCTATTACTTTTTTGGCTTGAACTATTACAGGGGTAATAGGTTAGTCTTGCTGAACTCAGAGATTAGTGAGCAATCTCTGATAATTTACTGGCTCTTTAATAAAATAAGAAATCAGTAATATAAACCAAAGCCAGTACAACTGAAGAGATTAAAGGCCTATGTCTACATGTCTAAATAATTAATAAGCTAAAGAAAAAGCACAATGAATATTATAAAATGTTTAGAACTACATATAAGAAAATAATTTTGTATAAAAATGTATAAGAAATAAAGACTTATAAGATGATTTATAAGCTTAAATAAAATACTAGGAACGAAGAAAAGTTCATTTTAATTTAAGAAACTAGAGAAAACAGAACAACAAGTAGAAGAAAGGCAACAATAAAGAAAAAAGAGTAATTACAACAAAGAACTAGAAAAATAGTAAGTTAATCAACAACTTCATTAGCCAATTTTAAAAAGAACCCAATTTAATAAACATATATACGTCCTGATTATAAAAAGAGAAATTTAAATATTAAAAATGGGAAAGGCAGTCTGGCTGGTGTGGGTCAGTGGTTGAGTGTCAACCTATGAACCAGGAGGTCATGGTTCGATTTCTGCTCAGGGCACATCCCCAGATTGGGCTTGATCCCCAGTAGGGGTGTGCAGGAGGCAACAGATCAATGATTCTCTCTCATCATTGATGTTTCTATCTCTCTCTCCATTCCTCTCTGAAATCAATAAAAATATATTTAAGAAAAATCTCCCTGCAAAATATACATTAGGCTCAGATGATTTTATAAGTGAGTTTTTAATCAAACTTTCAAAGAACTGATAATCTCCATTTATTAGCAGAGAAGAGAAAACAAACACCAATTCATTTTATGTCCATATTAAAATTTATACAACAATAGCATAAGAAAGGAAAATTGTTGACCAATCCCCCTTATAAGCATACTTTTAAACTACTAAATAATACATTACAAAATGTTGCCTTTATTTGTTTATCACTGCCTCCATATTGATTTGAGGAGTGATATGCACTAATAGAACAGCCTATAATATATCTCATATTGTTTTACCATTCTGGCCCCCATGCTTTAGAAATGGAATGTGAAAAATGCCAATGATGGTTAATGGGTTTAACTGAATTTGTAGCCATTTTCTTTACATTTGACTTCTGTGTTCCACAAGAAGTTTTTACCTTTTCTTGGTTTTTAGAATGTCATTAAGTCTGGTAGATTCTAACACCTGATTCTTTTTTTTACAGTCTCCCTATGTTCTCAGTCCTGATTTCTTTCACTCACCCACCCCCTTTTCTCTGGGAGTTAACATTTAGGAGCTATCATATTACTCCTCTTAATTCATATCCACTCCCCTGCAGAGCACACCCATTCATATGCATCTAGTAATTCTCATCATATTGATAACTCCCCAACTGAAACGTTCCCCATCTGCTCATCAGAACCTTAGACCTGTCAGATACTAAGTCCTATTGTACATATCACTCTTCAAATTTAATTTGACTAAAACTAAACTCAGCATTTTCTCTGTCAAAAAAATTTACTCCCAGTCTCCTATTTTCACATTCCTTTTGCCAATGTCATATTTTTGGCTACCTAAGCTTGCCTATTTGTCATTATTGTCTTTATTTTGTCATTATTTCTCCTTTTATTAGTTGTAGTGCTCGGTATTTAACATATCTTGTTTTGTGTTTTTTTTTTTCATTCTATCCAGCCCCATTTCCACTGTCCTTGGCCAAGTGCTTATCACTAATATGGAGCATAGCATCTTTAATAAGCCTCTTGTTGTTGTTCAATCCATACTGCTCACTACTGCTCAGTTTTTGTTAAGCATCCTGTTCATCAGATTAGATCACCATTTTCTGTTCTTCAGTGGCTCACTATTTCTTGTTGCAACACAGATATAAGATTTTAAGATTTCTCAAAATCTGTTCTTAAAAATCTAATCAACATGATTTCCCATTCCTAGTCTACCTACTTTCATGTTCCATGATATAATACTCATTATAAATTAAATCTCATTACATTGAAAACTAAAAGAAAGACCTCTTGCTATAGAAATGTAAATAACCTCCCTGGCTATAGAATCGATGTTATATTTTTATTTTAATTATACTTTATTTAAAGTACATCCAACTTGAAAATTTAGAGAGACTAACCAAAAAAAAAAAAAAAAAGTTTATTACTCTATGGCCTTTTATTTTTAGCTGGTCCTTTTATTGTTGTTTTTTTTTTAAAGTGTTACTTACTTAATGACAAGTTTTAAAAAATATTTTTTAGGATAACAACTTGTCTTTGAAAGCAAACATTTGGCTCTGATTGTTAAGTGGTTTGTTCCATACAGGGTAGGGAGGAAGCTTGACATGTCTTCTCTGACATTAGTGTAAAGGGGTTTATTAAGAAAATTGGCTGTAACTTGTACCAGTCTGTGGTTTCTGCATTTTCTCTTTGGCTTATGTTTTCTCATTCCCTGGTTCCAAACCACATCATTTGTTCCTTAATTCACTTTAAGCCACATATTATCATAACAATATCTGTTACTCAAGACCCCTGAGTCCCTTGCCAATCTCAATGGTTATTTAATATAATATCAGAGATTATGTGATTGACAATGAAATTAGATCTCAAGCTGATACTTAAAATAGTGACCTACCCTTGGTAAATATCTAAATCTTGGGTTGTTGCTCTGCTCCTATATTTTATATTGTCAAAAATTTTCAGATTACTAGAAAATATCCTGATAACATCAACTACAACAACAAAGTTACAATATTTTAAGGTTAACATTGTATATATAATAACCTGTTTTCTAATTTATAACTATTTTAATGAATTTTTAAACTTTATTATTTTTAATTTAAATTTTCAGTCTTTTTGCATGTTTATATCTCCACTTTTTGGTTTCATGAGTATCATTTGTAAGTCGTGTTGTTTTCTTTTTACACAATTGCACTTTGTCATTCACAACGATAGCAATTTTTTATTTTAAAGTATATATTAAAATACATATGTCTGCTTAACTATTTTTCATTCATAATTAAATAATTACATTAATTTATATAAATTTTAAATAGTTTATTATATTTAAATTATAGAAAAAGTACCCTTAAATTTTTTCAACTTTAGAAGTTTATTTCCCATAGTTTTCAAAGTTTCAAAATCTATTCCTGTAATATTAACTTTTCATCCCTTAAGCAAAGTTAATATTAATAAATTTATTGGAGCATCTGGATAACTAATTCTGTTAAAAGTAGAGTAATTCATCAGTGATTATTCTTTAAGTAAATTTAATAAAAATGTGCATTTTTTCTAAAATATTAGATATTTCTCCCTTAGTCAGTGGGAACAAAAAAGATTTCAGAATCCTCATTGCCCTAGAACTTTTTGAAAAACATTGTTTGCCAATTCTTTCTCATAAAGAAAATCACACACTCAAACATGTACAGACCCAAAGAGGAAAATGCAAATTTATTTTTATAACTAGCATTCTTACCTTGAGGTGAGATTTCTTAGCCAGCATCGTACATACACTGCTATCTCTAACGTTAATTTCTCACTGCCTGGTAACCTCACTACTACCTAAAAATGTGTTCCACTGGCTCATAAACAATTATATCATCAATCCCCTCTCTGTGTAACAAGAGACCTTAACCACAGAACTGAGAAATAAAAGGAAGAATTATGCCAGAAGTAACAAAGGTGCCAGAAACCTGCTTTGCAGTGATTGGCTAAATGGGGCCAACCAGTTGAGTTTCATTCATCAGACTTGTTGAGTTAACCTACAAGCATTTTTTTTTTTTCATTTTCTCTGTTTTTCTTTTCTGGGGTCTCCTTTGATTTCATGCTGGCTTTTTAAATTGAGGATAAAGTTAATTCACTTAACAATGCCACAGCTGGAATTAAGTATGCCTCTTCTCTGACCGCTGAGGGGCGGGGCAGGTGCTGGTTGGTGGTGTCTGATTGGATACCCAACACCCTTGAGGGCTATTGCTGAATCAGTGGTGCCTCTAGCGACAGGCAAGAAGTTAACTAATTATGAACATATGGTTTGGCAGACACCTTGTCAGCTTGCTGCTGCGTAGGTGTTTGGAAAGAGGTGAAGGGGAAAGTTTGAGGTAGAAGGTGTGGTTAAAAGTCCCACTGACAAGCCTAGGGGAGAGTTGATTGATCCTAATCTATTCTTTTTGTCAGGAATCAGCATGCTTCTGGCAGCAACAGCTTGGTAATAACAGATTTGTGGCCCTTAAGCTCTTGTGGTGATAACCCGGACAAGACCAGTCATCTAGCTCCTTACAAGGCCCCCATTTAATTGGCCACAATAGTGGGAGCAGAAATAGATGTTAGATCAAGGTATAACACATAGCCCACCTGAAATGGCTCAATGATCTGAGGCACAGATGTCATCTTTTATTGGTGTGATTGCCGTCAGAGGAATAAGAGCATCTTTGAGTAAAAGGCTGCAGGAAAGCCCTTAACAAGAGCTATGCAAGTACTCTATAGTTAATACACCTAGAGAAAAAAGCAAATGTAAAAAGGTTTGGAAGGAACTATAGTAGAAAGCGTTGTGACTGGGTCTGGTGAAGATAAAGTAGAAAGATATTCTATTTTATAGAAAGAAAGGTTTCTTACAAAATTTATCTAGTATAGTTTAAAATAATATTTGGAATGATTATGTAGATTCCCTTACTAGATGGTCACTAGAAACTTCAAAATATTTACTAGTGAGCTTGTAGTTAGAAGTGTTACAGATGTGACTGAATAGAATCACCTCTGTGTTCTTCCAATACAAAGAATACACGTGAACAGTCATGAACAGTGTTAGGTGTGAGTGAATGTGTGTGTGTATGTGTGTGTGAGTGTGTGTGTTTAAGATTTTACCAGTATTTACTTTAAACTGGAAGTAGAAATTTGGGGACCAATGACTGTTTGCATCAGAGGGCATTTACATCATCTAATCCAACAAGATATTTTATTTATTTTATGTTTACAGAAGGGAATCAAACTGATAAGAGTGGTGTGACTTGCTCAAGTTCACACAATTGAAACCAAAACTAAGAATGTAGAAATATGCAATATTCTTGTGAAAAAAAATCAAGTTGTCACTACTGCAATTAATTATATCTACAAATAAGAGAACCTAATCTTGCTTAGGAAATGTTTTGTTGTTTTAATGCTTTGCACAAGGACCCATTCTTAAACCAAACTTCCTACATTTATCAGTTGTCTCAGAATTATAAGACTTCATGGCTACTAAATTTTTTATAATTATATTGAAGACTAGCCCTGACCAGTTTGGCTCAGTGGAGAGAGTGTTAGCCCTTGGACTGAAGGGTCCCAAGTTCGATTCCCATCAAGGGCATGTACCTTGGTTGCAGGCTCAATCCCCAGTAGGGGGCATGCAGGGGGCAGCTGATCTCTCATGGATCTTTCTGGCTCTCCATCCTCTCCCTCTCTTAAAAAATAAATAAAAATATATTTAAAAAAATAAATTGAAAACATAATAGAACTTGTACCCTCACATTATATTTCATAAGGTATTTAAATGAATAATCTCTCAGTAAAATTTTATCAGAATTCACAAAAATTATTATCTATGTTAAAGTAGATGATAATCATCATATTTACTTGCAACTGCAACATTTTCTACATTAAGAATTATCTAAGTTAACAATAGTTCAAAACACATTTTTGTGGAAGGCTGGGATTTCCATAGTGAAATTTTAAAGATGCAGTGAAGAACAGGAGGTGACTGAGCAAGAGGGTTCTGAGTTTCTCTGCCACACTCAAAAGGGCAGTGTAGTAATTTTAAAATATGTCCATAACTTCTCTGACACTGTTCTCTGCAAGAACTGGAGCATAATACCTCTTTCTTTAAGCAGGGAGGTGGGAGTAGGGGGGTTAGTGACTTGCTTAGAACAAATAAACTGACAAAAGTGGCCAGATGGTCACTTTAGGACTCCATCATGAAAAACATTGTGGTTTCTGCCTTATTTTTTCTCTAAAACTCATTGTGGAGGAAACTGGTTACAATGTTGTAAGGACACGCAGGCAACCAACCCTGTGAAGAGGCCTTGTGATGAGGAACTGAGGTCTTTTGCCAGCAGCCCTGTGGAAGCAGGTCTTCCAGCCCAAATAAGTTTTAAATTGACTATAGCCCTATCCCTTGGCTTTAACCAAAGTAGGGCACTAGGTGCCACAGTTCCATTGAATATGATCCTGGCATAACCAACTTTATCTGGATTTTTCAACTTCTCTATTCACTCCAGTCCTTGGACATACTTGTCTCTGTCTTATGTCTTCCTCTTCAATAACTATCGACAATTACCCATCTTTTAAGAATAGTTTTCTAATCAATATCTATTGATAATTTATTAAAGTTTAAGAACAATACTCATTACAACTGTCATTTTACTTATGAAGAAATTAAGAGATAAGTAATTTCCTCAAGGTCTCACAAATTTTGATGTTACTGTGGTTAGAACTTAGGTCTGATGTCTAATTCTAGTGCCCATAGTCTTCACCACTATGTATATCTCATGGCCTATTTCATTCAAAGTGCTTGTTCCTGCATCTGAAGTAATGTAGCTGGTATATTTTCTTTGGAATGGGGGGAGGAAGCAGAGAGGGAGGGAGGGAGAAAGGGAAGGAGGAAGAGAGAGAGGGAGAGGAAGAGAGAGAGAGAGAGAGAGGAAGGGAAAGAGGGAAGATCACACAGAGCAAGTCTAAAAGGGCTAGAGAGGTAGATAAAACACAAGCCACACTGAGCCTAATAAATTTTCTCAAGGTTTTGATCTCTATCATCAAAACAATGTTGAAAACACTATGTGGTTTTAAAGAATGGTAGGCAATAAAAATAAAAATGCCTATTTGTATTTCCCCCAAAATATGTATTTCCAATATTTGATATGTATTTCCAAAATACTGAATGTGCTGTCTCATGTTTTGGGAGCTCAATACCCTCTTTTTCCTAGCCAGTGATGAAAAATCAAGTGCAGGTTTTTAATTTTGTAGTTTTGAGTTGTTTCACTGTTCCTTCTTTATATTCAGGCTTTGCTGACTCAGGATGAACACTCTAACTGGGAATTTGGGCACTGAGTCAGCATTCTTTGGGAGATTGTTGAATAAATGGGAACCTTTGACTCAGTGGATATCAGAATTTTTTAAAAGAAATGGATTGCTTTGTCTTTACTTTGATTGCATGGATATCATTTTGACCTCTAACTCCTCTTTAGGCTTTTGCTTTTTAGCCAGTGCAAACACTGTCCCTCATTGTTTCTATTCCTGTATTTCTTATTTATATCTCCAGAGAAATATCTTAAGGAACCAGGCCCTAATATTCATATTCAATATAAAGTTATTTTTATCTGAGATTATGGATCCCTGAGGGAATGGCTTTTATCTTGTTCACTTATCACTTGAGATTAGCGTAGTACTTAGCGTCATGTGGCTCATTTCATACATGTTAAAGAACTTGCCTACACCTATGTTTGAACATATATCTAACATGTAAGAGGGCCTAAGTGCTGGAATATCTATTGTCAACTCAGCATTTTTTCTATTCTGTTAAATCATTCTGCTACTGTCTATAGCAACTTTATCAAGTCATCTCCACTTTCTTCAAACCTCCAATAGTCCTGAGCCCCTTCACTGTTGACTAATGATATCCACCTTGGAATTTATAAAAACAATATAAATAATCACAAGAAATCCACAATTTTCTTGATGTCACACATTTATTTATATCTGTAGCTTCCCTATCTTCCTTCTCATTCCATAACAAAACTATTCATTTTCCTATTTAAGACTGTTACTTCCACTGCTAGATCTCATTGTATCACTTCTTGGAGAGCTTCACTATTAATTGTCTCAGATTGCTTCTTCTCATGAACTTTAAAAAATGCTTGTTCCTCTCATTCAAAAACAAGAAGGAGAGGGCACTCAAAGCCACATCCTTCTCTATCTCTTCTCTGTTTCCTTCCATTAAAACAAATTGCTGGGAGAAGGGGGCTGGGGGCCAGGGAGTCATTTTTCAATGGGTACTGTGTTTTATTTTGGAAAACGGAAAGAAGTTCTGGAGATGGGTGGTGGTGATGGTTGCAGAAGAATGTGAAGTTAATTAATGCCATTGAAATTACATTTAAATGGTTAAAATGGTAAATTTGATGTTATGTATATTTTACAACAATAAAAATATAAATTGCTCATCTAATACTAGTATATAAAAGGCTAATATGCAAAGTGTTCCCTCAGGAGTTTGACCGGGAGACTGGGAGTTCAATCACTTGCTGTGACATGCGCTGACCATGTGACATGAAATAAAAGAAAGCCCGGCCGGCAGCCAGCAGATGGGGAAGGGAGGCCCCAGCTGGCAGCTGGAAGGCCCGGATCAGCCCTGATCGCTGGCCAGACCTAGGGACCCTACCCATGCACAAATTTCATGCACCAGACCTCTACTGTTCTATTTTATTATTTCTTCAACTTTCACTAACTCTCCAACACATGCCAATCTGGCTTCTGCTTTCTATCACTCTGCTGAAATAGTTCCTGCTATGGAAAGGATAAGTTCCAAGTTGATAAATTCAATGGACAATTTTAAATCCTTATTTTAACTAACCTCTCAGAAGCATTTGTTAACACTTCTTTTTTATGAAATCTCCTCATCCTTTGATTTTTTGACTCCACACTGCTGGAGTTGTTTTTCTCTAACTCAACCACTCCTTCTCTTCATTACCAACTCTTTTATCCTGCACCTGATCATTATGTGTTGAAGCTTCTCAAAACTCAGTTCTAGATCTTATTTTTATTTTTTACCCTTAGCCTTGGGTTTCTCATCAATGTCAATGGCTTCAACTACCAACTATATATCTCTGTACAGACTTTTTTCTTAGTCCTAGAAACAAAAATCTTCTTCCTCCTTGTATCTTTAAAATACTTCAAACCCAACATATACAAAAGTGAACTCAAGAGTTCACAGGGTTCCTCTCCAACCCTGAGCCTGAATCCCACCTCACTCTGACATATAGACTTTTTCGAGTGTGTTCTTAGTCAATGACAGCACTATCTAGTAAGTTTGACTTTAGAAACCTACTACCTCTCTCTTTTTTATTTTGTTTCTCATGTAACATCTGCCACCAAATTCTTGTAATTTTATATCCTAAATATATCTCAAATCTATCCCATCTTTTCACCTCTATCACAACCATCACACTCAGAACCAGCACCAATCTTACTCAAACTACCATATAATCTATCTGCTGATAGATTCCAAACTAGTCTTCCTGTATCCTTTTAGACCTTCCAAAAAATCCAAATTCCATAATGCAGCCAACATAATATTTTTGGAATGTAAAATTCATCTTATTGTCCATCCTGGTTTAAAACCACCTAATGTTTTCATGTTGTCCTGATGATAAAAATCAAAACTTTAAAAATAATATATTATTCTCAACATGCCCTGTGCTTTTTCTCTTGCTCCTCTTTGCTTTGACTCTTGCTCCTCTTCTCTCCCTCTCTCTATTTTCTCCCTCTCTTTTTCTTCCTCTCTCAATTCCAACTGCACTAACCTCAGAGATTGAGATGACTATAGTGACATAACTAGCTGGAGATTATTTCCAATTATTGTTCATAGCCTAGAACTTATTAAAGCATGTTCTATTATTTATAAAATACTTAGTTGAAAGGAGAAGGTTCATGGTTGGCATTAGACCTGTCTACTAGTTTTACATAGGTGCTGCTATGGTTGATCTGGATAAACTCACTAGCTAGCTGAGAGATATGGAATCCCAAAGAGTACAGAAAGAGATATACTTAGTAAGCACTGAGTTCCTTAGATGTAAGATGTAGAAACAGTGAGTATAAATAGCTACCAAGCACAACTGTACAAAGCCCATATTCAGAGAAGTGAAATCCTAAGCAAGCACTTACTATGTGTTATGCACTATGCTATATCTTTGTCATTTCTTTAGTGAAGAAGATGAATTGAAAGAGAGCAATATGATAAATGCTTCTATAGAAAAATTAGAAAAAAGAAAAACTCCTACAAGAAACTGTAGAGACTCACCCTTTCCTGAGGAAGTCAAGAAAGATTTCACAGAAGAAATGGTATTTTAGCTGGAGCCAGGGGTTACACAGGAGAGTGAAAATGGAGAAGGCAGATTGAATTTTAGGTGGAAAGAGAAAATCACAGATGGAGTCTAGATTAAACCATACCTTCCGTTGGAAATTAAAGTCTGAAAAACTAAAATTTTATCTTAAAAAAAGAACAATAATTTACCGTTAGATATCATTGACAATAACTTTATAGTAAAATATTGCCATTTATACCATTTATAATTCAAAAACTTGACACATTGGTCCCTTTCCCACCAAATAGGATGTTGCCATTAGGGTGACTTGCATCCTGCTGAAAGCAGTATGTCTGACATTGAAAGTACAAAGACATTGTTTAAAGAAGCCTTATGATTTTGAACAAACTGGCCCAGCAGGGAGATTTTAACCTGCCTCCTCTTAACAGGCACAACAGCCTGTGTTTGTAAACAGAACCTTATTGCACTAGTGTGAGCAGACACAGAACAGTGTCAGCTCATTAATTGGGTGTCAGCTCCCTGCAGGGAAGAAAGCTTAATGAGTCAACTCATCATAAAGAACTGGAGCTCAAGGGAGGGGTGAAGAGCTTAGATAAAGGGAGAGAGATTTTTCCAGCAATAACCACGTGTATAGAAAAGCTTGAAGCCCACCTGTTGGGATAAAGAGAGAGCAGCATTTGGGATCAGGTGGTTTCTCTATACTCTGCTATTCAAAGGGAAACCTGAGTTTATTAACTGACAAATGCAGCAATGACCTGTGTGTATATTGATGTTTATTGTGAATATAGTGAATTGAAATTATTCAAAACATATTTTACATAAAATTTATGGAGTTTTTCTTCTTTTCTGTTCAACATATAAATATTCTACTTTTCCACACAAAATCTTCTACAGCAAAGCATATGCTAATCAATGCTTGTACTGAAACTAAAATATTTTCCTGAGGCCTACAACAAACATTATGAAAATACATTAAATTTGTGGTGTGTTTTGTATTTATCAGATATTTTAAAACTATTTAAGAAAAATACATTCTGAAACCTGAAAAAATAATCTCCTTTCTTATTTATTACTAGAGGCCTGATGCATGAAATTCATGCAAGGGACTCGGCCCTCACAGCCCCAGCTTCATCCGGAATGTCATCCAGAAGGTTGTTCGGCCATCCGGTCTAATTAGCATATTACACTTTTATTATTATAGATGTTCTAATATGTCCCAATTTTAATGGAAGAAGGTATGCCAGTTTTTTACATAATGCTGTAGGCTTATACCTGACATTAGAACACTGTTTTCTACCTTGGGCCATTGGTCTTACTAATTTGTGAGATATTTTAGCATTGGAAACATTTATTTGCAAAGATATATTCACTCCCATGTTCACTACAGCATTATTCACAGTAGCCAAGACATGGAAACAAGCAAAGTGTCCTTCAATAGATGATTAGATAAAGAAGATGTGGCACATATATGTAATGAGATACTACTCAGCCATAAGAAAAGATAAAATTATATTTAAGCTATATAATCTTATTAATCAACTAGAGGCCCGGTGCATGAAATTCATGCATGGTTAGGGTTCCTAGGCCTGGCTGGCAATCAGGGCTGGCTGGGGCCTTCCTTCATTTTACGCCGCCCCCTGTTGGTCAGCACATATCATAGCGAGCAATCAAACTCCAGGTCTCCCAGTCGAACTCTGATGGGGACAATTTGCATATTAGCCTTTTATATATATAGAATATGTCACTCCAATAAATTGAATTTGAAAAAGAAAAAGTGACTTTAGAGAACAATCCAAAAAACTAATAAAAATACTCTAGTTTAATTTGAAAATAAAAAATATAAAAAGTTAGTCCAATATTTTTCTTATTTTGTAGTTTATGTTTTTATTTTTTCAAGGTATTTTTACCCTGATTTTGATTAATAAATTACATCAATGTGTTAGAGAAACATCGATTGATTGTTTCCTGTACATGCCCCTACTGGGTATGGAACTAGCAACCTAGATATGTGATCAGACTGGAAATTGAACCCACAAACTTTTGGTTTAAGGGAACAGTGCTCCAACCAACTGAGCCACCCGGCCAGGGCTAGTGTTTAATTTTATAAGTTCTTTATAAATTTGGATATTAATCCCTTATCAGATGTATCATTGGCAAATATATTCTCACATTCAATAGGCGTTGTCTTTTCATTTTGTTGATAGTGTTATTTGCTGTGCAAAAACTTTTGTTTGATGTAGTCCCATTTGTTTATTTTTTTTTTCTGTTTGTCCTAGGAGACATATCAGAAAAAATATTGCTATGAGAAATGTCCCAGATTTTACTACCTATATTCTCTTCAAACATTTTTATGATTTTAGCCTAACTTTTAAGTCTTTAATCCATTTTGAGCTTATTTTTGTGTATGATATAAGAGAGTGGTCTAATTTCATTTTTTATGAACATATCTGTTCAATTTCCCCAACACCATTTATTAAATAGATTATCTTTACCTCATTTCATATTCTTGCCTTTTTTGTCAAATATTAATTGACCATAAAGGTATGGATTTATTTCTGAGCTCTCTATTTTCTTTCATTGATCTATCTGTCTGTTTTTATGCCAGTACCATGTTGTTTTGATTACTACAGTATAGTTTGATATCAGATAGTGTAATTCCCCTAACTTTGTTTTTCTTTTTTAAGATAGCTGTGGCTCTACTGGTTCTCTTGTGGTCCCATATAATTTTATGAAATATTTGTTCTAGTTTTATGAAATATGCCAGTGGTATCTTGATGGGAATTGCATTGAATCTATAGATTGCTTTGGGTAGTAGGACATTTTAATCATGTTAATTCTTCTTCTTATCCACAAACACGTATATGCTTCCTCTTATTTGTATTTTCTTCAATTTCTTTATTCAATGTCTTATAATTTTCTGAGTGCAACTCTTTTGCACCCTTAGTTAAATTTATTCCTAGGAATTTTTAATGCAATTGTAAATGGGATTATTTTCTTAGTTTCCCTTTCTGGTAGTTTATTATTGGTGAATAAAAATACAACTGATTTTTGGGAGTTTATTTTGTATCCTGCTACTTTACTGAATTAATCTATTAGTTGTATTATTATTTTCTTTTTGGTGAAATCTTGAGGGTTCTCTATATACAGTATTATGTCATGTGCAAAAATGATAGTTTTACTTCTCCAGTTTGTACTTTTAGAACCTAAACTATGCCTAGCAAATAAGGAATCATTCAATTTATATTTGAAAAAGGAAATCCCACCTATGTCTACATTGTCCATCTTTTTTAATAGCTTTATTGAAGTATAATTGACAAACAATAAACTGTTTATAAAACACACAATTCAATTTGTTTTGACATATGTATAAACCCATAAAGCCATCACCCCACTCAAGAGGGTGAACACATGATACATTACCTTCACAAGTTTGTTCATTCCCCTTTGACATCTCTCCAGGCGGGTCCGAAGCAACTACTCATCTGTCACTATCAATTAATTTGAGTTTTCTAAACTTTTTATATTAATGCATTAAGAAAGTATGTATTCTTTTTTCATCTGACTTCTTTCATGTTATTACATGTCATTTTTTAAAATCTATATACAGTTGATCCTTAAACCATTTGAAGGTTAGGGGTGCCAAACCCCATTTAGTAAAAAATATACATATAATTGGACACATATAGTTCAAACCCATGTGGTTTAGGACCAACTGTATGAAAAAATTACTTATAAATTCATCTGTTTATGAACATTTGGATAGTTTTGTGCACTAGATTTTGTATGAAAATATGGTATAAGTGGAATGGTTAGGCCATATGTTAGGTGTATGATTAATGTTTCAAGAAACTGCCACACTGTTTGACAAAGAGGTTATACTGTTTTATCTTTCCACTGGGAATGTATTAGAGTTCTAGTTACCTTTGCTATTAAATAGCATGCTAGACTTTTTAATAGAGTGTGATGATATCTCATTGTGGTACTAAATTATATTTTCTAAATGACTAACGATGATGAATATATTTTCCTGTGCTATTCACCAGTCTTATACTTTATGATGACCTATTCAACTTTATTGCCCATAATTGGGTATTGTTTCCTCATTTTGAGTATAGAAAATTATATATTGAGCATACAAATCTTATGTCAGATATGTAAACATTTTTTTCATTGTCTTGTCATTTTTTTTACATGATAATGTGATTTTCATCTGACCTTTTGTGAATTTTCATGTGATAGCATAAAACAATATACTTTCTTTTCTCCTGTTGAGGCTTTTATTTTTAAATTATTTTTGCCTATTATCTTTTAAAGAGATTTTAATTAAAATATTTATTTAGCCAAGTAATTGCTATTTTGGGTGATTGCCATTCCTCTTACACATCCAGATTCCCATCTGGTATCGTTTCCCTTTTGGCCTGAAGCACTCCCCTTACATGTTGTAGTGCATGTCTAATGTTTATATATTATTTTGACTTTTGTATGTCCAAAATAAGTCTTCGTTTCACTTTCTTTTTTAAAAACATATTTGCTGGGTAGAGAATTCTAGATATATAGTATTTTTCTCCCAGTTCTTTACAGATGTTGCTTCACTCCTTTTGGTTTGAATTGTTTCCAACATTATATTTGCTGTCATTCTTATTTTTCTTCTTCCATATTGAATGTGCTTTTCTCCCATTTGGGTGCTTTTAAAATGTGCTTACCACTGACTTTTAGTTGATTCTGAAGTGCCTTAGTGTAGTTTTTTTATGTTCCTTAGAATTAGGCTTCTTTGAGTATCTTGCACTTGTTGGTTTATAGTTTTCATCAAATTTGGCAAATTATCTACCATTATAATCTACCAATTTCAAATATTTTTCTGCTGCACCCTTTAGGAACTCCAATTTAATGTATATTCAACCACTTGAAGTTATCCCACAGGTCATCAATTCTGTTTATTTTTTTTTAACATTATTTTTCTGTTTTTTACATTGTGGAATTTTTCATTGCTATGTCTTCAATTCACTAATATATTCTTCAGCAATATCTATCATTTATGTAACTAGTATTTTTTCAGACATTGTACTTTCAATATTTAGAAGTTAAATTTATTTTTTATATCTTCCATATTTCTGCTTAATGCTCATTATTTTTCTCTAGATTATTATGTATGCATCTAGACTTGTAATAACCGTTTTTATACCCATGCCTGCTAATTATATTATCTATGTTATGTTTGGGTTTCATTTTTCACTTGACTGATTTTTCTCTGGAAGTTAAAGTTGGAGACAATTTTAACTTCTGTTAATTGTCACTAGGAAAATTTCCTTGCAGAAGTCTTCTGGACTCAGATTTTTTAAGATTCTTTTTATTTACAAAGGGCATTTCTTCTTAGAACTATTCTACTTACATTTCTGACACAGCAGTTACATGAAATTATTCACATAGTTTAAAATAAAGTCCAGCTGAAAAGGAAAAGAAAATGCCTAACCAAGGAATGTAGAATAATTTGTAGAATAATACTGCTTGATTTATGTGAAGGGATCCAAAAACTTTACCTTTAGATTATAATAGACAATATAGTTCTCAGAAGTTCAGTTAGAGGTTACCATCAAGGCATCAACTGTATTGTGCACTGCCCTCCAATGATTTCGTGAATACTGTATAAACCACTTTCTCAAAGAATGAGTCCTCATCCTGAGAAGAGGTGCTATATCTAGTTTATTTCTCACAATACTTAATACAGCACTAAAAATCCTATCAAATAGAAGAGTAATATGCAAATTAGCTGCACCTCCACTAAACCCACAAGCCACACCCCCAGCCAATCAGGAGCAAGTATACAAATTAACCCAACGAAGATGGCTGTGACCACGGAGAGAGCAGGAGGCTTGGGTTTCCCCAGCGATGGAGGAAGCCAAGCTTTCCACACACCCTGGCCTGCCCTAGCCTCCATTCAAGGCTACAAAGTTTCAATTATAGAAGATAAATAAATCCCAGATACCAGGGCCTCTGCTTGGGTTGCCAAGGGGCATGGCTGACCTGCAAAACACCACAGGCGCCTTGCCCAGGCCACCCCATGCCCCAAGGGAACCCCCCACCCTGATCCGGGACACCCTTCAGGGCAAACCAGCTGGCCCCCAACTGTGCACCAGGCCTCTATCCTATCTAATAAAAGAGTAATATGCAAATTGACCATCACTCCAACACACAAGATGACTGCCCCCATGTGGACACAAGATGGCCAGCAGGGGAGGGACCGGGTCTGCAAGGGAGAGCAGTTGTGGGCAATCAGGCCAGCAGGGGAGGGCAGTTGGGAGGGACCAGGCCTGCAAAGGAGGGCAGTTGGAGATGATCAAGCCTGCAGGGAAGGGCAGTTAGGGGTGATCAGGCTGGCAGAGGAGGGAAGTTGGGGGCAACCGGGCCTGCAGGGAAGGGCAATTGGGGGGGACTCAGGCCTGCAGGGGAGAGCAGTTGGGGAGTACCAGGCCTGCAGGAGAGGGCAGTTAGGGGTGACCAGGTCTGCAAGGGAGGGCAGTGAGGGGCAATCGGGCTGGCAGGGGAGCAGTTAGATATCAATAAGGCTGGCAGGGGAGTGGTTAGGGGCAATCAGGAAGGTAGGCAGGTGAGCAGTTGGGAACCAGCAGTCCTGGATTGTGAGAGGATCCTACCGGGATCGGGCCTAAACGGGCAGTTGGACAACCCTTGCGGGATCCCAGATTGGAGAGTGTGCAGGCTGGGCTGAGGGACACCCCCACCCTGTGCACAAATTTCATGCACCAGGCCTCTAGTATTACATAAAAGCTTTCCTCAGTATTCTTCTTTCATTGGCACACCCTTTCTTTACTTGCCCTCATTTTCTTATTTGGCTTAGATAGTAACACCTTGAAAAAACCTTCCATTGCCCTATCTACATGTGATGTGTGCCTCCTCAGAATACTGTGGCACATTCTCATTTCCTCTCTAAAGCTGTTTGCACTTTCCCCTGTATTTGTGTGCATGTATCACACAAATACTAGGCAGCATGTTTAGTCTTTTTTAAGTAGGATAATAATAATAGGGCTGTTTAAACTCTCCAAATTACAGAGCTTATACAAACAATTAATTTTATTTTATCCTTATTATCTATGGCAGTGGTCGGCAAACCATGGCATGTGAGCCGCGACTTGCCTCTCTGTTGACTAAGGAGTTTGCCGACCACTGGACTAAACTAAATCTTACCATGTAGTTGGAAGCTGTGAGGATTAGGCAATTGTGGCATATTGTGTGCAAAGAGGTAATGGGTATTATATGACAGTGGTCAGCAAACTCATTAGTCAACAGAGTGGCAAACAGTGGCTAGCGAGTTGCATGTGGCTCACGAGCCGTGGTTTGCCGACCACCTATCTATGGCATAGCCATTTTATTATCTTTCTCTGGAAATCCTATTCAAATTTCTTTGTAATTTAAAAAGCCTACCTTCAAATCCAGATACACCATTATCTAATAAAATATACATTGAGAAACTATTTAGTCTCTTTAAACCTTACTTTCCTTATGTGTTCTTCAAGAACATTATAATTAAATGATGTTATCTTTTTGTTAATGCATGGTATATAGCCGTATTCTATAAATTATAGTTATTATTATCAAGGACACAATGGCAGATAACTATATCAAGCTTGAATTTTCAATACATTTTAATTCAGTGGTAAGCATTTGCTTCTCTTCCCTACTCCAAAATTCTAAAGAATGAGAATATATACTAGTAAAACAATATTCCCACTTCTACACAAATTTGCTATCTGTCTTCAACTGTATAGTTCTGAATATGACTATGGTATCTTCTACATCTATTTACCACTTAACACACTGGAAAATTAAATAAATATAATTTAGAATAATCAGATTAATTAAATTTACTGCCTTTCTTTGATATAGATGGTATTTCTAATCTACCATCAGAACTTTTAGCACTTTGAATTATTGTGATGATTCTTTGCTACAAAAGTATTACTCTTTTAACTAGCCTATGTTTTGAATTGCAAGATTTGGGCAAAGCCAATAGCTGGGGCCTCCAACCTTTCAGAGAATCCTCCTTACAGACTTTCCAACCAAGTCCCGTGCTCCCCACACTTTACAAGGGTCAAATATGTAACACTAAATTGTTAGTATCAAGATGTATCTGGAGCCATTTTCTCAGTGATAATTTATTTTCTAGGAGGAGTTTGTGCTGTTCACATCAACTTTTTGACAAGCTGATGGTAAAGCATACGTCTTAGCTTGAGTCAAAAGATTTGAGTCTGTTTTTGCCAGTTTTTTCTTTATCTGAAAAGCTTTAACATAGAAGATTGTGTGAAGAAGTGTAACAAAAACAAAAGGAGCTCTCCTCTGGTTGATTTCATGTTTTAAACATATTTTAGTATCTTCCATACTTTTAGTTACTGAATTCATAAGACTTTTCTTGAAGGAGGAGCAGGAGGAGGAGGAAGAGGAGGAGAAGAGGGAGGAGGAAGAGAAAATAAATATTTATCCACCAGACAGTATCACAGAATATAAATGTCCACACTTTCAGAGGTAATGCTGTGCATAAAATGACAAAATTCTCCAAGTATGGTTCAGGCCCCCTCATGCCTCTTTTTAAAAAGTTTTGATTTGGGATTCAACTTTCAGAGTTACAGGAGGCAACATACTTTGTAAATTTCAGCTAAGTACATTATAATTACAGTCCAGATTCCAATTAGGAAATTTCAGCATTGCTAAGCTAAGGAATGAAGCTTAAAGATACAATTAATATGAGCTTATATTAAGGGCTTTAGTGGAACTAATAAAGTGTATAACAATAGATTATTACTCAATCTTGAACACCAACAACCAGCTCTTGCTGTCAATAACTAGTAAAGCAGTCTGCCTTCTATTGGTTACTTTTTAAATATTGGTATTTTATCAAATAAAACCCTGTAACCAATGTAATTATGAAAGACTTGGGTAATTTTAATGGAAAATAAAGGAAAAAAAACAACTTGGAATCTCACAGATTAAAGTTTTTATTTAACCTTCAAATATGAATAATGCAAGTACTTATGAAGTATGCAATGTGAAAGAAAGGTAGGGGGAAAGAAAAAAAGTGAGCAATTAAGGAAAAAATATGATTTTCTTCAGAAAGGCTAAGAAGACATAGAGATATAGAGATGTTAAGAAGATAAGAAATAAGGACTAGATTTTGGATAGAAAGGGAATCTTGATGTGTTGATTACTTTGTATACCTGGGTCACTTCCTATAAACATAGTGAGAAATTGGTTGATATATTGAGAGGATATTAGTGCTTTCACTCAGTGACTTCTTTTTTTTTGACAGAATTTATCCAAGCAATTCACTGACATTCTTCCAGTCAAAGAACTGTCTTTATAAATGTCCCAACATTCCCAGAATTTCTCACATTAATAAAATTGTATTTTTCTTTACCTCTAAAACTGCCTTTCTCTGTGAATATTAAATGTAGCAGGCAAATCCTTCAATTAGACAATATATTTTCTGTTTATAGATGGTTATTCTTTATTCTTCCTGTCAAATAACTATTTATGTTGAACTTCCTGTTGAACATCTCTTTCCAAATCCATATATATAGATGAAACATTTATTTACGCCTTAGGAATTTGAAAAAAAATTTACTCCTTAGGAATTTCACTTTGAGGAGTAATTAAGTAAATGTGTGGGGGAAAAATGCTATTTACTTATGAATTCTTTGGAAATAAGGCATAGAGATAAAGAAAGTTAAAACTAAAGTCTTTCTTCCTGAGACCTCGGTCTATGCCCAACTCCCAATTCCTCTCCCCTGCACGGCAAATATTAAGAAATCCCAAAGACCTGGTCCAAGGTATGCTTTTTGTCCTCCTTGTGTTCCTCCAAAAGCATGACCTCAGATCAAGATTAGAGTGAAAGGAAGGGAAACAAAACAAAAGAAGAGGTTGGGAAGAGGCAGCAGCCAACAAAGATTGTATCTTCAAGCCCAGTGTAGGCAACCGAAGCTTAATCCCAGTGGGGAAACAGAATCAGTGTGGAAGACACACATAGAGTTATCCCACCCAAGAGACTGGCTTGTCTTGGCACAACAAAATACCAAGACTGGGTAGCTTCAAAAACAAGAATTTGTTTCTCGTAGTTATGGAGGCTACAAAGTGCAAGTTCAAGGTTCAAACAGTGTTCAATGTCTGGTGAGAGCTCTCTTCCTGGCTTGCAGATGGCCTCTGTGGTCTCATATGGCCTTTTCTCTGAGCACAAGCTGAGATGGATCGCTAATGTTTCTTCCTTTTTATATACAGGCACCAACCCCACCTTTATAACCCCATTTAACCTCCATCATCTCCTCATAGGACCTAACTCCAAATACAGTCACATTGGAAATTAGGATTTTAACATATGAATTTGGAAGGACACAAACGCATAGTCTATAATAGGAGCTGCAGTATTTGTGAACCAATTCCCATCACTCTGGCACTTCTGAACTACCAAAATGGTGAAAAGGGGACTTTAGCAATCAGAGGAAAACCTCAAATAAAGGTGTGCAAGTTCTGGAAATGGGAAGTGGGGAAGGTATACACTGGAGTGGTAAAGATGGGGAATATGAGTGGGATGTCAGCAGCCACTGCTTTACTTCTTTAATATTTTTGTATAGCTGTCTATAATTTACCCTCTTAAATGATCTTAGTCATGTTGTTGGGAACTCAGAAATTCTAGCTTCACTTCAAATCACCAATGGAAGTATATAACAAAGATCAGTTTTTACTTAATTAGATTATTTTATAATTTTATTTTTCATAATCATTTGTGAATTTTTTTCTATTGTGTCCAAACAAGATAACCATGGTCCCTAGACTCTAGAATCAATTTCAAGTTTTGAGTCTTGAGAAAATAAAAAATTGTTTTCATTTACCACATTTTCAAAGTCCATCTTAATTTTATTGTACTTTTATAGCTTTCTGTATTTAATTTTGCAACACTTTAAAATCAAAACTATTGTTTTTGTGTCCAGTACCTCAGCATCTTGCTCCTGGGTAATATGACCCTTTATTGTTATGGTTGTTTGGAAAATTCATGGGAAGAAATGTAAGTTAGCAACATAAATTTACTTACTCTTCTTTCTGAGATAGCACTAAAAAAATAATGTTTTATATAAATACAAAATACTACATATATATGTACACACACACACACACACACACACACACACATACACACACACACATATATATATACTAATGGCCCGGTACACAAATTCATGCACATTGAATTAGAGGAAGTAATTTAATATTGCTATTTGCCCTTTCTCTATAATAGCAGTGTCAGAGATTAAAGAAAATTAGTAAAATATATATGAAAACCTTCCTCCTGTCAGAGTCTGGGGTGCACCATGGGACCCAGAGTCAAGTTCCTGCCCACCCACATGCACCTCAAAATTGGGTGAGACCCAGACCCAGCTGGCCCCCGCCCCCATTGGGCTAGGTCCAGACCTGGCCAGTCCCACCCTTGTCAAGCCCCGCTGGGTAGGGGACGTAGCCTCAGGTCCCCTGGCCTGGTGCCAGGATGGGGAGCATGCCTTGAGGTCCCCCTGTCAAGCCCCGCTGGGTGGGGGGCATGGCCTGAGGTCCCCCGTCAAGCCTCACCAGGTTGGGGGGCACAGCCTCAGGTCCCCCGTCAAGCCCCACTGGCAGGGGGCTGCAGCCTCAGGTCCTCGGTCAAGCCCCGCTGGGTGGGGGGGCACGGCCTGAGTTCCCCCGACCCAGCACTGGTGGTGCATCTTGAGGTCCCCTGTCAAGCCCCGCCAGGCAGGGAGGCACAGCCTCAGGTCCCCCAGCCCAGTGCTGGGGCAGGGGCTGTGGCCTGAGGTCCCCAGCCTGGTGCCAGGGTTGGGGGCATGGCCTTAAGTCCCCTGTCAAGCCCCACCTGGTGGGGGGTGAGGTCTGAGGTCCCCCGGCCTGGTGCTGGGGTGGGGGGTGCGGCCTGAGTTCCCCCGACCCAGCCCTGGGGTTGCACCATGAGGTCCCCTGGCAAGCCCTGCTGGGTGGGGGGAATGGCCTGAGGTCCCTTGTCAAGCCCAGCCAGGCAGAGGGGCACAGCCTGAGGTCCCCTGTCAAGCTCCACCAGGCAGGGGGTGCGGTCTGAGGTCCCCTGGCCTGGTGCTGGGGTGGGGGTAATGGCCTGAGGTCCCCCGTCAAGCCTCGCCAGGTGGGGGACGTGGCCTTAGGTCCGCTGGCCCAGCACCAGGAGGGGGTCACAGGCTCAGGTGCCCTGTCAAGCTCAGCCAGGCAGAGGGGCGCAGCCTGAGGTCCCCCTTCAAGCTCTGCCAGGCAGGGGATGCGGTCTGAGGTCCCTTGGCCTGATGCTGGGGTGGGGGGTGTGGCCTGAGGTCCCCCGTCAAGCCCCACTGGGTGGGGGAGCAGCCTGAGGTCCCCTAGCCCAGTACCTGGATGGGAAGCGCACCTGAGGTCCCCCGTCAAGCCCCACCAGGCGGGGTCATGGCCTCAAGTCCCCTGGCCTGACGCCAGAGATGGGGGCGCAGCCTGAGATCCTTGTCAAGCCCTATGAGAGCAGGGGTGGGCGTAGCCTCAGGTCCCTGCTGATTGCTCCTTAAGGCTCCTTATGGGAACTTAGCTTTAGCTGTGCATGCAGCCATCTTTGTGATGGGGTGATGGTCAATTAGCATATTCCCTTTTTATTAGATAGGATAGTGCCATAATAAATGAGAAATTGAAGGGCCATTAGCAAATGAGGTATATCAAAACATTTCTGAATGATAAAAAGTAGATGAAGAAATGGAACATGAGAGCATTATGCTAAGTGAAATAAGTCATACAGAGAAAGCCAAATACTAAAATTATTTTTCACTTTATTTCAATGTTTGTGTAGAGGTCATTAAAACACTCAGGGTACAGTGCTGTGTATCAAATCTCTAGGATTAAATCATCTTATATAATGGAAACTTTATGCTCATTGAATTTGTTCTTGGAGATTTTTGAGCTCAAGCACAACTTACTGGAATAAAAATGCCTAAATTCAAAAACAAATAGTAGTTTTAATTTTCTGAAGATATTTCTTCCTAGTAATCGCATCTAGTATTAGCTGCAAATGTCATAGTAAGATACATTTCTTTATTCATCTATGAATGATACAATGATTAGTACTATCTTGCTTATCTCTGTATGTGTTGCAATATTAGAATAGTCCTCCATTATTTTGGGAGGATCTGTTCCTAGACACCCAATGGATGCCTGAATCTGTGGGTAGTATTGAGCCCTATATGTGCTATGTTTTTCTCTTATAACCCACACTTATGATAAAGTTTATTTTATAAATTAGACATAGTAAGAGATTAACAATAACTAATTAAATAGAATAATTATAACAATGAAAGTTATGTGAATGTGGTCTCTGCTGGAAGCTAATTCCAGCATGTCATAATTATAAGAGTTTCACCAAAAGGTTGATGAAAGTTGGGAATTCAACAAGGGCTGAGTCACATATGTAATCACCTGTTGGAATGGCTAAAAGGCACTTCCCCCAAACCTGAATAGGATGATGGTTTGCTGCCAGACAGCTCAGGGCATCTCAGTCTACATGTTATTGCCTCCCGTTGGCCAAACACCTGAACAGCTGTAGGCTATTCCCCAATCTGACAATGCTTCTGTACCCTACCCTTTGAGGTGTATTATCTCCACCTTGCCTTAGGACAAATTGTGTTAATAAAAAGCAAGGGTCCTGAGACAAGGAAAACCTTTAACTCCTTTAGCTGAAGCTCCTCTGACCCCCAAGCCTTTCAAAATCATCTTTCATTTTTGGACTCTTATTTAACCTACACTCAGCAATCTCCAGATTGCTGAACCCTTTGTAATGCTGGAACAAGAACCCCTGCAGGTCTCTACCTCAAAATATCTTACTATACTGTACTCATCCTTTTTCTGTGATTATGTGAGATGATAAATGCCTGTGCAATAAGATGAAGTGCAATGAATGATATTTTGGCATTGTGACGTAGCTTGAATACAAGCACCAAGATACTGTTGATCTGATGAACATGATGGTTGCTAAGCGGGCAGCAGGCAAGGAGCATATACAGCACCATACACTGGACAAAGGGATAATTCATGGCCAAAGTGAGACAGAGCAGGGCAATGTGAGATTTTACCAAGCTACTCAGAACAACATGCAATTTAAAATTGTTTATTTCTGGAATTTTTCATTGAATATTTTTGGACTATAGTTGACCACCGGTAACTAAACTTAAGAAAAGATACCATCTTTTGGGGTTGGTGGTCATTTTGACTCACCATTCTCTCTTTGAACTTTTTATCTCTTTGACCTTTCTCTTCAATATTTAAAGAATGACAACAATGTTCTGGCTTTTTAATATAAGTAAGTTTGAGTAAATTAGTTCCTTATTTTCATGGTTAAGAAACAAAAAGACTTTATGTAAGCAGATTCCTTGGTCTAGTTTATCTTTATAAATGTTTCAGTTTTAATCCTGTACTACAATATGCCAAATCTTAACATTAGTCTTCACATTACCATACATAGATAAATGATAGATTAGAAAGACTGACAAATGGATGAATGGATGGGAAGACAGATAAGGATAGATAGGTACAGATTTAGATGGAAGGCAGGAAGGCAGGAAGGCAGGAAGGCAGGAAGGCAGGAAGGAAGGAAGGAAGGAAGGAAGGAAGGAAGGAAGGAAGGAAGGAAGGAAAGAAGGAAGGAAGGAAGGAAGGAAGGAAGGAAGGAAGGAAGGAAGGAAGGAAGGAAGGAAGGAAGGAAAAGAGGGAGGGAGGAAAGAACTAGTAACCTCATTCAGTCATCCTATCATTTTCATGGCTCATTATTTTTTTAATACCTAATTTTTCCTATGCCTCAGCCTTCTCTTAGAGTTTTTAGGAAATTCTTAAATTATTTCTCTTTATTTTGTTTCACTACTTCATCCCTGGTACTCTAATTTTCTTCTGGTTATATATCAGAGCTCTCTCCTTTGCAGTCCTACCTTTTGAATAGATCCATGTCCTTTTGTAACATAGCTAATCTAGAGCAATTTCTTTTTCCCCCACAGTTTTAAATCTCAATGTCTATATAGGTTTTTTAAGGAACACTTGAAACATTTTAAAGCAAGAAGCTGTATAAAGGAAAATCTCATGATGACTATATGACTATATGACAAATTCACTCCTACATGCACAGCTCTGCATAATTACCAAAGTGAACGAAGTGCAGATAGATTATGGTGTAGCATCTGATGACTGCCCTTATGCTGCAAAGTGAGTTTTCAGAAATAATTTCCTGCCACATTCCTGACTGCATTTGCAGCCTGAGTTGATCCCCTTCCCTGCTGTTCTCTGATCTGCCCCTGGGTTACTAACAGCCCCAACAGACAGACTGGCTCATGCTGCCTGCTGCTCAGACACAGATTAACTCACTACCAGCCATATGGGCTAGCGACTTCATAAATTCCTCTTCTTTTGCTTTTGGCTCTTAGAAAAATTAATGGACAGTTTTCTGGTGGAGAAAAAAAACACCTTGTGGCGTGCAGACTGGGCAGTAATCACTTGCACCCCACACAACTGGCACCTCCATCTGCCTTTCGGCAGCTATTTGTGTGAAGGAAATGGATTACTGCCTTAGGTGCTACTCCTGCCCTCCTTGTTAGCCACTGCCATTTGCCTCAATCAGAAAGTCAAGTGATTAAACACCTATTTCATATATTATTTACAATAATTACTGAGTGCATCCATTGTTAAAGAGGTTCTCAAAACATTTCTAGAGTTAAGAGAAATGCAAATTATTTTTATCTATTTGTATAAGTGTATTCAAACACCTATGCTTAGTTTTAAGTGTAGTAAATAAATGTTGTGACAAACAAACTAGTGTTGTGTGAAAGATCATGGTTTCTTTAAGTTTTCTGATTTAGGTGCATTGTGACATAGTTCCCTTGTGTGTCTTAATTCCCTCTGAGCTGTCTGACTTTGTGAAAGTGGATTGTAAACTGTACCAGAGAATGATTACAGAATACCATTGTGTAATCCTTAAATATCAGTGTTAAATATTGGCTTTTTGGAACTCAAAATCAGAGATTATCAAGAAATCATTATCCTAAATTTCAAATATTAAATATTTTCCATTAGCAAGAGATCAATAATATGACCATAATGTTAACAAGTCCAGCTGTTAGAATTTTCAGTCTTCAACACATCTTGATCTTTGTTTCCCCAACATAAACTTTTATTAATTTTACAATTAGAATAATAGAAATAAAATAAATGACTTTAGAATTAATAATCAGTTTAAAAGGTTTTATTTATCTCATATTTTTTCTCAGCTAAAGGTATAACTTATTTAATCTTTGATAACATAATATGCCAAAAGCCAATACATTTAATTAATACTTAGTCATATTTTGATGGGGATAATTTGGAAGTGATATAATAAATTATTTATAATAGTTACTATTTTTTCATGAAATTTCTTGTATCCTTTAGATTTAGAATCCTCTGACAGGATTTTTGAAAACCAGATAAATAGTCTGTTCTATTACTAAAATAACCTATCAGTCTGAATACTTTTTACATGGAAATATAATATATAAAACTGTCTTTATTTTTTTTCTCAGTTTTATTTTTCATCTGTATTTGCTGATTATTAAGGTTTTATGGTAGTATTTAATGTGAATTTGATATTTATTTCCATAGGGAAAGACTATTATCTCAAAACATCACTATTATTTTATTTATCATACTAGAGGCCCAGTACATGAAATTCGTGCATGGGGAAGGGGATGTCCTTCAGCCCAGCCTGCACCCTCTCTAATCTGGGACCTCTCAAGGGCATTCAGACATCCCTCCCACAATCCAGGACTGCTGGCTCCCAACTGCTGGCCTGCCTGCCTGGTCACCCCTAACTGCCCTGCCATACTGATTTGGTTGTCCCTAACTGTCCTCCATGCAGGCCCAGTCCATCTAACTGCCCTCCCTTGCCAGCCTGGTTACCCCTAACTTCCCTCTCCTGCTGGCCTGATTTCCCCTAACTGCCCTCCCCTGCCAGCCTGGTCACCCCTAACTGCCCTCCCCTGCAGGCCTGGTCACCCACAACTGCCCTCTCCTGCTGGCCTGATAGCCCACAACTGCTCTCCCCTGCTGGTCATCTTGTGGTGGCCATCTTGTGTCCACATGGCGGTGGCCATCTTGTGTGTTGGAGTGATGGTCAATATCAAAATCTTTATTATATAGGATTATATATGTACTAGAGACCCAATGCACAAATTTGTGCATGAGTAGAGTTCCTTGGCCTGGCCAGCGATTGGGGCCAGCTGGTCAGGGGGTAGGGACCATAGGAGGTTAGCTGACCATGGGAGATTGGCTGTGGGAGTGCACTGACCACCAGAGGACAGCTCCTGCATTGAGCATCTGCCCCCTGGTGGTCAGTGCACATCATAGTGACTGGCTGACCGATCATTTCAGTTGTTCGGTCATAATGGTTGCTTAGGCTTTTATATATAAAATAGGGGCACAATGCACAAATTCGTGCACCCTGAAAGGAACTGTGGGCTGCAAGGCTGCAGTGGGCACAGGGTCAGGTCTCAGCTCATCCTCCTTAACCCCGCCTGGCCCCTCCTACTGTGGCCCCTGGTCTCGTATGCTGGCAGTCCTGCTCCCACCGCTGCCACTCATGAGGGTAGAGCTCTCAAAATGGATTTATTACCCTTATAAGAGGGGTATTAGAAAGCTCTCTTACCCCCTTTTTCACCATGTGAGGATATAACAAGAAGACTATAGCCTACAACCCTGAAAAAGGTTCTCACCAGAACTCACCAATGTTATCGCTCTGATCTCATACTTCCAGGCTCTAGGACTGTGAGAAATAAATTTATATTGTTTATAAGCAATCCAGCTTATGGTACTTTGTTATAGCACCAACTGACTAAAATAATGAAATAGACAAATTCCTTGAAGACAAATTTAAATTTCAGAGGGTTAAAAAAAACTATATAGTTCAATTCAATTTTTAAAAATTAAGTTCATAATACAAACATTTTAGGCCCAAATAACATCATTGGTGAGTCCTATTAACCTTTTAAGGTAGAAATATTAAAATATTTTAGAAATTCTTTCAGGAAGTGCAAGAGGACTAGAAACTTCCCAAGTCATCTTATGATACCAAAACAAGATAAAGGCATTACTAGGAACAAAAATGTATAAACTAACATCCTAGAATAAGTAAATAGGATAGTGAGGTTTAATAAAAAATAATGCAATATTGGTTTAACATTCAAAACTAAATTAGTGTCATTTACCATGTTGACAGATTAAAGGTGAAAAAAAACATAATTATCTAATTACATGCAAGTGTAATCTCACACATTTCTAGTGGAAATGTAAAATTATGCAACCACTTTTGAAAACAGTTTGGCAATTAGTTATAATGTTAGAAATACACATACCATGTGACCTAGCAATTCCATGTCCAGATTTCATTTCTAAAATGAAAAAAAGATATACCCCCTCAAAGACTATACACAAAAGTGAGTAGCAACTATATTCTTAATAGCCCAAGATGGAAACAACCGAATGTCCAAAGCCAAGTGAGTGGCTAAATAGATTATATAATATATGTCAGGAAATAGTATTCAGCAGTAAAAATAAATGAATTACTAAAATGTTGAACCACATGGATGAGTCTCAAAACATGCTGAGAAAAATAGCCAAACACAAAGTATATATATTGTATTATTCCATTCATATCTAATTCTAGAAAAGGCAAAACTACTCCATTCTGATCAAAAGCAGATCAGTGGGCCTGGCTGAAGTGGCTTAGTTGGTTGCCAGTTAGATTACTAGTCAGGGCACGTACTGAAGTCAACTGATCAATGTTTCTGGCTCACATTGATGTTTCTCTCTCTCTCTCTCTCTCTCTCTCTCTCTCTCTCTCTCTCTCTCTCTCTCTCTCTCCTCTCTCTCCCTCTCTCTAAGCATGTCCTCAGGTGAGGATTTAAAAAACAACAACAAACAGATCAGTGGTTGTTTTGGGGTTTGGAGTAAGGTTGGATTGACTGCAAAGCAGTATGAAGTAACCGTGTAGGATGTTGGCAATATTACACATCTTGATTATAATGGTGTTTATACCATAGATGTATATACTTGCCAAAATTCATAAAGCTGTACTCTTGAAATGGTTCTATTCTATTGTATGCCAATTTTATCCTAATAATTTGATTTTAAAATAAAGCAACAACCACAAAGTTTTTGGAGGATTCTCAGTGTCCAAAGCTACTGGGTCAAGGTTGTTCATGAACCCTCCCCTTCCACAGTATAATATAGCTCTAATCATTCAGGTGCCAACCAGCTCAGCCAGTTCTCTTCCTGGGGGGCTGAGCTCTTAATGAAACCAGGAGCTAAAAGGTGAGCCCAAACTGCCCCACAACTGCTTACTCCGAAAAAAAGGCACCAATACCCCTCCAGAGGTAATCCTCTTAAAGTTGTAAATTCACAGGAAACATTTTTGTGGTGTCCCTTCCCTATTAGAGACATTCTTGTAATATCGGCTTTTCTTTTTTTTTCTTTTTTTCTCACTCTGGGGTTTGGTTTTGTTTTTAATCCTTCTCCATATGATGATAATTTATAGACTAGTAAGGCGGGAAAGTACATAGATTAATGAATTAGTTTATTCAATGCCTAATGAACTTTATTAAGCCTGGAACACTGTGTGCACAAAAAGTAGTAAATGAGCAAATAAGGCTCCTAAAACATGAAATAAAAACATCTAAATGGGAGGGAGACCTGGTGCCCTATGTTAATATCACTCTTACTCAACTCTTTTTAAATCAACTTGCAAAGAATAGTGTCCAGGGAAAGGGAAGGGATTTTTTGGTAAAGAATCAGAATTCAAGTGAGAATATTTGTACATAATCTGGTTATATTAGAATTGGTGTAGTAGAAAGACAAAGGTTTTTGGTAAAACAAATCTGGGTTTCATGTCAAGCTTTGCTTTTCTATTAGCCTATTGTGTACTAGTATTTTGCAAGACTGAAAAAACAAATGTAGTTGCTTTATGCCTTACTTTGGAAAGCTTAGAGAGAAAAAAAAGAAGAAGAAGAAAAATATTAACAAATCAACATTATGAAGAACTAAGGCCCGAATCTCAAAAAATAGTGCCAGATTAAGTGGAAGCTACACTGACATTCTCCCAAAACCAAACTGGAATTACAACTAAAGTATAGAAAAATCATCCTGAATAATCAACTGAAGACTAGCTGGAAAGAACCCTGATAACCAACGATATAAAGTGGAGACCACATAAAGACTGGTTAGGAAGTGTGGAGGTTCAAAAGGGCTTGCTTGGCTCCCACAAGCAGCAGCTGAAGTTCCAGAGGGATACCTCAGCTGTAAGGGGTTCCAATTGAGAACTCTGGGGGGTTTAGAGCACCAGACTGAGAAAGGTATCAACATAACATCTGGTTATGAAAAGCAGTGGAGTTGCTGTTTGCAAGGAAGAGACAGCTAGAAATGCAGGCACCTTCTTAAAGGGCCAAACACACAGAGGTGCAGCCTCTGACCTTGGGCTCCAGCAGAGAGAGAGCAGAATGGATGAGAGCTGTGTGCAAATAATCCATGGTAGGGGGTTCAGGGGTTAGAACTCTGAAGGCAGCCACCTGGTTTCCTGTGCTGAGTCATTCCCCCATAATGCAGAGGACATCTTTCTCAGGCAGACATTTACCATCCAGGCAGCTTTTGTCTCAGGTGGAAGAAATTGCCCCACCCTGTTGGAAAACCTCTCATTAAGAGACTGAGAATAACAATTTGCCTGCATCTCTGGATGCTTTGAGTCTTTACCTAATCTTCTTCAGGCTAGGAAAGTCAGACCTTGCTGTACATATTGGTCCTTTCAAAAAGCACCCAGCCTCAGCAGAGGGAGCCACAAGCTGTGGATTACTGATAGCTCCAAACAGGGTACTCATAGCCAGTCATAAATATTGTCTGATGACCTCCAAAAATATTGGGAGCCAAAGAAGATCTACATAATACATAGAAACAAACCCAGAGAGGCAGCTAAAATGAGGAGACAACAACAACAACAACAACAAAAGCCCCAAAGGAGAGAATAAGAGAATTACCCAGAAGAAGAGCAAAATGAAATGGAGATAAAAAATTTACCAAACATAGAGTTCATAATAAAGAATAATGATTACAAATATGCTTATCAGCATGAGAAAAGATAAAGAAACTATGAAAACAGACCAGTCAGAAATAAATAATGATAGCAAAAAAAAAAAATAGCAGTAATATAGAACACATTGGAAGGAATAAACAGCACATTAGGGGAAGCCGAGAATCAGGTCAGTAAAGTAGAAGGCAGGGTAGAGAAATCAGAGCATGGGTTGGGGTGGGGAATCAGGTGGAGGGGAGCTATGGAGTGGCGGGGAGAGGAACACTTGTAATAATCTGAACAATAAAGATTTATTTAAAAAAAAAGAGAGAGAGAATGAAAAAGAAAAAAACAACAGAAAACCAGCACAGCTTAAGGGAATTATGGAACAACATGAAACATAACAATATAGGAGCATCAGAAGGTGAAGAAAGTGAGCAAAGGAATGTGTTGTAGAGAATGTATTTGAAGAAATAATGGCAGAAAATTTCCCTAACATGGTGAAGGAAAAAGTCACACAAGTTCAGGAAGCACAGAGTCCCAAGCAAGAAGAACCCAAAGAGGCCCACGCCCTGACCCATCATATTTAAAATTCCAAAAATTAAAGGTAAGAGAGAATACTAAAGGCAGAAAGAGAAAAGCAATTTGTTACCTACAAAGGAACTCCCATAAGGTTGCCAGCTGATTTTTCATTAGAAACACTACAGGCCAGAAGAGAATAGCATGAAGTATTCAAGGTAATGAAAAGCAAGGATCTGAAACAAAAACTACTATATCCAGCAATGTAGCATTCAAAATAGATGGAGAAATAAAGAGCTTCCCAGACAACAAAAGGCTAAAGGAGTTTATCACTAAGAATTCAGCATTTCAAGAAATGTGAAAAGTCCTGCTGTAATGAGAAGAAATATAGAGAGAAAAACATAGGCATAAAGAATTAAAATGGAAATAAGTAAGAACCTATCAAGAATAACCTTAAATGTAAAGAAATTACTACAAAGCCACTATAATGAAAACAGCCTGGTACTGGCCCAAGAATAGGCATATACTGTAGAACAATGGAACAGAACAGAGACCCCAGAATTCAACTCAAGCCATTGTACTCAATATTTCACAAAGGAGGCAAGAACATTCAGTGAAGTGAAGACAGTCTCTTCACTAAATGGTGTTGGGAAAATTGGACAGATACATGCAAAAAAGTAAAAATGAAGCTAGACTACCAACCTATACCATATAGAAAAAAAAATCTCAAAATGGATAAAAGACTTAAATGTAAGTCATGAAATCATGCAAATCCTAGAAGAAACCATAGGTAGCAAAATCTCAGACATCTCTTTTTTAAAAATACATATTTTTATTGATTTCAGAGAGGGAGGGAGAGAGAGAGAGAAACATCAAGGATGAGAGAGAATCATGGATCGGCTGCCTCCTGCATGCCACCCATTGGAGATCGAGCCCACAACCCGGGCATGTGCCCTTGACCAGAATCAAACCTGGGACCCTTCAGTCTGCAGGCCGAACTCTATCCACTGAGCAAAACTGGCTAGGGCTCAGACATCTCTTGTAACAATATGTTTGCTGATACATCTCCTAGGGTAGTGGTCAGCAAACTGCAGCTCGCAAAACGCGGTTTACTGCTCTGTTGACTAATGAGTTTGCTGACCACTGTCCTAGGGCAAAGGAAACTAAGGAGAAAATAAACAGATGGGACTACATCAAAATAAAAAGCTTCTGCACAGTAAAAGAAGCCATCAACAAAATGAAAAGGGAGCCCACTGTATGGGAGAACATATTTGCCAATTATACATTTGATAAAGAGTTAATATCCAAAATATATAAGAACTCATAAACTTAACAAAAGGAATACAAAAAATCCAATTAAAAATGGACAAAATACCTAAATAGACAGTTCTCCAAAGTCCATAAAGATGCCCAAAAGATATAAAAAATGCTCAGTCACTAATCATCAGAGAGATGCAAATTAAAACAGCAATGAGGTATTACTTCACACCTGTCAGGATGCCCCATGTGCAAACCTAGAATGAAAAGTCAGCAACACCCCACATGGACAAGAACTAGAAACTGTCCTTTAAAAGAAGCAAATGCAACAGAACTGTGAGTCCTGCAGGGTGAAGAGGGAAGCTGTTCTTGAGGTTAATTTAAGAGTTTAAGGTGCAAAATTGGCATCAGAAAGTAGTGGCATAACACCGAGGCCATGCAATCATGTGGCAACACTGAGACTGTAGGACCTTTGGGAGGAGCGGTTTCTGACACCATGGGAACCTTCTGCCCCAATCCTGGCCTCTGGGTGCCTGTTACAGATGACCACGTGAGCAGGGATGAGGGCTCCGTGCCTGTGGTGGCGGGGTTAGCGGACAGAGGCCCTCCTCGCATAAAGTCTCCCCCAACCCACACAGCATCAGGCTGTGTGGTGTGCCTGGCTGATGACATCACCAGGTGACGTCACCTAGAGGGGCCACTCAGGCAGTTTCCCTGAAGAGGGGTGCACGCCCAGCTCAGAGGTGAGGAGGTACAGGCTTGCGGGACACGCAACCTCCCGCAGTCCCTGCAGCGCAGCCGGAACTGAAGCTGCAGGTCTATCTGGCTGTTGCAGGGCCTTGACAGTGTGGTGGACCCCAGCGCTGGTGGCGAGTGCTGGGCGCCTGAATGCAGGGAGCCACCCACACCCACAGGCCATCCCAACTAGACCACTCCCCTCCTGCATCCCTCACCAAACCCGGGTCTGACCTCCCCACCAAACCCCAGGGGCCCAACCTCCCAAATGGTGACCTTTGACTGCATGCCCTCATACTAACATTTCAGGCTCAGAACTTAACACCTCCCTTAACCCCCTCACCTCCGATCTAACCTTCTACAGGAGCCATTTCCAACCACATCTGCTCCAGCACCACTCTCCCCCCTCTAGCTCCCCACCTTCCTCCATGGAAGCTGCCATTGCTTCCCATGAACTCAAACAATATAGGATTACTCTAAGAAGAATATGTCTGAGCAAAGACCTGGAACTAAAGAAGAAATAAAGAATCTAATATACATGAGAAAAGTTAACTTCAAAGGTAATCAAGTAATTTCAAAGGAAAGATACCTGGAACATTTGAAAAATCACAATATTTAGTACTTGAGAGGGTGTGATGAGACAGATACCTGATAGCACTGTCCCGGAGTATAGCAGACAGCATTTCTGGAGACAGTTTGACAGGATGTAGCAAATATTCAGGCTCCTGGGCTGGGTGATTACATTTTCAGGGATTTATCACACATAATAATAAAAAAGTTGGGGAGAAACCAAGATGGTGGTATAGGTAAACATCTAAACTACTGCCTCACACAACAATTTCAAAACTACAACTAAAAGAAAAAATGGACATCATCCAGAATCACAGGAAGGCTGGCTGAGTGGAAATTCTACAACTGGAAGGAAAGATAAAAGCACATTGAGACTCAGAGGAGCTGCAGGAGGCAGAGGTAACAAGGCACACAAGCAGAGAGGACTGGCAACTGAGTGCACAGCTGCCTTTCTCTAGTGGGAGGGAGACAAAAGCTCCTGACTGTGCTGAACTCCAGTTCCAGATGAGATTCTGGGGACTCAGACTCATACAGGGTGAAACTGGACTGTCAGGAAAGAGAAACACTCACTGAGACTCAGAGGAACTGCAGAAGGCAGAGGTACCGAGGCGTGCATGGTGAGGGTGGGCAACTGAGTACGTGGCTGGCTTTCTCAAGCGGGAGGGAGACAAAAGCTCCCGACTGCACTGAACTCCAGTTCCGGGTGAGACTCTGGGGGCCCAGACTCATTCGGGGAGAAACTGGACTGTCTGGTAGCAGGTGGAACTCGAGGGCGGCTTTCTCACAGAAGTGCTTGCAGCAATTACCATGGGACAGTGAGACACAGGAGCCTATTAGAGTAGGACTGATGGGAAAACAATGCTGTCTGCTCCACCCTGAGACTCCCCCAATCTAAGCTGAGCAAAGAGGCTTTTGCAAGTCTTGTCTCATAAGGGTGTCTCCAGCACAGAAGTTCTCCCAGCATAGACACGGCTGATCCTCACAGCCAATTGGCCTGGAGGTCAATTCCTTCCAGTGATACCAACAACAATCAAGACTTAACTACAACAAGACTGTGCACACAGTCCACAAAGGGGAACACCAAGAGTGTCCACCTCAGGTAATGGGGTAGGCTGAGCCACTGGGCCCTATAGGACACCGAGCATACAAAACCACTCTATCAACTCAGGGAAGCAGCCAAAATGTGGAGACAAAGAAAGAGATCACAAATGAAAGAAATGGAGGAAAGCAAATTACTGTACATAGAGTTCAAAACCACGGTTATAAGGTTTTTCAAGAATTTTCTAGTAAAGGCCGATAAATTTAGTGAGACCCTCGAGGATATGAAAAAGGATCAACTAGAAATTAAGCATACACTGACTGAAATAAAAAAAATATATTATACAGAGATCTAACAGCAGACTAGAGGATCACAAGAATCAAGTCAAACATTTGAAATACAAAGGAGCAAAAAACACTCAACCAGAAAAGCAAAAAGAAAAAAGAATCCAAAAATATGAAGATAGTGTAAGGAGCCTCTGAGACAACTTCAAGGGTACCAATGTCAGAATTATGGGGGTGCCAGAAGAAGAGAGAAAGCAAGATACTGAAAACCTATTTGAGAAAATAATGACTGAAAACTTCCCCCACCTGGTGAAAGAAATAGACTTACAAGTCCAGAAGCACACAGAACCCCAAACAGGGAATCCAAAACAAGGAATCCAAAACAAGGAATCCAAAGAGGACCACACCAAGACACATCATAATTAAAATGCCAAGAGCTAAAGACAAAGAGAGAATATTAAAAGCAGCAAGAGAAAAACAGTTAATTACCTACAAGGGAGCACCCATATGACTGTCAGCTGATTTCTCAACAGAAATAATGCAGGCCATACGGGAGTGGCAAGAAATATTCAAAGTGATGAATAGCAAGAACCTACAACCAAGATTACTCTACCCAACAAAGCTATCATTCAGAATTGAAGGTCAGATAAAGAGCTTCACAGATAAGAAAAAGCTAAAGGAGTTCATCACCACCAAACCATATTATATGAAATGCTGAAAGGTATTCTTTAAGAAGAGGAAGAAGAAGAAAAAGGTAAAGATAAAAATTATGAACAACAAATACATATCTATCAACAAGTGAATCTAAAAATCAAGTGAATAAAAAAATCTGATGAACAGAATAAACTGGTGAATATAATAGAATCAGGGGCATAGAAAGGGAGTGGACTGACAATCCTCGGGGGGAAGGGAGTATGGGGGTACAAGAAGAGACTGGACAAAAATCGTACACCTATGGATAAGCACGGGGGGAGGGGGGCAAGAGAAGAGGGTAGGGTGGGAACCAGGTGGAGGGGAGCTATGGGGGATAAAAGAGGAACTATTGTAATAATCTGAACAATAAAGATTTATTAAATTAAAAACAAAATAATAAAGTTGGGCCAGATATCATCGTAGTAATAAAAGGCTAATATGCAAATGGTCATCACACCATGACACTGTAAGGACTGAACAGCAGGAGGCTGCATGTGGGGCATTTGGGGCGGCGGATGGGGACCACAGGGACTTGCAGCATTGGTGGGTGGGGACTTGTGCCATTCTGGAATGTGAGGCTGCCTCTTCACCCAGCACCGGGCCAAGGGATATGAATAGCAATATTAAAATATTTCCTCTAATTAATTCCCTTTTGATGTGCATGAATTTCATGCACTGTGCCACTAGTCCTATCTAATAAAAGAATAATATGCAAATTGACCATCACTCCAACACATAAGATGGCCACCCCCATGTGGTCAAAATGGCCACCCCCATGTGGACACAAGATGGCCACCACAAGATGGCTGGCAAGGGAGGGCAGTTGTGGGCTATCAGGCCAACAGGGGAGAGCAGTTGGGAGGGATCAGGCCTACAAAAGGGCAGTTGGGAGGGACCAGGCCTACAAAAGAGGAGAGTTGGGAGAGAAACAGGCCTGCATGGAGGGCAGTTGCTGGGGACCAGGTCTGCAAGGGAGGGCAGTTAGGGCTAAACAGGCTGGCAGAAGAGGGCAGTTAGGGGTGACCAGGCCCACAGGAGAGGACAGTTTGAGGCACCCAGGCCTGCAAAAGAGGGCAGTTGGAGGGGACCAGGCCAGCAGGGGAAAGAAGTAGTGGGGCACCAGGCCTGCATGGGTAGGCAGTTGGGGGTGACCAGGCTGGCAGGGGAGGGCAGTTAGGGGCAATTGGGCCAACAGAGAAGCAGTTAGGCATCAATCAGGCTGGCAGGGGAATGCTTAGGGGGTGATCAGGCAGGCAGGCAGGTAAGCGGTGGGAGCCAGCAGTCCTGGATTTTGAGAGAGATGTCTTACTGCCCTCGAGAGGTCCCAGATTGGAGGGCTGTAGGATGGGCTGAGGGACACCCCCCTCCTATTCATGAATTTCATGCACTGGGCCTCTAATCCTATCTAATAAAAGAGTAATATGCAAATTAACCATCACTCTGCTATACATAAGCCACGCCCACCAGCCAATCAGGAGCAAGTATGTAAATTAAGCCAACCAAGATGGCTGCAGCCACAAAGAGAGCAGGAAGGAGGCTTGGGTTTCCCTAGTGATGGAGGAAGCCAAGCTTTCTGCACACCTTGACTAGCCCACTCCAGGTAACAAATTTTCAGTTGTAGAAGGTAAGTAAATCCCAACAAAAATGGTGGCAGCCACGGAGCTGGAGAGAGCAGGAGCCTAGGGTTTCCCCTGGCAATGGAGGAAGCCAAGCTTCTGAAGCCCTGGCCTGCCTTGGCCTTCACTACACAGTTTCAATTATAGAAGATAAATAAATCCCAACAAAAATGGCTGCCACCACAGAACAAGCAGAAGGCTTGGCTCTGCTCCAGGCTACAAAGTTTCAATTGTAGAAGATAAATAAATCCCAGATACCAGGGCCTCCCCTTGGGTCACTGGGAGTGTGGCCATCCTGCAAACCACCAAAGGCCCCTTGCCCAGGCCACCCCATGCCCCAAGGGAACCCACACCCTGATCCAGGATACCCTTCAGGGAAAACCAGCTGGCCCCCACCCTTGCACCAGGCCTTTATCCTATCTAATAAAAGAGTAATATGCAAATTGACCATCACTCCAACATACATGACGGCTGCCCCCATGTGGTCAAAGATGGCTTCCTCCTTTTGGACACAAGATGGCTGCCACAAGATGGCCAGCAGGGGAGGGCAGTTGAGAGGGGCCAGGTCTGCAAGGGAGGGCAGTTAGGGGTGACCAGGCTGGCAGAGGAGGGAAGTTGGGGGCAACTGGGCCTGCAGGGAAGGGCAGTTTGGGGGCCCCAGGCCTGCAAGGGAGAGCAGTTGGGAGTGACCAGGCCTACAGGGGAGGGCAGTTAGGGGTGACCAGGCTGCAGAGGAGGGCATTTAGGGGCAAACAGGCTGGCAGGGGAGCAGTTAGGCATCAATCAGGCTTGTAGGGGTGTGGTTAGGGGAAGATCAGGCTGGCAGGCAGAAGTGGTTAGGCGCAATCAGGAAGGTAGGCAGGCGAGCAGTTGGGAGCCAGCCATCCTGGATTGTGAGAGGGATGTCTGATTTCCCATTTAGGATATCTGACTGCCTAAACAGGCAGTCAAACATCCCTCATGGGGTCCCAGATTGGAGTGGGTGCAGGCTTGGCTGAGGAACACCCTCGCCCCCTGTGCACTAATTTCATACATTGGGCCTCTAGTATAATAATAAAAGCATAATATGCTAATTAAACTAGAAGTCCTCTGGGCAACCTTCCAGACAAAGCCAGGGCTGCAAGGGAAACCCAGGTCCCAGGTGCCTGCCAGCACCCAGAGGTAAGCCCAGGTCCTGGGTGCTAGAGAGAAGCTGGTGCTGGCAGCTGGGGGAAAGAAGGCCTACTCTTGCATGAATTTCATGCATATGGCATCTAGTACTTTCAATAATAAAGATAAATTTAAAAATACATTATGGAAACAGTCATATGTAAGTCTTCATTTTGAATAAAATTTAGAAGTGGTTGATCCACAAAAGTCCAGAGAAAGGGAATGGTCAGGAGACCTCACAACAAATGGTAGGTATTGAGTAATGGTTCAATGTTCAATATTTTGTAACTGTGAAACACAATTATCTTTGTTAAACTGACTAATTTGGTCTATTTTCTTGGCCAAGTTTTTAACCTCTTTAGGTGTCAATTTTTTCATCTGTGAAAAAGAAAGGGCACCTACTTTAAGGTGCTGAGGATCTTTACATGCATTCATGTCAATGTATTTTTAACTGAACTAAATGTTACTGAAGTCATAACAGTTTATTTTATTTCCCTGGAATATCATCTGCTGACAACACATAGATTTCATCTGAATAGCTCCCATAAGCATTCATAGTCAACCTCTTCCTTAATACTATCTTGTGGTCATTGTTACCACTAAAAGGAGTCAGTCCTGCTGCTTAGATGACTTAGTAGCTCCTTGACAATCTTCACTTTTTCCTTTGATTATATTTTTTAACTTGTAGCACATAATGGCTATTGATCGAAAGAAAAATACTGACTGATAACCTGAAATCTATGAAATGCTCAACAAGATATCCCTTAACATGACTAGTATCATCTAAAGAGGTTTAATCCTGAAGAAATAAGTACATGGATTAAAATTTATCTTTGACATGTTTAATTAAGCAAATGGTATAGTATGAATTTTTAATTACTATCCATTTCTAATGAGAGATTTTTCTTTTCTAGCCTGATTTTGAAGTGCCACAAATTAAATTAAAATGTTGAAATCTTTGACATTCCTTAGAGTTTATAACCAATATCCAAAAACATACCCAATTAAAAATAATTTAAAAATAAGATAAAAAGTTGTGAAAAAGAAGTGATGATATAAAAAAAAAAAGTGAGAACATTTTGTGAAAAGTTACTTAGCACCTGAAATTAACTTTTATGTAAAAAGTCTTTAATAAGACATTTTTGGTTACTGAGAACAAAAGGAAAAAATGGAAGCATAAATATTCTTCTTGTTAAATATCAGAGAAAAGGTAAGACATTTAGCTTCAGATATATGTTTGTCATGGAACCAAACACAGAGGAGAATATATCTAAGGATTTCTTGCATATGTGACAGAGTGCGTATGGCTTCTTTGTTCTATGTAACATATGGGTTAAAAGAATAATTCTTGTGCAGACTATCTGTATAGGCTCAAGGAGTAATGTTGAGTGATTAATCACTGGAGGCATGTTTTCTGGGGATTGAGATCAAGGGACCTAGGAAGTTAAATTACAATTCTTATTATTTTAGAGTACAGGAATGGAACTTAAAATCTACTGGAATATTAGCATAGCCATTTGTTCATCTGCCTAAAGTATCAAGCATCTTATGCAAACTTTTGCAAGTGCTATATTGGCAATTCACAGCAGAATTATCTATTATGTAGCTGTTATGCTGATATTCCATGTGGTTGGCTTAAGTGAGAGTTTGAGTCTGTGAATTTGAAGAAAGCAAAATTATCATTCTTATTTTAAGAGCCAGTTTTTTGTGTTTTTTTTTTTTACACAGATGTCAAATGTTCTTTTATTTTACTATACACTAGAGGCCTGGTGCACAAATTCGTACACCAGTGGTATCCCTGGGCCTGGCCTACGGGATCCAGCTGAAACTAGCTCTTCGACATCTGCTGAGGGGTCCCGGATTGTGAGAGGGCACAGGCACCCCGCCAGTGCATGATCGGGGCTTGGGAGGGATGTGGGAGGTTGGCCAGTCAGAGAGAGACTGTGGGAGGGCTCCAGGATGTGTCAAGCCTATCTCACTCAGTCCCGATCAGCCAGACTCCAGCAGTAAGCTAACCTACTGGTCGGAGTGTCTGCCCCCTGGTGGTCAGTGCATGCCATAGCAACTGAATGGCCTTAGCATATCATTAGCATATTATGCTTTGATTGGTTGAACGGACAACTGGACAACTTGGTACTTAGCATATTAGGCTTTTATTATATAGGATTACTCAGTGATGCCACAGTGGTCTTTGTTAATAGTTTAGACATAGGGATTGTATTTAAACACTCATTAGCATAAATTGATGTGTGTGTGTGTGTGTGTGTGTGTGTGTGTGTGTGTGTGTACATGCACACATATGCATGGGATGTATCTTATATTCCATCTTTGAAAGCTAAAACCCAAAGTATAATTTCGCCTTGTGGTTATTCAATTCAGAAGATAGATTTTTTTGGGGGAGGGTGGGGTGGATCTGAGGAGTGGCTAAGAAACTATTAGCAAATCAAGATACCTAGAAAGAAAGCACACATTTCCTTCTTGGCCCCCATGGCTTACCAACATAGGGAATAAGAAAGTAGGTCTTTCAATGACAGTTTAGAAGAAACTACTCCCATTTATCATTCTGTCTACCACTTCTTGTTTCATATTTTTTTCTCTTTATCCCTTGGTTTCTCTGTATAACTCTTTACAATATCATTCTCTTTTCTGCTATCTTGATTTCATCCTCTCCTCCTGGTCTTCCCCTAATTCTCAGCTTCTCTCCTAAACTCCATTCATACAGACATAAATGTACAGGCATAGTATCCAAGAGTTACCAGTTATTAAATGACTAGAGGCCCAGTGCATGAAATTCGTGCACGGGGGTGTGTGTCCCTCAGCCCAGCCTGCACCCTCTCCAATCTGGGACCCCTCAAGGGATGTCTGACTGGATGTTTAGGTCCAGCTGCTCATAGGATCGGGCCTAAACGGGCAGTCAGGCATCCCTCTCACAATCCAGGATGGCTGGCTCCCAACTGCTTGCCTGCCTGCCTTCCTGATTGTCCCTAATTGCCTCTGCCTGCCAGCCTGATCACCACCTAACTATTCCCCTGCCAGCCTGATTGATGCCTAACTGCTCCCCTGCCAGCCTATTTGTCCCTAACTGCCCTCCCCGCAGGCCTGGTCATCTCTAACTGCCCTTCCCTATAGGCCTTGTCCCCCCAACTGCCCTCCCCTGTAGGTCTGGTTCCCCCAACTTCCCTCCTCTGCTGGCCTGGTCATCCCTAACTGCCTTCCCCTGCAGGCTTTATTGCCCCCAACTGCCCTCCCCTGCTGGCCATCTTGTGGCAGCCATCTTGTGTCCACATGGGGGAAGCCATCTTTGAACACATGGGGGCTGCCATTTTGTGCATTGGAGTAATGGTCAATTTGCATATTACTCTTTTATTAGATTGGGTTTTATAGGCCGGGCACAGTCCCAATAGTTTTATATGTATTTATTTTATTCTTAACACATTCCTCTGAGGAAGGCATTATCATTTTTTGCATTTTGATCTATGAAAATAGTAACACATGAAGGTTAAGTAACTATTCTAGGTCATACAGCTAGGGAGTGACAGAGCCAGCCTTTCTGCATTGTTAACCTACACATTTATTCACTGCATCATACATACTTTTTGTAGCATGTGTTGTACTTTTTACCATAATAACATTGTATGTTCTCTCTTCACCCCCAAAAGCAGGCGAATCTTGAGTAGTGTTCACAATAGGCTACCAAAAGATTATGTCCAGTTTGACATATATACATACACTCATAGAATTTTTATGTCTATATAACTTTTTTATCCAGCTTTGCCTATGATTATATTCTATTTTAAATAATTTCTGACCCTGAGAAATTTCTTAAGTTTATTCACAAACATACAATTTACATCTTTGTTTTAAAAGACCAGGTGTTAATGGTAGCTAAATGTTCACATGAAGTTGATTGGAAAACAAAACACACTGAATCAAAGACTTGGCTTCAGCTGTGTGTCATAGACTCTCTGACTGAATAAGTGCACAGCTGGGGATTAGGAATGGAGAGAACCTGTTTCCCACTGTCTGTAACACTCCTCATCTTGTACTAGGAAATCTAGTTTTCTAAGCATTTGTAATAAATTCAATAAATTATACTGGGAAAGAGAGGTTAGTTTTCTGCCTTAAAGCATTCTTCTTGATATTACCACCATAGCTAAAGTAGCACCATGTAATGATTAAAGCCTGGATCTTCAAACTACTACATGTGGATTTAAATAGTGCCTATCCCTCTTACAAATCATGTAAACTAGACTATTATCAATAACTTTGTCTTGGTTTCCACATCTATGTCAGAATCAAAAGTTCTTATAATATTTATGTAAAATACAAATTTTAATTTTATCCCCAAACACAAAATAGCAATCTACTTACAGATTTCTCTTTTAGAGTTTGAGGACAACAAATTTAATTTTTGAGTTAAAATTTCAGTGGTCATATTATTAGACAATAATTTTAGGTGAAACAGTTATTCTCAGTTCAAATAACAGAAAAAAAATTATTTGTTGTCCAAATGCTTTGATGCTTAAGTTATTTTCTTTAAATTTTTTTTTTTGTTTGTTAATCCTCACCTGAGGATATTTTTCCATTGGTTTTTAGAGAGAGAGGAAAGGAGGGGGATAGACACAGAAAGAGAAACATCAATATGAGAGAGACACAGTGATTTGTTGCCACCCGCATGCACCCCAACCAGAGTCAGGGAAGAAGCCTGCAACCAAGGTACCTGCCCTTGGCCAGAATCGAACTCAGGATCCTTCAGTCCACAGGATGATACTCTATCCACTGAACAAAACCGGCTAGGGCTTAAGTTATTTTCTTATAAGAGAAGTTCTTTACTGAAATATAAACAATCAGCAGATTTTTTTTAATTATTGTGAGTAAAAAAAAATTTTTTTGGATTAAAAGTCCTTAAAGCAGTTTTAATTAAACTGAGCAGGGACACCTTCAAAAACCCAAAGTCAAGGTTATGTTCACCTTCGACTTCTTCATCTGGTAGAGGTTTGACTCCAAGGAGAGAGAATAATTCCAGAGATATAAAATAGCACCAACCAATTTAGGGAACCCTGTCCAGGAATGCAGAACCTCAAATAGGGGTTATAGTGACCCTTTGCAAGAACAGAAAATAACTCTGTTCTGTTTAGAACCTCAGAATGATGGAATGAAGAGAAATCCATCTTTTGTTGGCAGGAATAGGTCTGAGAGCCCCCAAGTCCTAGGAAATGGAGTCTAGGAAGGCTACATGACACACAGTCAGTCTGATAGGTATGCTAGATCTGCACCAGGTAGGGACAATCTGCTTTTCCAAGGCCCCTTTCTATAGCTTCATCTATTTTTAAATATTTTAAAGGGGGAAAAAAAAGCAGTGATTCTCCCCTGCCTCCTTTCGGCTTCTTTACCTGTGTTTAAACACTTCCACCAACTAGAAGACTGAGTTGGAAGAGGGTATGGGGGAATAAATAGTGGTAGAATAAAATAAAGAAAAAATAAATTAAATAGCCACTCTAAAGTAAGAAACCTCTTGTCCGGTTGGTGTGGCTCAGTGATTGAGTGTGGACCTATGGACCTGGAGATCATGGTTTGATTCCCTGTCTGGACATAGGCCCAGATTTGGGCTTGATCCCAGTGTGACACATGCAGGAGGCAGCAGATCAATGATTCTCTCTCATCATTGATGTTTCTATCTCTTTATTCCTCTCCCTCCCTCCCTTTTATAAATTAATAAAAATATATTTAAAAAAATAAAATAAAATTGAACCCCTCTTGTTATTTAGATTGTGTTTCTTTTTTCTGAGAATCTCTGTGTTCTAAATACTGGAAGTCTTAAGGGCCTGGTAGAAGACATGAGAACAGGATAAAATAGCTGGTAGTTGATACACAGAAAAAGAATGAAAAGTTTCAAAGGGAGAAACATTTAAAAGTAGAGGTCCTGCACTTAAAAACAAACACAAAAACATTTGTAACCTTACCATTTTACCAAGGATAATCTTCATAAAGTAGCTTCAAAAATAATATCTTTTGTCCCTACTTCTTACTTAAACTTCCCCAGCAATTCAAACCTAAGTTATTATATATTACAAATATATTTCAAGTTTGTACTTTGATTAAGTCATAGATGCATAAAAATATATAACAGTTTTTCTAGATATTCTTTAAAATTAACAAGTATCCTGATCAATCATTGCAATTTCCCAACTCAGGGAAGACAGAAAAGACTGTCATGTTATATCAGAGAAGGAAACCACATGATGAAATGTGGTGGAAGGGGGACAACTTCTAGGGTTAAGAGATACAGGGTTAAAAAATCTAGTCAAATCACTTCACTTGTTCACATAACTGTCCTCTCACTTGTGAGATGGGGTATTAGTCCACACAGTGTTGGTGAGAGTATCACCACATGGAACAGTCATGCCAAAGCTCAGTACAAAGCACTGTACACATATGAGATATCTTTTCTCTTGATTCTTTTTTTTCCTTTTATCCTAATTTTATTTGTTTGTGACTTTTTCTCTCATTTCTTTATCAGTTGTGTCTAATAGAATAAATGTATCTATGGTTGTATATTCCTCATCAATAGAGGTATTGCTGGATGCAAGGGAACAAACAAAATCCTCTAATTTTCTCCTGGGTTAGGAAAAAAATTGTTTTAGAAACAGAGAAATATGAGTTAAAATCTGAAAATTTTGTCAATCACTTAAATTTATTTTTACATTTATAAAATGTGATGCCTTACCTCAATGAGTTGTTATAAGTTTAATGTTATAAGTTTAGATGCATACCTCACACCACATGCATACACACATGCATGTTCAAGCACACACACACATACAGTCACACACATACAAAATTCCAATTAGATTAAGTAGCTACATGTTAAAAACAAAAATTTAAGATTTAAAATAAAATAAAAATTTACTTATCACTAGTTGTTCCAGAAAAGTATTCTTGTATTAGACTTAAAAGGGAAATTATTGATATATTCAAATGCATTAAAATCAAAAATTTTCATATGACCAAGTATTCCATCAAAAACTTGGAAAGAAATTTAGACTTGGAAAAGTTATTTGCATATATCTAGAATAGATGAAAAACTCCAGCAAATCAATTAGAAAAAGAAACAAAGAAAATAATAAAGAGCTAATATACAAACGGTCATCACGCCCTCACACTCACGCACCCTCGCGCCCTCACAGAAGCTTGACTGAATCTGGAAGATCCATTTCCTGATGGGCTCATCCTTGGAAGAAGGCCTCAGTTCTTTGCTAGTTGTTGGCAGGGAGTGTCAGTATTTGCTGCCTATTGTCAAGAGGCCTGTTTTTCCCCCACACAGACTTTCACACTGCGTGAATGTCCTCATCACATGGAAGCTTGCAAGCAGGAAGTCATGGTGATTTTTTACCTGGCCACTGAAGTAGCATAACTTTCTTTTTTTGTTTGCTAAAGTGATTCACAGAGTCTTTCCACATTTTAAGAGTAAGGTAATAGGCACCATTTTTCAAAGGATGTCAAAAACTTTGTACACATATTTTAAACCACCTCTAATGATGATACTTCAAAGTTCATAGACTTGAGAAAACACGTACCACCTTAATCGTAATCAGGAAAAAGAAAATTTACAACACAAAGGAATATCATTTTATATCCATCTGTTTGACAGAAGCTTAAATTTCTGAAAACAGGAATTGGTAACAAAAATGTAGAGTATCAGGAGCTCTTACTACTGTGAAGGGTTACAATTATGAAAGTTTTAAACCCATATTCCTTATGACCTAGCAATCTCTCTGTTAGATCTATACCTAAAACTCTAGTACAAACTCACAAAAATAACAAATCCTATCTAATAAAAGAGTAATATGCAAATTGACTGTACCTCTGCTATGCCCACCGGCCAATCAGGAGTGAATATGCAAATAAACCCAATCAAGATGGCAGTGGCCACAGAGAGCAGGAGGGAGGATTGGGTTTCCCCAGCAATGGAGGAAGTCAAGCTTTCTGCCTGCCCTTGCCAGCCCAGGCCTCCACTCAATGCTACAAAGTTTCAATGATAGAAGATAAATAAATTCCAACAAAAATGGCGGCAGCCACGGAGCTGGAGAGAGCAAGAGGCAAGGGTTGCCCCCGGAGATGGAGGAAGCCAAGCTTTCCTGCACAACCTTGCCTGCCTTGGCCTCTGCTTAGACTACAAAGTTTCAATTATAGAAGATAAATAAATCCCAACAGAAATGGCTGCTGCCATGGAGCGAGCAGGAGCCTTGGCTCTGCTCCAGGCTACAAAGTTTCAATTGTAGAAGATAAATAAATCCCAGATACCAGGGCCTCCACCAGGGGATGTGGCTGGCCTGCAAACTACCACAGGCCCCCCACCCAGGCCGCCCCACACCCCAAGAGAACCCCCACACTGATCCAGGACACCCTTCTGGGCAAACCAGCTGGCCCCCACCCTTGCACCAGACCTCTATCCTATCTAATATAAAAGAGTAATATGCAGATTGATCATCACTCCAACACACAAGATGGCTGCCCCCATATGGTCAAAGATCCTGCCCCCATGTGGACACAAGATGGCCACCACAAGATGGCCAGCAGGGGAGGGACCAGGCCTGTAAGGGAGAGCAGTTGGGAGCAACCAAGCCTGCAGGGGTGGGCAGTTGGGGGCAAGATCAGGCCAGCAGGGGAGGACAGTTGAGGGCAACCAGGCCGGGAGGGGAGGGCAGCTGGGGGTGAGATCAGGCCAGTGGGGAGGGTAGTTGGGGGTGAGATCAGGTCTGCAGGTGAGGGCAGTTGGGAGCAAGATCAAGCCAGCAGGGGAGGGCAGTTAGGGGTGATCAGGCAGGCAGAAGCAGTTAGGGGCGAGATCTGGCTGGGAGGGGAGAGCAGTTGGGGGTGTGATCAAGCCCGCAGGGGAGGGCAGTTAGGGTCGATCAGGCAGGCAGGCAGAGACAGTTAGAGGCAATCAGGCTGACAGGGGAGAGCAGTTAGGGGCAAGATCAGGCCGGCAGGGGAGGACCATTGGGGATAAGATCAGGCCATCAGGGGAGGTCAATTGGGGACAAGATCAGGCTGGCAGGAGAGAGCAGTTGGGGACAAGATTAGTCCAGCAGGGGAGGGCAGTTAGGGGCAATCAGGCAGGCAGGCAGAGGCAGTTAGGGATGATCAGGCAAGTGGGGAGGTGAGCAGTTTGGAGCCAGAAGTCCCAGATTGTGAGAGAGATGTCCCACTGGGATCAGGCCTAAACCAGCAGTCTGACTTCCCCGAAGGGGTCCCTAATTGGAGAGGGGGCAGGCTGGGCTGAGGGGACCCCCACCCTTGCACAAATTTTGTGTACCAGGCCACTAGTCTACACTAATAAGAGTAAGTTGCAAATTGACCATACCATTGCAATGCCCATCAGTCAATCAGGAGTCACTATGCAAATTAACCCAACAAAGATGGTGGGTTAACTTGAGTATTCAGGCACTGAGTGGCTGGGGGTGAGGCGGGATGCTTGCGTCATCACCATCATGATGACACAGGCATTCCACACCACCCCAGCTGCTCTGGGCCTCTGGGCAGCATGGGAAGGCAGAAAGGCAGCTCCAGGCCAGAGAGAAAGTGGTGCCGGCAGCCAGGGGAAGGAAGGCCTATTCTTGCATGAATCTTTGTGCATCGGGCCTCTAGTCTATAATAATAAAAGTGTAATATGCAAATCAGCTGAACAGCCAAACAGTGGAATGTCCATCTGGACAACCAACTGGATGCTATGACACCCACTGGTGCCAGGATAGCCAAGGCAGGTGCAATGTGATTGGATGGGGGCCCCACAGAGGGAGGCCAATGCCACTGGCCGGTGGGGCAATTGATCAATCAGGGGGCTCCACAATCTTCCCAAAGAGAGAGGCCCAGACTATCTGGCAGCAGCAGCGGTGCTGCATCAGGTGGGCGGGGCCTCCTTCTGCGGGGGCCATCCATCATGGGGCCCCAGCCAGGTGGGCAGGGCCTACCTCTTTGGGGCAATTGATCGCAGCGCTCCTGGACTTGAGAGGGCACGGGCCGGGTGATTAACCCCACCCAGTGCATGAATTTCATGCGCTGGGCCTCTCATAGACAAATAAATAATAATGTACACAGGCATGCTATTAATACTCAGGTGTAAGAATTAATTAATCAGAGCTATGTTTAACAATATGGACAGGATTTTCAAAAAGATGTTCAGGTTTTTATTTTACCATAAACCTAGATGGAGAATAATACCCTATAGTAAAAAAAGTTAAAACAGTCAAAATTATATATACACACATATATGAATTGACTTATATATGTATACATATATATCACATATATGTATATTAAACATGTGTATTTATAAACATTATATATAAATGTATGTATATATGATTCAACTCATGTATGTATTATAAAATTTAAGAAAAAAATGGGACTAATAGAGTTCAACTTCCAAACAGTGATTCCTTCTGGTAAAAGAGAAATGGATTGAATCATTGAAGTTTATAAATAGATTTCAGAACTATCTGAAGTGTTTTCTTTCTTAAGAAATTAAAACCTAAAATATTAAATATAACAAATGTTGATATAATTGGTTTGTTAAGCGTTCTGTATAATTTTTAAATATTCATAATGCAAATATTTTTAAAAGAATATTAAACAGGAAAACCAGTCATACTATAGATTCAAGAAAGATAGGATTGGAATCTTGGATCTGTCACTGTTTAGCTGTGTAAACCAGGGAACATTATTTCAGTTCTCCAAATTATAGGTTCTTCATTTTAAAAAAAAAGGATATTTTGTGATTATGGGATGACAATATTTGTAGAGTATCCAATACAGACTAAAATACTAAATAAAGGTTTACTATTGTTAATTTAACCATGTCAGTTTTCTCTCCCTTTCAAGTGTCACATTCATTCTTCTGGTAAAGAATCAGTTGGAATTTGATAGTTCTGACAACCTTCCTGGGTCATGCAGCTGACAACTGCTTCTCGGCACTGTGGGTTCAACCAATCACTTCACTTCTATTAACTATCTCAAACTCATGATCATAATCCTTTCCATATACTGCTGATCCCTCCACACATGCAACTTTTCTCCACAAAAATATCCCTTGATGCTGCTGTCCAGGTATCTCAAGGTTTGCTGAATGTTTGAGATAACTAAGTAACATTAAAAAAGGTTAATGATAACTGTATTATATTTAACTTTCTCGTAATCAAAATGAAAAGTATCAAAAGGGTTAAATCTTTCACTGAGGGAATCTCACAGATGTCTCCAGTTCCTAGCTTGATCTTCTGTCTTCAAATACCATTTGTAAAGAACCCCTACACACAACTTCTAACTTCCACACTATAATCTCTCTCATCCTTTTAAGGAAGCCCACTGTGCACCTGTAAGAACTGGTTTCTCTCTAGAACCTTTTTGTTTTCCTTGAAATTTTTATTTGCCCATTAAACAACACACTGCATGATTGTCACCAGGACAGCCTGTGGTGGCCTTTGGCATTCCTATACCCACAAAATAGTGCAGGGTTGTGAGGTTGCTTGGATACCCCAAGACTTGGAGAGCATTCCAGAGCAGACATGAACATGCCAAGACTGCTTTTTTTTTTTTTTTTTGGAAGTCTGAACTGTACATAATTTTTTTTTTCATGTCCAGCAGGTAACCCATTTGATCTTTACAAGCATATATACACTTAAACATAAGGACCTCATTTCTCAAAAACATGTATAAGAATAACACTTAAACATGTTTTATGGAAACAATTTTCTAAAATCTTTCCAAATATGTGAGCCATCTGCATCACAATAGGGTTGGTATTTCAAATAATTGTTTAGAAGATTATTAGCATTTTCATTTCTCTCACCGCTCGCATTCTCAAATTGCACACTCATGCCAGATTTAAGAAATAAGCCTTTTTCTGGGCCAAATACTACCTGTTAATTTCATTTTTAACTGTGAAAACACCAAGCTAAAGATTTAAAACACCACTTGTAAGAGCTTAATTTGTTAGATAAGACTTTTTCTCTGAGACTCTGAGGGTGACTGGGAACAGAGGAATGTTGGGAGCATGGAGGTATAGTCTAGTTCAGTGGTCAGCAACTTGCGGCTTGCGAGCCGCAGTTTGCCGCTTTGTTGACTAATGAGTTTGCCGACCACTGGTCTAGTTAATTGCTATTACTGTGATTGTTATTACAGTAGTCACATTATAAAATCAGTATGCTTTCCATGCATGTTCCATTTGGCTTTATGGACACATGTATTATGAATTTTTATGCAATAATTTATATTCAGATTAAAATTTTATCCTTGTATTTTTCTTATTAATGTATTTCACATATATTAATGTGCCTAGAAATATGTATATGGTGGTAACTGAGTGGGATTCAAGAGATTTATATTGTGACTACTGGCTTGGCAAGTCAAAAAAGGAAAAAGTATTCTTATAATCCCCATGTACCTAGATATCAAATATGATAAGCAGGGAGAGGGAGTAAATGAGAGAAAGAGAGAGTTAAATGTGAAAATTTGATGGGAAACAAAGGCGCATTCATTTTTAATTAAGCCAAAACCTGGTGTCAGTTTTAAAGCGAATTGCTATCAGCAAAGTGAGTCTTTGTAGCAAAAGGCAAACTAATGAAAATCAAATGGATTAGGTTGGATGAATGCCATCTTCACTTGGACACTTCAAGTGGGAGTATTCAGGTACACGACTAAAAATATTGTGGCATGAGCTCAAGAGCTCAAAAATTAGATTCTGCTTCTAGGAACTTTGGCAACTAATCATCCGTTGTTGTTTTTAAAGTAAAGTTTTCTTCTACATAATAATATGTGGGTTTTTTTTTGGCAACTTGCAAGACAGTCATCCCTTTAAATTAAATTATTGTTTATCATTATAAAGTTAATTGAAAAACATGTTTTTCTAACTAAATGGAAGCCTGCATCATGCAGGCAATAAACATTCTTGCTTGAAAGGAATTCTTTCACCTTCTTCTAAGACTGCCATGGGAATAAAATAAAAAAAAGAAATAAAAAGGAGAAAAAAAAGTCTTACAGTGCCCTCAAGTTGTGTCTGGCTTAAGAGCCAAATGGGATTTTGTAGCCCACAAGTTTTCTATTCACTTCTAAATATAGTACCCACAAATTTCCCTTTTGGCCAATCGTATTCCCCAAACCCAAATGCAAGCCATTTTTGAGGAATGTCTGTGTCAGTTGCTTCTTGTTAGCAGCCAGAGCTAATCTGCCCCACCGGACATTTGGCAAAAGTTTATTTTATAGTGCCTGGATGTCCATACAGTGTAGGATGAAAGTGAAAGGAGTAGTTGGTCTATAGCACCCATTCATGAAATGTGGACTGGAAATATGTTAAGTGCAAACTGTGGGTCAGGACTCAGAGGAAGGCAGCCTTTGTAACGTAGGCTTAACCTAAATAGGACACTGTTTTTGGATTTTTCTTCTCCTGATGATAGGAACAATTTCCTGCAGATAAATTTTTACACACCTTCCTATAAGCTCTCACAGCATTTTTTTGAACCCTTGTAACAGTAGATTATTAAATCGTGACTTGTAACTGTTGCTTTTATGTCTGTTTCATTCACTTTTCAGTAAACTATTGGTTTTTTAATCCCTAAAATCCTCACAGAGCCCAATATGGGCCTTGACCTATTGCATATATTCTGGAAATATTTGAATAAAACTGTTTTCCTCTTTTTCCTATTGATCAATCACCTACAACCCCCAAGGATTTGGTGTTTAGAATGGAAGATATGTTTCACAGGTAATGTCCATTCACAAATAGATAAGCAGGTTAAATTTGCTTAGAGTGAAATGTGGCAGAGGTGGGAGGGGAAAGTAAATAGATTCACATGTTTAATGCCAGGCCCATTATATAATTTAACTTTCCCTCAGATCTTATAAATATATAACATTACTTGTACTGTTTTAAATAAGGAAACTAAAATTTAAAGGAATAAAATTACTTGTCTCAAACACGCATCTATTTTTGCTAGATATGGGACTCCAAAGCATGGGATTTATCCACTAAAAATAATGTGGAGGAGAAAAAAAAAAAGTTGTAAAATAATTGACAGATAAACAGAAGCAAAATATTTTTAAAAATACATGAAAAGGAGTTTATACTGAATGAGACTCTTTCTTGAATTCTTTCCATATTAAAACATTTTTAAAATTTGAATGCAGAAACTGCATTAAAAACTGCCAAATTTTACACATTAAATTGCTTAGTGTTTAAGTGAATAAAATCTGCCTTTTTTTATGAAGCAATTCTTTCAATATTTACATAACAAAGTAACATGATCTGATGTCACCTGATTAATTAGCATTTGTTCAGTAAAAAAGGTTTTTTTGGTTTGTTTGTTTTGTTTTTTAACATTCCAGAAAAATCAAATCAGAGGTTCCTAAAAGACAAAATAGTATAAGGACACTTCTCAGAATCCCCTCACTTATGTAGGGTTGAGGGGGAGGTCTTTTCTCTCCAATTCTAGAGCTTTTACCCAGAAAATCTGCTTTTCATTGTTTGAATTAGGATTGTACAAATCTTTAACAAATTCTTATAAAATCCATTTAAGGTGACTAGAAATCTATAGTTGAAATTTTTGTACAAATATGAGGAAAATGGACTCATCTATACACACACATACCTTTCATCAAAGACTAGTAGGGAAATGAAACATTGTTTAGAGAAGGTCATAGAGCAAATATTAGAGATATAAAACAGCCACGATCTTGGCCCAAAACTTCTGTTCATCCTCCCGAAGATTTTTTTTTTTCAAAATTCAAACTACATAATAATTCTGATTAGAGATCATAGGTTGTGCATATATTTGGTTAATCTCTCCCCACCCACCCCTGCCTTCCCTGTGAGATTCAGTACATGAATAGATAGATATACAGTGTATCTATGGTATTAAAATTTCATGGAACAATAATTAGGAAAAGTAGAAAGGCTCTATTAGTGAGGAAATAATTTTTTAAATGGGGGAGGGGGAGAGAGAAAGAGGGAAAGAAATGGTTATAGATAGATAGAGATTTGGGCAGGATGTGGCATGTACGTTCAGATGGTTTACTATAGATATTTAATCATTTTGTTATTTTTTCATACTTCGGGATACAAGAATTTTTCCTTAGCCTTGATGAAGGGTTAAAAATTAAACTGACCTGTACTTAAAGAGTTTCCAGTTGCTATGAATTCGTGCTCTGATCCCAATGGACTGACTACCAAGGTCTATTGTGAAAGATCAATAAGAGTGGGTTTGAGAAGAGAATTACCTCTGAAGGAAGTAGAAAGGCAAAATTTGGCCAGAGGACAGAATGAAGAAATAAATGAAAAGCATGAATGAAGGTGAGCTTCAGATGCTTAGGAGCTGAACTAAGAATTTGCTCAAAATGGGAGGAGATTTGCAGTCCATTATCAGTCAAATATGTGGATCTACTGAAGAGCACTGTAAGAGTTGACAGTCAAGAGTCCAGTTGGCAGGTGGAGTTGCTTTTCCTATTCGTCTGATATTCTCTTCCTCTCTTCATTACCTGGTGAACTCTTACTTATTCTTCAAGTACCTCCATGGAACATTAAGAGACCTCCCACAGTGGATCTTAATTTCTGACTAATATGTGATCATCTTGCAATATTTACTTAAAGAGGATTTATCACATGTCATTACCATTATTTATGCTCAAAGAGAGTGACCTTAATATATAAAGTAGTTTTTATTCATCTTGCATTATTTGTTGACTACTAAATACCTTGCACATAATGAATGAATAAGATGTGCTTTACTTGGTAGCTGAGCAAGTTAAATCAATTGTAGACATGGAGAATTATGCTGAGTCCACAACTCCCTAATGCACCCATAATAGTCAGTTGAATTGAGAATTGTTAACTCCAAGGTCTTAAAGAAGGAAAAGAGGCCTATAATTTTTTTGGGGGATAGTGCAGACAGCACAGAAAATAAGGGCACCAATTTCCTGCCCCTCTGGCAGGACACTTACAATCTGGGAATTCTCATGAAGAATGAATATAACTGGTTATGTATGCAAGATCAATGTTTTCTCATGAGCAATATATGCTACTAGGTCTTCATATTCAGTTGCATATTTAAAATGCAAAACATAAGAAAGAATTCAGTTAGGTTTCAAAGCATCATTCTTATGGCAATGTTCTATATAGTGAAATTAGACTTTACTTCTTTCTTGTCTCTGTTACTTTTACATACCATAGGGGCATGATAGTCACTGAAGTATTTCTTCAAAATTTTTAGGTCACAAGTAGGAGATTATTTATCATGAGCTGTTTGCTTATGAAAAATCATTTCTTGTGAAATGTGGTCCTAATTTTTATTGACCCATCTGCCAAACTGAGCTTGGTGAAGCAAAATTTAGGACCACAAGGAATTAAAACCTTCTTGCAGCCAGAAATTTTTAAGAATATAATAATATTATTCTTTTCTTCTCAAAAACTTGATATTTGTTATTTTCTTTAACTCTTGAAAACCACAAATAAAGTTTTAGAGTTTCTTAACAGTACATAAATACGTAGCACAAATACAAAATTAAACATGAGAAAGGAAATAAGAAATTCAGGTCACTAGATACAGGTGGGGAAAAAAAAGAAAATTTAATCAATGATAGGTACAGAGATGCTCAGATATATTTGTAGATTTCTTTCTTTAATGAAAAGCTGAACAAATGTTGCTAATTAATAAATCTGAGTGAAGGGGTTACAGATGTAGGCTATATTACTATCAATTCTTATCTATGTGTATAAATACTTAACTTCAAAAATAAAGTTTTCTGGTGTGACTCAGTTAGTTGGAGTAACATCCTGTACACCAAAAGGTGACAGGTTTGATAGGTCTGGGTGCATGAGGGAGGCAACAGATTGATGTCTCTCTCTCTCTCTCCCCCTCCCTCCTTTCCTCTCTCTAAAATCAATAAAAATAAATGAATAAAGTTTTCAATAAAAGAAATTTTATTGGCAGCGCATTATGGCCAGTACTGCGACTTTATGAAATGGCCATTGCCTCATCTTCTTTCTGCCTAACATCTCTAATTTATTTTTTTGCACCCTCCTCTGAGCAACCTTGTTCTTCAGGTAGGCTGAGTCTCTCCCCACCTATAGGTAATGAATCTGATCATCTCCTTGCCATTTAGGCAAAGGAGTGTGATTCAATTTTGGCTAATGAGATGAAAGGGCATCTGAAGGAATTCTGGGAAAGTTTTCTGATTTTAAAGACACATGAAGAGAATCGTCTCCTACTTCTGGGCATTGTTATTGACATGAGAGTCCTAGAACTGCTGCAGTCATCCTGATACCTGGAGTCACCAGCCTTGAGAGGTAAGTGAATATACAGAGAAGGTAGAGCAAAAAGATGAGGAAAGGAGTACGTTAGTAAATTATTGAATTAATTAACCATGCAACACTTGTCACTACACTTCTTGTAATGTTAAAAGACAAATATTCTTATTTTTAAAGCTATTTTTTGAGACAGATAAAAACTAATTAATGTGAACTTATTTTTCTATTGGACTGTTTACTTGGGATAAATTCCAAAGAGTAAAGTTACTATGCTTGATTGCTCTGAAAATGTACTGTAAATTTATATTTTTATCTAACTGTATAATTTAATTACATAGGAAGATGTGAAGATAGTAAAAAAATAATGACCATGGTTATAATTGTATGGGTAATCATGTTAAAAACTATCCAGAAAAAAATCATGGATGGGCCTTGAATTCACAATATTGCCTAAAATTTCAGGGACATAAATGTCTCCTGGAGTCAGTTCATTGTGAATTATAGCTTAGGAATCCGTGATACAGAGCTTTAAATAATATAAAATACTTCAACAGCCATGATTTCATGTAATGGTTGGACATGCTGATTTTTAAGAAAATTCCATGCCAACTCTTATTCTTTCTTTGTAATTATCTTTTCTATCCCAGCAACAGGTTGGGCTTTCAAGTTAATGTAATTTGGCCCCACTGCTCAGAGTCAAAACCATTTTATTTCCCTGCACTGGTTTTCTTGTAAACTTTTTTGAACTACCCAGTCAAAAATGTCTGATATGAGTACTGTTCTTTCTTCCTACTCTTATCTGTTTATATCAAGGAAGGTGGCTCTAGACTTCTTGGCAAACACAAGGTATTTTTAATTATCATTAGCAAATTGTTGAGAACAGAATAGATAAAGGAGCCTCTGGTTGTCAGATCCATTAATGCAGATTAAAATAGGCTGTGTGGGTCCATGGTGCAAGTGTTTATCTTGAAGCATTCATACTGTAAGGAATTCAGGCCAGACTTTTTCATTGGCATGGCAATACGCAGGTCTTCTTGTGTATATGATGGGTAGAGTATGCTCTGACAATTAAAGCATTAACCTGGTCCAAAACTGTACTTGGGTAAATAAAGGGGTGGGGGAATGAAAAGGCATGTGTGCTTGTGAACATTTAACCAATCCAGTCTCTGCAGCCATTAAAACAGATTTATTATGTATACACATTTCCAACCCTATTCACATATTTATCCCCATGCACCTATATTAATAAGACATTCAGAATGTGTTGAACAATCTCTTTAGTCTTTTCCCCTGAATGTCTGTACTGATGAAGACCTTTTATCTTTTTCATTGACTTCTTTTATTCTTAATACGATAGTTCTTAATTAAAAGAGACAGACAACCAAAAGGATAGTGAACCATGCTGCATAGGGACAATAAGAAAACACAAAGTACTAAAAACCATTTGAGCATTCACCATACACACGATGCAATGCTAAACTCTTTATGTGTGTGATGCAGTTTAATATAATCATTTGGACAACTCCGTGAAAGAGGAAACATTATACTCATTTTACATAGAAGATTATAACTTTGAGACTCTAATTAGATAGTCCAAGCTCACACAAATATATACAACAAAACCAAGATTCCAATTCAGACCCAAAGTATATTGACATGTTTCTATATTTCAAAATGTTATATGTGTGTGCATTCTACATCTTACCTCTATTAAATGTATATGTATGTTTTGTATGTATATTTCTCTTCTCTCTTTTTAAACTCATCTTTCATATCAAAACCTCTTTTTTATTGCATTAATTATAATAGTAATAGTAATAGTAATATTATATTACTATTATTATAATAGTAATATAATATTATATTAGTTTCAAGTATAACACATAATCATTCAATAGTTGTGTGCATTGCAAAATGATCACCATTATGAGTCTGCTACCCATCATCATTCATAGTACAAGTATTTTTTCTTATAATAAAACTTTTTTTTTAATATATCTTATTGATTTTTTACAGAGAGGAAGGGAGAAAGATAGAGAGTTAGAAACATCGATCAGCTGCCTCCTGCATGCCCCCTATTGGGGATGTGCCTGCAACCCAGGTACATGCCCTTGACTGGAATCGAACCTGGGACCCTTCTGTCTGCAGGCTGATGCTTTAACCACTGAGCCAAACCGGTTTCAGCAATAAAACTTTTAAGATTTACTCTTAAGAACTTTCAAATATGCAATACAGTATTATTAACTACAGTCACCATTCTGTACATCTCTTTAAATCTTTTACTCATACTAATGAATCTTCAACTTCAATATGTACATCTTTGTTGCTTTTTAAATTTTGTAGCATGCTTTATCTCACAAGCTATAAAGATATAAATTTAAATATTGCTCTTATAAAGTTTTAATAGCATAAACCAAAGTCTACTCAAAATCAGAGACTCATTTTTCCTTTTAATTTAGAACCTAATAACCATAACACATGTAAGTGTTGTATTTTAAAACTAACACTGAATTTTAGCATATTCAGTTTACATATATTAATATGTAAATTTGCCTTTTTCTGTGATTTTTTTTTTTTCCCTTCAGGGCTCAAAATGAATCCGTTAGCATTTCTCTGTCATCGCCCTATTCCAGTTTAATGAGATCTGTGTTTCTTCACAAACACAGAAATATCCCCTTTTAACATTTTGCTGTTACTTCATATATTCAGAGAACCCATAGACTCAGACAACAGTGTGGTGATGGCCAGAGGGAAAGGCCGGCGGGGGGGGCCTGTGTGGACATGGAGAAAGTGGGGGGAAATGGGCACATCATACTAGTGTCAACAATAAAATAAAAAGATTCAGATTCTTGAAGGGGATTTATATTCAGATTGTTCTGGTTCAGATTACTGAAGGAGGTCCTGGTTTGAATAAAATATCAGAACCCTGAGATTGCTCTTTAGTACCAGGAGCCTCCCCCAGCTGCTCAGGTGCAACCAGGACCACAGCTGAGCACCTGAGAGGGCTGATCCATCTCTGAAGACCTCAGAGCTCTTCACACCTTTCATGCAATTTAGGACGGATGCTTTACAGAGCAAGTCAATATGTATTTGTTTTCATTAATTTGACGTTTTAGGAACATCTTCCTCAACAAATTTACTCTTTTAGGGCAAGAAAAATCAGTACTTCTCTCTCACTTCCCTGCACCTTTCTCATCTCTCACATATTCAGGATACAGAGGAGGAATTGCCATGTCTTTTCTCTAATTCACACTACACGAAGCCAGAAATAATGGTATTTTCTGCTTGAATGCAAACCAATCATTTATCTGGACGTCCCTGAAAGGACTTAATTTGCTCAACTAGTCAGTATTCTGTCTTCGTTAAAGGATTCCAAAGGCACACTTGGACTTTCCTTTTAACTCACGTTTCTCCCCCTGTTCACCCCACACCCCACCTTCTCAAGCTTTCCCAAGTGAGAACTGGGTGCCAACCCCTCCCCTTCACCTCCTTCAGGCTATTATTCTGTGCTCTGGTTACGACCAGCCCTGTGTCTCAAACCTAAGGACTCACATTTGCTTAAAATAAATAATAAGCAGAGGGAACAGGCAACCAGCTTGTTTTGCCACCTTTTCTGAGAACATGATGTAATGCTGACCTATTCAGTAAGTGCTGCAACTGGCTGACAGATATTTAGAGAATCTCAGTGGTGGGAGATGAGGAATGTCCCATCGAGGCCTGGCAGCAGAATCCGAACTGACACACAAGAGGCTTTTTAAAGGCACAGTGGGAAGAATTTTTAAAGTTTCCATTCAGAGGGGGATTTAAGTGCACATTGACAAACCACCTAGACATTTTGTTGTGCTTGGAGCTAGAATGTGTCTTTTGTTCTTTTTGGATCTTTACACTATTCTGCACAACTCTGAACAGGATCAATACTATTAAACCTCAGCTTGCTCTATTGGCATTTCTTATTTTCTAGCCTGGCTCAAAAGAAAGAGAACAGAGGAAATTAAAAGAATTTGAAGGAGTACATTTAAATTAAATAATGTTCTTTTATCCAAGAATGACTGGCAGATATTATCTGTTGATAGTTTGAGGGTCTTTACAGAATTATTTTGTAAAGGTCTTCTCCAAATTAATTCACTGTATTTGTTAGATAAATAACACTGTATTTTAGGACCAAGGAATATGATGAAGGGAACATTCAAGGTGAACATTAAGATAATTATTACATACATATATAGTATATGTATATAAATGTAACACAAACATATATGTATGTGTTAAATACACATATTTTAACAACACATGTAATATGAAATTACATATCATTCCCACTTGTCTTGCTTCTCTGTGTCTCAGACTCTGCCTCTTGTAAAGAAGTATTGTCAAACTAAAAGTTTCCAAGGTTGCTTTCTAACTTTACAATGAATGTGTAAACATTGAAGATTTTCAGTTACACTGATATTCAAGGGAAGAAGCTGATATAAGGTGGCATGATTTAAAAAAACTTTTATGGAGGGATAACTCAAGGAGTATATTGAAGAATAAATAGAATGCACCAAAAACAATAGAATGGGAGGAAATAGACATTTGTATGATTAAGTTTTTAAAAGTTTTATATATCTCATAGTGAAAACATATATCAATAAAAATTCAGTGGTTTAATGGAATTGGACAAGCAAATGATTGCCCTGGTGAAGGAGAGAACTTGTTCTCTGACCTTTATCATGGAAGCCAGGACAGTGTTAGGATTTCCTTGAGAACTAGTCAAAATCCTAAATTGCCCCCAAGGAATATGTTGTAATCACAGATTGTCGGTGTACTTGATACAGACACCTGGAAAGTTTGATTTATTTTTGGCTTATGGTCCGGCTCTGGACCAGGGAACCAGAGCTTGCATGAATTCACTGGGCTTTGTGTCCAAGAATTATTTAATAAACTTCGGGGATCACCTGAACATCTTCTTCTCACCACCTTTATTAAAATAAAACTAACATAGAACATTGTGTAAGTTTAAGGTGTATAATGTGTTGATTTGATGTATTTACATATTGCAAAATGATTGCCACCATAGCATTAGCTAACATGTCACATAATTTCCATTTCCTTTTTTGTGGCAAGGGAAGAATATTTAATTTTTACTCACAGCATCTTTCAAGTATATAACACACTATAATTAACTACAATTGTCATGTTAGACATGAGATTCCCCATAACTTATTTGCCTTGTAACTGGAAGTTTGTACACTTTCATCAACATCTCCCCATTTCCCCTATTCCACCCCCAGCTCCTGGTAGCCATCATTCTACTTTCTGTTTTCAAGTGGTCTTTAGGACTAAAATAAATGTATTCCCAGATATAAATGCTAAAGGGAGGAAAGTGAAGATAAAGGAGTGAGGCTGGCCGAGCTCAAGGCTACTGAGAGAATCCTTCCAGAAAACCTGGCACTGCTTCTGCTTATTTCTGAATGTTTAGCATGCAAATGCTTTAAAAGCCTTGACCACAGCCTCTAGCAAAGGAATTACATAGGCATAATATATTCAAAATTTAATACATATTTCATTCTATACTTGAGACAAGCCAAAAATGTAATGGCTACATGAAAATTCATACTGATGGATCCATAATTAGCTGATGAACATATCCAGGAGATGGCTATTGAATTTTCACATCAACGTGGAGGAATTGTTCCTTGTGGTATACCTAACAATCTATGCATGCTTCTGCCATGTTCAACATTTTTAGTTATGATTTGAATGGAACTATTAGAAAGGGGAAGTAAAATACAAAAGTAGGCTGTAGTAATAGACAAAAGAAAATATTATGTTTAAGATAGTAAGAACATATTTTAATATCCTTCACTAAGATTTATTGTTGAAAGAAATCAGGAAGATCCAAATAATATAAATGTTATATCCATGGGTTAAAAAATTCCATAACACAAGGATATAATTTCTATCCAAATTTATCTATAGACAATATATTTGCAATCAAAATGCCAGAAAATTTTCTTTTCTTCTGGTGTTACTTTAGAAATTAAAAAGTGATTGTAAAATATATATGGAAATGAAAATGATCAAAATATCCAAAAGTATCTTGGTATAAAATAAAACATAATAAAATTGATATAAACAGTATTTAAGATACTAAAAACACATACACATGTGATGGCACTACACAAAAGAGGGGGAAAATATATGGCTTTTCTATAAATGGCACTAATTCAACTGAATATTCATATTTTTAAAATACATGAGTATTTATCACTACCACACACCATGCCCAAAATTCAACTCCAGAATTATAGATCTAAAAGCAAAACAGTAAAATAACAAGAAAAAAGTTTCTAGAAGATAACATAGAAGAGAAGCTCATGTCCTTGGAGTAATAAAATTTTTCTTAAGCAGTTTTCCTAAACACTAAGCATAAATATTAACAAATTAGGTTTTGTTAAAATTGAAAATTGTGATTTATCTAAAGGCATTACTAAGGTTAAGAAAAATCAATTGAAAGATTGAGAAAAATTTGCAACACATATGTCTAACTTGCATTAAAACCCCCCAAAATTCTATAAGTGAATAACAAGAATATAAATCTCATTTAAGAAATGGACAAAATACTAAACAGCAGAGAACTATACAAAACAAAGAGTTCTTTGCTACAAAAGGCATGTCTTACTCCAGAAACCCAAGGTCTGTACTGGAATTTCCTCTTGGGACTTTCTGGAACCCTTACAATCATCATTATTTAGTCTGGTGGGATTTACTGCGTCATATGGCCCAATAGAAAGAGCAGCTTTCACAACAACCTAGTGAACATTGCTCTTTACCCTACCTCAAATAGTAAGCCTTCCAAGTCACTTAATAGTTGTTTAAAATAATATTTCCAAGAACAATATATGCTTCCTCCAGAATCCAAATGAATTTGTCCCAATGGAGAGGTTCTATTGATCCAGGACTTCGGAGACATAAATACTTTCTGATATGTTAGACCTATGAATCTTTATAGAGATTATCTTCTACCCATATGTTTCCTACTAAGGCTTCCATATTATTTATATAAAGTTAGATAAAGATATCATTAATAATGTTGTATAGCATAATATTCTATAAAAAATGCATGGCCAAAATATGTGCAGCTTTGGTAGAGCCAAGAATAGGAATTAAAATAGACATTAAGCAAGACAGTGAATGAATATGCCTTTATATCCACATAAACACAAATAGTTTTTGAGCTTCTTTATTGAAGGAAGTTGAGAATAATGATTTCCCAGGCCTATAGTCACAGACCAAATGCTGGATATTTTGTAGATCCATTTCAGTAAACACACTACATCTACAGAAAAGTCACATTTGAAACTGTCAGTTGCTTCAGTGTATGATAGTTTAACATGATCTGCCACAAACCATCTGGTTTTTGTAGAAGCCTAACAGGTAAATTAAATAGGAAATAATGAGGACTACAACATTTGTACCCTTTAAGTCTTTGTAGAACTAATCTCTTTAATTATCCCAGAATATATTGTTTCTGTTTCACTATATTGGCTAGAAATCAAGGTTTGGGGGAGCCAGTTTCAGAAACTTTCATTCTTATTAGACAGGTCAAAGAACATGAAGCAAATGAGGGAGTAAGCAATACAGCATCTGGGGATAAAAGCATTTCAAGGTCATTAAAAACTAAATACCTTGACTTTTGGATATATTTAGAATGTTTAAGAAATGCAAAGGGTCCAGTTTGGTTGAGTAAGGGCAAAATGATAGTGAATATTTTATTCCACATGTCACACAAATCTATAAATTATGCATATTAAAGAAAGCATTATGAATATTAAAGATTATAAAAACAATTAATAAACGTAATCTATTATTCGTGTACATTCCCTTATACTAAACAATTGGTAAATGCACATTAATTTAAGGCAAATATAGAACATTCATAAAAGCCATTGACCTAATAAATTATAAAGCAAATTTGCTTTATTGTAAAAACAATATGTAGGTCACATTTTATAAAATTAAGTTGGAAATATAAAACATTGAAAACAAATTCTTCAATCAAAATGTACATTTAGAACTTTAAAAAACTCTTAAGTAACTAATGGATCAATTAATGAACCAAGATTAAATAATGCTTAGAACTGAGTGATAATTAAAAGTCTATATAATAAAAAAAGCAGCAATGAAGACGGAGAAATGTAAAGTCTTAAATAACTAGATCTGGAAAAAAGGAAGATTAAATATTAATGAGCTATGTGTTCAAGATAAATAGCCAAAAAAAAAAAAAAACCACACACAAAACCCAAAAACAATAATCCCCAAAATAATAAATAAAGAACTAGTTCTACATTTAAGAAGGTCAAGTATGATTTCTTGGAAAAAACTAATAACATTTACAAATCTCTGAAAATGTACATGAATAAAATAAAATTTGGCAAATAGCTTGTTATGTTATCTCTGATCAAAGGGTAAATCCTCAAAAAGCAAAAATGTTTAGCTTTAAGAATAGTATGTAAAAAAGCCTACTCAATATTCTAAATGTTTATCTTTTTTTTTTTTTTTTGGATGAAAAATGGGCTCTAGAGTAAATCTAACAAGCCCAGTGATCAAAAGTAACCTCACAGGGTGGTCAGATCATAAATCCCTAACTGGTCAGGTCATGTTGGGTAGTCATGACCTAGGCCTATAAAAAAGGTTTACCTTTTCTTTAAGCAAGTCCTGTCCCTTGTTCTTGTACATCTAGGTTAGAACACCTTTGAAATGCCAGATTAATTATCTTTTTCAAATCCTTTGGAGGCATAACCACCCTCAAGGGAACATATAATCTTATTAAATATCCTGTGCCTTGCTTTCTCCCACCTTCATGTAATCTTTAATTCCAAATATATAAAATAAACTACAAAACTGTATTCTCTGGAGCATTTGAGATCTTGCTTTCCAGCATTGTCTTCAGTTTGGGAGGTTTGTCACACCAGCACTTATATAAACACTAGAGGCCTGGTGCATGAAATTCGTGCATGGGGGGTTGTGTCCCTCAGCCCAGCCTGCACCCTCTCCAATCTGGGACCCCTTGAGGGATGTCTGACTACCTGTTTAGGCCCGATCTAAGATCGGGCCTAAACGGGCAGTTGGACATCCTTCTCACAATCTAGGACTGCTGGCTCCCAATTGCTCGCCTGCAATTTGCCTTCCTGATTGCCCCTAACCGCTTCTGCCTGCCAGCCTGATCACCCCCTAACCACTCCCCTGCCAGCCTGATTGATGCCTAACTGCTCCCCTGCCAGCCTGTTTGCCCCTAACTGCCTGCCCCTGCTGGCCTGGTCACCCCACAACTGCTCTCCCCTGCAGGCCTGGTCCCCCCACAACTGCTCTCCCCTGCAGGCCTGGGTTCCCCCCCCCCCCCCAACTGCCCTTCCCTGCAGGCCCAGTCACCCTCAACTTCCCTCCTCTGCCGGCCTGGTCACCCCTAACTGCCCCCCCTTACAAGCCTGGTCCCTCCCAACTGCCTTCCCTGCTGGCCATCTTGTGGTGGCCATCTTGTGTGTTGGATTGACGGTCAATTTGCATATTACTCTTTTATTAGATAGGATTAATTGGGTCTCTTAAACATACAAATTAAATTTTTCTAATGGGCTGAGTTAGTATTAATGAAGATACCAGAAGTATGCAGGAAAAGTGCAGAAAATACCTCTCAGTTACAAATTTAGATCTAAATCTTCATCTATTAAACACATGAAGTGTAAATGTGTAATTTATAATTAATCAAAAAAGTTCCTTACACAACATTTTAATTTTTTACCCTCTTAAATTTTAGCTAATGTTGGGAGAGCATCTGATTGCTTCTTTTAGACCAAGAATAAAACTTGCAGTCTTCAGGTTCAAAACTGAATATTGCAGAATAGAGTATTCTAAAAAATTACCAAGCCTCATTGTCTATGAAAGGAAGTGTATTTCCTTCACCAGTGAAATTTCATTATCTACTATTTAGAACAGGAAGTAAGATACACTAAAATCTAAATTTAAACAAACAGTGAATTTGTCACATCTTATCAAACAAATCTGTTTCAGGTATGTCCAGGTTCAGCAATGACAATGATAATAATTCTTTATATCTCACTTGCATAGTGAGTTTATAAAAAAATGTATAAACTTTGTGTCATAAAATTAATCTAGCCCAATTTATTTCATCTTGATCAAGGGGGAAGAAGTTAAGAACACTTTCTATTAAAAATATTCCTGTGGTCTTCTCTAGGCCATCCTTATGATGGATAAGGTCCACCAAATTAAGTGACTCAAATCTCAAATCTCCCACTACTCCCTTCAAGTCCAGAAATTCCTCATTCTTTTTCCTTTTTCTCGGTGTTCTTTATTTGTGGATTCTAATCATCATTCCACTCCCCTCACCCCTTTCTTTTCCTCTCATTGTACACTGCTCCTAGGGCTTGGAGGAACTCCAAGCACAATAAAATCATGAAGAGATCATTACCACCATAACCCCAGTTTAACTCTCATTGATCACCACTGCCATCCTGTCCCTACCTCTCCCTCCCTTCTCCTCACTATTCAAATGTAGTTCTAAGATGAAATGAACATTGGCACTGGTCATCAGCAACCTTTCTTTCCCTGCCCTCCCCATTTTACCACTGCTTCTCCTGCACTCCAATCTTTTCCAGTGTTTAGAGGCTTGTAAGAAGAGATTAAACTAATCCCATCCAGGGACAAGCTCACTAAGCAGGTCCTGAGTAAAGTCCAAAATTTCTGCCGAGCAATAGAGCTAGGGGGAAAATTAATGTAACAATCAGCACATTATAGCAATAGCTTTTCTATGGAAATTCTTTCTCTTTTGATAATCCCATACAGAGTCAAGAGAAAGTATAAAGCATGGAGTGCTTGTGTAGGGAGGGGGAATATAGAGACAATTAGTTTGTCTTTTCTTTTACTTATTAAAGATAAATTAAATAACTAAATACTTTGGCACCACTGCACTTTTTTTAAGTAATTTAGTCTACCCTCTTTCTTAACAAAACAGGAATGAGTGTGTAAATAGCCAACATTTAAGCGGTTTGGGATTGGTTCATTTGCTAATTAATACTTAAGAAAGTGGGAACAAGGCAATTTCATAGTGGTTTGCCTGCTGCAAATTTATGCCTCTGCCTGTAACACCAGTTCTGAGAGATAAGGAAAGCCAGATTCATCACACCAACTTTGGGAGAGTATAACACCCCTCTCAATTTTCTTATTCTACTGTCTGGTTTTACTCACCCAGTGTACACAAGATTTTCTAAAACAGAAACCCCAAAATACAATCTGATTGGCAATATTTAAATCAGTATCTTGAATCCTTTCATCTTGACTAGAGCTAGAACTCTAATCTGATATTTTTTTCCAAGGAACTAATTTGAAATGAATTCAAGTCTCGAAAGCAAAGGTAGACAGAGGCAGTCTTTGCCAGTAGCTGTGTAGGGGGTAAGAAATTTCTATTCAAATAAGGGTGAATGCAAGTGGTGATGTTTTAAAAAAATGTGGGAGGGATTCAGGGGAAAGAGTTTAGCCTCCAGGGTAAATCCATGGTTTTTATTCTTGGCATTTATAAGGCCAAAGAATTCTATTTTAAAACAAAATGGTAAACAGTTTTAAAAATAAAGGACAAACACAGAGAACTTCAAAGATACAACTGAAAGACTAAAGCTACATGGAGGCTAAAGCTAGTAGAAATATTAAATGGTATCTTCTAGGACAAATAGAGGAAGGTCCTAACCAACTCCACTAGCCTTTAAGAAAAGGCACTTCTGAATACAACCCTCCCCCCCCCAAAAAAAAAAGGTGAATATGTTCAGAATGGCATTTAAACTACAGTAATGCAACATCAGACTTCCAAAGCAATGGATCTTTTTCAAATATCCTCTTGGTTTCCTGAGAAACTTTAGAAAGAAAACAACCAAACATCTAATTTGTTATTTACTATTATATATGTATATAAAATAATGTGAAAAGATAGATAGATATAGATAGACATCTCTATCTCTATATCTCTAACACTATCTCTATAAATCTCTATATATGTATTCTCTCTCTCTCTCTCTCTCTCTCTCTCTCTCTCTCTCTCTCTCTCTCTCTCTGTCATTGTGAATCCTGATGCCTCTTGGATATTTATATAAGCAAACAAACTACAAAAATCCCTTTACCCTTTCAGCAACCTTTATTGGACACTTATTTGGGGGAAATTACTATGTTAGACATAAGGTCCCTGAACCCATGAAATACAACTATATAAATACTTTTGTATTATAATTTTTTATAATAATTACATATCTTAAGTTTTCATACTCTGAATTGAGGTTGCATGAGGATAAATCATATCATGCTATATGGATTATTTTAGGTATATTTTATATGATAAACACAAGGGAGGAACATGCAGTATTCTACTGAGTCACAACAATTTCTAGAATAGGGAGAACATGTAATAATTGTTGATGAGAACTCTGAGGGCTGGAACATACATTTTTTTTAGGTCCTATGATCTGGTCACAACCTATTAAGTAAGTACTCAAAATCAGATTGTCTTACTTCTGTTTTGTTGATAATTTTAACACATAGATGCTGGCTCTAATCATGGTGATATCTCACTCTTAGCAGACTGCACGCAGCAGCTTAGCTTTGGGTGCTCCCAAGAGGGAACAAGAGAGGCATCAGGAAACTACACTCACTTACTTGTATCCTTTATTACAAATCTCCATCCCTCCATTCCTTTCTTTTATAAATATTTACTTCACACTGACATAATGAGCTAGACTGGAAATACAGCAATGAACACAACAAAATTACTCCCTAACAGAATGTATGAACTTAGACAATAAGCCAATCAACATATAAGTGGATAATTTGTTAGTACAAATATGAAGACTATTTAATAGGAAGGAATAAGAAAATGCTAGGATGATGCCATTTTAGAGTTATCAGGAAAAGTCTCTGTTGAAGTGACATTTGAACCAAGACCCAGTGTGAGTGAGGGAAGGAGACATTCAGATATTTGGACAAGAGTATTCCAGGTAACTGCACATCAAGTAGAAACATGTTTCCTGTTTTTGAGGAACAGGAGTTGGCTAGCATGGCTGGAGGGGAGTTAAAAGTGGAGCAGGGGTGTGGGGGAAGTGATAGGGCTGGAGTGCAGAAAGATAGCAGTCAGACTACTCTGATTGCTGCTTTGATTCTGCTGTCTATATGGTAACACATCCACCTTGCCTTTGATGATTAGTGCTGCCACTTGGCCCCTGACACCCTGAAATCCAATTATTCCCATTGCATTTAGGTTTCCTAATTCAATGGCAGCAATTCTGACTTAGAAGCATGACCACAAAGCTCTTCAAGGATGCTGGGGTTGTCCTCACTAACTTATTTGGCACAGTCATGTTGTAAGGTGTGAACTCTGGATCTCTTGGAGTAAATGAACAGGTCATACATGATAAGTAAAGTCTAATAGTCCAATTTTTCAAAGGCTTTGGATTCTTTTATCATATACAAAGGAAGTTCTGGCATTTCAACTTAATTTAGTGTAGGCTACCTTTTGGTCTGCATTTCAAGCATTCAACTAACTGGCCTTTCTGACCCTCTAAGCAGCAACATTAAATTCACAATTTCTGTTTAGTAGACCCATACCAATAACTTCACCTTGATCTAACTTTATGTTGCTTCTACCCTTACCCCACACTCTCAATATCCATTCCCATACACATTCCTGGCTGGATAATTTGGAAAAAGCATGTTCTTTTGGAGTATAGCACACCTCTTCATGGGTCATACTCTATAACTCAACTGGGTCTGCTGGGACTTGAGTCTGATTATAGGTCTAGAAGCAAAGAAGGGAGGGGTTAGGGTCTTGAAGAGAATCAGCAGTGTTTTTTAATTATTTCAGGGAAGGTCATTATATTGCTTTTAGGCAGAGTGTTAATCTTAATTTGCAGATGTAATGGCAGCTTCTACAGGCAAAGGAGACTCATCACAATTTAGAATTTACCTTCCCCAGTTTCATCAGGAGCTCCCCCTATGTCCCCATTCCCATTTTGAGGATACCATTCTATCCCAGTCAGTGTCCTTATTTTAGCAGCAGAGTCTGTGAGATTGGGAATTTAACTTGTATTATAATTTAGCCACTCTTAGGTTGAGGTTCTGGGTTTGATTTTCAACAATTTCATTTCTGCAGCTATAGGAAATAAGGGTTCTTTCAGGTCAGACATAAGAAGTTTCAGGTTATTTATGGAGTGCTTGAGTTGAGAATTTAAATTCTGAGCTTGATCTCTTCTTTCCCCACCTTTTCCAGCACAATTAGGAATAACCAATCAATCTTATTATACTTGTTACCTTCAAAAAAATGTTCTATGGTATTAGATACACCATTTTTCTACAGTTATGTTGCACACACAGACACACCTCCCCTCTTTCTGTATGTATACATATGAAACGTCAATAAAAATGTTTTCAATATTTTTACCTGTTTAAGGATATAAGGAAATCTCGTTTGGTCCTTGACCATGTGTGAAAATAGTATTTTTGAAACTGCTGCAGGGATCATGTAACTAAAAGGGGATGTGACTTTATAGGTGGAAAGAACCTGGAGCCTTGATGACATGCTTGATTAATTAAATCAAACAACCATCAAATCCCTGATCACTGGACTTCATATTATATGAAATTACAAATACATTGTGTAAGCATTTTTGAGTTGAGGCCTTCTGTTACTTGCATTTGATTATTTTAACTGATACACATATTGTAGAGAGTTGACAGGAAATATTTGAGCCAATACATCTTAGTGCAAGAGAAAATCCTTTGGCATCCTACACATTCATATAATGTACAGTTAAGAAGCAAACTTGTAGCAGTGCCAAAACTAGAATTCAGGTGAACCTGACTGCAAGTTCATTGTTCTGTTCTTTGCATCAGTCAGTGCATGGATAGCCTAAATATCCTTCATTGCTTTGATATCAAGAGTCTATTATTCACTAATAATGGTTTCATTAAGTTCTTACCTAAAAGATGGCCTGAAGTGATTTTTTTAAAAATATTTTTTCTAATTAGTAATTTGTAGTTTCTAGATACAACATCGTCTTATTGTACCAAAAAAAAGGTTAATTCTTTTCCTCCATATTTTCTGGCATTGTATAAAATAAAAATTCTCTAAGATAACTTGTTCTGTTTCCTAGCTATCCATCTCACAGATGGGTTGTCCAAAGCTATCATCTGTTTCACATAGAGCACATCCATCTAGTTCTATGAAAGTTGCAAAGAATAACCCAAGATGAATTGGAATTAATTCTTTGTCACAACTTTCCAATCTGTCAAATGTTTAGGATGAAATATGATTGGCATACAGTGTACTTGTCAACTCCTCAATCAAGCACAGTAAAATCTAGAAAGGTAGATGTTGTGAACAACCTTTTTATGTACTGTATTTACTTGCAGACAAACATTGAAAAGTTTAAATGCTCATAGGTATTCAGTATAGTTATGTCATTTTACTCAGAGATTTTAAGAAAATTTTTGTCCATCCTATTAATTTTTCCTTTTTTAGAATATCACATCAAAAGGGAATTATGGAAAATTGTAATGACTTAAATGTTAGAGATTTAAAAATTTCAACTTTTTAAAGTTGAAAAAACTGATGTGTGACAAGGTACATGTCATAGAACTGTTCAGAGATAGAGTTGTAATTTGACATTCTCAGTTTTTTATTAATGAAAAGTAGAATACCAAGGTATTATTTAATTACTCAAAATCTTCTATTTAAAACATGAGAAAGCCATGGTTTAAATACAAGTCTCTCTAACTCCAAAGTTCACACTTTCAACCATAAAGCTAATTCAACATAAAATCATAAAATTTTATCATTTGTGTCCTTGCAGTTTGTTTATTTTTTTAAATTAATAATTATGTGCCTTTGAAGTTCCATTGGATTAAAAACTAGGTATATAATGGTGAATCAACAATCATGTCCTTTAGTTACATTAGATAAACAAAATGTATAGCTAGGAGAAGTGGAGATGTTGAAAACAGGAAACAAGATCATGTTCTCTGAAAAGGCTGATGTAAAATGATATTTTGTGACACCAGGATATTAAGCAAGGATAATCTTGGTTTTGTTTTGGAGAAGGGATAAGAGGAGAAAAGTAATGCAGCATATCAGAGAGGTGGATGCTATGTATAAAATAGTCTGAATTAAGATAGAGCTATATATGTTGAATGAACTACAGCAATTGAACATTGGCATGGAATGAGGTTAGAGATATAAGAAATGAACACAGCATGTGTAGACTCATAGTCTTTAGCTAAGAGAAAAGTATGGAAGAGAATATGAAAGATTTGAGGGAAAGTAGATATGCAGTCATCATGAAGAGTCAGTAGATATAGTAAAATTGCTATGCAGTGTTGAGAACCTACTTGAATTTTGAGATCACAGAACTATAGGTTACTATATGATAAATATCCCCTTCCTCCAAAAAATCAGATTATGATTCCTGGAATCTGTGAATGTGAATTTACATGGTAAAGTTTTTGAAAGATGGTATTAAATTAAAGGTCTTGAAATGTGGAAATTATCCTGAATTATCATAAGCGACCTTGGTGCAGCCACATTGTAAGTAATCTCAGAAGTCACCAGAAACTGGAAGAGTCAAGAAATATATTCCCCATGCAGCTTCTGGAGGGAGCAAGGCCTTGATACCATCTTAATGTTAGTTCAGTGGTAATAATTTCAGACTTCTGGCTTCCAAACTATGAGGGAATAAATTTCTGTTGTTGTAAGCCAACAAATGTGTGGTATTTTGTTGCAATAGTCATAGAAGACTAATATACTATTCTACCCAGTTGTGTGACTCTTTCTGGTATAGTCATAAAAGTGATGAATGGTTAAGTTATATTTGCAAGGATGATGGAGGCAGAAAAGAGAATAGAATCCTGGACATTTCCACAGAAATGTTTGGATTCTAAGCTGGTCATGAGAGAAAATAACACTAAAATTGGGCAAATGGGAAATGAAAATGTGAAGACTTTAAGATTGGGTCATGACTTGATTAAGAACCATTGTAAGTGTACTGTACCTGTTAGTAATCATTAAATATTAAATTAAATTAAATATCAAATTAAAAGTTGTTATGTAGCTTTGGCCAGTGTAGCTCAGTTGATTGAGCCTTCATCCCATGTAGTGAAAGGTCTCAAGTTCAATTCTTGGTCAGGATACATACCCAGGTTGCAGGTTCCATTCTGGTTGGGGTTCCTATGGATGGCAAAAGCTTGATGTTTCTCTCTCTCTCATCCCCTTCTTCTCTAAAATCAATGAAAACATTTTTTAAAAAAAGAGTTCTTCTGTAATGCCAACCTAAAAACAGCACTGAATAGAAATCGGTGGAGATAACAAAATTAGAAGTGTTTAAAATTGGAATATTCACCAATGAAACCATTTCCCAGAACATTAGAAACTTTACCATATACAATGGAAACAGAAATAATTAGAATCATGAGCATACTGGTATTTATTTATAAGATACTGGATTCAAGTACTCATTGAGAAAGTAATGGAATGAAATACTTCAATAAATATTTGGTTCCCTTCATTTGCATGACTAAAGCAATTTAAATTTTAATGTTTCCTGTACTTCCAGTCATAAAATAAATGTCATAGGATGTAATGTACAGCATAGAGAATATATAGTCTATAATATGAGAAGAAATTTGTAGAGTGACAGATGGTTGTTAGACTTACCATGGTGATTACCTCATAAGGTATATAAATATTGAATAAATATTATATACTGAAACTAATATAATATTGTGTGTCAACAACAGAAAGACAGAAGTCAAACAGCATTAACCAAACATATCTGTAGCATTCTTGGTCAAAGGATAAAATACTCAAAATACACATAAAGAAAGAGAACTTTACATTTGGGAAGAGTTGTGTTCTTGATTTTTAGTTGGAACATTCTCATTTTATTGTTTTCCAGAAAATCAATAAAATTGTACTTTAGGTATGAAGAGATATACACCTTTAAGACTAACTTTATATAGGTATATATTCTAGGGGTCCAGTGCACAAATTCATGCACCTTGAAACGAACTGTGAGCCGCGAGGCTGCATTGGGCACAGGGACGGGTTTCAGCCCATCCTCTGGGCCCCCACCCGGCCCCTCCCACTGTGACCCCCAGTCTCCTCTCTGCCATCAGCCCTGCTTCTGCTGCCACCACTGCGCCCACGTGCTGATGGCGATGGCCCCGCTGACAGTGAGGAGCCATTGCGGCCAGCGCCAATAGCAGGTGTGAGTGGCGGCTGCTGCCCCAATCATCCCTCCGGGGCAGGGAGAGGTGGAGAAGCCCTCAGGGGCATTCGGGGCCTGCAGCTGCTGCTCACACCCACTGATGGTGCCAAGAAATTGGGGCCAGCACTGGGCATCAGCAGCGGGTGGGAGTGGCAGCACCAGCACTAGCAGCAGATGCAAGTGCCAGGTGGAATTGCAACACGGAAGCAAAGAATTTTCAGTAACCACCAGAGGCTCGCCTTGATCATGGCTACCAGCACCCCGCCTTGGTCTGGCACCCCCACTCACCTGCTCCACCATCCTGCCACGGCTGACACCAGCCATGTTCCATGTGCACCCCCTGGTGGTCAGTGCACATAATAGCGACCGGTTGTTTGGTTGTTCTGCCGTTTGGTCTATTTGCATATTATTGTTTTATATATATAGACTGGAGGCCCGGTGCACGAAATTCATGTATGGGGGGTGGGTGTCCCTCAGGCCAGCCTGCACCCTCTCCAATTTGGGACCCTTCAAGGGATGTCTGACTGCCCATTTAGGCCCGATCCCGGTAGGATCCCAGTAGAATCGGGCCTAAATGGGCAGTTGAATATCCCTCTCACAATCCAGCACTGCTGACTCCCAACTGCTCACCTGCCTGCCTTCCTGATTACCCCTAACTGCTTCTGACTGCCAGCCTGATCACCCCCCAACCACTCCCTTGCCAGCCTGATTGATGCCTAAGTGCCCCCCTGCCAGCCTGTTTGCCCATAACTGACCTCCCCTGCCAGCCTGGTCACCCCTAACTGCCCTCCCCTTCAGGCTTGATCGCCCACAACTGCCCTCCTTTGCAGGCCATCTTGTGGCAACCATCTTGTGTGTTGGAGTGATGGTCAATTTGCACATTACTCTTTTATTAGATAGGATAGAGGCCTGGTGCACGGGTGGGGTCAGCTAGTTTGCCCTGAAGGGTGTCCAGGATCAGGGTCGGGGTTCCCTTAGGGTGTGGGGCGGCCTGGATGAAGGGCCTGTGGTGGCTTGCAGGCCAGCCACACACCCCGGCAACCCAAGCAGAGGCCCTGGTATCTGGGATTTATTTATCTTCTATAATTGAAACTTTGTAGCTTTGAGCAGAGGAGGCCAAAGGCAGGCCAGGGCTGTGGAAGTTTGGCTTCCTCCATTGCCAGGGGCAACTCAAGCCTCCTGCTCTCTCCAGCTCCCTGCTCTCTCCAGCTCCCTGCTCTCTTCAGCTCCATGGCCACAGCCATTTTTGTTGGGATTTATTTATTTCTATAATTGAAACTTTGTAGCCTTGAGTGGAGGCCTGGGTGTGCAGAAAGCTTGGCTTCCTTCATTGCTGGGGAAACCCAAGACTCCTGCTCACTCTGTGGCTGCAGCCATCTTGGTTGGGTTAATTTGCATACCTGCTCCTGATTGGCTGGTGGGCATGGCTTGTGGGTGTAGTGCAGTGGTGGTTAATTTGCATATTACTTTTTTATTAGATAGGATATAATTTCCAGATTGTTTGTTTATAAGAACATCAGAGATCATCAAATTACTTTGTTCATAAGCATCTATTCAAAGTACATTATCTCTATGGTTCTTAAATCACTTTTAGTGTGAAGTATTGGACATAGGCTTGAATTCTCTTCCAAGTAGCTCAGCTCAATTTAATTTAATATGCCATCTACATACAATATTTACTGAGCATCTATCCTGTGCCAGGCCTGTGCTTGACCTAAAAAAATTTTCATGATCGCAATCTTACACTTCAGTAATGATAAACATTAAAGGAATAGGATGTTGTCTGGATTAATAATCTTATAAATTGCTTCCCAGCTGGGCCAGCTATGTTTATTCTTCCTGTTACTTCACAGGTTCAGTAAGAGAAAGTAATTTACTGTTGAACCCAATATTGGGGTTAATATCCTTCAGATCTGGAAATTGTAATGAGGAGTAGGTAGTAAGAAATTTTCATTCCAAAAGAAGATGGAATAGAAAGTTTAGGTTGAGGTATGGGGTCAGTCCTACAACATATCAAAACCTGAATCCTTTATCCTACCCTCTGAATATATACCCCTTTTCTGTAACGTTGAAGGCCTTTTACTGTCATTTTATCATTCAAAGTTCAGACTATATAGAAAGAGTTCTTGCTGTTCTGCTAGGGGATATAGTGCCTTGTTGTTAGTACCTGCAGACCCATGGGAAGTTCCTGGGACTGAAAATCTTGCTCAGTAAGTCGAGGGCCAGGAAATACCAAAGAAAGAGTCTGGCCACTCTAGTCTGGTAATTAATAGAATTTATTAACAGAAACTTACCTAGGAGATGTCTTAAATGTCTGCAAAATGAGATGTATCCCCACACCACTTGGGGGATACTAGAGAATTATAAAGAATAAGAAAGCATAGTCATGGGTATTAGTTACTAGTTTATGGTAGTATAAACATGGATTGTGATCAGTCTCCAAGGTGGGTTATAGGAAACAGAGTTTCCCCGTTCTCACCCAAGTGTAGCTTGAAGGTCAGGCAGCTCTCATATCTTAAAACAGTGTCTCCTCTACACTGGAAATATAAAATGTACCTCTGAAACCAATGATTTTCTAATTATTTAACACACAGCTCTGTGATGCTTAATTGAGCCCTTGTTTATATTTTCTAATTCCCATCATGTGAATACTCCCTACATGGATAATTCCAAACTGCCAATGTGAAGTCACTAAATTTAGATTTGGAAAGAGATGTGCAATAGTTCACTATTATCTGGAACAGTTGATCCTTGAACTCTTTTATATCATGACTTCTTTTTCTCTGGTTTCAGTATGTCCACCCTTCTAGATGGACTTTGTTAAATTGGTAAACCCCAGAGAAAAGTAAAAGGATTTCATTGATAGGAAGGATGTTCTAACATAATACTGTGAATCTTTGAGAAAATGCCCTTTTTGTATGATTGAGTAAAGATTTGAAATATTGAGGCATTATTTACTAGAATGATGCAGCAAGATTTTGGCATGTGTATCTTAGAGCTTTGAATAAAAAGGTGGTGGCATTAAGACCTTGAGAATTTGGTAAATGAAAGAATAAGAAGAGAAGGAAATGAAGTATGGCAAGGTCCTTAAGACAGATAGGCTACTACAGAGCCAAAGAAAATCTCCAAAATGGAGCTCTATTCCCTGTCCTGACATTATCTTTATAAAAAAACTAGAGGCCCCTCCCTGGCTGGCCGGCCCAATCAGCCCCAATCTAGACTGGGAGAGATGGGCTGGACATGCTCTGGAGCCCTTCAGCAGTCACTCTGCAGTCCCTCCTTGCCCCAGTCATGCACCAGTGGGGTCCCTCTGCCTAGCCTGTAGGAATCAGGCTCAAACCGGCTGGTACACAGACTTGTCCAGGGCTGCCTTGCCCAATCCAATTGGCTAGACCCCAGCAGCAAGCTAACCTACCAGTTGGAACATCTGCCCCCTGGTGGTCAGTGAGCATCATAGCTGCCAGTCAAATGGTCAAAAGTTGAATGGTTGCTTAGGTTTTTATATATATAGATATTACTGGCTTGTCATGGATAATTATTGGAGGAATATAGCCTCAACATTTATTCCAGGCAGTTTGAAATTTAAGACATATCTGTCTTAGGAAGATTCAGAATGATGGGATCTTCATCAGGTCACTTAAATAAGAAAAAAAAGGCACATAAAATTCACATACATAGTGATGTGTGTGAGAAGTGGTATCTTACTGGTTGGTCACATATCATTCTGCAACATCAGGCACCATGCAGAGGATGAGGCTGATGGCCACACTCGGAGGCTCTAAGACAGCAACGAATGTGTGTGTGTGTGTGTGTGTGTGTGTCCATTGGAGGTAGGGTGAATGTGCAGAGAGAACCTGAAAGCATTAGGAAAAAATCCCTGAAAGTCAAGTCTGAAATGATGTTGAATAGAGGTGCTGGAGTTTCCCTCTATCCCCCTTCCATTATTGAATAGTAAGACTAAACTAAATGAGAATCACCTGCTCCTTATAACTGGTTCAAGGAGACTTTTTAACTTGCCTTCCTTGTAGCTCTGCCGCCCAACCCCACTTATAAAGCTCTATTTTCTCTCTCTCTTATCCCTAATTCCTTGATTTACCTTAACCTGGGATAAAATGTGGAAATCTGGAGAAACTCCATTTCTTACTGTTTCTCCTGAGAACTTCGCAGCCCACAATAGACATCAGGTAGATTTTCTATCTTGACTCAGCTATTTTGTGAATGCTTTTGTCAGTCCCAGGGACGCTTAGTGACCAAAAGAGTGCCTACAGTGTGGTGCTTTCCAGCCGTCTAGTAAATGTCACCTGGATTAAGACACTTCTACACTAAACCCCAGCATAAGCAAAAACTGTTCATTTGCAACCTTCCCATCCTCTATCAGTAATTCAAGACTTATGACCATTTTACTTTCTATGTCGGTTTCTAAGTAAATAGATTTTCCAGATAAATTATGTAAATGTTGTATTTTATACCTTGTATTTAAATCACTATTATCAAAGGAAAAATAGTGTGTTGGTTATTTGGTTTTCTCCTTAAACCATTTTTTTTTCAAATAAACTGTAACATGGCTCCACCATGTGGTTGAAATATGAATTTTGTTCTCAGAAATCCAACACTTCACACTGGGAACACTATAAATAAATTAAATGCAAGTGCTGATTCCTTAAATTTCATATTCACCTTTGGATAAGCAAACTATATCAAACATTAAAGTAGACGCAAAAACATCTTTTAATTGTTTTTATTAGATATACGAAACAGAACAAAATGGATTTTTGTTCTGGCTTTATCATTGACTATCTATACAAAAGTTTTATTTATGGGACTTAGCTTTTCATAGCGAGCCCTGGATAAATGACTCCTAACTCTGATAACATGACAAAACAATGAGGATGTATTTTTCAGGGGAAAAAGAAGAACATATACTAACAGAATTCAAAGTTTGCCTACAATTTTGGGGGGATTTGTAGCCTCTTTAGATATTATCTATGGTCTCTATGAGTCCCACCTACATGTGAACATTAAAATCTATTGGATTAGGTCCTGGCCAGTTTGGCTCAGTGGATAGAGCAATGACCTGCAGACTAAAGGGTCCTGGGTTTGATTCTGGTCAAAGGCATATGTGCAGGTTGCGGCCTCGACACCCCCAAGTGTAGGAGGCAGCTGATCAATGATTCTCCCTCATCACTGATGTTTCTCTCTCTCCATTCCTCTCTGAAATCAATAAAAAATATATTTAAAAAAACCTATTGGATTAGATTATTTCTATTGTCCCTTCTAGTTGTAACAATATTTGGTTCTTATTGTCAGGAATAATTGATAAAAAAATACTCATATAGAGAAAATTTATATTCAAGTCTCTTGTCTTCTCAACACTCCCACTGAATGCTGTAGGTGCTGCATTCTAGCACTGTTTCACATTATTGCAGCCTCCTACATTCAGAAACAAAATGCTACATGAGTGAGGTGACCATATAATGTATTGTCCAAATGAAGACACATTTGAGAATAAAGTGTGTGTGTGTGTGTTGGGGGGGGTGTCTTTCATCAATAAATACTCATCTCGCCCTAACTGGTTTGGCTCAATGGATAGAGCGTTGGCCTGTGGACTAAGGGGTCCCACGTTCGATTCCGGTCAAGGGCATGTACCTTGGTTACGGACACATCCCCAGTGGGGAGTGTGCAGGAGGCAGCTGATCGATGTTTCTCTCCTATTGATGTTTCTAAGTCTCTATCCCTCTCCCTTCCTCTTTGTAAACATTCAATAAAATATATTTTAAAAAATAAAAATAAATACCTCATAAGTTTATTTTAAATATTAAATTAGTTGATGCATTAATAGAGTTCAGAATAGTGGTTGGTACATGGTAAGCCCCTATAAATAGTAGTTTTAATCAGTAACCATGGGAAACTAGCTGTACCTTTCTACTCATTTTCCTATCAGTTCCTCTCTTCAACTTACCTTCCACTCTGCTTCAAAAAGTAATTTTGTAAAGTACAAATATTTGGTTCCTTTCCCTCCTGATAAGCCTAACAATTATGCAGACAGAAGAATGCCTAAATTTTCTTTAATTTGGACTCACTGTATTTCCATTTGTTCCTGTGTATCCTTCCAAAAGGCAACTTCATTCAGCTATAGTTCTCGAAAGCCCACCTCCACTCTTCTTCCTCCATGCCTTTGTATCCTTCCTTGGATATAGTTCCTCCCAAATTTTAATCTTCTAAAATCCTTCTCACATTTTAAAGCTTTTGTTCAGTCTCTTCTAGACAACATCAGTCAAAATTTGTCTTCCTTTCTCTATTTTAATAATTATATCAATATTAGCTATCACTTATTAAATTCATTTAAGTATCAGGCACTTTTCTAAGTAAGCCTTTTTAAGAATATGTTTTTATTGATTTTGGAGAGAGTGGGAAAGAGATAGAAACATTGAGAGAAATACCAACATTGATCAGCTGCCTCCTGCACGCCCCCTAGTGGGGATCGAGCCTACAACCTGGGCATGTGCCCTGACTGGGAATCAAGCCAGCTGGGCCTAAGTAAGCTTTTTACATGTCATTATCTCTCAGCAAATTGGAAAGAGAAAGCTAGAGACAGATAATTGCAATTCAATGCATGGAGCAAGTGAGATTTACGACAGAAGTTAAAACTGTGTTCAATGCAAGGCAGCATAAAGTGGCAGTTGAGCATGTGGGCTCTGGAATAAGACTATGTAGGTTCAAATTCTGTTCCTGTAATTTATTAGTTGTGTTACTTTGGGCCTGTATTTTATTTTTTATTTTTTTCTGAAACTGTTTCTTTATTTATAAAGTTAGTTACAGTGACAATGTTCACCTATAGAACCACTATGATACTTACATTGTGAACATCTGAAACAAAAGGTTGAATTTTATTTCCTTTGCTGTTTTCCACAATGTAATCTCAATACTGCCTGCATGAGGGCAGTGCTTTTTGACCATATCCTCCAAATATTCAGCATATCACTATGGTTCACATTGAATATTGATGGAGGGATATATGGATGTTTCCTGGGCAGGAACATGGAATAGCTGAGAAAAAAAAAATCTACATTCAAAAGGAAAGCTTTTAAGTTCAGGTGTAATCAGATCTGAGAAACAAAGTTAAGCTGACTTGATTTCAAGTCCTAAGTATGTGATTTCTTCAGATGATTTTTCTATCCTGCCTATGGTGTGTCCAATTGGACTATGGCATCATTTTTTAAAAAAGGGACAGTTTTCTGACAAGACCATAAATTGATTTCCAAAGGTTACAAAGTCCTCCACAAACTCATTAAGAGCAGACTGAACAAAAAGAACTGTGGTTAGTTGACAAATGGTTTCAAAACTATCTCATGACAATGGTGTACTGTGTAATGTCTTTTGTTATTTAGGCTGAAATAGGGCTGCAACATGCCAGGCAGCTGTGGTAGGAGGATGTGGGGAGAAAATCTTCTCCACTGTGGAGATTAGATCTTTATATAAATACAGTTTCATTGTATGACTTTTTTCCTTCTGATTTTCAAAGTGCTGGGCCCTCCCAGACTTTTGTGCATAACAGGTGTCCTGGGGAAACATCTGGGGGTAATCCTAGTGTGTTGTTCTGAATGAAAGCAGCATTCTTCCTAGGGTCTCCATTTTCCTTTCTCACCACTATCCTACAGAGCCAGAGTAAACCCACACATCCCACCGCCTTTGAATTAGGCTAAAATCATCCAGAGTTGCATTCAGGGTTTTCTCAATTAAGACTGCTATCTATCTTCCGCAGTTGCATTTCCCCTATCCTCCCTGTCATTCCAGCCCTTTTATTTTCCTCTCCCTCCTCACACCTCCACATTTTTCTCCTCACGCAGTGGTTCTCAACCTTTCTAATGCCGCGACCCTTTAATACAGCTCCTCATGTTGTGGTGACCCCAACCATAAAATTATTTTCGTTGCTACTTCATAACTGTTATTTTGCTACTGTTATGAATCATAATGTAAATATCTGTGTTTTCTGTCAGTCTTAGGCTCTACAGCAGCGGTTCTCGGTTGAGAACTGCTAGCAGGGTCACCTAAGACCATCGGAAAACACAGATATTTACATTATGACTCATTAACAGTAGCAAAATAACAGTTATGAAGTAGCAACGAAAATAATTTTATGGTTGGGGTCACCACAACATGAGGAGCTGTATTAAAGGGTCGCGGCATTAGAAAGGTTGAGAACCACTGCGTCTAAGGCCTTATTCATGCCACTTCTTTTACCTGGAATGTAACTGTTGCTATCAGTTTCCTAGCTTTTCCTATACTGGTGGAACATCTGTAACAATAGAAAGAGGATAATATCCAAGTATTCCATTACACTGTGTGAAATCACCATATTAGAAATGAAACTTCAAATATTGGCAATTTATTATATTTCAGTATATTAATATATGGTATACAAAGTATTTTCAAAAATATTATTTTATTTGATCTTCAAAATAACCTGTGAAATGGGTGGAACTGGTGTTCAGCAACATTCACCGACTTGTGCAATATCATAGGTGGTGAGGAGTGCGGGTAAGTTTTGAATCAGCTCTCCTGAAACCATATGTACCAACTTCAAAGACTATAATCTCCCCACAGTGGAACACTGCCATCTCCTCCTGGAGGACTTTTCCAATTTTTCTAACTTGTTTAATTTCTTCTTTATGTTTCTCTTTTATATTTAAGATCTAGTTGATGCCCTTACAATATTTTAATGAAGAAATCCAATTAAGTATTAATAAGTAATGCTGATTCACACCTTAAATTATTAAGTGAAATAAAAAATATTTCTTTTCAAATTTTAATTTAGCCTAAATAAATCCTTTGGGTATAATACAAAGTGCACTGTATTATGCATGAAGAAATATTATACGTGCTTGTAGGGAAATTTAATTAAGCTAATAAAATTGGGTAGTATATTTAGATCATGAAAGAAAATAAAAAAGGCACCAATGGGAGACGCCCCCTCCTATACTCTCTACAATACAGACTTTCTGACCATAATTTGTAAAGCAAATTAAGTGAGTCTCACACTTGTCCCTTTGTTCCAGAGCAGCACTGCTACCAATGTCACTCACTTTAAAAAATAATGTTCCCTCCCCAGGATTATAGAAGATTTACTGAGAGAGAATGCCCCCATTAATAATACATACCTCTATTTTATTTTTAATATATTTTTATTGACTTCAGAGAGGAAGGAAGAGGGAGAGAGATAGAAACATCAATGATGAGAGAGAATCATTGAGTGGCTGCCTCCTGCACACCCTCTACTGGGGATTGAGCCCACAACCTGATCATGTGACCTGACCAGGAATCAAACAGTGATCTCCTGGTTCATAGGTCAACGCTCAACCTCTGAGCCAGAACTGCCGGGTTCTCTTGCATAATTATTTAAATGGTTCTTGTCTCCTGCCAGGAATCTAAATCAGGTTCACAGATTCCATATTTTTCCACAACTGATTTTTATACTTTTAAATTACCTTTACTGGTGTATAAATTACTTACAATAAAATTCACCAATTTGAAGTGTACAAATCAATGAATTTTGATAAATTCCATAGCCATGTAACCACCATCCAGATCCTTATATAGAATCTGTCACTCCAAAAGTATCCTTGTAGTCTTATTCAGTCAATACCCTTTCCTCAAAGCTGGCTTATGGCAACCATTGATTTGATTTCAGTCAGTATCATTTTGACTGTTCCAGAATTTCATATAAATGGAATAATATAGTGCATAGTACTTTGTGTTTGGATTCTTTCACTTAGCATGATGCTCTTAAAATTCACTTTTTGCAAGTATCATTAGCCCATCCATGCTTATTGCTAGTATTCCATTACATGTATTTACCACAATTTGTTTATTCTCTTATGAGTTGATAAGACACATGGATTGTTTTTGGTTTGAAACTATTATGAAAAATAAAACAGGGAGAATTTGACTGTAATCTTGTATGAACTTATGCTTCCGTTACCCTATGATAAATACCTAGAAGCTTACACCATTGATTTTTCACCTTTTTATCTGCACTAAGTATTTTATGCTAGAAATCACCTTCTACTTACTGCTTGAATTTCATTTTCATGCTATACATTTTAATATGTTTTGTTTTCATTTTTATGTAACATATTTTTAAATTTCTTTATTGATTAAGGTGTTACATATGTGTCCTTATCCCCCATTATCCCCCTATCCCTCCCACTCATGCCCTCACCCCCCTGTTGTCTGTGTCTGTTGGTTTTGGCTTATATGCATGCATACAAGTCCTTTGGTTGATCTCTCCCCCTAACCCCCACCCTCCACTATCTTCCTTCTGAGGTTTGATGGTCTGATCGATGCTTCTCTGTCTCTGGATCTATTTTTGCTCATCAGTATATGTTGACCATTATATTCCATAAATGAGTGAGGTCATGTGATACTTATCTTTCTCTGACTGGCTTATTTCACTTAGCATAATGCTCTCCAGTTCCATCCATGCTGTTGCAAATGGTAAGAACTCCTTCTTTTTTACCACAGCATAGTATTCCATTGTGTAGATGTACCACTGTTTTTTAATCCACTCTTCTGCTGATGGACACTTAGGCTGTTTCCAAATCTTAGCTATGGTAAATTGTGCTGCTATGAACATAGGGGTGCATATATCCTTTCTGATTCGTGTTTCTAGTTTCTTGGGATATATTCCTAGAAGTGGGATTACTGGGTCAAATGGGAGTTGCATTTTTAGTTTTTTGAGGAAACTCCATAATGTTCTCCACAGAGGCTGCTCCAGTCTGCATTCCCACCAGCAGCGCATGAGGGTTCCTTTTTCTCCGCATCCTCGCCAGCACTTGTCCTTTATTGATTTGTTGATGTTAGCCATTCTGACAGGTGTGAGATGGTACCTCATTGTTTTGATTTGCATCTCTCAGATGATTAGTGACTTTGAGCATGTTTTCATATGCCTCTTGGTTTTCCTTCTGTCTTCTTTCAAAAAGTGTCTATTTAGGTCTGTTGCCCATTTTTTGATTGGGTTGTTTATCTTCCTTTTGTTAAGTTGTATGAGTTCCCTGTAAATGTTGGAGATTAAACCCTTATCGTTGATAACATTGGCAAATATGTTCTCCCATGCAGTGGGCTTTCTTGTTGTTTTGTTGATGGTTTCTTTTGCTGTGCAAAAGCTTTTTATTTTGATGTAGTCCCATTTGTTTATTTTCTCTTTAGTTTCCATTGCCCTAAGAGCCATATCAGTGAAGAAATTGCTTTGGCATTTTCATATCAACGTGAAAATGCTGATATCTTGTTAATATGGGATAGAGTGATCTATATAGGACTTTTAGGTCAAGTTGCTAAAGTTGTTCAAGTCTTCCACAATGTCATTGATTTTCTGCTCCCTTGTTCTATAGTGAGAAAAAGTTTGAAAATTTCAACTATGGTTTTGATTTATCAACTGTTTCACTGTTTGTTTTGGTTTTCCTATTTGTTGTTTCTGTCTTTTTACTTTTTACCTACCTTCATTTGGATTTAGTATTATTTATGATTCTTCTTTATCTGCATTACAGGATTATCAGCTATATATTTTGTTTTTATGTTAAAGATTTTTTCTATAGGTTAAAATAGACATCTTTATACTATCATTGTCTATATTCAATAATATTATACTTCTTTATGTATAATATAAATATTTTATGTCAATATACTTTCATACTTCCCTTAGTTTTTAAGCTATTGTTATCATACATTTTATTTCTATAGGTGCTATGATCTCCACATTTTTGTTATTATATTTATTGGTTATGTTTTAAAGAGATTAAAATGAGAAAATATATTTTATGTTTATTTATATTTTATCATTTCTGGTGCCTTTCTTTTTAAAAAAATATATTTTATTGATTTCAGAGAGAGGAAGGGAAAGGGAGAGAGAGAAACATCAATGATGAGAGAAAATCACTGATGGGCTGCCTCCTGCACACCCCACACTGGGGATCGAACCCACAACCCAGGCATATGCCCTCATTGGAAATCAAACCATGACCTCTTGATTCATAGGTTGACACTCAACTACTGAGCCACACTGGCTGGGCTCTGGTGTCTTTCAGTGTGTGTGTGCACACACGTACATATATACACATAGATCTAAATTTCTAACTGGAATCATTTTACATCTGCTTGAAGGAATTCCTTTAACACTTTTTTCTTCAAATATAATAATAATAAATTCTCATTTTTATGTGTCTTAAAAAGTTATTTTACTAGCAATTTAAAAAAATATTTTACTGTTTTGTTTTTCTTTTAGTACTCCAAAGATATCCCTTATTATCTTCTGGCTTTTATAGTTCTTATGAAAGTTCTATTATGGGTATTTTTGCTTCTTTTTTCTCTGGCTATATTTAGTATTTTTGTATATTGCTGGTTTTCATCAAATCATTATATTTCTTGGAATGAGTTTCTTAGTATTTATTATAGTTGGGCCTCAATAAGCTTCTTTAACCTCTGTGTTTATAGTTTTCGTCAAATTTGGAGAATTTTCAGTCAATATGTGTGTGTGTAAAGCAATATTTCTACAGTGTCTAAACTGTTATTGATTTCATCTGATGTAATTTTCACTTCAGATATTGCTTTATTTTTCTCAAAGTTTCCTTTTAAAATATCTTTCCTCTCTCTTCTTATTATGGTTATTTTCCTCTACCTACTTAAACATTTGTGCATGTTTATAATAGCCCTCTTAACATCCTTGGCTGTTAGTTTTACAAGCCTATTATATCTGGATTTGTTTCTATTGATTTATTTTTACCTAGATTTTTGTAATATTTTCCTACTTTTTGCATGTCAGGGAATTTTAATTAGATATTTGCCATTATAGCTTCTATGTTTTCAGTTGTTTTTCTGTATTCTATTAAAGACTTGGATTTTGGGGGTGCTTAGTTAAGTTACTAGAAATATTTGAAATCTTTTAATGCTTACTTTTAACTTTTGTTAAGGAAGATCCAGAGAAGGTTTTAATCTAAGAGTAATGTAGCCTTACTACTAAGGTGAAATTCTTCTGAAAACACTATCCATTTTCATGTGTAAGGTCATTCCAGGAGGGTTGATGGGAGCATGAATTATTTCCAGCCCATTATAGGATCCTGTTTTCATTCTGCATTTCCTTCCTGCTGGCTTTCCCCTCCCCTCTGTTTCTTTCCTTTCATAAATGTACGGGTAACACTCAGCTGAATATTCAAGAGGACTCTTGAAAGACCCCCCCTAAACCTTCGTCTATGCAGTTCCCTCTTTGGTACTCTGTCCACAGTTCTAAGTAGTGTGACCTTTCTGAACTTTGATATCTGTTCAAAGAAATGACATCTACCCTTAATTCAGTAGGAACATTAGATTCTGTATGGTTTCTTTTTCCTGAGGTTAGCCTAGACACACTCTAGGTGTTAAGATTGTAAGATGCTATGGCTTCCTTCTCTCAACTATCATAATCCTGCATAGTCCTGCTTATGTATGTTGTCCAGCTGTCAAATTGTTTAAATGTAGAAGTCAATCTGCTCTTTATTACTTCATCCTACCTGAAGTGGAGGTTTGCTTTAATATTTTGTGAGTTGTTTTTTTTTAAATAAGCAATTCTAATACTTTTTTTATTTATGGAATTTTACATATAGTGTTAACATAGCTTGCTGCACAATCTGCTAAAATTGTTATAATTTTATAAGGGTGTGTTATTCCTCTCTCTATTAAATCTTACGGGGCGTGTGTGTGTGTGTGTGTGTGTGTGTGTGTGTGTGTGCGCGCTGTGTTTTTGTTGTTGTCGTTGCTATAAACATGAAACAACACAAGACATGAAGTCCAGAGATTGTAGACCTTTCTGCTCTAGGTCACCTGGGTTTGGTACCACTCAGTCATATTCTGGCCAGTTGGAAGAGTGAGAAAAAATAATAAATTTAACTAATGAAAGGGAATGAGGAAATATCAAGTTTAGAAAGAAAAGATATAAGTAAAGCTAATGTACTGTAGTTAATGAAAGGCAGAAAATGAATTTGTGTCCTTCACATTTCCTACCACAATCCCTTGTGTTTAACATTAGGTTAAATTGAGTGGAAAACATTAAAAAAATTAATGTACCTATGATCTTGTGATGTTTGTGGCAAGAGCTCCAGGTATCCTTATTTTTAATAAGCACTTCAAAATGGAGATGATAATGGTGTCTTACTATTGTTACTAAAGTCCAGAGAACAAGGTGGTGGGATCCAAGATGATATCTAAATGGTAGGCATGCAGGGTCTATATAGACCATGGTAAAAATATTGGCTTGTAGCCTGATACCAAACTTCTAGGAATTTCTATATAGAGAAAAGACTAAAATGATGATAAAATTTTAATTACTAAAGAAGCAGCAGTCATTAACTTAGGCCAAGAAAGAAGAGTTTGGTACTTTATGTCTAAAACAGTGATATTTTTGTGTGTGTGAATATACATAATTATTAAGTAACCTTGCTTTTTCTCATTTTATAATGATCTCCTGTAACCTTCTCTGGGGTTGGTTTTTATAAAGTTGTTTGTATTTAATAGGAGAATAGCCTGGCTAACTGTGAGTGCCAGGCCAGCTTCTGAATATCAGAGATGCTCTTTTTCTTGCCAGTATGAAAAGCTCTAGTGCAGTTGGAGATATGAGAGAATGTTCAAAGATGGAAATATAAATTTGAGATTAATCAATATGTGGTTGGAACTTTCAGATGGGTCCCTTCCTAGCTTTAGGAAGACGGGGAAGAATAAAAACAAGGCAGGAACTATTGAATGGCATTCTCATTTAAGAAAGAAAAAAGAAGACTAAGGAAAACAGACAATGTGTTATTAGAGCATCACCATTGTAATTTTAATAGTTTTATATTTAAACAAGCTTCTAGGAAAATAATATTATTACTTACTAATGTATTTAAGTCAATGACTATAGCTAATTCAGTGATTAACAGCCCAAATGTCCCTTCAAGAAAATTGAATTCACTCCTTCAACTTCTGACAATACAGCTAAAGAAAGTCTTTAGTTGTTAACCCCTTGAAGTGGTTTTATAGGCTGAAGAAACTCACCTAGCCCAAGGTCAGGAGCCCTTCTTCAGGCAGCCTGTTTTTAGTAACTGATTGACATGGGCATGTAAAAGCCTGCTCCTCTCACCCCATCTCACAACAACTCTGCACATTCATCTCAGGTTTAGAACTATGTGCATTTTGGCTGAAGCCTCTGTTGAGCCTATCAAAGAACAACCTTTCTCTCTGCCCAATTCTGCTTCCTTCCTTTCCCTTCCACGGGGATTGACTTCAAAAACACACCCTAGTCAACTTCTGGTACACTGATCTCTGTGTCAGATTATGCTTCCCAGGGAACCCAAGCTGTCACAATTGGTATAGATGTGATCGGAGAAATCAGAGAAATCAGAGATGGGTACAAGGTCTTAAAGCTGGATGATAAGGACTCACCACCCAGCTAGCAATAATGACCCCATCTATTCATGGTAGGCAGCGCACAAAGAGCCCTGGAACTTAGTACAAGAGCAGTTATTAATATTGCCCCCACTGGAGAACTGCATATTACACCAATAGAAAGAAATGCATCAGAGCAAGGTTTCCCAATTTCAACACTACTGATATTTGGGGCCAGATAATTATTTGTTGTAGAAGACTGCCCTATGCACTGTAGGATGTTTAGCAGGTTACCTGGTCTCTATCTGCTAGATACCGTAGCACACTCTCCCACCCCATGCGTTATGAGTTGTGACAATGAAGAATGTTTCTAGATATTGCCAAATGTCCTTTTCACTTTCATGTCTTTGCTTATTTAAGCCATCAACCTAAATATATCTCCTTCCTATCTATCTTTCAATTCCCTACCGTATCTTTGAATCTTTGGTCCACTGCCAATTCCACCTAATTTCATTTAAGATGTCCAAGATACAATTATTTTTGCCATTCCCATTTTCTCTTAATAGCTCTATATAATCAGAATCAATTATTCTTCACTAGTATGAGTGCAGCCCCACTTTTATTAATGTTCACTTCACTATGTCTGAGTTTTCATATACTTTACTTGCAGGAAATCCAGTACCACAGATTTCTCCTTGGTAAATGTTCCATGAAAAGCGAGGGTGCTTGTATCAGCCTGGGTCATCTCTCACTCTTATGCTACCTGCCAGTGGATTAGGAACTCACCTCCTCTGATGACCCTGGGTTCAGCAGCAGGGCCCCAAGCACAGATTGATTGCCCACACACGGTTCCAGCAGTTCTGGTTATGCAGTAGCTGACTTCTATGGCTTGCTTTCTCAGTTCACTGAAGCAGATGGAGCTTTTGTGACAAGATGATAACAGGTTACCACTTTGTCTGAATGTCTTCCAGCAAAGCTTGGGCAGGTGCCTGGGCACTCTGTCTTCCAAATTACACACACAACTGTTAATCCTCAGGAAACACACATACTGCAAGTGTGTCTGGAACAGAAGTTATTTCCCTACCAGGATTCCCCTAATTCACCACCAACACTCGTCCTTCATCTTTCTCTTGATCTTTCTGCCTGGCACAGACTAGTCATGCCTTTTTCCTGTATAGAGAATTCCCTGCTTTGTTGTCCCACCTTACATTTGACCTCTTCAGGGCTGCCCTAGTACATCAGCCAGGTGTGCGTATCCTTGAAATTTAAGGACTTAACTAATTGTGAAGTTCTCTTATCTATAATATCTATTACAATTGATACTGACTCTGTGTAAAACTCTCACAATACTAAGCATGCTGAGTTGTATATTTTTGGCATTCAATAAAGATATTACATTGTTTATATTAATTAATATTATTAAGTATAACTGTTATTTACATTAATATGTTATTTATTATATTTAGGATATGGACTTATTTACATTAATGTAATGACATACAATATTTTTTTAAGAGCTTAACAAATTTTTAAGATTAACTTAGTAGGACTTTTTTTATAGATTATAAACTGCAACTGATCTTTCAGAGTTTAGGAGTGACTTTTATTGCCAGATATGGAGCGAAATCAAAGTTCCCTGACACCTAGCCCAGGGCTCTTGTGTCTGTACTGGGCATTTCTCTTTTTTAGTATGACCACGTTTAAAGTTATGGTTTCCATCTTTTCTTATACTATGTACTGTTGGAACATTTAGTGATCACATATGACCTTAGCATTCAAATGACAAACCCTCTATTCATATTTAGACCAACTAGCATATCCTAAAACTATTATAGACATGAAAAGGAACAAATAATGTGGAAGACATATTTCTGTACAATATTCCACACTACTATGATTTATAAATAGAATATTTCCATCCCTGCCTTGGATTTTCATGACATTCTGTTTACTCTTATAAAATGTTTCTTCATTTTCAATACCTATGTCTCTTGAGAGCAAAGGCCATGGAATAGTCATTATACTGAATACAATGGGTAGTATATAATTTTTTTAGTGTCAATAAGTAAAATTAAATGTGTTACAGAGGCTAGTTGGTGGAGCTTGATTCAATTCTTCTAATTTAAGACAAGATATCGAATAATACTTACTTGAATAAATATCTGTATATAATTACTTTAAAAACTTCCCAGAACAATTTTCAACGGAGAAATAGGAAAGAACATGTAATGATCTAGATATACTGCAAATGTCCTACATAAAGATAACTACTCATAAAGTGAAATACAACCACTTCTGAAAATGCTAGCAAGCAAATTCAACTACCAGTAAATAAGATTTATAATAAAAGAACAACAGCTGTTGGAAACTTTTTATCAATTTTCATCTGTAAAAGTTCACGACCCAAACTCGTTGTTACCCAACTATTTAAGTCTGGCCATAGATGTGAGGCTGTTAATTAGACTTTCCTTTCCCAAGCTATAAAACCATGGAAACCTTGGGTACTTCAATAAGGCTCTATCCTGGAGAAATCATTCTGCCCTTAAGAGAACTCTGAGAAAATTCTGCCACATAAGAAATTTAGAGTTTTTATTATTTTAAAAGGTATTTACCAACCACTGTGCCTGATTAAGGTAAACTCAGTTTTGTTGATAACATGAGATTCTACCTCTCCTTGTAAAAATACTTCACCTGAGAAAGATGATATATATGGAATGATCATAAAAAACAAATTTCAAATCTTTTTTTTTTACCATTTTTTTATTGTTTTAAGTATTACAAATAGTAGTACATATGTCTCCTTTTTTTCCCCCATTGATCTCCCTCCGACCTCCCCTACCCCCCAGTACATGCCTTCACCTGCCCGCCCTCCCCCCGGCCCCAGTGTCTGGTATCCATTGGTTGTGCTTATATGCATGCGTACAAGTCCTTCGGTTGGTCTCTTACAGCCCCCCTCGCCCAACCACCCCTGTCTTCCCAATGTAGTTTGACAGTCTGTTCAATGCTTCTTTGCCTCTGTATCTTTTTCCCACCATTTCTTTCCTTTAAAAAGTTTTGCCTTTGCAGACTAGAAATAAACATATAATAACAAAACAAGATAAAACAAAAAAAAAATGTTTGAGTCCCAATTTCAATGTCCAACAGTTCTGAGTCCCCGTTTCAATGTCTAACAGTTCCTTATGTGTACATGTCAGCAATGATATCTGGATGGTGGGCACATGTTGGCAATGCAGGTCCCACCCTCTCTGGTTTGGACCTAGGTAACCTGCAGCGGTGCACAGCTGCTGACTGCTCGCGTGGCAAGGCGTTGTCAGCATCTTCCATCTCTGGACTGTTTTTTCCTCTTGTTTTAGTGGTTGGAGCACACCTGTCAGTTCCTCTCTGTTGCAGGAATCCATCTGGTCTTGGGGTTGTTTTCTGAAAATATACAAATGTATTCTCGACCACAAGTTAATAAAGGAATCTTTTCTATATAATTGATTTGGGATCCTTTTTATTTTTGTTCAAACAATTTTCCTTTGTCTTATTTAGACACCATGTGTGTTTTTAATGGCCGTCTTGCTGTTAGCATTGCAAATGAAACTTAATTTGGTAAAGTAAAAATTTTCTAGATGTAATTTACTTATAGGATATTTTTCCTTACATGATATTGCCCTACTATCCCCCCCCTTTTTTTATTAATGGAGGTTTTTGTAAATTTTATAATGCAGTCTTGATAACTTTAAATTTAAATTTTTTATTATTATTATTACATGGATTCTATAGTAGTTTTAAGATTGTCAAAGATTTTTGAGAGCTCATGAATTTTTTAAAATTTTTGGCTCCTTTATATGTATGTGCTTTTCATTAGGTCTTCAAAATATTTAATTTCTAAGATCTGAAAAATACCTAATTTAATCCTGGCATTTTATAATTTTATAAGACTGTATCTCTACATTAAAAAAGAATTTGTCCAGAATACCAGAACTTAGATATGGCTTTGACTTCAACCTAGGTCTTTGGTTGACCAGGAAAAGTTCTTCAAATAGAGAAAACAGTCAAGAGAACATATAGCTGCTTCCTTTACAGATGCAAGAAGGGCCATGATATTTAATATGATTGTTGACAAATACATCCTTTATCAGTGTTAGAGGCAGACATGGGAGGCTGCGTTCCTCCGATTTCTGCAGTTTGTCTTAGTCTCATGTTACATGAACTTACTGGTAGTATAATGTATTTCCTGCCTGAGTCTAAAGGAATTAAAGAATTATAAAAGGCAATGCTGAAGGGCAACATCTGCATTCAGATATCTGCCTTTAAATAAATGGAGATTTAAAATAAAACAGATTCCTTTAGAAAAATGTCATAGCTTATAAGTCAGGTTGGTTCATACCTGAGGATATTGTTAAATGTGACACTGTTTTCAACAATGTTTCTCCATGTTGCCATGGTTCCTAGAGAGAACTTCGTAATTCTACCTGCCTTGGGCCTTTGTTCTTTATGGTCTTTGACACTTCTAAATGTCTCTGGTTGACTTTAAACAATATATTTTAAGTTTTATTAATTTGAGAAATAGAAAAAGGAGAAACCAAAATGTTTGTAGAGTCTACTCACTGAAATTGAGACATCTGGACCTATTAAGTAACTTATATTATTATATTATTTATTTAGAAAAGCAAAAATAATAACAAGAAAAACACAAAACAATAAATATTGTATGAATGTTTTCCTCAGAGTATGAAGTTCCTTCTTTCACTAAAGAAAAAGAAAATTGTGGGCAAAGTCATATTCTTTTTTTTACCAAGATTATTTTTCACTTTATTTCAGTGTGTGTATAGAAATCATTGTACCCCTCATAAGGGAATAAGCTGAGACGATGAATATCTATGAGAGAGAAGCCCCTGACAATTTTAGTTCCACAATAAATGCAGACACAGCCTTTCAGAAATAAACATAGAAATTAATAGAAAAGTGAAATTTATTTTACCAGACAGCATGTATTTTCAAGAATTAACTGATTTGTTAGGAATTTACTTTTATTATTTAAAAAAGCAACAATAAAATAAAATCTACCCTGAATCTAATGTACTTAGAAGGTAAAATTAGAGTTTCTCTGAGGTATGATTAACCTATTTAAAGGGTACAAAGCATCATGCCTCTGTCCTCTCTGACTCCCTTTGTTGAGGTCTGCCATTGTTCACCACTGCACATTGCAAAATGACTTCATGAGGCAAGTTTCATTAGCTTCATTTGATGGATAATGTGGAAGATATATATTTGATTCTTCTATGACCAGTTTGTCTGGCTCAGAACCCAAGAGTCAGACTCTATTAGTCTTCTCTTTCCATCCCCCTTCCCTGCTACAACTGACATTATTTAAAAATGGTAAAATTACTTAAAAACAGCTTAACGAGTATATAATTTATTATAGAATTATGTTTGTATTCTTTAGAGAAGGGACTGATTTCAGGCTGCCAATTTTTTGTCATCTGTGCCAGGCTGTGGGGATAGATAGGTGCTGTGTCAGGTTGGCAGTAGCAGGTCATCTGTCTTGGTATCCCTGTAGCAGCCCAGGGAACTGAAAAGCACTGTAAAATTAGGAACAGGAAGCTTGGTTCCTCTGAGACATGGGGAAAATAATTTAATCTCTGGGAAATGGGAATGATAATATCTTTCTTGCATTTCTCCTGGTGCAGTTATGATGGGCATTTAATATAACAAGGATAAAGGCCATTTATAAACTTAAAATACTTTCTAAATAAACTTCAGGCAGTATTATTTTCATGGACATCAGGGATAAAATTAGAATGAGTCAAGGTTGGTATTTAAGCAGCAGGTTCAGGATACCAGTCATTAATTGCGGATAAACACAAGTAGCCCCTGCCAGAGATGCTACAGATCAAAGGACCCATCTTAATGATGGAATTAAAGATGAATTAGAAAGTAAATGACTTAGAAGGAGGAAGAACAACAGATTCTAAGTTTAAATCCCTGCTCTCTGATATCAGCTATGTAGCCTGGAGCAAGTTAATGTCTGCCATTAACACTCTCTAAATGAGGGAGTGGGCAAAATAATTTCTAAACATTTTTAGTTTTCTGACATTGTAACCTCCAGCTTCCACCCCAAATAATTTATGTGCCATAATAGTAAATCGCATAATTTATTTTTATATGTATCTTCTCTCATTTTCTCTTCTGAATTATGTAAATAGTAGTATAAAAACCCAAATATAACATATGGAAAGAGTTTAGTTTGGTGGTCATACATTTAAGTTTCAACAATGCATATTTGTCTTCATTTTAAAGACAATTTATTTAAAGCCCTGAGAGATGAACTCACTTGCCTAATGGAACAGCTATTAAATGTGTGGGTACCCATTCATTTATATTCTTCTACAATTATTTCTCAGCCAATGACAAAAATTTGTAATAATTAAGTGACCACTATTCAGGTATTTATATAAATGCATGGAAAAACAGTCTCCAAATTGTTAAGTCCAAGTGTTTTATAACCTTGTGTGTGACATTTTAATTTGAAAGAACTTTTGGTTTGCCACTTAAAATCACTTTAGCTTTAGCTATGATGCTCGAGGCCCCTGGTGATTTTGAACAAATAAATTATTCAGGTTTGCAGTGTCAGTTAACTGCCTTTTCCATTGGAAAGAAGGTGCAGAAATAAGAGCTTAGGTTAGCTGAGATCATGTCTCATGAAGTGCATACTGAAGAACAATCATGGGCTTCATTGAATGTCAGGTTTGTTTTCTTTAATGACAGTTCTCAATGGTCAATGGAAAAGCCAGAACACATTGCAAATGAATTTCATCTGTGGTCTTTATGTGAAAAAGCACTGCTATCCATGTTGACAAGCAGGTGAAATTTCAGGAAATCTGTAATGGAAAACTCACATTAAGAGTTCAACAGATTTCTGAGTTAAGTTTTTTTTCTTTCTCCCCTCATCCAAGTTTGCTCTTGTAGGAAGAGAGAATAAGGTTTACAGATAGATGTATTGTGAATGGAATCCCTGCCCTTTCTAGAAAATTTTGTAAATTAATTCTTATCATCCTATTCTTCTTACTAGGCTCCATTGTCTCCCTCCTTATCACTTTCTCTTTTCCAACTCCTTATGTTAATGCTACCTTCATTTGATGAATTACATTTCTGTCATTCAAGCCCTTAAAAGATTTTATTTTCATTCCTAAAGAAGGAGAGCATCCATCCAAGCTTGCTTGATTATTAATATGAAAATTGTCTTGCTCCTATGCTTGGTTTCTAAAGGAAAAGTCTTCTTGCCTATCTGACTACCTTTTCTCACATTGACCTTTCTGTTACAGCTTTATCACTTCTGTCATTAGCAGAGTGTTAACGTGGGTTGGACTTCAAGATACTAAGACTGGTGCCTATATATAAACATAAAATTGCACCTCTTAATTAAATTTAAGCCATTATTAGTCCTAGATTATAGAAGAGTAAATGACTGGCACAGATTTTAAATAATTTTGTTAAGGACATACACTAGATGAAAGACAAAAATGCACATCACATTTAATATTGTTTTTATCATATTAAAATAAATAAAACTACCCTCTCTTACACCTGCACCCACATCTGTATAGGTGATATTCCAGGATTTTTACATACCCTTTCAAAAATTATTTGAAAAAAATACCTGACAAAAAAAATCCCCCAAAAACAATATAACAAAAAAATGTAAAGTACATTTTCCTCCCTTTCCCTAGATATCTATTATCTGTAAGATTTCAGACCAATCCTGGGTGTTGAGCATAAAACTGAGCACCTACAATAGAAAACAGCAGTGTGAATGGGTTGAGGAAAGACTGGATGAAAAATTTACAAATGAAATTCTTGGAGAGAGGAAACTACTTTTTACATTTAAGTTCTGTTGTTGAAGAAGAGAAAGACAACTAAGGAAATCACTTATTCATGAGATGGGCAATTTAAAAAGTATGAGTTTTTAGATATTAAATGACATTTCTCAATACAAATTAAATTGCTATGAAAAAGTTATCATCATATTAATACAGATCGGGCCATTTTGTTGTAAGATAAAAACTAACTCTGGCCATGGGGAGCAGAGGGGAATTTACTTACAGACAAACAAAGAGAAACTGAGGAGTTAGACTGAAGAGCACAAAAACCAGGGCAGCATCAGCAGCCTAGGTAGTAGAAACCGATGAACATTTTTTGTAGAAAACAGAGTCCAATGATAATTCATTTCCAAACTTTTCAGATTCTTGAGCACTCTAATCAAGAGCCAAATTCCAGAGGAAAACATTGAGCCTAGTCTGGGTCATATGCCTACATCCTGACAAAGTAAGAATGGGGCCCGTTGACTGATATTCTCAACAGACTGAACTCTAGGGGGAAACAGTTCTTTCATCAAAGCAAAACGAGATTGCTGTTATTAGCAAAGAAAAGAGAGATGCTAGGTATTTAAAAAATCCTATTATGCTTATAGCTTATACTTTCTATTCCCAGGAACAGATCAATAGCAACCTTATAATTACCTGAAACCAATTATTACTCAGGAGAGTGAAATACCTGTTACTTCTATATCATTAACATCTAACCATGCCTGTATTCAATGGAAATGAATGCATGCATGAATAAATGAACTAATGAATTTTTCAGAACAATCAGGTGCAGCCTACCAGAGAAGAGAGAATTTTTAGTGTAGTGAGTGTATTTAGTTTGACACTGCAAACTAAATTTCCATGGTCATTAAAACCAAATATTGAAACCCTTAGGAGAAAAATTTATTTTCAGAACTTCACAACTTAGTGTACAGGAAAAATATAAAATATCATTGATATTGACATTTTAAATTGTTATTTAGCATAACAATATTTGATGAATAGAGGAAAGATAGTCTTTCTTAAATTTAGATACAAGCTGTGATTTTTGTTGCAGTTGTTAGTGCCTCAAAACTTGCAGGATTAAATTTTTTTAAAAATCCATTTCAACTTCCCCCTACCCTCTTTTGTCATGAGGTTAATTATCAAGTTCAATTTTCAATTGCATAGTCCTACAAACACCATGCAATAGTTTTATAAATGATTATTTTCTGCTTTCCTGTATGACCTGGTGTTTAAGTAAAACTATTCCTCCAAGGACATGTAAATAATCTAGTCATCTAGGTTTTTGTGTGTTTGTTTGTTTGTTTGTTTTGTTGTTGTTTTTTGATATTCACTTCTTTCTGGAAAGACTTATTCTATTATATTTCATTGTCTGCTCAGTAAACTTATGTCTATATCTCATACATCCCTTATATACATCTGGGAGAACTGTATTAAACAAAACATTTAAATGATACCAATTAACTCTTCATGTGGCCTGAGATGCTTCAATACTCCTTTAAGTATGTTTCATCTCCAAAATGAGATTAGAACAATAGGAATTTAAGGTCCTTTGTTACAAATGCCTAAAGGGGAAATCTAAGGATTATTTACTGTGTATTTCTCTGTACAATTGCTCACCAAATTCTCCAAAAAAATATTATCGGTTTGGTTGTGAAAACCTTCAGAAATCCTCTAAAGATACTAGAATTAAATAATTATAGAATATAAGACATAGGAGAAAATTTTTACTTCTTAAAGTTGTAGAAATGCTCTAAAAAGAAATTAGTTTAAAGGAGAAAACATTACTTAATTTACTTCATAACAATTACATATTTCAGCTAATATTTTAGTATCATTTGAATATTTGAATGTCATTTAAATGTCATGCATTATATAATAATACTGTGATACTAATACTATTATTTGTTACATGCTCATACTACTTGCCAAAGCTAAATATTGTTTATAAATAACAAAATGTATGGAATTGATTGGGTTACTTTTTCTCCATAGTTCACATTTTCCTGATTAGAATAGAAAATCAAACCTCAGGAATTATACACCAGCTTTTTTAGTTAACAAAAATTTTAAATGGGCAAAAGACAAATACTATATAAACTCACTTATATGTAATCTAATGAACAAAAATAAACTGAAGAACAGAATAGAACTAGAGGCATGGATACAGACTGATAGATATCAGAGGGGAAGTGGGTGAGGCAGATGCATGAAAGGAGGTGAAGAGATTAGCCAAAGGACATATATGCATAGTCCATGGACAGACAATAGTGTGGTAAGGGCCAAAAGCAGGGGAGGGCGGGGTCTGGGTGAAGGTAGGCAAAGGGGGAGGGGAATATGGAGGACATCTGTAATAATGTCAACAATGAAGATAAAATATATTAAAAAGTAAATAAAATGGGCACAATTTAAAAACTATACTGTCCTTCAGATTGGGGCAGAGGAACTGGATTGTAATTCACCAACTGTGAATCCTGGATTAAATTTCCTTTTTCCCTAATCTTTGGAAAAGAAACATTAAAATCCTATTTGGAACTTTATGCCAGCACATAATTCTTTAAGTATGTACCTCATTTGCTTTATCTATACTATATTCATTATTTTATTTTTTATTTTTAATTTTTTTGAGGTGACATTGGTCAGCATGATCATATAGGTTTCAGGTGTGGGTTTCTATGTTACAAGATCTGTATATTGCACTGTGTGCCCACTACCCAATATCCAAACTATGTTTTAGACAGATATAGAAGTGAAATAACATAAAGTCTGGGTTTAGCTTCAAAATAATGAAGACAGGAGAAGATTTGGAGTCAACACAGTCCTCCGATTTTGGACCACAATTAGTCTAAATCCTTACAGCTAGGAACATGAAGATATGTATTAAATTATTATGCAAAAATCCCTTTCTTGGGTTCTCACTGAGGAGAAGTGGGAAATTAATTTAGTTATGCATGTATATTCTAACACAGGCATACTGACCAAATTTTAAAAGTGAGTAACTGACTCACAGGGATTACGAAGACTACTAGAATCCTCACCCAACTGTCTATAAAACTAACCTTGCAGATAGAAAGGGGAAAAACAATGATTCCAGAAACAAAGCATAAAAGGAGTGGAAATGGCAACATTTTGGAGGAATATCTTAAAACTTAGATGCCATTACATAAATGTCATGTGTCCTTTAACTTCTAAACTAAAAGAGCACCGATACAATTTTGGGTAAATCCCACTCATATCACCTAAATCAGTGGTCGGCAAACTCATTAGTCAACAGAGCAGCAAACCACGATTCATGAGTCGCATGTGGCTCACAAACCGCAGTTTGCCGACCACTGACTAAATAATGGACATGAAGTTTAATTTTACTAGTATATAGCTCTGAGTTTAGTTATTGGATTCTTGCCACTTATCTAGCTGTTGAATACCTTTGGGAAAGTTACTTCATCTCCATAAGCTCCTTTTTCTTTAGCTGTCAAATATGGAGAATATTTGTTTTGACTTTCCTCGGAGTTTTGATATAAGAATTAAACCAGAGAATGCATGTATGTACATCAGTATCATATTGTTTTATTATTACTAAATATGGTAAGGCTAACCAAGACAGCTGGCATTGAAAATACAGTTTGTCATATTTACAGATGCTAATAGAAAGAATACACCATGCTACTCAGGCAGAGGGAGATGGCCATGTGCACCAGGGTGGGTCAGGAGGCTGAGACAAAAGGAAAATTGTGGACAAGAGACTTTATTGTGGTTTCCATGGAAAGGAGCAGGCAAGGCAGATTAAACTGGTTTAGAGTTGGTTAATCTTAATAATTTCAGTGGTCTCTGTGGCATAGGATATATTTTTTATCGATTTTAGAGAGGGGAGAGAGGAGGGAGGAGAGAGAGAGAGACAAACATTGATGTGAGAGAGAAATCCACAACCTTTCTGTGTATGGAACAATGCTCCAACCAAGCGTGCCACCTGGCTACTGCTATGACATAAAATTTTTAATATAATAAAAAGAAGGTCAAAACTCTTGAAAAGATAAATAATGAGCAAAACACCTTATTATGTTATAAATGTTACAAAAAGTATTGATATTTGAAAATTACCAGATGCTGACCTAGGGATGTCCCACTTTTTAGTATGTGGTATAAATTATGGGCAAATGACCCCTCTTTCTCTCTCTCTCTCCTTCTCTCTCTCTCTCCCTCTCTCTCCCTCTCTCTCTTTCTCTCTCTCTCACACACACAAATGACCTCTCTTTCTCTCTCTCTTTCTTTTCTCTGTCTCTACCTCTCTCTAAGAAGAAATTTGTGTGATTCTGAAATGCATTTAAAGTGAAGTTATGGTGAATATCTCGAGTCTTATATATGTATTATTGACTTATACAAAATTTGGGGTGGATCAGGGGGAGAAGGGAGCATCAGTAGATTTTTATTGGATGTGATTGTTAAAAGAGAGTAGTCAAAATCATATAAAATTTTACACATATAAAATAATGGAGATGTCATTGACCATGATGGAAAACTGAGAAGTAACATGTTTATGAGAGGAGGAAATCAAATTTTGGTTCAGATCAACTTAGTGTGAAGTCACTAGAAATCTTCAAATAAAGATGTCCAGAAAGTGTAGGTTTGAGCATTGGATTGAGATTTTGCTCAGAAGTCAGAGCATTTGAACAATTATTACTTAAGAAAAAATTAGTAAAAAATTTCCCCTGAGAAAAATAAATATTGATTTACTTCATTTCTATCTTCATATTTTTAAAAGGTGAAATTTACCATTCTTAAAAGGCTTCTTGAATACCCAGCATCAAACATTATAAGGACTAATATTTTATTACCCAATTTTTAAGCAACTTTAAAAATTTGTTCACAAATCAGCACAAAATTGCCAGCTTATTAGCATATATTACCTTATACCAAAAAGAGAACATATCTAAAGATATGAAACTTTTTCAAATATATTTATCTTACTTCTATAACCCAGGGAGATTATGAAATAGCTACCCTGATGTGCTTTATGAAATAAAGATGGTCTAGCATTAAGTAAAACCTGTTTTTTACTAATTTGATTCATTCAGTGTAGACCCCTGACATCCTTTCATTCTTAATATTGGTAAAAATGCTAATAAGGACAATTGACATTTGATTTCCTAATTTGAGTTCACATTTTGCTCATGAATTCCATAAAGTATTTCCCTTTCTTTATTGTTGACCATACATGAATATTGTATATTCATGAAATTTTTAATAAAACTTAACTTTAAAAATGTACCACAAAAGAGAAACAGCTGTAAATGCCAAGGTTTGCACTGACTAATATAACGGTAGTCTATAATCACTGACTCCAATCTACCCCCAAACAAATTACACTGTGACAAAAACTGTCTGCAAAAGAAAAGTCAAATGAATATAATATTGGAATCAGCTTCAGTAGAGTGATCCAACAGTCACTAAAGATTAAAATGGGATCCGACAAAAAGGCAAGATACGAGTCCTGGATCCAGAGTGCAGAGGTTTATTGCAAATGCTGAGCTGGAATCCTGGCCTGGAAAGGGGATGTCCAGGGGAAGCCACACTGGTATTGGAAAGCAGGCTTTTGCCCATAAAGGTTAGTGATGTTGAAACCTCAAAAACCTCGGAGGTTCAAACTGGGTAAGTCAGTATTTCAGAGTGGCAGGGTGGGGTGACTATCTTGGTTCTGCTGAGTAGCTGAGAACTCGCATACTGGAGCGAGGCATTTGGGGTTCTGTTCCCAGCCCTGGCTCTCACTCTCCCAATAAATCAGTGTTAGCCACTTAATGTTCCCTGTCCCAGTTTTCTTCTAAGTATAATCAGATGAATACATTTACCACAGAGTGAATTTACTAGGATGTTACCAGTTAGTGTTTTAAAATAGAAGAGAATAAAATAGAGCAGAACAGAAATTATAGAGCTATAAGAGATTTTACAGATCCACTAATCCAATCCTTTCAACACTATGACTTAGAAGAGACATACCCCAAATCACACGTCTAGTTAGTGCTTTGAGAGCTTCTCTCTTTCAGCTTGGAATTATAGGCTGAATATGTCCCTTGACTGTTTGTCATATCTGGGGCTGTACATATAGGTATTGCTTTATGGAGGACTAAAATTATGATGTAGATAGATATTTAGTGAAAAACATTAATGACACATAGCTTAATGAAAAAAATTATAAAACTATATGTGCAACACAAACCTGTTTTTATTAAATTTAAATATATATGCACATACCTCAAATCCAGGAGAAACTTTTCCCTCGTTAGCTTATTAGAGCACTAAGTCATCTTCAAAATGGTTAATCAACTTCTCCTCCTGAAAACATTCTGTTCCTTTGGCTTCTAAACCTTACAAATTTCTAATTTTCTTTTTTTTTTTTCTGGCTATTTCTCCTTAGTCTTATATGATGGCTTATCTTCCTTTATTGAACTATAAAAGTTTCCCCAGGATCTGTCCTTACCCTTCCTCTTCTCTACATCCTCCAACTAGAACAATGTCACGTGTCCACTCCTTTGGCTTCTGGGAACACCTGTTTTCTAATGGGCACCTAATCCATACCATTAAGCCACACCTCTCTTTAAGGTTCCAGGCCATTTCTGTCAACTTCACATCTACATTTAGGTGTTTCAGAGGCACCTCAAACTCAATAGGTTTTCAAAACCAACTCATGATCTTCCTCTCCCTCCAGCAATATTTACTCTTTATTCAGTGCTGCTCAATGCCTTCTACCCAGATGATTAAGGCAAAAGCTGCTTTTTATCTTTGACTCCTTCCATCCCCTTTCCTCCCAAACTAGTTTCACCAGTTAACGTTATCTCCAAGGTAGGTCTCAATGCATTCATCTCTCTCCATTTTTAGTGTCCATAACTCAAATTAAACTATTGCTATTGTTTACATGTAATAGACTCTGACATAGCTTTCTTCACCCACTCTTATTTTTCTCCAATACATTTTATAGATTGCTGTCAGCTAGATCTTTTCAAAAGTAATATTTAATAATTTCTCTCTCCCACTAAATATCTCCAAAGAGCTTTTCATTGCTTGTATGGTAAAAAAAAGAATCCTTAACACCATCTCAAGACCTTGCCTTGTTGATTTCCTACTTACTTTTCTAGTCCCATTTGGAGATAGTCAATTTTATAAAACTATAACAGTAGATGAGAATTATTATTCCTGTTTTACAGCTGATAAAATGATTCTCTGAAAATTTAAATCATTTTCTTATTGTTAAATGCTTATAATTTAGGGGAGCCAAGATTCTGACCTAATCAAGTTGGTCCCTCTCCTCTTTTTCAGAATACAACCTTATCTCTATAGATCCAAATTTATTTAAAGTTATACTTAAGTCACAAGAGAGGATACTGTTAAAATCAAACAAGTATTTCACATTGAGAAACATGTTTCCAGAAATAAGACAAATTTTCACTAAAATAAAATATAAATTATGGGTTTTTAATGCCAAATGTAATAATAATAATAATAGCCAAATGTATTGAGCACTTACTCAGTATAAGTACTTTACACTCCTTAATTCATTTATGCCCCATAAGAACTTAATGAGGCCTGTGATATTATTATCCCATTTGACAAATACCTAACCTGAGGCATGGAAAGATGAAGCGTTCCCTATGGAGTAAGTAGAGAAGTTAAGGTTTAAAACCAGGCTATCTATTCCAGAGCTTATTTTCTCCTAAAACTCCTTTAAAGTATTCATATTAATATCATCTCAATTTTTAAAATGACTAAAGATGGGCAGGAGGATTCACACAGTAGAATAAAATCCAAGCCTTTCCCTCACTTTCCAGATTAATCATCATGGTATTGCCTCCCACTGACACATGATGCCTCTCACAAATCCTGAACCCCCTCTGCATTTCTCAGACTATGTGCACATCTACCTTGTTCTGCATATGTATTACTACATCATTTTTCTTATTCAAAAACTTAATTAGCCTTAGAAATAGATAGCACATTATAAAGAGTCACTAAATAAATGTGTGTTACATTGAGTTGGTCCCCAAAGATAAGAAATCCAAATTTCTTTAATCATACTGTTTGATGTCCTATGATAAATAGCTGAAAATCCCCATCAACACTTAAACTTTTGCCATAAAAATTAATTGAGACAATGATCAATACCTATCAGTTGAAAGAAAACTAACAAAAATATTACATAAAGACTTGAATTGAAAAAAACAACTTATATTATGTAGAAAGTTCAGAAACAAAACCAAAAAAAACCCCTATACAACCGATATTCAGAGTTAATGTGTATGCATGCAAAACTGATATCTAAAATCCACATATAAAAATGAACCTTGAATTTTATAGTTAAAGCTATCATGCTACCCTTACTCATGATATTTCTTGTATTTTTTTTTCCTAATTTAAAGATGCTGTAAATAATTTTTTTCCTGTCTTACATGACAAGGATTTACCATAATTTTGTTTTATTGGTGTTTTTTCCATTTGGCATTTTAGAAGGGAAAGAAGCTTACATTTGACTATTTAATATATAACACTATATTTGGTGTCTAATTCGATAATAAATCTGATTTTGGGCTCTTTGTACAGTAAGAGACTTCCCTAGTATAGGAGTCAGACACTAATCACACATAGCCTTTTAGGAGCTCTGTGGAGGCTGAGAGAATGTCTTATGAACAAGCAGGGTGTGGTTAGAAGAGCCCTGGGCAAGGAATAAAGATGCTTGCCTTCTATGCTCAATCACTCAACATCTTAGGGCAATTATCTCCTCAATTATTAATTGGAGGGTTTGTAATACGTGACTTCAAAGGATTCTTTTTCCTTTCTTAAGTTCTATGATTCCAGGTGAAGTGGAAAAATTTTACAGAGCTAAACCCTTCAGCACTTATCTCTGTATTGTTTGACAAGGAATGTAGGAAATCCAATGAAACTAAAATTCCAGTTGGAAAGCCAGAATGCTAACAAAAACTTTGACACTAGTCATTTCATTACAAGGTGTTATTATAACTTGTGTTTCAGTGCATCAGCAGTTTATACAGACATGGCAAGCACATGGACATGGCAGGAGCCCATAGCATTAATAAGGACATATATCCAAGCTATGAAGTATGCAAAGAAAAGCTTTTATTCCTTTTTAGAACTGTGAAGGATCTGGAAGGGAGCTCTGAATTCCTTAACAGAGGTTCTGAGGTGGAAAATGGTTTCAGTCAAATCCCTTAGAAAGGAAAACAAATTTTACTTTCCCTCAGGGGGACCTATGACAGCCGAGTTCTAAAGATGACTTCAGTCCAGAGTCCAATATTTGTGACCCAATAAAGCCAAGAAAAGGTCCTCTACTCAAAGCTGCAAGAAGAAGGAAAATAAAAAACCCAAAGTCAAACATGACCATCCAGCTGGCACATGTGCCCGGGCCACAATTGGCTTTGGCACATCTTCATCCTCGAGGTCTCCAATGGCTCTGAGGCACTCACCACAAGAAAATCATGGGTTTTAAAATACAAGAATTAAAGAACACATTGATGTAATTTTGGTGCAGGAGCATTTAGAGAAATGTGTTTGTCTTTGAAGGCTGGCTAACCTTGGGAATGCTTCAGACCTGTAATGGGACTATTTGCCTGGGAGTTAGTTCTACTGTCCCTGGAGAGATTTGCAATATTAATTATGCCCAGAGTGTGGCTTTGAGTCTTTGCCCTTCCCACTGACCTAGGCCCAAGAGGAGCAATCTATATCCAAATTTCTTTCTAAAATCAGAAGTATCTTTATGCATATGAACCAGTCACCTAGAATATTAGAATAACCAGAAAATGAAACTAGTTCTTGAATTTTCTTGGAAGAATTTATCTCCAGTGATTATATAATCTTTGCTTGATTGAACCTTTATAACAGACATCTTAAGTTCATGTATAAGAGAGTCAAATTTCTCTCTCTTAATTCCACCTATCCATTCTTGTTCTCCTGGGGCACAAGGATTAATCCATCCTCTTTACTACACGTCTTCCCCCTATCTCTTTTTCAGAGTATATATTTCAATGATTTCATCTAACTGTATGGGTTCAAGTACTTCACCATCTTAATCATTCTTTCCTGTATTTGCCCAGCTTAACTTTTATATTTTTTTAAATTCTTACTGTAATTTTAAAAAAAACCCTTTTGTCTAGGTTGCATTGAAATACTCCTATCAATAAATAAGAATTTTGATGCCCTAAAAAATGGGTTTGCCCATATAATTCTGGCTTATTTTTAAGTTTTAGGACTAATTTCTAAGTAAAAAGAATATCACTCATCTAATCTTAGTTATGACAGTCTTCTCTCCAGTTGCTATCCTATGTCACCATACAAATGAGCCTTTAGAAATCTAAAATCTACATAATTCATTATATTATGGGACACATTTAAGAGATAAATTATAATAAATGTTCAATCTAAAATTTGAGCCCTAGTACCTTAAGTTCAGACTAATGTTTCATTAGATGAGAATTTAGATATCAACAGGTCTCTCCTCTTCTGTTTAAAGAAGGGGAGTCAGAGCCTTAGAGGAGTAAGTGGCTTGCCTACAACCTCACGTCATTGGGGCAACTAGGATTCTTTATCCAATCCAAACTTCTTCTCTTGGACCTTTTATATCCAATCTGCCATTAATTTTAATTAGATTCAAATGTCCCTTTAGTTTGTTAATCAACTTACCCTATATCCTGTACAGAAAATAGAACATAACAAACCATAAAATACATTTTATGTTTTATTAATGAACATGACAACCCTATATAATAAAAGGCTAATATGCAAATAGACCGAATGGCAGAATGACCGGTCACTATGACGTGCACTGATCACCTGGTGGCAGATGCTTAATGCAGGAACTTCCCCCAGGTGGTTAGTGTGCCCCCACAGGGGGAACACTGCTCAGCCAGAAGCTGGGCTCACGGCTGGTGAGCGCAGCAGTGGTGGCGGGAGCCTCTCTCACCTCCACAGCAGTGCTAAGGACCCTTCAGGGGATGTCTGCCTGCTGGCTTCTAAGCCGGCAGGCAGACATCCCCTGAGGGGTCCTGGACTGTGAGAGGGCACAGGCCAGGCTGAGGGACACCCTGCCTCAGTGCACGATTGTTGTGCACTGGGCCTCTAGTATCAATATAAGTAGAATGTTACAAGAAATAGCATATATGATATTAATTTATGGGCAGAATCCTATTATAAGAAATAGCATATATACTAATGACACATATAGAAAAAATCAATTCATGCCCATGTCAAGAAAATCTGCCTTTGAAAGGGCACTTTAATGATTAGTCTTATATACTGAATTATGTTTATGGATGCTAGTTATCTAGACTGTTATTTTTTAATATGTTATTGATTTTTAGAGAGACAGGGGAAGGGAGAGGGATAGAGAGATAGAGACATCAATAAGACAGAAACATCATTGATCCACTGCCTCCTGCACATCCCCTACTGGGGGATTGAGCCCGCAACCCCAGCATATATCCTGACAGGGAATTGAATCTCGGGTCTCTTGGTTCCTGGGTCAATGCTCAACCACTGAGCCTCACCAGCCTGGCACTAGTGACCTAGTTTAAAACTAGTTTACTAGTTACTACTTATGTTTCTTATTGCACACCAGGAACTTCTCCTTTAGTTAATTGGGCTGCCCAATTAACAGGTCAAAACTTGTGGCTTAAATAATGATCTTTTTTTTTCTCTGCTGGTCAGAAACTTGGGCATCCTCACTGAGATAGTATATCTCTTCCATATGGTGGTAGATAGGTCTTCCTTCAGTTCCATTCAGCTAGGTGCTCAACTCAGGTGGAATGTTCAAGATTGCCTCACTTACATGCCTAACTTCTCAGCTGGGATGACCTGAATGGCTGGGGATGGCAGAGGTGACTGGGCCTCCCTTTCTTCTTAAAGTGTAAGCTGGGCTTTCATATACAGCTAAGGCCTAAGTTCTTTCAATTTATTGATTAAGGTATTACATATGTGTCCTTATTCCCCCATTACCCCCCACCTCCCATTCATGACCCCACCCCCCTGTTGTCTATGTCCATTGGTTTTGGCTTATATGCATGCATATAAGTCCTTTGGTTGATCTCTTCCCCTTACCCCCTCCCTCCCCTACCTTCCCTGAGGTTTCACATTCTGATTGATGTTTCTCTCTCTCTGGATCTATTTTTGTTCATCAGTTTATGTTGTTCATTATATTCCATAATTGAATGAGATCATATGATATTTAGCTTTCTCTGACTGGCTTATATCACTTAGCATAATGCTCTCAAGTTCTATCCATGCTGTTGCAAATGGTAAGAACTCCTTCTTTTTTACCACAGCGTAGTATTCCATTGTGTAGATGTACCACTGTTTTTTTAATCCACTCATCTGCTGATGGACACTTAGGCTGTTTCCAGATCTTAGCTATTGTAAATTGTGCTGCTATGAACAAAGGGGTGCATATATCCTTTCTGATTGGTGTTTCTAGTTTCTTGGGATATATTCCTAGAAGTGGGATCACTGGGTCAAATGGGAGTTCTATTTTCAGTTTTTTGAGGAAACATCATACTGTTCTCTACAATGGCTGCACCAGTCTGCATTCCTACCAGCAGTGCACAAGGGTTCCTTTTTCTCTGCATCCTCACCAGCACTTGCCATTTGTTGATTTGTTGATGATAGCCATTCTGACAGGTGTGAGATGATACCCCACTGTCATTTTGATATCCATCCCTCAGATGATTAGTGACTTTGAGCATGTTTTCATATGTCTGTTGGCCTTCCTTATGTCTTCTTTACAAAAGTACCTATTTAGGTCTGTTTGATTGGGTTGTTTATCTTTCTTTTGTTAAGCTGTATGAGTTCCCTGTAAATGCTGGAGATTAAAACCTTATCATTGATAACATTGGTAAATATGTTCTCCCACGCAGTGGGCTTTCTTATTGTTTTATTGATGGTCTCCTTTGCTGTGCAAAAGCTTTTTATTTTGATGTAGTCCCATTTGTTTATTTTCTCTTTAGTATCCTTTGCCCTGGGAGCCATATCAGTGAAGAAATTGCTTTGGCATATGTCAGATATTTTTCTGGCAGTGGATTCCTCTAGTATTTTTATGGTTTCTTCCTTGATCCATTTTGAGTTTATTTTTGTGTATGGTGTAAGTTGGTGGTCTAGTTTCATTTTTTTTGCATGTATCTGTCCAATTTTCCCAACACAATTTATTGAAGAGACTGTCTTGACTCCAGTGTATGTTCATGCCTCCTTTGTCAAATATTAATTGAGCATAGTGGTTTGGGTAGATATCTGGATTCTCCATTCTATTCCATTGATCTATATGTCTGTTCTTGTGCCAGTACCAGGCAGTTTTGAGAACAGTGGCTTTGTAATACAGCTTGAAATCTGGTATTGAGATCCCACCTACTTTGTTCTTCTTTCTCAGGATTGCTGTGGCTATTTGGGGTCTTTTTTATTCCAGATGAATTTTTGGAGAATTCTTTCTAGGTGTGTGAAATATGCCGTTGGTATTTTAATGGGGAGTGCATTGAATCTAAGATTGCTTTGGGTAGTCTGTATATTTTAATGAGGTTGATTCTCCCAATCCATGAACATGGTATGTTCTTCCATCTGTTTATGTCTTCCTCTATCTCTTTCTTCAGTGTCCAGTAGTTTTCCACGTATAGGTCTTTTACCTCCTTAGTTAAGTTTATTCCTAGGTATCTTAATTTTTTTGGTGCTATGGTAAATGGGATTGCTTTTTTAGTCTCTCTTTCTGTAAGTTCACTATTGGTGTATAGAAATGCCATAGATTTCTTGGCCTTAATTTTGTATTCTGCTACATTGCCGAATTCATTTATTAAGTCTATTATTTTTTTGATGGAGTCTTTTGGGTTTTTATGTACAATAATGACAGCTTTACTTCTTCTTTTCCAATTTGGGTGCCTTTTATTTCTTCTTCTTGTCTAATTGCAATGGCTAATACTTCCAGTACTATGTCAAACAGGAGTGGTGAGAGTGGGCATCCCTGTCTTATTCCTGTTCTTAGAGGAAATGGTTTTAGTTTTTGCCCATTGAGTATGATGTTAGCTGTGGGTTTATCATATATCGCTTTTATTATGTTGAGGTATGATCCTTCTATTCCCACCTTGCTGAGAGTTTTTATCAAGAAAGGGTGTTGGATTTTGTCAAATGATTTTTCTGAATCAAGTGATAAGACTATGTGATTTTTATCTCTCAATTTGTTTATGTGATGTATCATGTTTATTGATTTGCGGATATTGTATCATCCTTGCATTCCTGGGATAAATCCTATTTGGTCATGGTGTATGATCTTTCTGATGTACTGCTGGATCCGATTTGCTAGAATTTTGTTGAGGATTTTGGTATCTATGTTCATGAGGGATATTGGCCTGTAATTCTCTTTCATTGTGTTGTCTTTATCTGGTTTTGGTATTAGAGTGATGCTGGCTTCATAGAATGAGTTTGAAAGTGTTCCTTCCTCTTGAATTTTTTGGAATAGTCTGAGGAGGATAGGTTTTAGTTCTTCTTTGAATGTTTGGTAAAACTCCCCTGTGAAGCTGTCTGGCCCCGGGCTTTTGTTTGCTGGAAACTTTTTGATGACTGCTTCAATTTCTTCCAGTCTTTGGCCTATTGAGATGTTTAGATTCTTCCTGATTGAGTTTTGGAAGGTTACGTTTTTCTATGAATATGTTCATTTCCTCCAGGTTGTCCAGTTTGTTGGAATAGAGTTGTTCATAGGGTTTTTTTTTTTTTTTTAACAATCCTTTGTATTTTGGTGGGGTCTGTTGTCATTTAACCTCTTTCATTTTTGATTTTATTTATTTGGGTCCTCTCTCTTTGCTTCTTGGTGAGCCTGCTTAGAGGTTCATCAATCTTGTTTATCCTTTCAAAGAACCAGCTCTTGGTTTTGTTGATTTTTTGTATTTTTTTTTTTTTTTTTGGTCTCAATGTCATTTATCTCTGCTCTGATCTTTATTATTTCCTTCCTTCTTGCTTACACTGGGCTTTTCCTGTTGCTCTCTTTCTAACTCTTTGAGTTGTAGAGTTGGGTAATTTATTACCATTGTTTCTTGTTTTTTGCAGTAAGCTTGTAGAGCTATGAACTTCCCTCTCAAGAATGCTTTTGCTGTGTCCCATAGATTTTGGATTGTTGTGTTTTCATTGTCATTTGTTGCCATGATGTTTTTTATTTCTTCCTTGATTCTCTGGTAACCCAGTCATTGTTTAATAGCATGCTGGTTAGTCTCCATGTGTTTGATTTTTTTGGATTGTTTTTATTGTAGTTGATTTCCAGTTTTATGCCACTGTGGTCTGAGAAGATGCTTGATATGATTTCTATCTTCTTGAATTTGAAGAAACTTTGCCTATGACCTAACATATGGTCTATCTTTGAAAATGACCCATGTGCACTTGAGAAGAATGTATATTCTGCGGCTTTGGGGTGAAATGTTCTGAAGATGTCAATTAATTCCATCTGGTCTAGTGAGTCATTTAGGATTGATGTTTCTTTGCTGATTTTTTGTTTAGAGGATTTGTCCATTGGTGATAGTGGGGTATTAAAGTCTCCTACTATGATTGTATTGCTGTCAATCTCTCCTTTGATGTCCTCCAGGAGTTTTTTTTTTTTTTATGTATTTGGGTGCATATATGTTTACCAGAGTTATTTCTTCTTGTTGTATTTCTCCCTTTAGTATTATGAAGTGTCCTTCCTTATCTCTTGTTATGTCCTTCACTTTGAGGTCTAATTTGTCAGACATAAGTATTGCTACCCCAGCTTTTTTTTCATTTCCATTTGCCTGAAAAATCTTTTTCCATCCCTTCACCCTCAGTCTGTGTGCGTCTTTTTTTCTGAAGTAGGTTTCTTGTAGACAGCAGATACATGGGTCATGTTTTCTTATCCAGTCAGTTACCCTATGTCTTTTGATTGGGGCATTTAATCCATTTACATTTAAAGTTATTATTGATAGTTACTTATTTGTCACCATTTTTATTTTTTACCCCTGTGTTCCTTCTTCACTTCCTATTTCTTTTTTTTTTTTTCTTTTACAGCAGACCCTTTAGCATTTCTTGCATTGCCAGTTTGGTGGTAATAAATTCCCTTAGTCCTTTTTTCATCTTTGAAGCTCCTGATTTCACCTTCAATTTTGATTGATAGCCTTGATGGGTACAGTATTCTTGGATTCAGACCCTTCCTTTGCATGACTTCATACATTTCATTCCATTCCCTTCTGGCCTGATGAGTTTCTGTTGAGAAATCAGTTGCTAGTCTGATGGAGGTTCCTTTGTAGATAACTTTCTGTCTCTCTCTGGGTGCTTTTAATATTCTTCTTACTTTGTTGTTGGTGTTTGCCAATTTAATTATAATGTGCCGTGGCGTCAGTCTTTTGGGGTTCATTTTGCTTGGGACTCTCTGAGCTTCTTCGGTTTGTGTGGGTTTTTCTTCCCTATATCAGGGAAGTTTTCTGTCACTATTTCTTCAAACAGGTTTTCTATTCCTTGCTCAATCTCCTCTCCTTTTGGAACCCCTATTATGTAGATGTTGTTTTGTTTTGTGTTGTCCCAAAGTTCCCTTAGGCTCTCCTCCTGCTTTTTAATTTTTTTTCCTAGAAGCTGCTCTACTTGGGTATTTTTTCCTAGCTTGTCTTCTAGCTCACTGATGCGGTCCTCTGATCTTCTAGTTTACTCTTGATGCTTTCTATTGAGTTCTTTACAGCAGCGATGTCATTTTTCATTTCTTCTTGGTTCTTACTCATACTGTCAAATTTGTCTTCCATTCTTTTCAGCCACCTTATGACCATTTCTCTGAATTCTTTCTCTGGGAGGTTGCTTGCCTCCATTTTGTTTACTTCCTTTTCTGGTGATGCCTGCTTTTCTCTCATATGCAGGCTGTTTCTTTATCTCCCCATGGTCTCTCTTCTCCAGGTGTCTAGTTATGTAGTTCTCTCTCTCCTTATCCCAGGCAAAATCTAACCTTTCTGAGGTGGAGTGTAGAGCTCCTCTGAATCTGCATGTTTGCACCAATTGGGGACCAGTGCTCTGGGGCTCGCAGCTGTTTGGTGGGTGCCGCAGTTGTAGATTTTCAGGCTTCCGATATCATCCACTTTCCCCTTCAAGATGGTGTGGTCTCTGTGTCTGATCCTGTGGCTCTGGGAACCCAGCAGCAGTGGGGGGCTGCCCGGTCAGGGGAGCCTTGTCCAACAGTCCCCCACCTTCTCCTGTAGTATAGCTATCCCTTAACTCACCAAAAGACACTCCCTGTGCAACCCTCAGCTGTTCTTTCTATCTGCTCTGGGACAAGGCTTGGGACACATCTATCTATTCCATGGCCATTTTTTTTTTTTCAGGCCTCAGTTCTTTCCCATGTAGCCTCTCTCTCAATTCACATGTGCAACCTCAACATCTTATATTGTGTCTGGGTTCCTCCTGAGCAAAAGAAGAAGACCTAACAATTCTTAAGACTTGGGCTTGGAAGTCTCAAAGGGTCAATTCCGCTAAATTCTATTGGTCAATGAGAGTGGCAACTCTAACTCAGATTCAAAGTGTGGGGAAATAGAATCTATCTTTTAATGGGAGGTATAGTTTATGTGAACAGGGATGGAAAACCCATACAGCAAATTTTTTTGTGTGTGTGTTTTCCATGATTCTGCCTCCAAGATAAAAATATTCTAAAAAAGCTCAACCACCTATATCAAAACTAATAAACACACAAAGAAAATAGTAGACGCAGATACAGGACTAGGGTGTTAGATAGGTGGTTTCTCTTTTTTTATGCTTAAAGGGTAGTTTCAAATCAAATTGTAACTTTCCCATATTACTAAAAGCTGCACTTTATGTCTTTGATGATAGAATGTATAATGATAAACCACCACTAAGAATTCATTTACTCTTTTAAATTAATTTCTGTTTTATTAATTTTGGTAGAATCTCAGTACATTTATAACTATGGAATATATGCATGCCATATATTATTTATTCACTTTTTGGCAATTCTTTGATTGTATGGATTCTGGCAACCTTGCGGTAGGAGTTCAGGTCATCAAGGTTGAAAACATTAATTCCAGGGAAATAAAAGCACTGATATTTAGTTGGTAATTTATTACATAAAGTTAAGATATACCCTTATCAAGGAACTTCATTTCAGAAATTTGATTTCTATCAATATGTCCAATTAATTTAATCAAACTAAAAGAGTTTATTTGAACCCTTACATGCACTTAAGAAACAATTGTGACCTTGGTGCATCTTTAAAAAGTATGAAAAGTTTTCCAAATATAAAATTTTAATTCTCAATTAAAAACATATTTTAATACGTCCTAAAAGACTTGCTGCAACACCCACCAGTTTTAGAACCTTAAAATGCAAGACATTTCATGAACATTTCACTACATAATTATATCATGCTCTTCTTGATGATTTTCAATAGTGGTATCTTATTATATCATGTAGCCACATCATCATGTATTAGTTTAAAAATTATGTTTATAATAATTATTGAAATACTCCTTTAGTGAACATACTTATTCATAAAATTTTGTATATATTCATGTCACATTCTTTTTATACATTCCTATGTCACAGTAAAAGCTATCTTAAAAGTTTGACTTATATAGCCATATTATGCTACAAAACATTAAAACAATTATACTTCTAACAATGTCCATATCCTTAAACCTTTATCAACATTGCATATTGTCATTAATTATTAGTAATTGCTAATTTGTTAAATAAAAAGTAGTTTCTTATTCTTTAAAACTTTTTATTACTAATGGTTTTATTTCTTGAGGTTCCAAGGCATACAATAATATTTTCCAAATGTAGTCATTTGTCATTTAATCACCTCTTATATATATGTTTATTATATACACACGTTTATAGACATACACATTCACACATAAGGCCAAAATTTTAGCAGTAGTTACTTTGGGTCCTCTTTGGTAAATTATGATTTATTATTATTCTATGCTTTTCTATATGCTTTTAAAAATTCTCTATGATAAGATGAACATATAAAAGTATACAATAGAATATTGCTGTTCTTAGAGTTTATTCATCAAGATCATATTACAATGAAATTCTTTGAAGACCTCACACCCCCATATCTCAATAGAATAGGACCCAAGTGAGACCTGTTTATATTCGTTATTAGTTGGATTTAGTAGGCATGGTACACTGTGGCCATGGAAAATAGAAGTACAGACTATTATGACAATGATAATGCTGCATCTCCACTCCAAACTTATATACCTATAATATTGTTCCTGCTAGTTATTTCTAAATAAACATGGTTTTTAAACATGGAAGTTCTTTCATTCTGACACTGTTTCAGCTCTGACATGCCTGGGTTGTAGCTGAGGTGAGCTGGTGCCTTTTCCTTCTCTTGGTTAGTTCTTTATCAAATTTTCTTCTCAACCGGGCATTGGTATCTGCATCCTATAATCAGTTCTGCTCCATCCTTCAGCTGCCAGCTTTCCTTGGCAACTTGCAAACCATTTCCACTTCTCAAGAAAACTTCTTGAATTTCAGTCATAATTTCATCTTGGAAGCTTTAATCCTGCACCACCATTGGGTATATTCTTTACTTCCTCTAATTACCTATAAATGGATCGTTCAGAGTGTAGCTTTTTTTGTGTTAGAATAAATATCACATCTAATATTTGTATCTCTTTCTTATCATCCCCACTAAATGGTGATCTTTTAATTATAGTAAGGGTACTAAACATGCTTTAATCATCTGTCTGATTTATCACGCCCAGCTGTGCTTTGCACAAAGAAGTTACTCAGCATATATTTGGCTGAATAAATGGATAAATAATGTAGCTATGTATCAAAGATTAGATGATCCACCCCAGAAAAAAATGAGCCTCTTGCTCAATCACAATGTATTTTTAGTAAGCTTCAGTGGCTAAAGGAAGGTAATTATTAAAATCAGTTTTATGACAGCAGTGGTATAGAGTACTTTCTGATTTAGGAAAGAAAATCATGATTTCATATTTATGTGAGTCTTGAAAAAGTCACCTACCCTTTCCAGAACTTTTTCCATATCTCTAAAAAGAAAATGATCAAGCCAATCTTCATGACCTCTTGCAGAGGGGACAGTCTTAAATTCCATTTTTAGGTTCCCTTCAGGCTTGACCTAAAATGAACCTGAACATATGGATCATCTCTGCAATCAAATGAGCTTTAGAACCAGGAGCTGGAAATTGGATTTAAAGAGATCCCAGTGGCTCTGTACACTTGAGTCTATGGCAGAATGAAGCTATCTTCTACAGCAGTTGAACTCAAATAACTTTTTTTTAAAATGATCTCCTTACATTCACTCTACTGATGAAATTATCTATTTCAATAATACTCCGTTAAAATGAACATTTCCATAGTACTCTGTCTTGTGAAATGCTGTGTTTTAAAAAGCATGCAAAATAATGTATAAATTAAATTCATTTTCTAATAAAACTGCATTGTAACTTCTGAGATTAAATAATTTTATTACTGATAGTTAATATTTTTGAAGTTAAAGTGTCTTTGATAGCTGGCCTCACTGTTAAATACCTACATATTTTAAAAAAAAGAGGCAAATATATTAAATGTTTTCCTTTGGAGTGATTTCTAAGAGGAAAAAAATTACTGGGAAAGAAATCCTAATTAAACTCTTTAAACTTGAATATTAATATTTCTGATCTCTTTAAAGTAGAAGATATTAGACTATCTATTATAACTCCAACCCAATCTTTTCTATAATACTGAAATAAAAACTTCCATTTGCAGAATTCAGGCAGTATCTGTAGTATTCTTATAATTAATCACTTTTGTCATTTGACTATAAGTTAATTAGATGAAGTTGAAAACTTTTTTTCACATCTATGGCTTTAAATTAGATCATCAAAATTATTTACAGGTAATTATTGTATTCAATTATGACTAGTAACACTAATCTTATGAGAAAACAGAATGCAAGGTTAGAATTTATTTGAAGGACATAATTTCAGGAAAAAATTGTTTAGTGTCCAAAGTAATAATGTTTTTTATTTTTTAAATCTTCATTGTTGAAAGTATTATAGACGTCCCCTTTTTTCACCATTGGCCCCTCCACCGAGTTCCTCCTCCTACCCCCTAACCCAGGCCTTCACCATACTATTGTCTGTGTTCATGGGTTATGCATATACACATACAAGTTCTTTGTATTTTAAATGCAATTAAACTGATTCTCTTACTAGGAAGAATATAATGTGAATTCACTAGTGAGTTTGCCTCTGACAGAACTTTCTTGAACAGTGGAGATAGCTACCACGTTAGAAACACTATGAGGATATATGTTATGTATCAAAAAATCAGCTTGTTTGTTCTTTTTGGTCTCTTGTAACTAACTTCTAGACTTGCTCAAGAATGGCCCCACTTTAGCCTCATACTGTAGAGTGGTATCTCTTTATAAGTGGATCCATGATGAAATAATATGATTGTATCAGAAAGTAAACTAATAAACTCATACTGGTTTCTTCAGCAAGATATCTTAAGGAATAAAGAAAGATGTCAGCTAAAATAAACTGTGTGCTTAGTGATATAATTTACATTCTGTAGAACTTCCTAATCTCATCTTGGACCAGTGCCCATTAGTTCATGGCTTCATTGTTGAGTGCCTCTGCCTTAGAGGTCTTCTGCTGGCTCTTCTCTAGCCATGCCCCTCCCACAGGCTGAAGATTATGAGCAACCTAAGAGACATGCCTAACCAGAACCACACCCCAAATTGTAGACCCTGGATGGTTTGGGCACACAAGAACTTGCAAAATTTTGCCCAAACAACCTAAGCTTACTTGGGTCTCCTCCCACAGTCCTTTCTCCAAAAGATGAACCACACTAGTGTGTGTCTTTTGATAGATATATGAAGAGAATCTGGTTATGTGGGCTGGAGTTTCCACCTTAGTATTGCCCCTGAAAGTATAGGTCAATAGAATTAGGGGTGGGATAGACCGGAGTGGTCTGCTATTGAGGGACCAGGGCCAGTTCTTTATGCATTACCACCTTCCCAACAATTAAATAATTCTAAGCTTCTACCTGGCCTTCTAGTTCACTGTAGGAGGATATTGTCCTATATGATATGTGACTTCCAGTTGTACTGTTTCCCCAGGCCCTGTAAAATGTTAGAGAAAGCTTCCTTCCAGTCTATACTATCACTTTGGAAAAAAACAAAGAAAAATTTAAAATATTCAACTTCAAAAATATTCAATCCCCACCCTTCTAATAGTGTTTGCTTAATTTTTTTTGAAATTTTTAAAATGCAAAAAATAGTATAGTACTAGGGTTTTTAAAATTTGTGTGTATGTGTGTTTATTGATTTTTTTTTAGAGAAAGAGGAAGGGAGAGAGAGACATAGAAACATCAATGAGAGAGAAACATTGATCAGCTGCCTCTTACATACCCCCCACTGGGGACTGAGCCCACAACCCAAGCATGTGCCCCACCTGTGCCCTCTTGGTGTATGGGTCAACACTCAATCATCAAGCCACACAGGCTGGGCAGTACTAGGTGTTTTTTTGTTTTGTTTTGTTTTGTTTTGTTTTCTTTAATAAGTCTTTATTTTCTTAAAGGAAATTCTATTTTCTCATGCTATTCTATTTCTCAGAAAGTTTTTTTCCCTCTGTTAATCCCTAGGGAATTTTATGCATCCTTCAAATAGTTTTCTACCAATACTCACCTTCTCTTCACCTCTCATACCTTTTACTCTCCCAACTTAGTAATAATATCTTTTATCTCCAGAGCTGGCTACATTCCCCAGAATTCTGATTGCTTCCTTTAGTTTCGTTCTCTGTTTTAGAGGACACTATTTACATTTCTATTTCTTTTTTTTAATTTAATTTTTTTATTGTCTAAAGTATTACATGAGTCTCTTTTTTCCCCCATTGACCTCTCTCCAGCTGCTCCCACCCCCGCCCCCAGCACATGCCCTCCCACCCTACTGTCTTTGTCCACTGGTTATGCTCATATGCATGCATACAACTTTACTATTTTTTCCCTTTCATCTCTATCCTGAGTATGCATATATATTCACCTATTTAAGTACATATATTCAGATATATATGTATATGTATACATACATACACATATATATATATATATATATATATATATATAATCTTTAATCTCCCCCCTCCTTGGTTGTAAGTATTTTTTAGGACACTGACTATATCTAATTATCCTGTATTTTCATAGCATCCAATACAGTGACTGTCACAGTTACCTAGCAAATAATTTATGGTATTTAAATAAGTAAAAAATTACTACATAGTAATAAAATAAAATAATATATATTATGCATTTTACAGAGAGAAGACGCTTTGAGGATATTTAAGATTTTAAAGCACATTTTCATAATATAAAAGGACATAGAAATGTCTATAAGAAGTAATAGCATTTCTTCTATACCTTCTATAAAGTTGAATGTCAAAATAAAGATAAAAAAATAAACCTAATAGAGAATCATTATCTTAAAACTCTGGATAGGCCTTAGAATGGGAAAATAATTTTTGATTGGCTTTGTCATTTTTCTTTGTTAAGAGAGGGTGTCTTCATTTTAATTATTTCAACATCTGATGGTTTTTTGCAGTTATCTTTTTTTTATACTTACATTTTGCTTCCCATTTAAACCATTCAATTATTCAGTTTCCATAAAACCCCTAATAACTATTTAAATTATTTTCTGTTCTTGGCTCTTTTCAAAATCATAAATACAGGTTTGAAAACTAAATTTGACTTCTGTACAAATAATTCCCCTCCCTGTGCCCATCCCCACTAATTGCTTAGGAACTGCAATTATATCCATCAATATTATTTATGATAGGCTCAAATCTTATTCCCTAGAAAATGCAAAGTCTACTATAGCTCAGATGAGATTGATGCATTATAACTAGCTTCTCTTCAAGTTAAACTAAAGTGAATTAGAATAAGAGTGAAGGAAACTGCTTTTACATTTTTTAAAAATGTGATTTTTAAGTAGTTCTATTATGCTTTCTTGTTTTTAATACCAAATAGTTAAATATCCTATAGCTAATGTGAAAGCATTTCATGAGCAAATTAAATCAATAATATATTAATTATTTGGACTGTTTTGTTTATTAAATATTATATAGTCAATTTTGCCATAAGTATAGGTATGCTAGTTAGATATAAATTGGTTTTAAATTTTATGCTATATCTACAGTGTCCCTGAAATTGTTATTGTTTTCAAAATTCAGCCTTAAAATATATTACATATTTTTCTCTTGTGTGGACTCAGTTTAATTTCTAATCATTTTAGTCAATTTTTAAGCAAGTGCTTTAAAATATCTATATATCAGAACCAAAAAAAATTCTCCTGAGGGAGTGAGAAATACATTACACACTCTCTGTCTCTCTTTTTCTTTCTCTCTCTCACTCTTTTTTATCTCTCTTCTGACATGCTTTTGGAAATCAGTAAAAATCTATTGAAATAACATTTTCATTATTATAGTAACTAATTTATAGTTTTGTTGCCAAACATAACACATTATATGCACACTAAGGTCTGGCCTCGTCATTAAGATAAGTTTTTCAAATACTGACTATACATATTTTCAACAATAAGTAACATTTATTGTATGCTATCATGAACCAGGTATAGCACTAAATGCTGTATCAATATGATCTTATATAATCACCTACAATAAAGTCATTTCCATTTCCATAGTTTCTAGATCCACAAATTAAGGCTTAGAGAGCTATAAATAACTTCATTATATTACTCAATAATAAGTATATATGTCTACTGATTATAATCTCACAAGGCTGGTAAGTATGTTACTAAAATTGGGACTAGAAATTATTGTGTAATTGCATCTTAAAATATATTCAACTGTATGTCAAAATTAAGTTAATAAGCTAATACTACAGACACTTGCTTTGGGGAATTTCTAAACATTAAAAAAGTATTTATTATTTGTTAGTTCATGAAAATTTTTTACAAAATTTCGCATTTAACTTGTACAAAGGACTGTTTGCAATGACAGATAAAGAATAATATGGACACATGTAATGCCTTAATTAGTAAAAATGAAAAAAATAATAATAGAATTCTAAACCAAAGAAACTAAAAAATTCATATTTTAATTTCAAAGTAGGGGGTGGGTAAATTGTAAGCCATTTACATTGCAGCTAGTCTACAAATAATTGTTTTGTGCTGTTTTCTTAAAAACTCTCGGGAAATTTTTATACCCATAACAACAAGTCTACCTGAGGGCTTAATTGCTTTGGAGCTTTCTAATTTCTGATATAAATCACTCTTCAGTTTTAGCATCTCTTCTCTGTTACAAAATTGAATCAATCTTCTCAGGACCATTTTTATAATAATTTTATATTAGTTCTAAATTTTTCCAGAATCAATTACCTAACTCACATCTGGATTAAATTATAATAAACAAATATTACTGTCTACTTTACATCACTGAGGTGGTATAAAACAAAATGATAACTCAGAGTTACTCTAAAATAGTTGAGAGTTTTAAAATGCTATTTTTCCCATTTTTATTTTGATAGATTAAGATATTATTTAAATTAGAATTATAATAGATTATAGCAATAATTCATTTTATATTGTTATACATTTAGAAAAATTTTAGATAAAACTAACTTCTTTGTTCTGATGAATCAAAAAAGAAAAATAAGAGTTAAAAGCAATGCAAAGCAATTGAAAAGTTTCCCATTCAAAAACCTCCCTACATGATTATTAATAAAAGAATTGAAAGACACTTTTTAAGCACTTATGATAAGTCAGGGTATGTTCTAGGCACTTAGATTTCAGTAGCAAACGTAACAGATGAGATTCCCTTTCTTCAGGGTTCTGTTGGAGGAAATAGACATTTACATAGTAAATGTGTAAGTCTGATTGTATTTAAAATCACTGGACATAGGGCATATACAAGTTCAGCTTTAGTTAATTCTGCCAATGAGTTTTAGAGTAGTTATACCCCTATCAGTAGTGTATTAGAATTCCAGTTGCTCCATATTCTTGCCAGCAGTTAATATTGTCTATCTGTTTTTAGCCATTTTGATCAGTGTGGAGTAGTATTTTATTCTGATTTTAATTTTCATTAACCTGACTACTATTTGAGTACCTTGGCTATTTGGATATCCTGCTGAACAGTGATTATTCAGTATTTTTACCAGGTTAAAATTTTGTCATACAAGTTGCAAATATCTAACTCTGTGGCTTTCCTTTTCATGCTATTAATGTATTTTCATAAAGAGAAATGCTGCATTTTAGTAAAATCCAATTTTTCATTTTATGGTGAGAGCCTTATTGTGTCCTACTTAATTAATCTTTACTTATTCCAGAGTAATAAGATATTCTCCTATTTTCCTATTTAATATGTATTGTTTTATCTTTCACATATATATCTACAATCCATCTATAATCAGTAAATATAAGGTACAGGTCAAAATTATTTCTAGATAGATATCCAATTGGCCCAGCTTCACTTATTGGGGGATCACCTGTCCCCCATTTCCGTGACAGTTTATGCAAAAGCAGATTTATTTAAGAAGGAAAAACTTTCAGCAAGGTTGGTAGGAAAATCCAGTGGAGAGGGGAAAACTGATGATGTTGGAAAGAGAAGACAGAATGTACTGGGATAGGCTACCATAGATGTGAATTGAAGTTCGAATGGAGATGTGACCTTAGCTAGAACCATAGACAGTCATTAATAATAGCAATATTAGTGATAATCATTGGTTACATATATTAGTTACTATGAACCAGGTACTTACTATTCAAAACACACACACACACACACATATCTATATATATTAAGCGGTAATATGCAAATTTGTCCAAGACACCTTAACAATCACAACTGGCTCCAAGCCTTAACAGTCATGACCAGCACAGCTCGGAGCACGCCCCCGTCCCAACAGACACACATGGGTGGGGGTCTGTTCCCAGCGGCTGTGGCGTGTGCGGCTTGGTGAGCAGGCCCCAGCAGACACACAGGAGCCTCTGCACATGAGCTGCAGAGGAAACACCTTTTCTGACTGCTCATTGGCTAAGCTCCCTGTATGCCACTCACAGTGTTCTTGATAACTTGGGTAATAAGAATCCAAGAAGGTGATCTAGGGTTTTTCCACCACACTCCTGGAGGAAAAAATGAAGGTCTGCTGCGGGAGGGGCTAAGAAATGTCATATCCTGCCCTAGCTGGTTTGGCTCAGTGGATAGAGCCTCAGCCTGCCGACCACAGGGTCTGGGTTTGATTCTGATCAAGGGCATGTACCTAGGTTGCAGGTTCCTCCCTGGCCGGGGCCCAGTCAGGGCTCAATCAGAAGGCAACAAATCTAAGTATCCCTCTCACATTGATGTTTCTCTCTTTCCCTCTCTCTTCCATGCTGTCTAAAAATCAATGGAAAAATTTCTTCAGGTGAGGATAAAAAAGAAAGAAAGAAATGTCATATCCTATGAAAGAGACGTCTTGAAAATGCCTAAAGATAGTTGTCATTTTTTCATGGTGAAGGGACTGGAATCCATGTTGATAAAAACACCTTGGCAACTGTGGCGGCCTACAGTGGCAGTAGCAGCGGGGTAATGGGGGTGGCGCCTTCCCCTGATCAGCCCAGTCACATCCCGCAGAGGAAGGCCAGACTGCGGCTCCCTGTGGGGACCGGGCCCAAGCTGTCAGTAGGACATCCCCTGAGGGCTCCTGGACTATGAGAGGGGGCAGGCTGGGCTTAGGGACCCCCACATCCCAGTGCACAAATTTTGTGCACTGGGCCTCTAGTATATATATAGACTCATATACAGAGAGTCCTCGGGTTATGTTGGACTCAACGTATGTCATTTCGTGGTTACGTCACGATCCCCCATTTATTTATAAAAAAAAAAGTTCTGTCATTTTGACGTATGTACATATGTGCTTTATGTTTTTTATTATTTATTTACCACAAGTAAAGGTCAGGAATTGTTATCTTTCTTTTAATTTTTTTTTACTGTTTCACTTCATTACTGCTGTGTATGTGCTCCATGTGAGTGATGTAGGTGTTATGTAGGTGGGTTCCAACTTAGGGAGAAAATTGTGTTATGCCGTGCTCTAGGGAATGGATCTCTGACATAACCCGAGGATCTACTGTATATATAGGCATATATTTTATCTGTACATATATGTGCATTCATATATATATATATACACATACACACACACACACATATATATACACACACATACACACATGTATACATATACATTCCTATACATATATCTATACTAACAAAAGGGTAATATGCTAATTAGACCAGATAAACCAGACGTCTTCCGGATGTCCTTCCAGATAAAGCTGCAGTGGCTGCAAGGGCTGAGGAGGGCCAGCAGCCATGGCGGCCGGCAGTGGCAACCGCAGTGGGGTAATGGGGGCAGCACCTTACCCTGATCGTCCCAGTCGTCTCCCGCAGAGGTGTCAGTAGGACATCCCCTGAGGGCTCCCGGACTGTGAGAGGGGCAGGCCAGGCTGAGGGACCCCCTCAGTGCACGAATTTTCATGCACCGGGCCTCCAGCATATATATAAAAGGCTTAGCAACTGGCCGATGGCCAACTGGCCGCTAGGTATGACATGCACTAACCACCAGGGGATAGAAGCTCAATACAGGAGCTGCTGAGTGACAGCAACTTTGCAAACGCCCTGCTCGCACTCTGAGACCCCTTGAGGGATGTCAGAAAGCTGGTTTCAGCTCGATTCCCCAGGCCAGGCTGAGGGACCCCCTCTGCTAAAGGAACCCCACTCACTCCAGAGACTCCCTTTGAGCTGTGGCACTGCCCCAGGTATGGCCAGCTGGGGAGGGACTACAGGAGGTTGTCTCTAGGGTGTGTCTGGCCATTCTCGCCCAGTCCCACCTAATTGGCCCCCTTCTAATTAATTTCCTTTCAATGTGCACAAATCCATGCACTAGGCCACTAATATTTGTATAAAACAATGAATTTTATTTTCTAGTGAAATACATATATATTTTAATGTACATATATAGTATTGTTAGAAAATATATCTATGAAAATGAAATTAGTTTACATATTCTATACTAAATTTACTTAAAAATGTTATGATATAGATACTGATTTTATACAAGAAGTAGCAGAAACAGAGAGTACTTAAGTAACTTGGCCAAAAGTAGTGAAGCTGGGCCTTAAATATAGGCAGACATATCCAAAATCTGTAAACTATCATGCTGTGTTCATCACTGCATTTTTAGTCAGATTAGTTACTAATGCATTTTAAAATGTGTATTAAGCACCTAATAACAGGCACTTAAACAAACATCTAATTTATGTATGTCCCATGTTTTGAGGCAGATCTTACTAACGAAGCATAAATTAAAAGAAATTGCCTAATTTCTTATATTGGCTTTCATAAATTTAGCTAAAATTAGTAAGATAAATAAATTTGATCAACCAATTTGAATATGTTTAAAGGGAAAGGAGAACACTCCTCTTTTATCTGAAGCCTGTCACTCACAGAAATACATGCCAATAACAGATTCAGCTTTTAATATTTCACTTTTGGTTGAAGTACTGCTAAGCTCTTAAAATGTGAATTGAAAACCATGGGGTTAATCCAAGCACTACAATGGTTTTCTCTTCAAACACATGCAAAGCTGCTTTGGTGCTACTTGTTTGACCTCATATAATGTTTGGATGGAACATATACATGGTTTTTTAAATAACCATTCTAGTCAAATTGTAGGCCCTCATGTCAGCATAATATTTGTGTGGTTTTGCAGCAGTAAGTCCAAATAAGCTCCTTAGCCCTCTAATCTCTGGAAAGCAAATACAACATAATGCACATTAGGCATTATACTTCTCTGTTGCCCATTAAAACACTGGCATATATCAGAAGTTCAGTGAAATTCAGACCAATGCAATCAGAATGAAATTTGAACTTGTGTTTAATGTCACCTAGGTTTTAATCACTTCCCCTAGATTCCCCTACAATTTCTCTGAGGCTTTCATTTGTATGTCTTTTATAAATATATACATTGGTCCTTGTATGTCATGATTTAAAAATACTATTGTAAATAGAAACTTGTTAAATGTACCATACATAAACCACTAATTTTCAAAGCAGGAAGACAACTTTCCAAGTCAGAGAAAAGCTCAAAGATAAGAATGAGCATGTCACAGCACATTTGGGAAACATGAGACAATAAGCTTAGCTGGTGCAATGGGTAGTTGTTAAAAAGTAGTAAATTAGGAGGGGAAAAGTAGAACTTGTGTGGAATTGGATTATAAAGCCCTAGAAATTAAGTTGAGGTGTTTAATTAGTTAATTAATTGTAGTAATGCATTGAGAACCTCAGGTACATTGCTATGAATCACATTTGAACAAGATATGATACCTACTCTCAAGTAGTTCTGATTTTATAGAGAAAGAATGCCTAAAAACAGTGTAACATAGTATGATGAGAGCTATAAAAGAGACATGTTTAAATGCAATGAGGACCTATGGGATAGGTTTATTCAATTTTCCTGGGAAAAGGAGAGGAGGGTGACTTGACAAACCATTTCAATTAGTCTAAGTGTTGAAGACTAAGTGATGGTTTATCAGGCATTGCTTGTGGATGGGTCAACAGTTACAAAATCCAGAGGCAGACATTTTATTTATTTATTTTTATATTTTTTATAAAGAAATACATTCTTTTTTTAAAAATATATTTTATTGATTCTTTACAGAGAGGAAGAGAGAGAGATACAAAGTTAGAAACATCGATGAGAGAGGAACATTGATCAGCTGCCTCCTGCACGCCCCCCACTGGGGATGTGCCCGCAACCCAGGTACATGCCCTTGACCGGAATCGAACCTGGGACCCTTCAGTCTGCAGGCTGATGCTCTATCCACTGAGCCAAACCGGTTTTGGCCAGAGGCAGACATTTTAAATCAGATGGCACACTGTCAGATAATGCTTTTTGTTGCTCCCTTCTGTCTAAACATGAAAATGACATATAAAAATATTTTTAAATGAACTTTAAGAGAGAAACAAGTTTGTGTTTGACCAGAAAAAATTTTTCAAGGGCAACTGTGGACTTCAGGCAATGTCTTCTAGGCTCTGGTACTAGCAACAGACTGATGCAATCTATTGTATCTATTGCAGGATGTGCACATAAGTCAGATGACACACATTACACTTATTATATTACATCAAAAGCCAGGATGGGATGCTCTAACAAGTAAAAGAGGTCTAAAAAGCTGGGATTACTTATGACGACTTCTTATGTAGACATATATATCTGAGGTGGTGAGAGAAAGAAAACAAAGTTTTATTCACAGAGTTGCAATGAGTAAATAAGTCTCTACATAGTTTTGTCACAGGATTGTAGCATCCAGTTGTAAATATTAGCTCTGGTTTGGATGGGGGGATGAAAATACAGTACAGGAGTACATTTGCAAAACAGCTTTTCTGGAACCAAGGTGTACAGAGATCAAGAGAAAAATAACAAACAATAAAAATGAGCCTTGCCACGCGAGCAGTCAGCAGCTGTGCACCGCTGCAGGTTGCCTAGGACCAAACCAGAGAGGGTCGGACCTGCGTTGCCACCATGTGCCCACCATCCAGATATCATGGCTGACATGTACACATAAGGAACTGTTAGACATTGAAACGGGGACTCAGAACTGTTGGACATTGAAATTGGGACTCAAACATTTATTTTTTGTTATTATATGTTTATTTCTAGTCTGCAGAGGCAAATTTTTTTTAAGGAAAGAAATGGGGGGGAAATAGATACAGAGGCAAAGAAGCATTGAACAGACTGTCAAACTACAGTGGGAAGGCAGGGGAGGTTGGGCAAGGGGGCCTGTAAGAGATCAATCAAAGGACTTGTACGCATGCATATAAGCACAACCAATGGATACAAGACACTGGGGCGGAGGCGGGCAGGTTAAAGCATGTACTTGGGGGTAGTGGAGGCCGGGGGGGAGGTCAATGGAGGGGGGAAAAAAAAGGAGACATATGTACTACTATTTGTAATACTTCAAATAAAATAAATAAATAAATAAAAAGAAAAAGAATGATCCTACAAAAATAAAAATAGTCTAAAGCACAGAAGGAAAATTAAAACTAGTAGTTATTCCTTCCCTACGGTAGAGTTTATACACAGGGAAGGTGACCTTCCTGACTGAAACAATCATAATCCTGGATAAAAGATGTTTGAAATGCATATGCACTCACATACATGCACGCGCACACGCACACACACACATACACACACACATTAATTTTAATATTTAAGTGGATTTATTTGAATTTTACAGAGAGAGAGACATCAATATGAGAGAGAAACATCAATCTGTTGCACATGCTCTGACCAAGATGGACCCTCATCAGCCTGGGTGTGTGCCCTGACCAGGAATTGAACCCACCATCTTCTGGTGCAGAAGGAGACCACTTCAGCCAACTGAGCTATATCCATCAGGGCTACACATGCTCTTTTTTAAAATATATTTTTATTTATTTTTAGAGAGAGGAAGGGAAAGGAATAGAGAAACAGAAACTTCGATGATTCCTCTCCAAAGGCTGAATCAATGGAGCAGAACCTTCCCTGCTGTGTGCGTGAGGCCTGGGATTCAGTAGAGGAATCGCAGGAGCCACTCCCGATCTTCAAGGGCCCTGGGCCCTGGTCACTCCCTCTCTATCCTGAGCTGGGCCACCTTACTTGGGATGACCAAGACCTCAACCTAGAACTATATTTTGCTCCCTGTGGGTTTCTAAAACAGTACTGCCCGGTACACGGGCCCAGAGCACAGAGCACGTCCAGTCCAGGTGCAATGCTGCCCACTTCTGACCCGAGGCCCCAAACCCAGGAGCCAGAGATGCAGGTGTCACTTTGGATCTTTGAGGACCCCAGGCGCTGGACACTCCCTCACTATATGCTGGTCCACCTCTTTTGGGACAACCAGGATGTCCACGAGGAACTATATTCTGGTCCCGTGGGTTTCTGCACCAGGACTACCTGCTACACAGGCCCAGAGTATGGCACATGTTCAGTCCTGGCACACAGATACCTGCTATATACCCAACACCCAAGACCTAGGAGCCAGAGATGTCTCCAGGAGTGGAGCCTGTCGCCCAGAAGCCCAGATGTTGCTCGGCCTGCAGACTTCCTCTGCCTTTCGCCCTGCAGCAGGAAGGACACCTGAAACTGAGACTTCTGAGGGACCCTTCCAGCAAACCTTCCAGCATCGCTCTCTGGGGCGACCACTTTCACCCGGAGGCTAGGGCAGCAGATCTGAGGCACGATGGCCAGGAAGACCAAGGCTGCCTCCATTGAGACCCTTTATTGAATGATCCTTGGGGAGAATCGTTCTTATTATAACACTTCTCAATTTTAACAGTCATGTAAGCAATTTGCCTTCATAGACACTTGTAAGATTTTATTTTGCTTATCTAATAAATTATGTAAAAATTTTTTTTTAAAAGAAAGAAACATCAATGAGAGAGGAACATTGATCAGCTGCCTCCTGAGCGCCCCCTAATGGGAATGGAACCTGCAACCCAGACATGTGCCCTGACCAGGAATCTAACCTATCTAACCTTGACCTCCTGGTTCATGGGCCAACCTTCAACCACTGAGACACACCAGCCCTCCTGCATACACATGCTCTTTTAAAACTAATTTTATTTTATTTTTAATATACATTTTTATTGATTTCAGAGAGGAAGGGAGAGAGAGAGAGAGATGGAAACATCAACAATGAAAGAGAATCATTGATTTGCCTCCTATATAGCCCCTACTGGGGATCTAGCCTGCAATCTGGGCATGTGCCCTGATAGGGAATCCAACTGTGACCTCCTGGTTCATAGGTTGATGCTCAACCACTGAGCCACTCTGGCCAGGCTTAAAACTCATTTTAAAGTGACATGGAAATAGGGATGTGATGTGCAGAATAAACAGACAAATAAAACAGGAACCCTGGGAAATGTAGGATAACACAGCCAGCCTTTACTTTCTAGGTATCTGCCAAACCTTGCTGAAAGAAAGCACTTGATGACTGTACCTGATATGGGGGCAGAAGATGAAGTTCAAGTAACTCCCAAGTTGACATCCCTCAGATAAAGCTGTGACCCAAAAGGCCTCTATAGAGAGTAAGGGTGAATAAAAAATAAATGCATGACAGACAAGAATAAGAATTTGACATTCTTATTTCTGACACCAGGTGAGGGAGTAGGAAAAAAATAATCTCCCCCAGAAATATTTTTTAAAATATATATATTTAATTGAAGACAACTTGCATATATTAAAGCTCACAAATCTAAAGTATACAAGCATTTGAATTTTACATGTAACAACAACAGAGATGAGAATGCAGAACATTTTCATCACCCCAGAAATAACCTCACGTCCCTGCCCAGTAAATATAGCCCCCATCCCTGGGGAACTATTATTCTGGCTTATAGAATTACTAGAGGCCCAGTGCATGAAATTTGTGCACAGGGAGGAGGGTGGAGAGGGTTCCTCAGCCTGACCTGCACCCTCTCCAATCCAGGGCCTCTGCAGGATTGGGCCTAAACTGGCAGTCAGACATCCCTCTCGCAATCCTGGACCGCTGGTTCCTAACTGTTCGCCTGCCTGCCTGCCTGTTCACCCCTAACTGCTCCTCTGCTGTCCTGCTTGCCCCCTAACTGCTCCCCTGCTGGCCTAACCACCCCCTAACTGCTCTCCTGCTGGCCTGATTGCCCTTAACTGCTCCCCTGCCAGCTTGATCCCCACTAACTGCCTCTGCCTCAGCTTCTGCCACTGCAGCTTTGTCTGGAAAGACGTCTGGAATGACATCCGGAAGGTCGTTTGGCTGTCTGGTCTAATTAGTATATTACACTTTTATTAGTATAGATAGGTTCGTTTTAGTCTTCCTTGAACTTTATGTAAATGAAATCACACAGCATGTGTCTGACTTTCTTCAGTCCCTGTGATAGGCAGAATAATAGACCTCAAAAGGTATCATCAATCACTTCAGCTAAGGTCAGGTACAAATTTCTTACCACCTTTTTCAATTGAATTTAAGGTCTTGCCACAATTAGAAAGATCCCTATCAGGGCATTTTCTTTCATGAGGAAGAGTCCAATGGTGGATCTTAAAGAAAAAAAGAAAGTTTATTAATGTATCTCGTTCTGCCCTACTTCTGGAGGTTTACATCGTTCCTTTCACAAGTGCCTGGGTTATTAATTTACCTCCACTGCCACAGAATTTGTGTTTCCCATTGCTGTATGTATAACAACAATTGTTTCAACACGCCAAACCTGTGGTCTAGAAGATTCACATTCAAGAGGCACAAAAGCATTTTCAAGAAATTTACAGAAATACATTAAGTCATCCACTTTGGCTCTTGTATTTAGTTAAGGGTATTCCATGAGCAGCATATGCAACCAAGTGGTAATTATTCTTATGATTTAGATTTAAGTCAAACCAACAAAAGGATATAGATGGCTGAGCCACAGTTAAGTTTGAACCCGGAGACTCATTTGTAGTGTGTACCAAATGATCCAGCCTCAGTTTCTGTAATTGACAGAAGTATCATTCCCAGAAGAGAGAGGGTGTAATACAGAATTTTTAAAATAGGAAGTGACCAAGAGATTATTTCTGGGAAACAGCCATATTTAGTGATTGAACTGTCTTACTTAAAGTGTACAATTCATGAGGAGTTCAGGAAATTTTTACGTCTATATTTGAAGAGGTTATTCCAATATTCAATAATGCCAGATGTCCGTGAATGGAACACAGGGAACATGAAAGATATATCAATTCATTTGAGTACTGGCCTGTTTTAGTGGATTTTTCAATAAAAGGCAAACATAGTCAGGCTTTCAAAAGAACCAGAAATCTAAAAATATGACAATGATGAGTTTCAAGGGTCATAATGGTATGGCTAAAATCAGATGGTAAAATTGGAACAGCCACACACTAATGTAGCTAGCCTTCCAGTAGCAGCCAAGGGCTACTCCTTAGGTAATGTGGTCTCTCTTACCATCGGTTAAAATGGGTCCATTTTTACCAAAACTAATCCATTAGACATGCAGTGGCCCTGCATTAAAAGCATTGAGTTCTGTAATGTGTGGTCTGTCTATGATGCATTTCCATGTCCAATATAATGATCCATTCAGCAATCTGGGCAGGGAAAGATTGAACTGGTCAGTCTCTAAAACTGGCCCTTAACCTGTGCATCTATATGAGTGACCCAGACAGTTCAATCAGCAGCTGCAATTTTTTTCTGCCATTCATGGCCCTAAAGAAGTATATCTAAAATCTGCTAATCTGTAGTTTTCCAAGTGGAAGACCAAACAGCTAGATCATAGGTAACTTGACTAAATATAACAAGGTTCCTTCAGGGAAGTATGGCCAGAGCTACCAAGAGAGCTTGGATTCTGCACACAGAGAAAAGCAAATACATCTATTTTTGGTTCTCCATTACTAGTACTAAGACTGAAGAGTTTCAGCTGCCCAGAAAACACTGTTAAATATCAGCTTAGCTCAACCATCACTGAATAAGGAGCAGGCATTTAGGAGAGCTCTGTGAATGAAGGGTCCCATTGAGCCACTGGCTTTGCTTGAGGCAGCAAAGTATAAAATAAACTTTCCTTCAAATGCATCCTGCAATGCTGGGGTTCTTTTCCCAGCCCTACAAAGGGTTCAGCATTCTGGAGAAAGGGGCTGTGCATAGATGATTAAGAAGGAGTCCAAAGATGAAAGATATTTTTGAAAGGCATTGGGGGTCAGAGGAGCTTTAGCTAAAGGGAGCTGAAGACTCTTACCTTGACCAAGGACCCTGCTTATATTCAACACGATTTGTCCCAAGGCAAGGTGTAAATATATACTTCAAAGGGTAAGGTATCAAAGGATAGAATACAGAAGTATTATCAGTTTGGGGAATAGCCTACAGCTGTTCAGGTGTTTGGCCAACAGGAGGCAATAAAATGCCCTGAGCTGTCTGGCAGTTAACAATCCTATTCAGGTTTGGGGGAAGTGCCTTTTAGCCATTTCCAACAGGTAAACTACATATATGTGGCTCAGCCATTGTTGAGCCCACCAGATCCCACCAACCTTTTGATGGAACTCTTGTAATTATTACATGCTGAAATTGGTTCTCGGCACTGCAAAGCTGATTTATAGTCTAGAACATCATTTTTATTATTATTCACAATATATCCAGATAAATTAAATTTCAAACTATCTTTCTGGAAAGCTGAGTCTTTGATCTGGCAACAAGAAGAACTAGAGCTAAGTGCTTTTCTAGCATTAGTTTCTATCTTTTAGATATGTGCAAGGTCTTTTCCCCACAAACCTGAAACTTAGAGACTCTACCAAATAGATTAACAACCACTTTAAAGTTTTCCATTTGAGATGCTTAATCCAGGACCAATAGAACTTTGTATCTGTGCTAAGATGTAAATTTTTCGAGGTAATCCATAATGCTTTCCACAGTGGCTCACCAATCCTCATTCCTATTAACAGTGCACAAGGGTTCCTTTTTCTCCACATTCTCACTAACACTTGTTCTGTTGTTTGTTGATTTATTGATGATGGCTATTCTGACAGGTATGAGGTGATATCTCATTGTGTTTTTAATTTGCATTTCTCTGATGATTAGTGGTGAAGTTGAGCATTTTTTTTCATATGTCTATAGGACATCTGTATGTCCTCTTTAGAGAAGTGTGTATTCAGATCCCTTGCCCATTTTTAATCCCTATGTTCAGTGCAGCATTATTTACAAGAGCAAAAATTTGGAAGTAACTCAAATGCCCATCAGTAGATGTATGGATACAAAAGTTATGGTACATTTAGACAATGGAATTCTACTTAGCTATAAAAAGAGAAGGACATGTTCCTTTTGCAACAGCATGGATAGACCTGGAGAGTATTATGCTGAGTAAAATAAGCCATTGAGAGAAAGACAAATACCATATGAATTTACTTATATGTGGAATCTAATGAACAAAATTAACAAACAAAATAAAAATGAACTCACAGGTGTCAGAGGGGAGAGGGAAGGTCTGGGAGAAAAAGGTGAAGGGATTATAACAAATAAAACTATTTTCATAGATAGACAACAGTATGGTCATTACCAGAGGGAAATGGGGTTGGGGAGGCAGGAGAGGATAAAAGGGGAATAAATGATAATGGAAGGAAATGTGACTTGGGGTGGTGAACACACAATATAATGTATAGATGATGTATTATAGAATTATATACCTTAAACCTATATAATTTTATAAACCATTATAACCCAATAAATTCAGTTAAAAATAATAAAATGCATGAGATACATGTCAAAATACAATGAGCCATTATTAATGATGATCATTCTATTGCTCATAATATTATTTATCAAGGTGACATGTAACTGTGAGAAAGAGGACTCAGAATTAAGTTTAATGAGAAGAAAGGACATGTTTAAATCTACATCCTTGGTTACAGAGAATAGTTAAAAGATATATAGATAAATAGATTTCCTTTTCTGCAAAAAGAAAGAAGAGATTTATGTGACTAATGAAGCAGATTCTATTACATGGCAACATTTTTATGGTTTTAGTATCTAACACTGAAATGTTAACAGAATTAGCAATAAATAGCAGTTATTATTTGTAGTTTTAATAAATTTATAAGACTGGAGAGTAAAATAATTGATCATAAAGTTGAACATAAATTTTGTACATACACAACTGCTTTTCAGAAGGATCATAAAGTGTAAATTATTAAGATTGCATGGTTCTCAAAACTACCTGGTACTGGCACAAGAACAGACATATAGACCAATGGAACAGAACAGAGAACATAGAAATCGACCCAAACCATTATGCTCAATTAATAGTTGACAAAGGATGCAAGAGTATACAATAGAGTCAAGACAGTATCTTCAATAAATGGGAAACTTGGTCAGATACATGCAAAGAAAATGAAACTAGAACACCAACTTACACCATACAAAAAAACAAACTCAAAATAGATAAAGGACTTAAATGTAAGATAGGAAATCATAAAAATCCTACAAGACTACATAGGCAGCAAAACAACAGACATATGTCATAGCAACATCTTTACTGACACAGATCCTAGGGCAATGGAGACTAAGGAGAAAATAAACAAATGGGACTACATCAAAATTAAAAGCTTCTGCACAGAAAAAAAAAAAGAAAAGAAAAAAAAAAAACCATCAACAAAAGAAGTCCCACTGCATGGAAGAACATATTTGCCAATGGTATTTCAGATAAGGGTTTAATGTCCAAAATTTACAGAGAACTCATACAACTTAACAAAAGGAAGATAAATAATCCAATCAAAAAATGGGCAAAGGACTTTAATAGACACTTTTTGGAAAGAGGACATACAAAAGGCCTAGAGACATAAGAAAACATGCTCAAAGTCACTAATCATCTCAGAGATGCAAATCAAAACAACAATGAGGTACATTCTCACACCTGTCAGAATGGCTATTATCAACAAATCAACAAACGACAAGTGCTGGCTAGGATGTGGAGAAAAAGGAACCCTCCTGCACTGCTGGTGGGAATGCAGACTGGTGCAGCCACTGTGGAGAACAGTATGGAGTTTCCTCAAAAAGTAAAAATGGAACTCCCATTTCACCCAGTAATCCCACTTCTAAGACTATATTTCAAGAAACCAGAAACACCAACCAGAAAAGATATATGCACCCCTATGTTCATAGCAGCAATTTACAATAGCTAAGATTTGGAAACAGCCTAAGTGCCCATCAGCAGATGAGTGGATTAAAATACTGTGGTACACCTACACAATGGAATACTATGCTGAGGTAAAAAAGAAGGAGTTCTTACCATTTGCAACAGCATAGATGGACCTGGAGAGCATTATGCTAAGTGAAATAAGCCAGTTGGAGAAAGATAAATATCACATGATCTCACTCATATGTGGGATACAATGGTCAACATAAACTGATGAATAGATCCAGAGACAAATGGCAGGGGAGGTGTGTGTGTCGGGGGTGTGGGGGGGTGCAGTTAGACAGCAACCAAAGGACTTATATGCATGCACATTAGCATAACCAATGGACACAGACACTGGAGCTGTGGAGGCTTGCCCAGGGTGGTAATGGTGGGGCAGTCAATCAGGGAAAAAGGAGACATATAGTAAAACTTTAGACAATAAAAAAGAAAAAGATTGCACTTCATTTTCTTTGGATCTCTACTTCTTAGATTTAGATACCCTGCATACTGCAATATGCCATTTTAATCTCCGCTTTAGTTCCCCACACTATGTCAAGCATTGGGGATTCAAAAAGTAAGTCACAGTCCTGACATCACTGAGTTCTAAATGTTGTGGCCAGGATGAAGGGGGCACCCAACATAGCCTGAAAGGGTCCTGGAAGGACCTGTTAAAGAAGGAAAGTTCTCAGCTTATACTTAAAGCAAAAATAGAAGTTGGTATTCAGAATAAGCTAATAAGTTGGATGCCATCTTTAAGCTAATAGTCTTTAAATATTTGACAGTTAAATTGCTGAGTGTCTAAGAGCACAGACTCTGGACTCAGATTGCCCAAGTTCAAATTCTGAGTCTGCTCTTACTTCCTGTGTGATTTTGGATAAGTTACTTAACTCTATGGAATTCAGTTTCCTCCTCTGTAAAATGGAGGATTTTAATACTAGCCCTACCTCATAGATATTTTTTGCAAGGAATATGAAAGTTAATACAATTGAAAATTTAGGACAGTTCCTGCTACATACTAAATGCTTATCAAAGATGGTTATTACCATTTATTTCAGAAGCTGGTTGGGTGCTCTCTGTGGAATGCTCAAAGCAATTCTTTTGTCCTGAACAATCCAGCTCTGTCCCCACCTTTTCGTATTCCACAAAATTATATTTGTTGCATTTGCACTGTCCTTAGAAGGTAATCTAGAATTCTATTGCTCTGGGCTTTGTCCCTTGGGAGCTCCCCTCCTCCCGTTTTCAGTGTTCCCTCAGACAATAAACATTATCTAGTAAATCAAATTTTTTCTGACATGTTACAGTTTTAGTGATGATGTTTAGTTCTTTAATGATAGAAACCCTGATAACAGCTGACATGGCTGCTTAATAGGAGTTAGGCAAATCCCATCAGATATGGCTCTGAGTGAGGGAAGTGAGAGGTCTGGGAAAGGTAGGTAAGGAGGGAGGTGGTTGAATGAAGGAGCATTCCATGAATAAAGACTGATTTCTTTTAAGTAAAGTACTTTAGATTGGACTCAGTAATTTCTTTAGGTTTTTTTTTTTTTAGTCCTGAATACTCTGATAAATTACTAATTGGTTACAATTGGTTAACCCTACATAATGTAAGGTAATTGGCCGTTGAGTACATAATAGCTCTATCACAACTCCCTATTCCGTATTTGCACCATATTGAAATCGTCAAGTGTTTTGTCTGACCCTAAGAGTTATACATTTGTATGCAACTAGGAAAAATGAGAGAATTAAAGAAACAAAATAAAACAAAAATAACTCTTACACCAAAACAAAATCTTCAGGAGGAAAGCCTTCACAATTATTATTCATCATCTCAACCCCTTACCCAAGAGAGGTTCAAAACATGCTTGTTAAAAGACTGATTGAATGAATGAACTAATCATTTCCCTCACTAAAATGTGAGCCAGCCTTTCCTTTTTAGTTTATATGGAAAATTTATCTTTTTCCAAAACCTCCAGCTCAGACTGTGTTTAACACTCCATTAAACAAGGGAAAGAAAGCCTCACCAGAGTAGTTTGCAAACTTATTCTTCCTTAAAAAAAAGGGGGGGGGGGGGAGTAATCAAAATAGCAAATGGTGGAAAATGTAGATAATTATTTGTCCCATGTAGTTTATTATTCTTCACTTTGGAGAGAGCTGAATGTCCTCTAAGGACAAGGTAATTTAAAACCAACATCTCATGCAAATATTTTCCCATCAATTAGCAGCATTTTGTTGAGATATGCTGCCTCTGTGAACCCTCACAACATGAAACAATAACTGTGTGGATATTAATTTTAAAAAGGAGGCTCAAGAGTTAGGCTTATTTTTAAAAAGCATTTTTGGCATGGGGAAGTATCAGTAAAATCTGCATAGGAGACATTGTGACATTTTTAAAGAAGCCAAAAGAAAACAATATATAGTGCTTAACTATATATTAAGTTTTTACTCTTCATAGCATATGAGGAAGTGTTATTCTTACCACCCCATTTTAGAGTCCAAGGGTCTGACAGCTAGTAGACAGCAGTGTCTGGATACAAACCTATGCCTGTGCTCTTAACTACCATGCTATAGAGGAAATAAATATGATGGATATTTATGTTTTAGAACACAGATTATATCTCTGAAATTTCTGAACTAAATTAATAATATCTCTTTAACTTGAGCTCCAGCAAATCAACTCACTAAATATATGTGCCAATCACCATGCTTAGTACTGTGAGAATCTCATAGTAAAGGATAAGGAACCATCTCCATGTCAAAAAAAGTGCAATCAATCACCACAACCAATGATAATGGGATGAAACAAATGCCATCATAGAGAAAGCTGCTCTGATGCTGGACAGAGGTCAGTGTTAGAAAAAAAATGGCAATAGGATCAGAGTCACTTGATTTATCTAGATACTTGTTTAAATTAAGAGTGCAGGATTTGGGATCTTAAAATCATAAACAGAGGATCAGGACATTTGAGTGGTGTGGTGGAAAGAGGCAGACTGGAAGTCAAAAGATATTTATCTAAGACTAGAGGCCTGGTGCATGAAATTCATGCATGGGGGGGTGTCCCTCAGCCTAGCCTGCACCCTCTCCAATCTAGGACCCCTTGAGGGACATCTCTCTCACAATCCAGGACTGCTGGCTCCCAACCGCTCAACTGTGTGCCAGCCTAATCACCCCCTAACCACTCCTCTGCCAGCCTGATCACCTCCTAATCACTCCTCTGCCAGCCTGATCAACCACTAACTTCTCCCCTGCTGGCCCCATTGCCCCTAACTGCCCTTCCCTGCTGGACTGGTTCCCCCCCAACTGCCCTTCCCTGCTGGACTGGTTCCCCCCCAACTGCCCTCCCCTGCATGCCTGGGCCTCCCCAACTGCCCTCCTCTGCCTGCCTGGTCCCTCCCAACTTCCCTCCCCTGCTGGCCTGATCGCCCCCAACTACCCTCCCCTGCCAGCCATCTTGTGGTGGCCATCTTGTGTTCACATGGGGCAGCCATCTTGTGTGTTGGAGTGATGGTCAATTTGCATATTACCTATTTATTATATAGGACTAGATCTTTAACTAACTAGCAATTGGAATTTTAATTGCCTTACCTGTTATATAAATGTATGAAAGTCCTTCACATTTATTTACTTTTTTGGTTGGTTTCTTTGGTTCATTATCTTAGGTGAGATTAAGGTAAAACAAATGTATAAGAATGAACATAGCAATCTGCAAAGTAACGTGGTTATTATCAGTAGTGTCATAATCCCTTGATGCTATTCATTTTTATTTGCTGTCATACAACAAAACTCTATAGACACCTGATATGGACACTGTTCATGGCTGTAAAGTAGAATTCATGTGGTTAAAGGAGAGGAAGGGATTATTCTTATCTCATCATCATCCCCAGGAATTTTATACTCAGGTTTCTTACTATATTGAATTTTATTCATTTTAATTATTTTATCTCTTTGTTACTTCCTGCAATGATACTCAATTGTCTTGTGTTGTCATTATTGCCATTATCATTTTACAAACCTCAAGAAACTACCATCATCATCATCATACACATGGCAGATTGCATTTTTCAAAAATGATTTCAGTGAGCTCTCTCAGTCCACATGCACTTCTTACCATGTAACTTTGAATGCCCTCCCTTTGAACTGTGGGAGTCTGTAACTATGGCAGAAGTAAGGCTATCTGAATTCCAAGGCAAGGTCATGAGAATTAATGCAGTTTCTGCCAGGTTCTCTTTGGACATCACATTCAAAGAAGTCCACTCAGACCCAGAAAGATCCTCATGGAATGTAAAGGAGGTCCTGTCTAGTCCTGGATGAGCTCCCAGCTGACAGTCAATACCATATTACTGGAAATATGAGTGAGCCATCTTAAATGTAGTGAACACAGCTAGCTGAAGAGACAAGCTATTCCCAAAATGTCTTCCTAACTTACAAATGTTATTCTATAAAATGAATGTTGTTTTTTCAAGCACTTAAATCCTTAGCCATTTTTTTTATAGTAGGGTATCCAAAGAATATATGAAAATCTTTTATTCTGAGGATGAACATCACATTTGACATAATAACAAAATGCTAAGTTAAAAGTTTATCTTAACTTGGGTGTGTGGTCATGCAGCAATAGTAAACTGACACAAAACCATAGCTAACTAATCTTTAATCCCTCCTCCCTCCCTCCCTCCCCCCCTTCCTTCCTTCCTTCCTCTTTCCTTTCTTCCTTCTTTCTTCCTCTGCTTCCAATGTACCAGATTTTGTAGGCACTAGAAATAAAAATTCTAAACAAAGCTTAAATAGTTTGTAGTTCATTGTGGAACACTGGTGTGTCAACCAATAGTTAGAATACAGCTTTTTAAGTATTCTAATAGTGGTTTGTCTAATATGCAAAGTGAACTTTGGGGAGAGGGATTCTAATTATAAAGTTCTTTGAATAAGTGATAAAATGTAATAATCACTAATATTTTATGACTGCCTACTATATGCATGCACTACTTATAGCATTTTTAATGTATTAACAATTTAACCTTTATATAACAACTCCCGGAGTAAGATCCTATTCCGGCCCCCCCCCCCCCCCCGGCCCCCATTTTATAGTTGATAAAACTTAACCAATTATCTGAAAATACACAAATAGATTTAGTAATTTGCCTAACCTCAATAGTCAGAAAGTAGTTGAGATTTGAACCCAAGAAGTTTGAATAACTGAGCAATGCTATAAAAACATCAGAGAAATGACTTTTCAGAAAGGGAAAAAACGTAATGAGTCAGATTTCTATTGATTTCAATTACACTTTATGTTCAACAAAGGATCAGAATGTACTAGTGATTCAATAACAGTTTAATAAGAAAATCTTTTTTCTGTACCCATATTTGTTTTGTGTGTGTGTGCTATAAAATAACTATAATCAACTGTCTATAATATATTAATCATTCTAGAAGGTATTTAAATATTACCATCATATATATGATAGAATTAACTTGAATTGTGAACTATATCGTCTTGCCCATTTTTTTTATAGTAGGGTCTCCAAAGAATATATCAAAATCTTTTATTCTGAGGATGAACGTCACATTTGACATAATAACAAAATGCTAAGTTAAAAGTTTATCTAGATCAATTGCCAGTAGTACCTTTATATTGGAAGTTCCTTAAAAAATTAGATGATATTCAAAATTGATTTTATAACCAGTGCTCTGAGTCATACAATCTAATAATACAAAACATGCTGATACTTGTACCTGAAATCTAATAAGACACACTGTCAAATGTTTAGTTTATAAACCTAAATAGTCAGCAATATTTCTGACAAAGAAAAATGTGTATGCATGAATACATAGACAGAGAAAAATTACACATATATAATCCATTCATTATCTGGTCTTCTTTTTCCCTTTAGGTGTCAAAAGGCAATAAAATTTTAGTTTATGTTTTTCATGTTTTTCCCACAGGAAAAAAAAAATTACCTAGAATATCACTAAAAGCTTTTGAAAAGATTTTTCTTCCTTAGCTCTCTCTAGCTATCTTATCCAGCATAATTTGTCTGGTTATTCTCCCTAAAGCACAGCTTTTATCATGTCACTACCCTGTACTAAAACCTTCAAGAGCTCCCCATTGCCTACCAAGTTAATCCCAAAACCTCAATCAATCAATCAATCAATCAGTTTAGGGCCTATATCAGTCTACAACTTCCTTCTCAAACTGCCATGTACTATTTTTCTTTATTCACCCCCCTCTGTAAACATAACAAGCAATCTTCCATTACTGGGAAAACCCTAAAATGTTCAATTTCTAGACCTATGTGTTCTGCTTGTCTATAAGGCAACACTATGTATTTAAACTTTATTCTTCTACATCTAAATGCATTATCATCATCTTGCCTAACATTGTAGTAGATTATAGGAAGGAGATCTATACATTTTGCCTTTCCACCATTCTGTATAATAAAGAGGTAATATGCAAATTGACCATCACACCCTCGCACAAGATGGTCACCCACCATGTGGTCACAAGATGGCCGTCACAAGATGGCTGGCAGGGGAGGGCAGTTGTCGGTGATCAGGCCAGCAAGGGAGGGCAGTTAGGGGCGACCAGGCTGGCAGGAGAGGACAGTTAGGGTAGGGATGACCAGGCCAGCAGGGGAGGGCAGTTGGGGGCAACCAGGCCAGCAGGTGAGGGCAGTTAGGTGCGACCAGGCCTGTAGGGGAGCACAGTTAGGGGTGACCAGGCTGGCAGGGGATGGCAGTTGGGGGCAATTGAGCCAGCAGGGGAGCAGTTAGGCATTGATCAAGCTGGCAGGGGGTAGTTAGGGGGTGATCAGGCTGGCAGGCAGAAGCGGTTAGGGGCAATCAGGCAGGCAGGCAGGTGAGCGGTTGGGAGCCAGCAGTCTCAGATTGTGAGAGGGATGTCCAACTGCCTGTTTAGGCCCAATCCCTGTGGGATCCCTATGGGATCAGGCCTAAACTGGCAGTTGGACATCCCCTGAGAGGTCCCAGATTGGAGAGGGTGCAGGCTGGGCTGAGGGACAACCCCCACCCCCACCCCCCAGTGCACAAATTTTGTGCACTGGGCCTCTAGTTTGTTTATAAATTAATACTAAATATCCCATAGTATTTATTAAAAGCTTACAAATAAAGAGCCAGACAGTCATTTCAGCTTCTTAGGGGAAACTGAAAAACTGTTTTATAAGATTCTATGTAAGTTTGTCTCTCTGGAAGTCATAAGTTCCATGAAAAAATAATAATCATTGTCAGTTTGTTCCTTTAAAAATTTTGACCCTCCATGGACTCAGACAATAGTGCAGTAAAGGCCTGGGGATGGAGGATGTGATGGGAGAATGGAGGGGTCAATAGGGGAAGGAGGGGAATTCTATAATACTTTCAACAATAAAGATAAATTTAAAAAATTTTTGACCCTCCAAGACTAAAAGCAAATTATATAAACAACTAATCATATATACATATTCCACAAACATTTATTGAACACTTTCTATGCATCTGAAATCATAGAAGGCAATGGGAAGTGATTAAAAAATGGATAGTTAGAATTTAATTATTTAGGAGTTATAAGGCATAAATATAATAAAAGGTAAAAGGTGACACATTGTAAAATAGAGAGACAGGCAAAGAGACATGGCTTTGGAGTTAAAAGAAAGAAGAGAGATTGTGCCTTATGCCTGCTTGGGAGGATCCCAGAAAGTTTCATGTTAAAACAAGATGTTTCCATTTGTCTTCAGCAAATGTCAACCACAATGGAAAAACATTAAGACAGCTAAGTACAAAACCCTTCAGCATGAATATGTTTCCATGGTGTCAATTCTATATGTTTATATTGATTTTTTTCTTGGTATCATGAAAAAGGAGTTTAATAAATCTTTGCACACAAAAGTATAGAAAGCCACATTTGCCACAAAATACTAAAGTTTTTAAATATTAGTAAATTGGAATATTACTGTATATATTCCCACTCTGGACTAGCTCTCATTTGGAGATTTGAAGAATTATTTTTAGACTATTCCTCCTTAGAAACTACTGATGCTATAAAGCTTCATCAGCACAAAATAGTTTCATGAGTAAGAAGGAAAATGCTTATTTTAGGAGCTGAGTCTTGTCTTTCATAAATGTGAAGAGGTGACTTTATGAATCAATTACAATTTATTTCAGGACTTCTCTTGTGATTGGTGTTTCTCTGAAAAGACATTCTCCAAAAGGTGTACTTTCATTCTTTGTGTGAATACTAGAGGCCCGGTGCACGAAATCCGTGCATGGGAGAGGGTGTCCCTCAGCCCGGCCTGCACCCTCTCCAATCTGAGACCCCTCGGGGGATGTCTGACTGCTGGTTTAGGCTCGATCCCACAGGGGCCTAAATTCTAGAATGCTCTTCTGCTGACCTGATCATCCCCAACTGCCCTCCCTTGCCAGCCTGACTTACTCCTAACTGCTTGCTCCCCCTCACTGTCCTGATTTCCCCTAACCATCTCTGCCTTGGCCCCCGCCACCATGGCTTTGTCCAGAAGGAATGTGAACATCCGGAAGATGTCCAGTCAACCCAGTCTAATTAGCATATTACCCTTTTATTAGTATAAATATTGATTCCTGAGATGAAGGGAGACATGACAAAGAAACCCTGATGAATTAATCAATTCTAGAATGCTGCTATTAACAAAGAATAAATAAACCAAAATAGTTATTATTTGAAAAGTCAAATAAATCCCCCTTGGGGGATGTTTGGCAGTCAGACATCCTTAGTGCTGCTACGGAGGTGGGAAAGGCTCTCACTACCACCACTGGGTTTGCCAGCCTTCTCGCTGAGCGGTGCTTCCCCTGTGGGAGCACACTCCTGCATTGAGCATCTGCCCCCCTGGTGGTCAATGTGCATCATAGCAACCATTCATTCTGCAGTTCAGTTGATTTGCATATTAGCCTTTTATTTTATAGGATAGGAGAGAAAGTACTAAAAGTCACAAGTAATTATATTTGTAAAGTATTTTTGGATATTCTAAGGACTAATATAATTTCCAGTTGGTAAGATCTTTGCATATAATACAATGTGTAAATTGAGCTCTGAAATATAGGTATGAGTTGAACGTGTGGAAATGGGAAATGAGGAGTGCTGAAAAATGAATTAAGACAGGAAATGAAATACAGGGCCTTTTATAAAGTCAGGAAACAACAGTTAGCCAACTGTTACTGATACTGTCCATATATGTGAGACAGTGAGGGAAGTTAATTCATTCATTCATTTATTCAGTGAATATTTATTGAGCAAGTACTGTGTAGTAACATCCTAGCTGCCAGAGAAGAGTGGTGAATAAACTACAAAACCCTTGTTCTTATTATGTAGCAGTCCAGTAGGGGGAGACAGACAATGCACAAATAAGTAAATACAGACTATAAGGTGGTGATAAGTGCTTTGAAGGAAAATAGCACAGAGGAAGGGAAGGCAGTTTGAAGTTGCTAAACTTTTATAAAGAGTGATCAGGGAAGGCTTCTCTAATAAGTGGCATTACAGCAGAGATCTGAAGGACACGAGAGAGTGATCAAGGGAAGGTCTGGGGAAGAGTCATTAAAGCAGATAAAATAGTAGTGGAAATGTCCTGAAGTGGTAGCATGCTTGGAATGTTCAAGAAAAAGTATAGAGACTGATATAAGTGAAATATTGGGGTGAACTGCAAAGCGACAGGAGATGAGGTCAGAGAGTGAAGGGATATAGACATGTTGCACCTTGTTGTGAAGTTGGGAAGCCAGTGGAGGGCAATGAACAAAATAGTAGAAAATTTTGACTTTCATTGTCAAGGGGCACTATGAATACTATGTTGAGAAAAGCCAACAAGGACAGGACAGAAGCAGATATACCAAATAGGCTATTGAGGCTATCCAGGTAAGAGGTGATGGTGGCCTGGAGTTGGATGGTTATAGATGAAGTGATGAGACTGGTCAAATCATGGAAATACTTTGAACTGATAAGATTTTGTAGTTGATCAAATATTGAAGAAGAGAGAAGTCAAATTGACACCATGTTTTTTTGCTCAAGCCACTCAGATGAGGAAGACTCTAGAAAAAAAATTATTTGTTAGACAACCAAGATGTCAGTTGTAGACATAATAAGTTTGAGATTTGTAACTAAGCAGCTAAATGCATGGGTATAGATAGAGTTCAGGGAAAATGTCTGGCTAGGAAAAAAGGAAGAAAGCCTTTTCTCCCCCGCTTATCCTCCTAGCCCCATAACCCATAGTTCATATATCTGGAATATGAGATGTATGAAGAGCATGAACTTGGTTTGCCTTTTTCACTGCCATGTTCATCATGCCTTATATGAACCATATAAGAAAAAAATAAGTGTGTTATTTTTTAAATCTATTGTTTTACTTGACTTTTCAAATAACTACTGTTACTTATCCTTCATTAATAGTAGCATTCAAGAGTTTATTAATTGAGCAAAGGTTTCTTTGTTGCTTCTCCATTTCTTGGGAGTCATTAGGAGATACATAATATTGAATGCCTTGTAACTAGATAACTCTATAGAGAGAAATAAAAGGGGGCCTAGAATTGAGCCCTGTGGTCCTATAAAATTTAGAGGCCAGGGAAGGAGAAAGAACTAGCAAAGAAGAGGCATGCTAGTGGGGAAGTAAAAGGAGAGCCAAAGAAATTAGTGTCCCGATAACTAAATGAAGCAAAGAAAAAGTAATCAACTGTGACAAATAAGTAAGTAGAGAACTGAAAAGTGGCCATTGGATTTGGCATTGGGAAGTAATTAGTGACTTTGACAAGAGCAGTTAGTAGACTGGTAATAAATAAAACCTCACCAAATAGGACTTAGAGAGAAAATATGGAAATGGACTAGTGAAAGTTAACTCTTCTGAAATATTGTGTTGTCAAAGTTGGAAAAGAAAAATGGGACAGTAGCTGGAAGAGAAGCAATCAACCAAATGGGAGATAGGTTAGTCCAGTGGTTGGCAAATTCATTAATCAACAGAGCCAAATATCAACAGTAAAACAATTGAAATTTCTAATAGACTTGCCCAGGCTGTGATATTTTGTGGAAGAGCCACACTCAAGGGGCCAAAGAGCTGCTTGTGGCTTGTGAGCCGCAGTTTGCCGACCATGGGGTTAGTCTATTGTATGCTCCTGATAGGATTGAAATGAAAGTGAAACTGATGAGATAGGAAAGGGAAGAAGAACTGTTGAAGTGATGTATCTGATGGGTCAAGAGGGTTGGTATTCAATGCACCATTGGGTAGATAGGGACAGTATTGATATTAATATGTGCAGGTGGGTAAATGTGGTAGTAAAAGCTTATAGAAATTTTTTATAGCTTTTTTCTTCTTAGTGAAATGGAAAGTAATTGCATCAGCTGAGCATGAGGTGGCTATAGTGATTAAAGAAGAGAGGAGATTTAAAAGAGTTCTCTAAAGGAGTAGGATTAAAAACAAAGTTAATTTCCCTAAATAGATTGTAGATCAAGACAAAAGTCTGTTTGAAATTAAAAGTGATATCCTATATAATAAAAGGGTAATATACAAATCAACCAAACAGCAGAACGACCGGTCACCATGATGCTCACTGACCACCAGGGGCCAGATGCCAATGCAGGAGCTGCCCCCTGGTGGTCAGTGCGCTCCCACAGGGGGAGCACCTCTCAGCCAGAAGCCGCCTGAGGGCTGGTGAGCACAGCGGAGGTGGGAGCGGTGGTGGCAGGAGCCTCTCCCGCCTTCACAGCAGCGCTAAGGATGTCCAATCGCAGCTTAGGCCCGCTCCCTAAGCTGTCAGTCAGATGTCCCCAAAGGGCTCCCAGACTGCAAAAGGGTGCAGGCCGGGCTGAGGGACTCTCCCCTGAACCCCTGGAGTGCATGAACGTCGTACATCGGGCCTCTAGTCATTAAATAAAGTGTGTATACTTTGAAACAAGTAATCAGAAAGGAGCATGGAAGGTAACTAGAATCAGGTAGAGATTGAAAGCAGGAGAAAAATTAGTCTGCTGGCATAATCCAGAGCAAAAAGATAGAGACAAAAACAGGAAAGACTGGGTTGTATTCTGTTTTCAGTGTAAACAAACATATGAACTTCATGCACCGTTCCAAGAATTTGTCATTTAAACTAGGTAGTAGGCGTATACATAAACAATTTTGATCCGATTTAGTAAGTGCTATGCATACGTATGAACAAGATGTTAAGTAGACATAGAATGGATTCAATAATTCTGATGATTCTTCTATAAGCAAACATTAAGGATAAAGAAAAAACTTAATTGAAGCCATAAATTGTTAGCTGAAAAATGAGTGGTAATTTTCTCAATAAAGTAGGTGAAACTGGGTATGCTAAGTAAAGAGAAGAGTAGACTGAAGTTTAAGGAGCATAAAGATATAACATTTTGAGAATATAGTGCTGTTTTGGATTAACTTGAGCTTGGGTGCTAGAGGGGATAGAGCAGGAAGTAAGGATAGACTTAGAAGTTGAAGCCAATTATGAAGAACTTTAAATATCAAGCTAAGGGATTTGGACTTTTTTCTGAATACAAGGATTCACTAAAAGGTTTAAGTGTGTACTTTGAGAGGTTTCATCTGTGTGTGTGTTTATGTGCAATGAGCATGTGCATGTGTGTTCATTTAAAACAGTGGGTGGTGGTTTTGTTTTGTTTTTCATGAATGAGTCTGAACTAATTTGGTCACATTTTGATCCTCCATGAGATGAGTGACAACATATAGCTGGATTGAAGTTAAAATATTTGCCCACTAAATGGAAAAGAACTAGCCTTCCTGTCTAACAATCCAATTGGAAAACATTGACCGCATCACTATTGCACTTTACCAACTGAATGTGATTGACAATTATGGGATAGGAGCAAAACCAGAGTCTGGCCAATATCATCAGGTGTTTAGATTCTCTTTAAATCCAGTTACACATTGGATAATGGCAGGGGTAGTGGGTGGACATATTTGATAACTCCAAAGTATGTTTCATGTCTGAAAATGTGATAACTCTATGTTAAGAAGAAAAAAGACAAACTAGAACTAAAATGTTACTGTGAATATCCACATATCAAAAAATAAAAGTAGCTATATTATTGTTTCAACTATGGAATAAAATGTAATATCTAGTTGCCCAAAACAGAAGCTAGTCAAAATGTTAGTAGGTCAACATGTAGAAGGTAAATAACTACAGGCAGTCCTCAGGTTACGTTGAACTCAGCGTATGTTGTTTCGTGGTTACGTAGCCATCTCTTATTTTTTTATTTTTAAAAAATGTTCCACCATTTTGACGTATGTACATATGTGCTTTATGTTTTTTATTATTTATATACCACAAATAAAGGTCAGGAATTGTTATCTTTCTTTTAATTTACATTTTTTATTTTTATTTTATTTATTTATTTAGTTAGTTAGTTATTTTTATTTATTTATCTATTTTTTTGCTGTTTCACTTCATTACTGCTGTGTATGTGATCCATGTGAGTCATGTAGATGCTTATGTAGGTGGGTTCCAACTTATGGCAAAAATCGAGTTACGTCGCGCCATAGGAACGGATCTCCGACGGAACCAGAGGACCTACTGTATATTGAATGCTAGCACATCTATGCTGATTTTCAAGAGTAGCATGGAACATTGCTGTCTATTTTATTTAGCTTTAATTTTGTTATTGTTCAATTCAGAATTAATTTCATTTGCATTTAGAAGAATAAACCAAAACTTTAAAACAAAGGCAGCAAGTTTTTCCTCTGTTTATATGCCTATGTAATTTTTGTGACAGAATGTTGTGTGACAAAACCACAGCTTTCGGTGGGTGCATGAGGTTTAAGTGGTTTCATCCCAAACTGGAAGCAGATGTGAAAGCTGGTGAAGTGACCAAATGTCATATTACAAAACCAAAACAAAACCACTGCTCAGTGTCTTTGTCTCTGCAAAGCACCAAAATGATGTGTTTCCAGGATCAGCAAATGTCTGAATGAAACTTGTCTTCATTGGGAATTAGGATTTAATCCAAGACCAGCAGAGAATCAAATCATCAAGGGATTTGAATGAAATATTTGCATGGTAGATTTCAGAGGAAACTGTTAACTGTTGACCAAAGTCACATAGCTTGATGATTCATCATGTTGAGGTATTTTCACTGTTCTACAAACAGCATACTCATATCCACTTTAATATTCTGCTTCTTTTATAAAAATTACCCTCTTCTTTCCCCTTATCAGTCTCATTATGACTTATTACAAGGGGTCCAGCTCAAATTTATTCACAAAATAATACTTTATATGAATACTACACCCTTTCTTTAAAGATCATCTAATGATTATCTAATCTGCTTTTTTATAAATGGGGAAAATGTATCTCAGAGATTAAAAGATTTGTTAAAGTTATACTGTTTAATGGAGATTTATAATTTCTCTAAATCTCTATAGTTTGAATTATTTATAGCACAATTATAATTTATCATAACTTGAGAAGGACACCTCCCAGTTTGTGAATATCCAATTGTGAATAATATAATCCTATGTTGAACATTGGGGATCTACCAATTAATAATCCTAGGAAATAAGAAACATTCCCTGAATGGCACAGTCTGTTCTCTTCATTGGTACTATCTTCATAGATCCAGAAATAGGGAAGAGAGCAGCACTATTTTTTAACATCTTTAAATTGTCCCAATATCTGAACTAGCATTTAGTGTGACAGGTGTTTTCTGTTTTGTTTTGTTTTTATAATGCACATATGTTATTATTTCTTATCATATTCAGACACCCTAAGTTTTCTAACTCCTACATCTGATCGCAGCCAAGAGGGAAAGAAGTGATCTAATTTTTTCTTGTCAATTATTCAACCAAAGAATAGCAGGACAAGTTTTACTGTTCCCTGTACATAAATGAAGATTTCAGAATAGGTAATGTCAAGTTACTTGGAACCCAGTAATTATCTAGGAGAAAAAATAAACTAGTAGCCTAAAATTTTATTATTATTGTTATTATTATACTAGAGGCCCAGTGCACGAAATTCATGCACAGGAGTGGGGGTCCCCTCAGCCCAGCCTGCACCCTCTCCAATCCAGGACCCCTTGGAGGATGTCTGGCTACTGGTTTAGACCCGATCCCGGGGATCGAGCCTAAACTGGCAGCTGGACATCTCTCTCAAAATCCAGGAACACTGCCTCCTAACTGCTCACTTGCCTGCCTGCCTGCCTGATCACCCCTAACTGCCCTCCTGCCAGCCTGATCACCCCTAACTGCCCCCCCCTGCCAGCCTGGTCACCCCTTACTGACCCCCCCCGCTGGCCTGGTCACCCCAACTTCCCCCTCACCAGCCTGGTTGCCCCCACTATCCCCTCGCCAGCCTGGTCACTCCCAACTGCCCCCCTGCTGACCTGATCACCCCTTACTGCCCCCCCTGCCAGACTGATCGCCCCACCCAGCCTACTGTTCAGTCATTTGGTCATCCCTTACTAACCCCCATGCCGCCCTGGTCACCCCAGGCGCCTGCTGTTTGGTCATCCATCCAGTCGTTTAGGTCGTGACGGCCCCTGGCTTTTTATATGTATGTATTCACATATCATATAAACAAATAACAACAAAAGAAACTAAGAAAAGTAAACTATTTGCACAAGATCACCCAGGATACAGATAAATTCAGGAACAAATGTATTCCAATTCTAAAACCAATGTTGTTCCCTTTCCACTTACAAGTGTTGGTAGCAGTGCTAGTAGATTCAGTTTCCCAGGCCAAGGTTGTGCTACCATTTCATCAATCTCCTCTCTACAGTAGTGATAAATCCTTTTTATGGTTCCAATTGGGAAAAGGTTCTGAAAAGAAGAACAAAATAATTGTTTCCTCTCATGAAAATTTTAAAGGCTTTATAGGACATGGCATGGAATTAGGATATATAAGTAGCAGCCAAATGTCCCTGGATGAGTCAAGCCTTCTTGCTCACATCCTGGAAGCCATGTTGTGAAGTATTCAGGATGTTGGTGAGTTCTCAAATACTCTCTAACCCAAACTCATAAAAAGCTCACAAGTGTTGGATTTCCTGACTTCCTCTAAGGGCTATTGGCTCTGATACATAATTTTAAAATAAATTAGAATATTTTAAGTAAACACCAAGTTTGACAGTACTCATGGATATCAGTATTTAAGGTAATAGCACCACCAACATTAGGAGAGGTCACATATGAGGTCTTCAGGAACAAGGATTAACATTTTAGTAAATTGGACTCTCATTACTTCTATAGTGATCTTTCCTTTCTCTAGATTTATAATTTTAGTGAGTATCATTACCATCACTAATATTCACTGTTCTTCAATAAGTGCCAGGTTCCATACTATGATCTGAGAATATAAAAAAAAATATATTTGAGGAGTTTACATAACAATTCCAGAATACTTAGAAGACAAGCATAGACTTAGAACTTACATTTACTAATTAATGTCTAAATAAGACATGTAACAAAAGAAGTAACACTTTACTATCATAAGACAAAAATATAGTTGCAGAGATCAAAGGCCTCCCGAATAAAGACTTCATAAATCAGTTTATATAGAATTCCAAATCCCAAAGCTATAAAAATAGAAATGAAATAGAAATATATGAGTTAAAATATGGGGGGATAAGGACACACATGTAATACCTTAATCAATAAAGAAAAAAATATGTAAATTATCATACTTTCATATTTCTAAAGAAAAAGTTGTCACAATTGGGTCTTTAAAATACTGATTCTATAGACATTTCAAATGGGCAAATAAGAAACTGGTTCTTAAACTTTATTCTAGCATATTTAAAATCTAGAAAAACATATGCCTAAGAAATACATAAACATCGTTCCCTTTTATATATGTACATATACATATATCTACATATAAATGACCAATTTTTATATAAGAAAAAGCTATAAAACTGAAAATAGAAGAAACAGGATAATATATTCAAACATATGCTAGTATTCTGACCCAGAGAAACAAATATTGCCCATGTCATATAAATTTCCCTAAAGCATAAAATGTAGTCAAAAACTCTTCAAGTCATTATAAGAATCTAGACATTAAAACCATGTATATGCACACATACAAACTCTAAACAAAGTACTCTTTATATACTTACATTCAAAATCTGCTAAACAGTATATTTTAAAATCTGGCAAGCAATGAACTAAAAGAGACATATACTCAGAAAAAATATAATTTTTTCACAATGTGGTAAAAATACCTTCTTTGCATCATTTGATGTTTCTATATTTTATTAGAATTTTTGAAAAATATATTTATAAATGATTGTTACTGCTATTCTGCTTCTCTTATGGGTAACCTATTGTTATTGTTACCATTTACTCTTATTGTATTTACATTTTAACTCCATGAACTTTTGTGGCAATTTCACCATTCTCATTCTTAATCCATTTATTATCCTGGGCACTTGACATTTTGTATCAACAGCTGTTTTATTTTCTTTTTCTCACTATTAATGATTTCCTCTCCTACATTATCTCTATTATCTCCTTTTAAAATTTGCCTGGCATATATTATATTTTTACTTTATTTCAACTTTTTAAAAGATTTGTTTTCAGTGTCTCTTGAAAACAGTGTTTATATGCTTATTAATTTCTTAGTTTGATTTTAGCCAATTTGAAAGTATCTATCTTTGAAAGCAGAGAAAAACCCTTTATATTTATTGTGATCCTTACCTATTGATTCTATTTCTGTCATCTTTTCCCTAATTATATGCTACATTTTTAGGGGAGGGGATTGTGATTTTTTTTGTTGTTTTTCTTTCAAATATGTTGATAACATTTATATAATTTTTTTCAACATTTGTACACCTGATGATTTGAAATATATTCTGTTTTCATTTTTCAGTCATAATATTTAAATACTAGAGGCCTGGTGCACCAATTCATGGACAGGTCAGGTCCCGAAGTGGGGGAGGACTGGGATGCAATTGGCCCTCTGGGCCGGTGGGACCCCCTTGCTGGCCCGGGATCCAGATCTGTCCCACTGGTGTTCACGCCGGTGGTTGGGAGTCACCTGGCAGCTGCTTTTATATCCTTTCTTCCTTGCAGAGCATCTAGGGAGGGAAAGCGGCCATGGTGCCTAAGGACAATTTCCAGGAGGCTGGAGGCTCTGTCGGGATTGTACTAGTGGCACTGGTCAGTCAGTGCCTGGCCTGTTCTCCAGAGATCAGACCTGCAGGACTACTGTGGGAGTGAGTGGCTGCCACCTGGCTGGTGGACCACCGGGACTGGTTGGTCAGCTGAGCGGTACTTCTGCTGTGGGAGTGCACTGACCACCAGGGGGCAGATCATCCATTGAGCATCTGCCCCCTGGTGGTCAGTGTGCATCATAGCAACCAGTTGTTCCGGTCATCCCAGTTGTTCGGTTGTTTGGTCACTTAGGCTTTTATATATATAGACTAGAGGCCCAGTGCACAAAAATTCATGCACTGGTAGGGTCTCTAGCGGCTGCTGACTGCCAGCTGGGTACTCCCTTCTTTCCCCCAGCTGCCTGCTGCTGCTGCTGCCGCCACCGCCACCGCCACCAGCCAGGACCTCCCTCTCTTCCCCCAACCAGCCCCACTCCTTAGTCAAACTCCTAGACGATCTCCTGGTCAGGGAGACAATTTGCATACTATGCTTTTATTATATCGGATAAATTCGATCAAGTTTTTAAAATATTCTCAACCCTTCATTTTCTGAAAATGTCTTTTACTTTTCCTCTAGGACAGTGGTTGGCAAACTGCTGCTTGCAATACACATGCGGCTGGCAAGCTGCAGTTTGCCGCTCTGTTGACTAATGAGTTTGCCAACCACTACTCTAAACCTATTGTTATTGTTACCATTTACTCTTATTGTATTTACATTTTAACTCCATGAACTTTTGTGGCAATTTCACCATTCTCATTCTTAATCCATTTATTATCCTTGGCACTTGACATTTTGTATCATCAGCTGCTTTATTTTCTTTTTCTCGCTATTAATGATTTTCTCTCCTACATTATCTCTATTATCTCCTTTTAAAATTCCATTTGACTAATGTTAGAATTTCAGGATCTATGATATATTTCTTCTAATTTTTCTCTAATGCTTTCTGTATTTTTGGCTTTAAGCATTGAGGACAATAGTCTGTGTCCATTCTCAAAATCAGCCTATTTTATCAGGTAAAAAATATACATGTATAAAAGTTCAAAGAAAAGTATAACTAACATTAATATTCCCACCAAACATTAAATATTTTGTCATATTATCTTGCAGTCATATTTTATGGATAGACTTGGAGTCTTTTCTAATTACCACCTTCTTAGTCTGTCCTTTCCTTACTAGCTGAGGTTACCACTATCATGAGAGGTACATATCACCTCAAGCCACTTTATCAATTTTATCTAGGTATGTATCCATAAACAACATATAGTTTGTATTTTAAATCTACATAACTCATTTTACAATATATATTATCTTGCATCTTGTTTTTTAACTCAATATTGCATTTCAATATTTAGCTATTTTATGTGGTTCAGTTGTTTAAAATACTGTGTTATTCTATCATATAGATATACATTATTTTATAAACATATTTTTTTTATGAATAGGCAGCAGATCTTGCTACTATACAAAATAAATAAATTATACTTGCACAGAGTAGGGACAATGTTTTGTATTGCTACAGTTTTACTGAATGAATATTAAAATGAGCATTCTATAAAATTATTGAATGTCTTATTCACCTGAGTATACCCTACTACCTATCTCCTCAAATGTATTCTCTTTTGCCCTAGATGGTCTGGCTCCGTGGATAGAGCATTGGCCTGTGGACTGAAGGGTCCTGTGTTCGATTCTAGCCAAAGGCACATGCCTGCATGCAGGAGGCAGCCAATCAATGATTCTCTCCCATCATTGATGTCTCTATCTCTCTGTCCTTCTCTCTTCCTCTCTGAAATCAATAAAAAAGAAATATATATATAAAAAATATTCTCTTTTGTGTGCTTTGGGTTATGGTTTTCTCCAGTCTCATTCTGATTATATCTGTTTTCTCTTTCAATAATTCATAAAGCATTATTTTTTAATTGTGTGTTTCCTATTTTCCAGTGTTTTAATAGAATAATTTTATATAGAAACATATATATGTATTTTTTGCTTATAAATTTTTTCATCCCCATCATTTCTGTCTTCTGAACATACAACCTCTTTCTTTAGTACTTGTATGATAACCTCTTAAAGGTTTTTTACTGTTTTATCCTTATTAATTTCCCACTGCATTAAGGTTATTTTAAAAAATGATGTAATGTTATATCACTGCTCTCTATTCTCAATATTTTTTCCATTTCAATTAGGTTAAAATATGAACCTTTACCCTCTCCTAACTGGCCCCAAATGACCCTGTATACTGCTCCTCCAATCTTATTTCCCTCCAACTTTCCCCTCATTTACCTTGTTCCAGTGCTGTAGATTTCTTTTGTTACTCTGACCTCTTGTCTTACAGTCTTTACATTTATCATGACCTATGCTTGCAAAACTCTTCTCTATCATTCTCTAATTTCTACTCATCATTATATCTCAGCCCAATTTTATATCTGCAGAGGAGGAGCGTAAGAAAAATATTATTTTCCTTTTCTCCAGAGAGAAAAGAAACTGTTGTGTTTTTAAGGGCTGTGGCTTCCTAACTTTAGGGTGAAGGCAAATAGTTTTTATAAGGTAATGAGCTGAGCCTCTTCCTAATGGCAGAAAATAAGTTAAAAATTTTCCTTTGTCTGTAAGGACCTAAATGGGAAGAGTTATCCTGGAGGAGATTTAGGGAAAGACATGAATAGATAGAACTGGATCTCAAATTTGAATATTTGAGTCCCATCCAATAAGCAATGCAGATATCAGCCGGTTATCTGAAAACATCAGGACAATGGCCTGGAAGGAATGAAAGGATAGCATTCAGTTGCTTAAGTCCATGCAGGTCGAGGGCAGTAATACTTTTTTTAATTCAGTTATGCTGCTTTTGTTTATCACTTAGGGTGACATGAACTGGAAATTTCCTTGGAAAAGGGGCCAATAATTAGACTATTCTAAGTTGTTTCACCTTATTATCATTTTATCCTGTATTTGAGAAGCCAGAAATGTACCTGGTATTGTACTCATTATTTCCTGTCCCCTCAGGTGACTTTCAAATGACTGTACCAGACACATATTACAGATCCTGTATAAGCTTTCAAACAATAAAGCTGTAATTTTAGAAACAGCAGAAATGTTACCCTGTTCTTGTTCTTCAATTAGCTAGAGTGTTTGGGGCTGGAAATCTTTTTGGAACAATCACTCACACCTAGTTAGTCTTGTTGTCAGTTTATATGAGTGGTCTCTGGGTGCCAGAAGAACATGTCAACCCCAGAATGTGATTTTATGAGAAAGCCCATGTGATGTTTATGTCTTCACTAGGATCGTCATGACTTCTACTAGTAAAATGTTTCTAAATTGGCTTACAATGTCAAGCATCGTATTCAGGGTACAAGTGTTTGGTGAATAAAAGGGGTTAATAGCAATGTCCATTGAGCTGACTGGATTGCAAGCATGACATACTTTTGAATGTCAGCTCAAGTTGTAAAAATAACTTGAACTTTTAAACACTTAGGCCTGTATAATAATTTATAGACATTAGATTAGAATCTCATCAAGTGCTTTGGAAATTTATTTAGGTAGACTTTATTCCAGGAAAATCTCATCATGTTAGTTTGATAGCTAAAACAGTGTGTTAAATGTTCCAGGCAATTGCTTCCTAACTTGAAATCTTATATACACAATAACATCTTTTTTAACTTTTCTTCTTTTATTCTACAGGGTATATACACTAAACTTACAGACCCAACGAATTAAGAGCAAGAATAGATTCAAATACCATCTGACCCATTCTCTATTTTTACTTGAGAAAACTGAGACCTAGAGTGGGAGAGTGGATAATATACAGACATTTACTGCAGAACTAAGAATAGAACACAACTTTCCCATATTCAGAGTTATTTCAACTGCACCCCAGTTCATACTAAGTCTCACTGTATAAAATGTGTTTTTGTCCAAAATGTAAAGTTTCATTCATAGATTGTAAACCTCTAGTTCTGGCATATCATTTATAAAAATAAGATAAATTTTTTTTTCACTTTAAAGAAGGTAAAATAAATAAAAGTTTTGAAAGAAAACTGTTAACAATTTTCAACATATACTTAATCAATAATAATCTGACTGGTTAACAAAAAAAACAACAACCAATTTATCATTGAATTCTGATAAAATCAGAGTTTTAAAATAATGCATTTTAAGTATGAAAGAAAAAAAAAACATGAAAAGAGAGGGATCAGGTAGCCTTCTAAGGTATACTTATTCAAATGTAAACAGGAATACTTTTACTTTTTTATTTTAAAAATTTATGTTATTGATTTCAGAGAGGAAGGGAGAGGGAGAGAGAGATAGAAACATCAATGATGAGAGAGAATTATTGATCGGTTGCCTCCTACACATCCCCTATGGGGGATCAAGCCCACAATCTGAATTATGTGCCCTGACTGGAAATCAAACCCCGTGACCTCCTGGTTTAAAGATCGATCGATGCTCAACCCTGTGCCACACTGGCTGGGCAACAGGAATCCTTTTAGCAAGATAGGAAACTGGAAATGACAGGGGAAAAACACACTTAGAAGAAAACAGCTTCTTCATTGAATCTTCCAGTTTATTGGGTTATGCTGTCAAACATTATAGTTTAAAATGCCATGCTGAGCAATGTATAAGGTAGGCAGAGAATTTTTTTGACATGTTATAGTTAAATAAATTAAATTTTAGATTAATTCAATTATTCAACCTACAAATAATCTAGCTTGATTTGGATTCAAACATACTCAAAGTCAAATCAGTTTATTCTTTAGCAAGAGCTTGGGGGTAGAGAGGAAGCCATAGCAATAAATACCACAGATGGCACTATTTTTGGTCACTTATAAACCTATATTTCATTTTTTTTCTTTTGTGATTCATTGAAATGAAAATTACCAATTTGAAATGGTAAACACTTGTAACACATTTAATACTATAACTCCCCCTTTTTTTTTTGTACTTATGTTTAGACTATCTGTATTCTTATGTTTTTAAAGATAAGGGAGCCTGAAAAAAAGTTTATTTTAACCTGAAACACAAGATTCCATGGAAATTTTTAGAGAAAATGTAACTATTTAAGAAATTGTTGGTTCACAGTAGTAGCACCACAAGGAAGGGCCTTTTTAAAGTAATCTCTTAAAATATTCAGGTTTATGACCCATGGCTGTGCTGAATTAGATTAAGATGGAAATTCTGTAGCTCTATTTTCCAGAATAGATTATATTAAAGAGCAAAACAAAGGAAATATATCTGAGTTTTTCAAATCCCTTTAATTTTCTTCATTTTGAATATTTCTACTAATTGAAGGCCATTCATATTCAGAATTATATAGCCTCATTTGACAAACAAATGATCTCTTTTATAGAAAGAAATATACTTAAATGATGTTTGCCTATGATTAGTATATTAATGCATGGAAATCAGAAAACAATATTTAAAAATATTCTTCTTATTCTTTATTCTCTGATCCTTTCTTCCAGCCCATGAAACTCATATAGAATCTGAAACATTATTGATGAAATAAATGGGCTTTTAAGATAAGTATGTGTCTAATATAGTTGGCATACAATATTATATTAGTTTCAGGTATACAACATTGTGCTTTTTGAATGTATGAACGAATGAATGAATGAACTCACTTATGCTCAAGTTTAATCTTAGAGAAAATCTTTATTCAAATTACCATCAATAATATTTTTATTATTGTCTCTTCTAAGTTATTCTTTTAATTCAATACTTCATTCTTCTTGACGCAGAAGCCTAAAAACAAATATAGGTCATGAAAACAGGTAGAGCTAAGAAAATAGCCACGTGCAAAGTCTTTACCAGGGTCAAAGTTGATAAAGACAACTAATGTTTATTGCATATGTATTCTGTATCATATTATTTGTTAAAATCCTTCCATAATTTTTTATTTAATTGTTAAAATGGCCTTAGTAGGTGGGTACTATTAAATATACTTATAATGAAACTGAGAAAGCTTAAGCAACTTGACATGTTACAGAGTTGGCAAGAGGTATAAGTGGTAAGTAGCAAATCTGGAATATAACTAAAATAGTATGATTCCAGTGCCCTAGCCTAGACCACTATATCATACTCGTTTTTAGGTCAGAGGATATAATATAATTAGGAGTGGTGAGGAAAGATATGGCAAATCTAGGTAATTTTTTATGTGGAATTTTGAGTTTTATTCTCTTACATAGGAGTAAAAGGCATCTGCAGAATATACCAAAGTGTATTCCAACTATTATTAAGAGAATTAGATAGCAATATGCACTGTCTAGATAAAACAGTTATTTTGTTCAACTTAACTTGATTATCAATTTACAGTTTCTGTCTGACATTTTGTCTTCATTTCTTGCCCTCCATAGTCTCTTCTCTAAACAATAACAGGATAATTTTTTAAGACATTAACCAAATCATGTCCTTTCCATGCCTAAAATTCTCTACTAGCTTCAGTCACATTTAGAATAAATTCTTTTCTTTAGTAGGTTCTGCAAGGCCCTACATGAGCTAGCTCTTACCTTCCCATATGACATCATCTCCTTCCCTTTCTCTCCTTAGTCACTTTACCTTTCACTCATTAGAATCATTGCTTTTCCTCAAATATGCCCAGATCAAGTGCTCCATGAAAAGTTCTTCCCTCAGACAATTAAATGGTTCAATTCATTATTTCATTCAGGTCTCCACACATATCTCCTTAGAGAGGGATTCTCACACTAACTTATATAAAATCCACCCCAGCCTCATCACTCAGTCCCCTTCTCCTGATTTATACTTTTCTTGGCTATTTATGTTAAATCATAATTTATTTGTACTTTTATTTGTAAATTCTATGCAGGCAGGGACTTAAGAGCAGCACTGTTCACTGCTGTGTGTCCAGGGCTCTGACAAAGTCTGGTACTTACTAAGCATTCATTAGCTATACATTTGAAAATAAATTTTACAATCCTAACTTATTCTAGAAATTATATCTCTAGGCCTAGAAAGGCACACTTGTTTTCTTTAAGTCATATTGAATACAATTTTAGAGTATAAAGATGTTTAGGAGATAGCAAATTATTTGACTCATAATTACAATTGCTAACTTCCGTGCATCTAATATATTTTCAAATAAAACAGAAACTAATCTATGCAATCACATAAAATGTTCTCAGTCACAGGTCTTATTTTGTTCCCCTCAGTTAAAAAATTGGGTCTATGATTAGTTTCTAGTCAATAAAAACAAAGCCATGACTGAGATACATTTCTATTCAGCAATAACTTTCTAACTGGGCAATTCTTATTGCAGCAAAGATGGGTTTATTTCTCTACAAACTAGATCCAAAGAAGCACCTAAAGAATGTCTTCTGTCAGCTTTTAGGGTAGCCAATCCTTTGGTGTCAAATCTCGAATTACCCTTTTTATCACATCATTAATAAGGAAAGATGTTTTAAATTTGAAGATCATGTATTTTGCAGCCAAAATGTTCTCTGACCTTAAAAGACAAGATCAAACTTCCACTATACTGTGATGCTTTTTTTTTTCATCCAGAGACATTTATTTTGGGATGCATTCTTCTTGTTAGAAGATTTCTGTCAAACAGATTAAATATTATCTTGATCACTCTTAACTAGTTAATTTTGAGCAGAAACATTTTTCAACTGGTCTCAAGCTAGGCTAAGAGGGTAGGGTGGAAGATATTTTCAACAAAGAACTGAATTTTAGGTCTCATGTTAAAATAAGGAAGCATGCCATGATATCTGCCTTTAAGTACTCATTTTTACAAGAATTCACATAAAACCTGTGCCAAATTATGGTTCCTTTCAGTAGAGTTCAGAGATCATAATGTGTTTTCATATTCTAGGCAAGATTCCTATCTACCCCCTCATGATTTCAAATCTTCTGTTCAATACTGTAATTCATTATCTACCTTCTTTACTCTCAGCCACTATGGCTTATCTCCTGGGATGAAAATCTGAAGAATGAAGAGATGCCTGAATAGCTCCACTTCCTGAAGATACATTTATATCCCCACACTGAATAGTCATTGGATATGGGCCACCCCAGGAAAGGGTGCAACCTTGGACAAGAGAGCTCTTCCCAATTAAAACTAAAGCTTCTTAGTAGCATCACTCTCTAAAAAGTAGGTTTGGGTGACATATTTATTGTACCAATGAATCACCTCACCTTACCATTTTATTTCTTAAATAACTCAAGTAAATCCACTTCTTTGTCTTGACTTCTACCCTAATCCATCGCTAACATCCCCTCTAAACTTATCATTATATCCAGTATATCTCTCTTCTAATTTCTTTTTCACCAAGCTATGTAATCTTTATAAATTACTTACTGGACCACTTCTCTCCTCTGCTGAAAAATTTTCAATAGACTCTTATTGCCTTCATGATAAAACATCAGTTATTACTATGACCAAAAAGGCTCTACTGATCATTGCTCTGCACATATCTTCTTTAAGGTCCTGGAGCCACTAATGCCTCCTCATACTATCTTCTGACAATGTTTGACTAAACAAAGACTCTCAAGGGCACCATACTTCACCTCTCAGATTGTTCATATACTGCTTTTCCTCCCATCTCAACTATTATGGCTCATTAGCTTACTCTTTTCCTTAGAGAGGTATTTCTTGAATCCTTAGAATATGTTGAATCCTCTCCTCCTCTCCCTTAGAATCTTTTATTTTGTAATATTTAAGGTAGTAATATTTAGCGTTTTAGTAACTTTTAATTAGTGATATTTCCACAAATATTAAAGTAATATTTAAACAAGTCAGTCCTTTGTGAATTTTATGTCTAAAAATATACTTGTGGCTTCAAACTAGATAAATTTTCTCATTATTTAAAGGCACCTAAAATAAATGTTTATGAAAGGAGAAATATACCCTAATAAACAATAAAATCCTAGATTTGCTTTGCTTTTTAATAGCATACAGATAAATTGTTCAGAAATAAACATAAGTTTAATGAAGCCTTATGGACAGCTTTACCCATGTAAGTCCAATCTAAAATGTTATAATAATGACAACGAATAGTTAAAAAAAACAAAAACAAAAAATAAACAAACACCAGGCACACCAAAACAAAGCATAACACTTAAAATATTTTGAAATAAGTAGGTTCTTATTGGATACTAGAAGCCTGGTGCATGGAATTTGTGCACGGGGGGGGGGGGCGTGTTGCGGGGAGGGGGGGCATGTCCTTCAGCCTGGCCTGCACCCTCTCCAATCTGGGATCCCTCTCTCAATCTGGGACAACTGGCTCCTAACTGCTCATCTGCCTGCCTGCCTGATCACCCCCAACCACCATCCCCTGCTGGCCTGATTGTCCCCAACTGCTCTCCCCTGCTGGCCTGATTGTCCCCTAACTGCTTGCTCCCCTGGCAGCTTGATCGCCCCTAACTGCCTCTGCCTTGGCCCCTGCCACCATGGCTTTGTCTGGAAGGAAGTCAGACTTCTGGAAGATGTCCGGTTGACTTGGTCTAATTAGCATATTACCCTGTTGTTAGTATAGATTTTTGGAGGAAGAGAGAAAAAATGAAATTGCATTATAATGCAACAAAACTTTTTAAAGAGATTTTTCTCCTTGTGGCATGGCAGCTGCTACTAAATCATCCTCCTCGCCCTCTCATTTTTTATTCTCCTTCTTTAATCATCTCTATTCCTCCTCTTCCTGTTCTTCCTACTAGGTTTATTCCTTTCTCAATGAAAGATAATTTAGTTCTATTCATCACCTTCTTTAAGCAAGAAAATATAGCTGATATGTCTTCACCCACCTTAAATAGGGACAGTAGACATTATAAAAACTGTAGGTATATTTGCAAAGCTTTATAATAACATAAAAAATTTTCAAAACTATTATTTGACAGTAGTGCAGATGGAAAAGTCTATGAATTTATGTAATTCCCAAAGTACTGCCTCTTTTTCAATTATTGTAGAAAGTATATTGAAATGTGTAGGAGTGTGGATGAGCTCATTCATTCATTCATTAGAAAAATATTTGAGTCTCCCTCTGCACCAAGCTCTCCTCTAGTTTGAGAGAATACAGAAGCAAGCAGCAGATATATGATCTCAGATTTTATGGAGATTTCTTTCTAGTAAGGAGAGAATAAATACATAAACTGAAAAAAAATTAAAAGGCAATGTGAATGAAGAAAAATTTCAAGAAGAAAATAAAACTGGATAATAAATATGGCCAAGTGACTATTAAATTGATTGACCATAGGAAATGTCCTTGAGGATGGTCCATTTGAACCAGAAAGTTAAAGGATAAGATAGATTTTGCTTCCACAGATCTGAAAAAAAAAATTACAGATATCTGAAATAGTAAATGCAAAAGCCCTAACATGGGATAGTGTGAGGTTATTGTGACTGAAACAGAGGCATCAATGGGAAAGTAGTTTTTAAACATTTAAGATAGACAGACATCAGATAACTCATGGTCGGGAGTTCAAATTCAACTCAACATGAGATATAAAGTCACTAAAGGATTTTTATCATGGAATCAAATGGAAGAAAGACAGTATGTATTAGTTATTAAGAGCGTGGCTTTTTTAAACCTGACTGCATGACTTTTGAATCGCAGTTCCGAAAAAATGCTAACTGTATTATCATAGACAATTCACTTAATTTTTCTGTCCTCACCTTCCCTTAAAATAGATAAATATTTAAAAATCCATTATACTTTTTTATAATTGCAGAGTATTAATTAGTAGCTGATTTGTTTTCAAAGGTCACATTGTATGAAGAAATAATTGCATGAAGGAAAGTAGAAATGATGAACTAATTTGGAGGCTGTATTAGTTTCCATTGCTGGCATAACAAATTACCACAAACTTAGTGGCTTAAAGCAACACAAATTTATCATCTTTTAGTTCTGTAGGTCAGAAGTCAGGCACAGGTCACACTGGGCTAAAATCAATGTGTTTGGCAGGACTGTGCACCTTTCTAGAGGCTTTAGGAAAACATCCGTTTCCTTGCTTTTCTAATTTCTAGAGGCCACCTGCCTTCCTTAGCTCTCTTCTTCTACCTTCAAAGGCAGCAAAATCAAGTTGGTCTCTTCTCATATTGCATCTCCTGACTACCTACAGCTGGGAAAGATTATCCACTTTTAAGGACTTGTGTAATTAATTTGGACTCTCTCTAATAATTCACACTAATCTCTTCTCAAGATCTGTACCCTTAAACACATTTGCAGGTCTCTTTTGCCATGTACTAGTAGGGTAACATTCTTATAAGTTTCAGAGGATTAGGGCATGGGCATCTTTGAGTGACTATTATTCTGCCTGACACTGCCTACACTGATTGTTATCAGGATGACATCTTAGTAATACTTAAGTTAGAAATATTTAGTAATTTTTAAGTTAGTGATATTTCCATAAATATTAAAGTAATATTTAAACAAGTCCTTTGTGAATTTTATGTCTGAAAATATACTCTTGGCTTCAAACTAGAAAAGGTTCTCATTATTCAAAGATAGCTAAAATAAATGTTTATGAAAGAAGAGATATATCCTAATAAATAATAAAATCAAGCTTAACTAGAGTTGAAATAAAATTCAGCTTATTTTATATATTCAAATGTGACAGTTCAAGCTGTAATATAATTTCACAGTAATTTTTAGAATAAAAAATGAAGCAAGAATCATTTTTTAAGTAATTTTTCAGAAAACTTATATGGTAGCATGGTAGCACATTCTTTACATTGACCTTTCAAAGCAAAATAATAAAGACATTTTGGAAATCAAAAGCCAATTTCTAATTTAGGAAAATTAGATAATTTAGACCAAGCCTTTACTAACAATAACTAGGGAAAATTTGGTAGATCAATGCATAGATAGATAGAGAGATAGATAGATAATAAATAGATAATCAATACAGATAGACAGATAGCTAGGTGAATCTTCTTTTGGAAAGTCCTTGAAGAGCTGCTAAGGCAGAAAAGAATTGCTTATTCAATGTGACTATGTAATCAGGAAGGACATGAGGATCTAGAAGGTAAGCCTAGTATTTTAAACATTTTTCCTCTAAAGGTATCTATTTACTTTATCAAAGGCTACTAAGAAAAAACACAATCTGAGTCACCTTTTTGACAATCTTACAGGGCAAGTGGATGCAAATTAGAGTTCAGGACCTGCTAATACGGCAGGTCTCTGATAAACTTCTGCTTAATTTTTGTTGAAACGTGAAAGAGATATATCCTAAGAGAAACTGTACAGTAACTATAGACTGGCACATTCAAGAACTATAATCCAACTTAAAATCATCTCAAAAATTTTCAAATACACATAATCAAAAATAATTAGGAACACATGGCAACAAGATTACATGAAGTAAATTATTCAGAAACAAAATATAATAGAAACCATTCAATGGGGCTTCAGATATTGGAGTTGCCAAACCAAACTTTAAATTATGTTTAATATATTCAAATAAATAAAATATAAAACTGAAGAGCTATAGAGTACAAATTCTGCAAATAAAATATTTAAAAACTGAAATTGAAAATTTATTGATAATATGTAATAGTTTAGACATAATTGAAGAGAAAATGAAAGAATCAGTGACATTTAAAATTCATCAGAAGAATACATCCTAAAGAATCATGGAGAAAAATAAATGAAAAAAGCAAAACATTTGATAAGAAATATAAAAGACATGATGAGACAGTCTAATGTATGTATAATTGGAGTTTCAGAAGAAAAAAGTAGAAATACATGAAGAGATAATACATGAAAATTACACATTGGTAAAAGACATGAAATTTAAGAAGGTATAGGAGATATAAGCAAATTCTTACTTAAGTATATTTTATTGGTAATATGGAAAACTTGAGACAATCATAGTATGTAAAAGAAGCTAAAACTACACAAAATATATTTTAATGGGGCAACAATCCTCTACAGAAGTATTAAGGTAAACAGTGAAATCTTTCTTTATAGTGCTAAAATAAAATAATGTAAATTTAGAATGACATAACCATAAATACAAAATGTTAAAATAAACATATTCAAGAATTAATAAAAATAATGGTAGCTTTATGTAAGTAAAAATTAAAATTTTCCCAATAGATAAAATAAATTACATTGAGTGTTTTTTTCAAGCATAAGGAAAATAAAAAGCAAATAGAAAGATGATAGATTTTCATACAAATATATCAATAGTTATAACTGAACTAAGTGGTCTAATTAAAGGGAAAAATAAAACAACTAAAAAAATAATGTCAAAAATATTTATAAATATTTATAAATGTCAGAGTATAACAAAGTTAAGGTTAAAAATGTTGAAAAGATAAACAATACAAATACTACCCAAAAGAAAGCTTTTAAGGTTCATTGGTATCAAAGTAAACTTTAGTACAAAAAAATCATTATTAGAAATAAAGACATTAAAGAGTAAAAGGTATCCAGCAGAAGTATCTATCTATATATAGAGCCAGACGGCAAACTCATTAGTCAACAGAGCCAAAACAACCAAAGGGATGACCAAATGCCAGGCTGCATGCACAGCAGGCTTGGATGGGCAGGAATTGGCGAGTGGGCTGAACTGCTGACCTCTGGGAGAAAGAGAGAGGTGTGGCTGCTGGCAAAGCCTGGAGAGAGAAGGAAGGTCTTATCTGCAGCCTCCATGGCAGCTGCTGATCAGCCTTTGCCTCTCTCTCTCTCCAGGCCTCACCAGCAGCCACGCCTCTCTCTTTCCCTGAGAGGTCAGCAGTTTAGTCCATTCACCAGCTGCCTGGGGCGACTGCTGATCAGCCCCACGTCTCTGATCAGGCCCAGAGATAGGCACGGAGATGCTGACTGGCATAGAAACAAACCAATTAGAACCAAATCTGGGTGAACTTGAGGAGCCAATGGCTGCCTAAGAGGTGGAGCTTTTGATGCTGACTGGCATAGAAACCGACCAATCAGAACCTATTCTGGGTGAACTGCGAAAGCAGAAACTAAGTTGGGAACTGAGGAGGGGTTTTAAGGGCAACAGCCTTTTGGTGTAAGGTGTAAGAAAGCGGTTCAATTTTTTAATGACCGGTTTGGCTATATAGTGCATGTGACTGGCTATCAGTCCAGATACAGGGATTATGTATTTTTGTCTGCCAAGAGCATCTCCTCCTGCTGAAAGAGGCTTCCTCCACCCCATGTAAGCAATCCTATCCTATATTATCTATCTATACTAATAAAAGGGTAATATGCTAATTAGACTGGGTTGACCAACCATCTTCCAGATGTCCAACTTCCTTCCGGACAAAGCCATGGTGGTGGGGGCCAAGACAGAGGCAGTTAGGGGCAATCAGGCAGGCAGGTAGAGGCAGGTAGGGATGATCAGACAGGCAGGCAGGTGAGCATTTAGGAGCCAGCTGTCCCAGATGGTGAGAGGGATGTCATACTGGCAGTTTAAGCTTGATCCCTGTGATATTGGGCCTAAACTGTCAGTGGGACTTTCCTCAAAGGGTCCCTGATTGTAGAGGGTGCAAACTGGGCTGAGGAACCCCCCCGAACCCCCCATGCACTAATTTTGTGCACCAGGCCACTAGTATAGAATAAAGACATTTATATACACTAAATGTAATTGTTTCAAAATATGAAGTAAAAGATGACAAATTGATAAGAGAAATAGACAGATATATAATAGGTAGCTTGTTATTCACTAGCTTATAAAACAAGCAGAGAAAAGAAATTCAGTAAGTATAAATAAAATATGTGCAATATGATTAGCAACCTTCACCCAATGAAATATATAAAGCACTGCACTTGACACCTGCAGAATATACATTATTTCAAGAACCCATGGACTATCTATAGAAAATGGCTAAACAAAATAATTTAGAATATGTGCTAAATTATTTTGACATACTAAAGTTGAAGAAACATACATTAGCATGACAGAAAATTTTCTCAGCATTATAGATATAAAAATATCATACATATATGTACCAAAAGACATACAAAATTGTTCATAGCAACAGTATTTATTATGGTCAAGAACTGGGGGAAAACCAATAGCAGAAAAATGAATATTTAACTGACAACATATTATATCCTAGAACATTATATGGTAATGAGAATAAACTATAGCCAAAGGAAACAACATATATGAATATCGCTAACTTAATATTGAACAAACAACTAAGTTAAGGATAATATATACTATATGTTTTCATTTGTATGACATTCAAAAACTAAAGGCTAATAAAGGCAAAACAAAACAGTCACATTTGAATTTGGTACTATACTTACATTTATTCAGAGGGCAGAAATGGTGAGTAGGAAGGGGAATCGGTGCTGACAATATTCCTTTTCTTGAACTGGGTGATGATTAAGTAGATGTTTTCTTTGTGATACTTAATAGAACTTTGCAAATATGTTTCTCTATATTATTTTTCATATATGTATTATACATTATAATTATATGAGAATGTATAATTACATATGTACTAGAGGCCCAGTGCATGAAATTCATGCATGGGTGGGGTCCCGAGGCCTGACCAGCAAGCAGGGCTGATCCGGGCCAGAGAGGAGGTGATGGCCGTTAAGCTGTGCATGGAAGGAATGGATCCCAGATGCCAAACACTGCCATCGTCAGTGCCCTACCACCATGCAGCTCCCCACCTCCCCTCCTCCTCCTTCCCTTGCTGTTGCACCACCACCACTGTGGCAGGCGGGCAGCAGGCCAATCAGGGTTAGCCAGCCAGGGGGAGCGACAGGGCACAGGAGGTTGGCAGCCAGCCCTGAGGAAGGATCCAGCCTTCAGCCCCCCCAGGGAAAGGGACAGCGTCCGCCACCACCCACCCCCAGTTCCCTATCCCACCTGGTGGTCAGCCCTGATCAGGCAATTGGGAATTGCTGGCCAGGGTGAGGGACCATGGGAGGTTGGCCAACCAGGGTAGGTTGGTTGTGGGAGCACACTGACCACCAGGGGGCAGCTCCTGCATTGAGTGTCTGCACCCTGGTGGCCAGTGCACATCATAACGACCAGTCATTCTGGTTATTCCGGTCATACCAGTCACTTAGGCTTTTTTATATATAGATATACATGTGCTCACAAATATATGTGTGTGCATATATACACTGAGTGGCCAGATTATTATGATCTCTGAATGCATAATAATCTGGCCACTCATTGTATATCCTATATAATAAAAGGCTAATATGCAAATTGTCCCCTCGACCAGGAGTTCAACCAGCAGGCAGGCCAGCCAACCACCCATGTCCCCTCCCTTGGCCAGGCTGGCCGGACCACCCATACACGAATTTATGTACAGGGCCTCTAAAATATATATATATATATTTTAGTGTGTATATATATATATATATATATATATATATATATATATACACACACACACACACACACACATACACACACACTCTGAGTGGCCAGATTATTTTGCATTCAGAGATAATAATAATAATCTGGCCACTCAGTATATATATATATACTAAGGGCCCAGTGCATGAATTTGTGCACCTTGAAAGGAACTATGGGCCATGAGGCTGCAGTGGGCACAGGGGTAAGTCTTGGCCCATTCTCTGCACCCTCTCCTTGGCCCCTCCCACCATTGCCCCCAGTCCCCTGTCTGCTGGTAGCCCCTGCTCCTACCACCATTGCTCCCATGCTCTGACAGTGCTGGCCCTGCTCATACCCGCTGAAGGTGCATAGTGATTGGGACCAGTGCCAGCAGCAGGTGTGAGTGGGGCTGGTGCTGTCAGTGGGTGCAAGTGGCAACTGCTGCCTTAATTGCCTCTCAGGAACAGGGGGAGGTGGAGAAGCCCTCAGGGATGATGGGGGCAGGCAGCTGTCGCTCACACCTGCTGACAGCACCAAGCAATCAGGACCAGCACCAGGCGCCAGCAGTGGGTGTGAGTGGCAGCTCCGGTGCCAACAGTGGGTTGGAGTGGGGCCCTCGCCAGCAGCAGATGTAAGAGGTAGCTGCCAGCCTCGATCACCCCTCAGGAGCAGGGGGAGGTAGAGAAGCCCTGAGGGGTGATCGGGGCTGGCAGCCACTGCTTGCACCAGCTGACAGTGCTGAGCAATTGGGTCCGGTGCTGGGCAGGATGACAGCATGCAGAAGGAAAGAATTTTCAGTAACCACCAGAGGCTCACCCCAATGACAGCAACTGGCATCCTGCCTTGGTCTATTGCCCCTGCTCACCTGCTACACCATCCCGCCATGGCCAATGCCCGCCATGTTCTGCCCTCTGCTGCCTGCTGCCAATGTCCACCATGTTCCATGCGTGCCCCCTGGAGGTCAGTGCATGTCGTAGCGATCGGTTGTTTGGTTGTTCAGTTGTTCTGCTGTTCAGTATATTTGCATATTAGCTTGTTATTATATAAGATTATATAGGATATTCAGGAATTAAAATATTAGAAAACATAACTTTCTCTAATTGAAATCAACTTACTATCAAACCCTTATGACAACTGATAATAGGCGGTTCTTGACCTTGACATATGAAGTAGCTCAGTCTTTTTTTTTTTTTTAATTGTCTACATTGGGTAAACTGGATACAGCACCAACTGTCTTCTCTTCTTTGGCGTAGATTGCTCCCCTGGCACAGTGGTCAACTTTGCTATAAATTAATCTTGAACAAATATTTAAAGAATATAATATTTAATCAGTGCTAAAATAATAGACTTCATAATACACCTATGTGACTCAGGTCCAGATATAAACTGTGCATATGTACCTGTTCTATTCCCAAATCAATATTATTTCCTTCAGAGCAAACTTTATACCTAAGTCTCCTTTTCTTGTTTCCTCTGCCTAAAATAATATACTCCACAAACTAGGAATTCATTAAATTTTGTGGATACTAGTCATTGTGATATACTTTTAAGGTAAAGTCTTAATATCTCTATGTTGAATAAGAAGACAATAAAGTTTAGACAGAGAAACTGGACTTACCCATGGGTACATGGCAAGGGCAGAGTTCATAATCCAAGTCTGATTCCATAGCTAAGGCTCTGCCTACCAAATTCCTCAGATTAAAATATCTTTTTAGATTAACTTGAAATTCCATTCAACTCTATACATTTTTTTCTATAACTCTCTGGCTTTAAAACAAGAATAATATACCACAAAAAAAGTAAAAGAGTAACATTTATTTATTTATTTTTTTAGAATTAGTGCTAAATTAGTCTTTTGGATATTTATATGTTTTTAATAGCATAATAAAAAATAGGATGTACCAATCAGGGTCCAATCAAGATATATAAAACTTCATCAGTCATTTGAGCAGGTAAAAAATGAATATGAAGAATTTTTAATATTAGAAGATCATTAATTACTAAGAGAAATAAAAGAGAATTCCTGAGATCCAGGAATAACAGGTACCAAAATAGAAGCTACTACAACCAGCCTGAAAAAGAGCACACAGTGAAGGAACTAAGAATTAGGAGAAAGGCCTTGCCTCCAAGACTGAAATTTAACCCTCGTTGGAATCAGCTTGGCAACCAAGAAACACATAAGCCTGAGCATGGCCAAAGAACTTGACAGAGTTCAGCCTACAGCTGGTGGCGGAAGAGGCCTGACATTGCAAAGGTTTTGAAGAGGCCAGATATGGCCTATTTAACACTGAACTACTTGCAAGTGCTTTATTCTCTGGAATTATAGTCCAAGGCTATAACTGAAGTTACATCCTTTGCTGAATAAAATAGAGGAGGACCTGTTGGTACTCAGTAGGAAAGAGTTTTCTTGCCTCCAGCGCCTTACAGTTTCACTCCTGTGCCCTTTTTGATGAAGGCTTACATTCTACCATCTGGCAAGATCCACAAGATTCGGCCCCAGTATCATAGAGAAGGATAGATGTGGAGCTGAGAAACAGGAAGATGGTAACTGGCACTCATGTGGAAGAACAAGTTTGCATAGCATATATCAGCGTCTCATACGGATCCTTTAAAAATGGACTCAATTAAGTCATTAGATTAAGTTAAGTGAAGACATTTTTCTGGCAAAGGGCTAAATTTTTGGGGTATCACCTAGCTGCTTCTTACTAATCTAAGTGGATACCACAGTAGTGTTTAGAAAATATAGAAGAGTAAGCTGGTAGCATGTTAGTTATAATTAATTTTTCTCTAGAGAAAAATCAAACCTAAAAGGTGATATTAAAAATGGATTCTAGGTGTTATAACAATACCAAATAGAGACCTCTGTTCTGCTTTTATTCAGTGTTTGTAAGTACGTCTAGATCCCTTCAAACCCTATTGACCTAGTTCTTTGTGTTCCCAAAGGATATTATACATTTGTTCACAAATAATTCATCTCAGTGATCATGTGTTGTCTGCCATTTTTCTTCTCCACCACTCTAGATAAATGGGAAGAAGATAGCTGCTGAGAAGGCTAAAATATAAGCCACAAAGGCATTACCAAAGCAGCCAGCACGTCCAGTGCCAAGGCCAAAATTGCCTGTGCAGGAGATGACATGATGTCTATGCTGTTGCCAACATATGCCAAAGCATGACATATCCCCCTACATTTATTCTGGCCTATTTGCTGGAGAGTGTTACCCACTAGGACTACTATGTTCACTACCACCATGACTTACACAGATGCTATACACCACGTATATCTTAAACAGAAAGTCAGGGACTCAGATCTTTCTTTTTTCTTTCCCCTCTGATTATGAATCAAGATCATGACCACAAGAAAAGGAATGGAGGAAAAAAACCCAAAAAACTCTCTTCCAATGAGATATAACCAATTTTTAATACATCTCAACCTGCTCAGTTACTCAGAGGTCTTTCCTGTGAAACTCTGGTTTCTTAAGCAAAGAAATTCCAGATGAGTCCCTACTGTTAAGCCAAATATATCTAAACCCACTAGTGATCATTTCTGGTGAGTCCCCCAATGGTCGGCAAACTCATTAGTCAACAGAGCCAAATATCAACAGTACAACAATTGAAATTTCTTTTGAGAGCCAAATTTTATAAACTTAAACTACTTCTAATGCCACTTCAAAATAGACTCGCCCAGGCCGTGGTATTTTGTGGAAGAGCCACACTCAAGGGGCCAAAGAGCCGCATGTGGCTCGCGAGCAGCAGTTTGCCGACCACTGCCCTAATACATAAAAATGAAGTTTGTGTTTCCACCCCCAAAATTGAGATTTCACACTGCATCATGAGAGTTCTTCTAGTAGCTTTGTAAAAGCCATCTTTTTTATGTATCTCACTCTCCATCTACTTGATGAATTTTTCAAGAGCAGAACTTTGGTTCTGGTTTTTCTACTCATTTCCTAAGCACATAGTGCCCAGCATTCTTTTGTTGTTCAAGTTTGCATGAATTAACAAGTCAAAAGAGCAACATGAAAAGCCAATGTTTCGTCCATATTATTAAAGTTAATCATTCTGACTTAGTTTATACTAAATAATCAAGATCATTTAAAAAAATCTTATCTGCTTTTCACGTTTCAATACTAAAGAGTTCAGAAAATATTTCCTTAGATAATTATATTTGCAAGGTTTTTTCCACTTTTACACTAAGATTTTGTAGTTGATGGAACAAGGAGGGCCAATATTAGCTGTTGCTAATGGTAACATATATTGAAGACAAACAGGAGGGAGATCCTGGGAAGCAACATGGAGAAAACTGTAGAGTTATAGGGAGTGTATCAAAGTAAAAATAGAATAATTTAGAAATCACCATCTTCCTTTGAATGGATATCCTGGCAGTCAAAGTCCCCAAACATTAGCTATTTGAGCCAGACTTCCTTTGAAACCACGTCTATTTCATGGAAACTAATTTTTAAAAAGCTCAGTGGTTTAGGAACATGAAGAGTCAGTTTACAAATCATCATCCACTTCATGAAAAGAAAAAGAAAAAGAAATCGTCAAGAACCCAGATTTTAAAACCATATAACGGAGTTAAACATTAAGTCATGTGACAAATTAGAGGGACACCAGAGTAATTTCAACACAGTCAAATCATCAGCCTTCAATTCTCTTGGTGATTATGCTCTCAGCTTACATGCATTGCTGCATCACTGTGGTGTCTTAATAACATCTGTTAAAAATACTGACATGTTGGCAATGTGAGGAGAGGACATCCTTCAGTGTACCTATGCCAATAAGCAAATGTCTGGTCCCATTACTGAGGTTTTTAGTCTGTCTGACTATATATAGCTCATACTTCTCTAATCTCCTTCAGAATGGAGTTTATTTAAAACAAGCTCAATTAAAACAAGCAAGTTGTGATTATTAACTAGTTCATGTGTTGGTTTAAAAACTCAGATCCAAGAAAAAATGCTCTAATAATAGGCATGAGGCAAGTTAAATCAGAACTTGGTAGAAAAACTATGTTAAATTTATCTAACAGATAAGGCAGTCATCTTGTTATTTATTAAATTTTAAATTTTCTATTTCCAAGATTAAGAGGTTATATTCCCAATTATTGTATAGAGGCCCATTGCAGGAACAGTCCTGCAAGAATAGGGCTTCCTGTGGCCGTCTCCACCACCCTGCCTTTTTCCCTCCCTTCTCTGCCGCCCTGCTTGCTTCTCCACAGCTTCACTCCCTTCCGCAGCGCTTGGCTTCCTTCTAAGCTGTCTTCAGTCTTTGCTCTGTGCCTGGATATGCAAATTAACCGCCATCTTGGCCTGGGTAATTTGCATACTCACTCCTGATTGGCTGGTGGGCATGGCTTGTTGGCATAGCAGAGGTACGGTCAATTTGCATGTTTCTCTTTTATTAGATAGGATTTTAGTGCAAATATAATACTTCTTAGACCATGTACTTCAATCCATAAATGCTTTTGCACATCGTGTTTCCTCATCATTTAGTACTTTTCCCACACTTTTCAAGTCTTAACTCACATGTCTCTACTTTATGAAACCTTCCTGCACTCCCCAAGGCAGAGGCAGTTAGGCAACTTGCTTCATGCTTCCACTGAACTTACTGTGGCCATTGCACTTGTTATAATAGCATGCATTTTTCTCTCCCTCTTCCCAGAATGAGTTTCTCAATCACAGAAATAGCATGACTTGCCCCTTTATGCCTTTATTGTTCAGCCTAGTTCTGAACAATAATTGTTCAGCCTAGTTCTGAACAATTATTTTTCATAATTGAGAAAATGACTAATTTAAATAAGCCATTTGGCCTCTGGATATTATATTCTAAAATACTTCACTCCAGTACCATACATATATTCATTTTATTATGATTCAGACACAGAGAAATATTTTCCACACTAAACTTTTTACATTTTTTATTATAACGGTTTTTTCAAAGAGTTGTATCAGTGTGTAGGGCCCATCTTTTGGTCAAGACAGATGTTCATAGATATAAATAGAGTAGAACTGTTCTCTTTTGTATTTAAAAGGACTCCTGAGAACTGCCTTGTCTGCCAGATCGTCACCATCAAAATGTCTTCAGAAATATCACAAACCAGACCTATTTTAACTTTCAAATACTTCTGAGAAAGATCAATCATTAATTAATTATCTGTACTTTTCAATGTGCAAATTATCTGAGTCTGGGAGAAGAATTTGCCCAAGGTGCAACAGAATCTCTGAAATGTATTAGATGTGTGATTTGGAGCCAGGCACATAACTTGACTTTGTCTCACATCCTCAACCTAAAAATTATGATAATGATTGCAACCACCTCAAAATGCTGCTATCTATTTTATAAAATTCAATTGAATGTTGTAAACACATGATGATAGTATTGGATACATAGTAAACATTCCCATTTGCTTTACATACACTATTAAATGTAATAATCCATACAGCATTACAGAATAAGTATTGATATCCATCTTCTACAGAAAATTTGCCCACAGATATGTGTGGGTGTATGAGTGTGTGTGTGTGTGTATGTGGAAAGGGGGTGTTAAGGAGAATATATCTACTATAGTAATCTGGTCAGAGTTCATTGTATAAGTGAACAGCTAGAATAGGGGGATAAGATAATTCAGTTAATATGGATTTTTATCAAGTGTAATAATAAAGTTGAGACAATAAACCAGCAGTCAGCTTTTAAGTAAGAGCTGATATTTTTTAACAAAATAATTTTTAAAATCTAATAATATTTTAGCAGATAACCAAAAAGAGCTCATGAGATGAAATCTCAGAAGAGGCTATATAATCTTGGCAGAGCTAAAATGGATTATCAGCTTAATTAAGGAAGAAATTACCATTCCCTAACCAAGTCAGGCATAAAGATAGACTGTGGTGATGGAAACAAAGGTGGTTAGTTGCTGCTGTTATTGCGAAAGATATTATAGTCTAATGGAAGAATCAGAGATGTACTAGACTATATACAATTTATACACATATAATATAATATATGTGTATAAATTAATAATTTAACTTAATAGTGACAAGAAATAAAATGCTTATGTTATGAAATTCAAGAGGAAGAAAGAATAAATCTAACTGGAAAGGAAATGACTTACAGAATAAATAATATTTATGTGGAGTGTGGGAATAGATCATATAAATAAATTCTGAGTAATAGTTGATTGTTGGTGAATAAGGGATGTTAAACATAATGTTATCACTTAGTATTTAGAAATATCACCTTGAGGATCTATTCTATTTGGAAAATATTGAGATACAAGTTAATGTGTATAAAAAAGACATGTTCCTAAACTATAATCTAAATTCTAAGCAAACTTAAGTTATTGTTAGCATGTGATCAAAACACATTAATGATCAGAATTTAAATAATAAAATAAAATACTGTTTCATAATTTATCTAAAAAGTATATCCCTGAATATCAGTGAAATTGGTAAAGATAAACATTTAGCTAAAGTTTTGAATTTGTTCCTAAAGTGCAACCAAACTTGAAATGAAAAACAACCATACATAGTTTCTCCCTCAATAGGATCTAGGTATTAGGAAATAAGAATTGTGTCTTTGTGTATAAATTAATAATATAATTACATTCCACATTTCTAATTACTAAATTCATAATTCTATTTTAATATTTACTGAATAAATTAGGTTTCTGACACCAAATCTATGGATACTTCTCTTTCCAACCACCGCCCTCTACTTTCTCCACATATCTCACTCCATCTTGGTAAAGGGGAATAATAATTTTTGTGCACTTGCTGATGGAGTACTATGAGTGAAAAGCAATTCTGGTTAGTACATGTTCCATAGGATTGAAATAGAGCTCAGCAGCAAGACCTTTCACGTTGATAGTAGATGCCAGAAACTACGCACCAAAGATTAAAATCCAATGGCAATTAAAAAGTCAAATAGTCAAACCAAACAGTGAGGTGACCAACCAGTGATTTGAGAAAACAGAAAAACTAAGGATAGAAAGTTGGGGAATAGACAAAAGGAAAGTGATCTGGAAATGTTCCTGAAATGGAGTAGGAATGGCCCCAGTAGCCAACCCCACGCCAGGTAAAAGTTTTGTGACTCAGGAGTATCTGGAGTCTGAGAAAAGCAGAAAGGGTACTCATCCCTTTATACCAGCAGCTATGAACAGTGTATGCCAGAAAACAAGCCACCTTTTTATTTCAGTCTCCATGTGTTAGCTAAGTCCACCTGGTCTATCTACTGGGTTCCCAAAAGTAAATCTCTTCTCGAAGGAGATACAAACATTTGGAGAATCTAAGTTTTCTTTGTGACCCAACAAAGGTGTGTTATACAGAAGAGAAAACAAGGCTTTTGAAAAAGTAAAAGCTAATTTTTAAGATGGAATAAATCAGATAGGGTAATAATAAAAAATTGTGGTTTTTCATCTTCAAACTCACATTTAATGCTCTTAAATTTAACCATAAACTTCAATATTTACCATTGTGATTTTTACTTCATTCTGTTTATTTTATGTCAATAATACAATTAATTTTATTATAATACTTTAAACTATTTTTGTTATTTTGTGATAGACTTTAAGCATGAGTAAAAAATAAGAGCAAGATGAATAGTGCTCCAGTGCTGCTCAGATTGGACTGGGTGCATTTTTTTCAATAGATTTTTATTGATTTCAGAGTGGAAGGGAAAGGGAGAGAGAGATAGAAACATCAATGATGAGAGACAATTTGATTGACTGCCTCATCCTACATGTTCACTTCTGAGGATAGAGCCTGCAACCTGGGCATGTGCCCTGACCAGAAATAGAACCAGGACCTCCTGGTTCATAGGTCAATACTCAACCACTGAGCTATGCCCACAATTGTACTGGGTAAAATTGCAAAGTGTTGTGGGAGAGATTGGGAAGGGGATGGCTCTTCTTACACACCCACATACTTTCATTTGTCAATTCTTCACAAAGTTAAACTCTAACTTTATAGTCAACTTCATATTACCTTGTCCACATTTATAATTACATCTAAAACGAATGTATACATGTTAATGAGAGTTATATAGGTTTGCGACACTTTAGCAGGCAGTGAATTCTAGAAATCTGGCAGACAAATGAGTGGGAGTTTATTTTTGGTAATGAGCAAGATGAGTACAAACCCTGAAACAAAGGCAGAATGAGAAGAGTAAGAAACATATTTTCTGTATTCTGGGAAATGTAGGGGAACAAGGCTAAGCATGTATGATTTCTACTGAAGGAAATAGGTCATGGTAATAACTGTAGGTAAGATCAGACTTTGATTTATACTTCTTTTCTTTTTACATTTGTGAAAGCTAAAAGAGGATGTGAATCTCAGATGTGTTAAAAATGTTTACTTTTGTTCAGTTATGATTTTAATAGTGTGGACCTTAAAGGTCTCTTTTAGTCTTGGCCTTTGTATGGTAAGCTACATCCTTATTCAAAAAACATGTGTGCACATACTTACTGTTAGGGTGAGATCTGTCAGCAACCCTTCAGGCACCCGGACAAATAAAATACTACAACAGAAGGTAAATCTCTCAAAACATGTTTAAAATATGCTTCCCTAAAACTTTGTTTTTCATGCCACTTGTATAGCACTAATCACATTGAATTGTCATTGTGTTTTAAATTAACCTACTCCTCTGTAAAATCTTAAGTTACTTGAGGATACTGGCAGCTATCCCTTACAAACTCAATCCTCTACCTTAACTTTCTCAGGACCAAGTATTAAAAAAAAAAAATTCCAGGGAAATGAAACACACCCTAGTGCAGTGGATGTAGCACATTCTCAAATAAGCAGTTATACAAATTAGAAAATTAAAGACTTAAAAACTGGAAATGGCCTTAGGGATCTTTGAGTAAGCTCCTTTCACAGATGAGGAACAGGAAGCCTAGAAAATATAAGACTTGTTCAGGATAAGCATAGATCAGGGGAGATCCCGTCTCTCTTATGGATCCCAAGCACTCCAACCCATGGAAGATGAAATGATACCTGAGAGTCATTGTTCTGATGAATATCTTACTTCTAATCTGTAAAGGGAAAAACTGTAATATTTCTAGTTTAAATCATGGCTGGAAGCCAGAATTCCAGTTTTGTAGAAAGCTATAGGTTATGATGATTCTTCATAAAGGCAAAGTTATATCTAGTCACTTCAACTAAGTATCTATTCACCTGTCATGCACTTAAGTCATAAAAATATTAAAAATGCTAGTGTGTGTTGTGGTGCTCATGTGTATGTATTGGGGTGCTCATGTGAGAGAGAAGGGGTGGGAGAGAGAGATAGAGAGAGAAAAAGTTTGAATAAGAAAATATTGCCAAAGAAACTACATTAATTATATTAAAAATTAATAAAACATTTAGACATAAATATTGACTTTAAAAAAATAAAAAAGGAAAACATTACCTTTACTAATTCTGTTAATATTTTTAGGCATTCATGTCATAGTTGATTTGCACCAGGTTTACTTAAGGTAAAGCTTCATTTCAGTAGATACCTAAAGTATTTAATAATCTTGTTAGTGCCATTCCTACTTTCTTGAGGGGTTCTAGTTCACTTACCCTAGTTACAGTGTAAATCCATAGAGATGAATTTAAAGGATACATAATTCATAGACACTAATTCTCCTCCATGATAGAAATTGATGGTCTATATGGATGCACACCAGGAATGTCAGGGATACCCAGAGTTGTCAGGGTGACTTCTCAGTGTCATTGGTGTAGAACAGTGGGAAACGATGATGAGAAAGTTTTTCTTAAAAAAGATTTTGAGAAGCAATTCATGCACAAAACCCCAACTCACATTTATACCTGCATGACTTTGAACGTATTCCAAACCTAGTTTGGGATAAGATCTACCTTATAAGATGTTTCTAGGATTAGATAGAGAGGTGATAAAAGCTTTGCTCCAGCCAGTGTGGTTCAGTTGGTTGGAGCATTGTCCTGTACACCAATGGGCTTTAAGTTCAACCCCTGGTCAAGGCCATATCAGAGACAACCAATTAATGTTTGTCTTTCACATCAATGTTTCTCGCTCTCTCCCTAAAATAAATAAAAACATATTCTCGGATAAGGATTTAAAAGCACACATGGGCTTTAAATTCAGAAAAAAATTGATAAATCTTGGATTTACCACTCACTAGTTTATTGATTTTACTAGTAGCTAAGTTTGAGTTCTTCTGTAAAATGAGGATAGTAATTATCATTACTCCTTCACTGTTTTGAAGTGGGGGTTTAATAATAATGCTGTCACACTGTAAATTGTCAGTGAATTCTATTGATTGTTATGATTGTAAGGAAACATATCTCTCTCATAGAAGATAATTAATAAATAATATTCCTATTATCCAGTATCTACACCTATAATGTCCTATAACTTTAATTTAAAATAAATAGTTCCTGACTCAACATGAGAGAAAAATATACTTAATATAATTGGTGGAAAACTTTCCAAGGTATCAGTGATCCATTAAGGAAAGAAACATTTATAAAAATGATGCAAATAGGAACAGAAAAACAAAAAGCAAAAGAGGGTTAAATTCTTCACAGAATAATATGGAGACTATCATGGAGTTATTTGCATTTTAATTTGTCCCTCCTTATTAGAATACTAGAGGCCTGGTGCATGAAATTCATGCACAGGGAGGGGAGGTCCCCTCAGCCCAGCCTGCACCCTCTCTAATCCAGTATCCTGGGGATTGGGCCTAAACCGGCAGTCAGACATCCCTCTCACAATCCTGGACTGCTGGCTCCTAATCACTCACCTGCCTGCCTGCCTGATTGCCCCTAACTGACCCCCTGCCAGCCTAGTCACCCCTAACTGCCCCCTGCTGCTGGCCAGGTCACCCCCAATTGCCTCCTCCCTGCCAGCCTGGTTGCTCCTAACTGCCCCCCCTCTGGCCTGGTCACCCCTTATTGCCCCCCCTGCCAGCCTGGTCACCCCCAACTGTGCCCCCTGATGGCCTAGTCACCCCTCACTGCCTCCCCCAGCAGCCTAATTGCCCCCAACTGCCTGCCCCTGCCCGCCTGGTCACCCCATGCAGCCTGCTTGTTCAGTCATTTGATCGTCCCTTGCTAACCCCCCTGCTGGCCTGGTTGTAGGCAGCCATCTTGTGAGGGTGTGAGGGTTAATTTGCATATTACCTCTTTATTATGTAGGATAGGCTCCCAGAAAGCAGGGTTACGTTTACAGATACAGCAAAATTGATTCTACATCAAGTGGGACAGATAACACAATTGTTTAAACATCAGTTTTTTCTTCTGTATAATGATATTATTAATAGTTGCTCTATTATTTATAAATACTGTTGTATCAAGAGAACAGTTACTATATCAGTACTATAAATTATAAAGAGATTTGTAAGTGCTATATATTGATAGATTATTATTATTATACTAGAGGCCCGATGCATGAATTTGTGCACCAGTGGGGTCCCTCAACCTGGCCTGTGGGATTGGGTCGAAATTGGCTCTCCAACATCCCCTGAGGGATCTCGGATTGCAGGAGGATGCAGGCCAGGCCGAGGGATCCCACCAGTGCACGATCGGGACCAGGGAGGGACACAGGAGGTTGGCCAGCTGGGAGGGACCGCGGGAGGGCTCCAGGGTGTGTCTGGCCCATGTCATTCAGTCCCGATTGGCTGGATCCCAGCAGCAAGCTAACATACCAGTTGGGGCATCTGCCCCCTGGTGGTCAGTGCACATCATAGCAACTGGTCGACCAGTCTACTGTCTGCCCCCTGGTGGTCAGTGCATGTCATAGCGAGTGGTTGAGTGGCCTTAGCATATCATTAGCATATTATACTTTTGTTGGTTGAACAGACAACTGGACGCTCGGACACTTAGCATATTAGTCTTTTATTATATAGAATTAGTACCTCATTGTAGACAAGTGATATTTTCCTGGAGGGAGTGTGTGTGTGCATGTGGTCATGCCTGCATGTGTGTATGCGTAGAGAGAGAGAGAGAAAATGAGAGAGAATTAAGGATATATATGTATGGCAGTTGGTCTCCTAGTGTGGCTTTTGGTTTCCCCAGAATTTCCATGTTCTTAAACTGATAAAGTCAATGACTTAAACTGTTAAAATTTAGCAGATAGAATCTTATATTTAATGTAACCAGTAGATGATCTTAATGGGGGAAGAGTATTAAGAGTGGAGGTATCAAATGGCAAAGGCATTCTATCAGGGTTAGCAAATGGTGTGGCTGTGAAAACATGCTTTGAAATAAGCTAACAAGACTAATTGAAGCCCTAGCTCTATACAATAAAAATGAAAGCTACTGTGCTTTGCTTCAGAGGTTATCTTTAAACCTCCAGTCTGCTCTAAAGCTCCTCTTCCCCAGCAACTACATAGGCTCATTATACCCCAAACATTGAATACATCAAAATTCAATGCAAAGCCAGAGCAACATGAAGAGTTCTATAGACTTCAGAGGTAGAAATCAGTTTTCTAACCTGGGAGATCAGAATGAAATGCAAATGCAGCCTTCTGGAGTTCACTTCAGTATAAATACAAGGGAAAACATGAGAAGGTTTATGGATGCAGTTCTCACACCTCTAAGTTCCATTATTAAAGGAATCATTTATACAGATGAAAAATGCAATGGAAAGGTAGAACTTAGCTGAGAGACATACTTTACATCTTATTTCTACAATATAAGTGCTTTCAAATCTGTTTTCACATCTACAAAATAGGAATTATAATAAAAACAATATTTTCAGAAATGATAAATGGAAACGGATTATTGAAATATTTTTATAATATAAAACAAGCCTAAAATATAAGGAGATTTGTGTTTCCAACTAGCATATAAGTTACAAGACAATGCCACTTTCACAAGGCATGCAAAACCATAAATTTTTTAAGACTATTGGAGACTTGAGGTCAGTAGACAATCAGAGATAGTAATTTCCAAATGTTTACAGCTTATCTTAGGGGAGGGAGGGCATATAAATGGTTTCACCTTTGGTAGAACATTGAAGGAAGAGGAGGCCACCATAAAAGTAATTAAGAAAAGAAAAACTTAATATTTTAGCAAATTCCTAAAGTAAATGTATAGGCTGCATGGGAGGTTAGAATTCCTGGAAGGCCCAGGCATAAGTGAAATCCACATTCATTAACTAGGCCTATAATATGCTAAAAATAAAAATAAATTTAAAACCACACATAATATCAGTGACTGGATTCAGAATAGAAAGCAATAAATGATTTAAAGCTAACTTAGAAACTATTCTAAATAAAATACAGAGAGAATAAAGAATATGAAGAAAATCAGAACTCTCACGAGGTGGGGGATAATATCAAATGAGCTAAAGTACATGTAATTAAGGTAACAGAAAGAAAAAAAGGGAGAGAATTGGACAAAATTTTAAAAGATAATGGCCAATTTTCCCCTAAAATTAATGAAAGAAAATAACCAAGAAACTCAGAGACCCTCGGAAGAAATATATAAAAAAAACTACTCTAAGCCCATCATAGAAAATCAGTTGTAGCTGACTTCCTACAGACACTATGCAATTCAAAAGAAAATAATAGAACACTAACTTTAAAAACTGAAAGAAGAAAAACTGTTATCTCAGAATTCTATCATGAGAAAAAATACTGAAAAATAAAGGTGAATTTAATACTGTTTAGATAAAATATTGAAAAGAATGTTAAAGAAAGTTTTTATGCAAAAAGAAAATAGTACTACATGGAAATGTATATCTAAGCGCACACACACACACACAAAGAACACGATCAGCAATGGTAAGTGTAGGTAACTATACATTTTAAAATAACTGTAAATCAAAACAAGAAAAAAATTGTGGGGTTTATAACAGGTAAAATTTAAATACCTGACAATAATAATCTAAATATAAAAAATGAGTGGTATAAAATAAAAATAAATTGGTTAGACATTGTTACATTATATGTGAAGTGGGAAAATATAATTTAAAGGAAGATTAGCAATATAACAATGCATATTGTAAACCTGTAGCAAGATCTTAAAAATCCAATCTAATAAAAGGATAATATGCAAACTAACCATCATTCCATCACAAAGATGGTTGCGCCCAGTCCTTTCAGCCCTGCCAGAGTCCCCCAGTCCCAAGGGGGCGGGGGGCAGTGGGCAGCCTCTGAGAGCAAGCAGCATGAGTGGCCTGGCAGAATGCTTGCTTCGTCGTCAGAGTGACAAGCCAAACGTTCTGTGCCCTGGCTGCAGATGCACCTCTGGGCTGCGGAGAGCCTCTGGGCAGCAGGCGTGGAGTGGCCAGGCCCCGCAGAGAGCTACTGGTGCATGGATTTGTGCACAGAGCTATTAGTAAGTAATAATCCAAAATAAGCATAATGAGAGGAAATAGAACAGAGAACACATGGAACAAAAAGAAACTTTTTAAGAGGGTAGTTTTAAATATATCAATAATTGCATGAAATGCAAATTGTCAAAATACACCAATTTAAATTTAAGGTTAACAAATTAGGGGGAAGAAGTAAGAACCAATACTATGCTCTCTATGGGAGCCCTTCCTATATAATAAAAGGCAAATATGCAAATCAACTGAATGGCAGAACGACCAGTCGCTATGACACACACTGACCAACAGGGGGCAGGCACTCAATGCAAGAGCTGCCCCACAGGGGGAGTACCACTCAGCCAGAAGCCAGGCTCAAGGCTGGCCAGTGCATTGGCAGTGGCAGGAGCCTATCTCGCCTCTGTGGCAGTGCTAAGGACCCCTTGGGGGATGTCTACCTGCTGGCTTAAGCCTGTGGGAGCAGGCCTATGGGAGCAGGCCTGAGGGAGCAGGCCTAAGCCAGCAGGTGGACATCCCTCAAGGGGTCCTGGACTGCGAAAGGGTGCAGGTCAGAATGAGGGACCCCTACCCCCAGTGCACAAATGTCATGCACCGGGCCCTCTAGTTTTAAATATAATGGCCTATATTAATTATAACTAAATCAATGTGGAGGGGAAATATACCATGTCAATAACAATAATCAAAAGAAAGCTATAATAAACATATTAATATCAGAAAAAGGTGAGCTTCAAAACAAGGAATTGTGTTAGGGATAAAAAGATAAATTGCATAATGATGAAGGGCTATATAACAGCTTAAACATTAATAAAGCAAATGCTAATAGAATTGAAAGTAGAAATAAAGTAATTAACAGTTGTTCTTAAAGACATCTGCAGTTATCCTTCAGTAATTGGGAGAACAAGTAGACAAAAAACACTAAAATATAGATTTGAGCATTATCAGCCAATTTCACTTCATTAATATGCATAGAACACTCCACTTAATAAAAAATAGAATGCAGCACTAACTAGTTTGGCTCATCGGCCTGCAGACTGAAGAGTCCCAGGTTTGATTCTGGACAAGGGCATGTACCTTGGTTGCAGGCATATCCCCAGTAGGTGGTGTGCAGGAGGGAGCTGATCGATGTTTCTCTCTCATTGATGTTTCTAACTCTCTATTCCTCTCCCTTCCTTTCTGTAAAAAAATCAATAAAATATATTTAAAAAATAGAATGCACATTATTTTTAAAGTCCAAATGAACAAAGTAGGCAACTATTTTGTTGATTATAAAATAAATCTTGGCAGATTTAAAATAACTGAAAAAATACAAAATATGTTTCCTAACTATAAAGCAATTAAATTAGAAATCAATAAAAGCAAAATACATAGACAATTACCCAAATTTTGAAAATTAAATGACATTTCCAAATAATCTTTAGTCAAAAGTTTTTAAGAAAATTATAAAATATTCTAAAGAATATACACTGAGTGGCCAGATTATTATAATCTCTGAACACATAATAATCTGGCCACTCAGTGTATATCCTATATAATAAAAGGCTAATATGCAAATTGTCCCCTCGACCAGGAGTTTGACCAGCAGGCAGACCGGCCAACCGCCCATGTCCCCTCCCGCTGGCCAGGCTGGCCTGACCCCCACCCATGTACGAATTCATGCACCGGGCCTCTAATATATATAGAGTGGCCAGATTATTATGCATTCAGAGATCATAATAATCTGGCCACTCAGTGTAAGACATGAAAACAGAGCATATCAAAATGCATAAGCTATAGCTAGAGCAGTGCTTAGAGGAAAATATATAGCACTAAATGACTATATTAGAAGAAAATAAATGTCTATAATTAATAATCTAAACATCTATGTTAAAATAACATTGAAAAAGGTTAACAAATTAATTCCAAATCAGAAAAAAATAAGGAAACAATAGAAAGAAGAAATCAGTAAAATAAAATGATGAAAATAGTAGAGAAAAATCAATGAAACCAAATGCTAATTATTTGAATAGATAATTAAAATTGATAAAATCCTAGAATGACTGATCAAAGAAAAAAGTTTAAAGAAAATTATACCAAAATTGGTAATGAAATAGGTAATGTCACTACAGATCATACAAATATTAAAAGGAAAAGAGAGTAGTATAACTTTAATTCAATAGTTTAATAAAATTGAACTATTATTTGAAAGATGCACACTATGAGAATTCACTTGAAAAAATAGCTAACATGATTAACCTTATATCTATAAAAGAATTTGAAGTTTTAGTTAAAAATCTTCCCATTAAGGCAATTAATGGCATAGGTGTCTTCAATAGCAAATTCTACCAACTATTCCAGGAGAAAATAATACGAATTCCACACAAATTCTTTGAAAAAAATAGATAGGATGTTTGTGCTTCCCCAGATTAACATGTTGAAGTTCCACACCCCAATGTGATAGTGCTAGGAGGTGGGGATCTTGAGAGTTGATTAAGTCACAAAGGTGGAGCTCTCGTGAACTGGATTCCTGCCCTTATGCAATAAGCCCAAAAGAGCTCTCTCACTTTTCCTGTCTGTGAGGACACAATGAGAAAACCACCCTCTCTGAATGAGTAGGTTGATCCCATCAGTCACCAAATTTGCAGGCACCTTGATCTTGGACTGCCCAGCCTCCAGAATATGAGAACTACTATACTATGTTTGTTGTTTAAGCCACTTAGTCTATGGTATTTTTGTTATAGCAGCCTAAATGGACTAAGACAAGGGTCTAATTCTTCCCCATCATTATATGAGACCAGAATAACCCTGATACTAAAATATGAAAAATATATTTTAAACAAATAAAAAGTCCTATATTCTACTTAAATAAAGATCCTTAAAAGTATTAGTTCTTCATAACAATATATAAAAGGAAATATATCATGATCAAGTAGATTTTATCTTAGAAGGGAAGATTATAATTTACCATGTCAATAGACTAAAAATAAAATCATCTCACTAAATGCAGAAAAAATATTTTTTAAATTTACAAATTTAGTATTTATTTATGATTTTTTAAAAGCGTTGATGAAACTAACAAGAGGGAACTTCCTCTACCTGATAAAAGACATCTATAAAAACCTACATTGTTGGACCAATGTTGCTTAGTGGTTGAGCGTCAACCCATGAACCAAGAGATCACGGGTTTGATTCCCAGGCAGGGGCCATGCAGTAGGCAGCCAATTGATGTTGCTCTCTCATTGATGTTTCTATCTCTCTATCCCTCTCTTATACTCTCTCTCTAAAGTCAATAAAAAACATATAAAATACAAAAAAATACAATACAAAAACTACATTATTGTATTTAATGGTGATAAAATGAATGCCCACCCCACACCAAGATCAAGAAAAAAGGCAAGGCTATTCATTTTCCACTTGTATTCAGTATTGTACTGGAGAACCTGTTGATGGAACTAGGCAATTACAAACAAATAAGAGCTATGCAAATTGAAACAAAATATACAAAAACAGTTTTGATTCCAAATAAGATGATTTTATATATGTAGAAAATACTGTGTAATCTACAAAAACTGACTAGAACTAATGAATGAGTTTACCAAGATCACAGAATACAAGATCAATATACAATGATAAATTTATTTTTTCCAACTCAGAATGTTTGTTCAGAAATTTAAATTTTAAAGCAACCATCTATAACAGTATAAAAACAATTAAAGATAATTTTAACAAAATATGTGCAAGATTTGTATGCTTTTGAAAATAAAAATATTGTTAATAGAAATCAAAGATCTACTTGTAAATAAGAGAAATAAATATTTTATATTCTCAGATCAGAACACTTAGTACTGTCAAGATGTCAATGTTCCCTGACTTGGTCTATAGAAATTTCAATAACATCTCAGCAAGCTTTTTTGTGTACAGTGATAAGATGATCCTAAAATGTATATGGAAATATAAAGGACCTAAAATAGCCCAAAGAATTTTGAAAAACTTACAGAAAGAAAACATAGGGGGACATTTTGCAAACTTTCTGAGGGAACTATTTTTTGACTTTTTACTTATGACATAAAAAACATGATCTATTTTTTATTAAATGGCTAATTATATTTCATCAAAATTAAAAATGATTATTCTGTGAAATAAACTAGTATGAGAATGAAAAGACACCAGAGTGGAAAAAATTTATAAAACACATATCACAAAAATCTTCTATCTAGACTATATAAAGAACTCTCAGAACTGAATATTAGCAAAAGATCTGAACAAACACTTCACCAAAAGATATGGGAAATAAGTACACAAAAAGTTTCTCAACATCATTAATCATTAAGGAAATATAAATTAAAATGGATGAAATGCCGGTATACATTCATTAGGATAGCTAAATTTTTGAAAATGACAATGAATGTCAAATGCTAACAAGGATGTTGAACTCCCACACATTTCAGGTGGGAATGCAAAATGGGAGAGCAGTTTTAGAAATCTGCTTTTTTAGAAATTTTTTCTATTTCCTATTAAATCAACATAAGCTTACTACATGATCAAGAGATCCCAAATCTATGTATTTTTCCCAGATCGAATGAAAACATATTTCAACTCAAAGACCTCTACATTGTTTATGGCAGCTTTAATCATGACCAAAAAAGCTGGGGGGAAAATGTTCACCAGCTGGTGAATGAGTAAGCAAGTTGTTGCACATCCATTCAATAGAACACTCTCATTAAAAAGAAACGAAGTGTTGATATGTTTAGCCACATGCATTGACCTCAGATACATTATTCTAAGTAAAAGAATCCAGATACTAAAGACTACAAACCATATAATTTCCTACAGCCATCTAGAAAAGGCAAAATTATAGGGACAGACATCAGATCAGTGGTTACCAGGACCTGGGGGTAGGGTAGGGGTTTGATTGTAAAGGGGCATGAAGGAAATTTAGGTGGAGAGGGTTATTATAGACATGTTCTATATCTTGATTGTAGTGGAGGCTACATACTTTCTATATTTGTCAAAACTTATCAAACTGTACACCTTAAGACGGTAAATTTTGTAGACATAAATTATATTGCAATAAACCGACTTGAAAAAAAATGGTAGGAAGTATGAGAGAATAATGCAGGTAATGGCACTTGCAGTCATGTTGGTCTTAGCACAGTTTTGAGGTTAAACAATGTGCTGGGTCTTTTACCTCTCCCTCTCAATCCCTTTGTCAGTTGGGTTTTACCCAAGGTAACTCCACGGGAGATTGTATCCAGGAAGCAGAGTGAAATCTCAGTTGTTTACTTCAAAGGTTCCTTCCCCTATAGGTGGCTCTTGATGAAAGGTCAGGCTTCTGCCAGCCAACTTTCTCTATACAGACTCCTCTATCTCTGGGTCCCTGTAATCACCTTTAACCCTTTCTGGTTCCTCTACATGCTGTCCACATTAAATTCTCCCCAAATTACTGAATTTGAATGCACCATTTCTTTCCTACCAGAATCCTGACTGATAGAAAGAGCAACAACTCCTGGTCCTATTGTTTTAAAGCTGTGAGCACTTAGGCTAGTCATTTCACATATTTGAGCTTTTATTTTCTCATCTGTTGCATATTAATAATGATACCTTCTTGGCAAGGCTGTTAGGGGAATGAAATAATGCTATACTAACTGAAAAACTTTTCATTAATATTTTTTCCCTTTCTCATTTCAGTCTCTCCCATCCATCACTGTTGTTTCTATTTTTTCACATGGTTCCATTTCTACCCTCTTTTTTAAGACAACAGAATTTTTCTATTATGTACAAATGCTTAAGTAATTTACATATTGGTGTATAATGTGCAAAACTCTGTATAAATGGCTTAAATGTACCATGGTTTTGTTCCTGGAATAAACTGTTACTATTTCTGCTGCTGCAGAACAGTTAAGTCAAACTTTTGAATTAGGTCAACAAAATCCACAAATAGGGTGGAATCTTTGGACTGTCTAAGCAGGGACAGCTCTGGAATAAATCAGCCACAGATATCACTTGTCAGCATGCTGAGGGAGGCGTTTCAAATAAGGGTGGAAGGTACGTCAAGAATATTGGCTTCTGGTAGCATTATGATGCATCCGTTAAATCTATATTGAGAGTTTTCCATCATGTGGATTCAAGCTAACATAATCATTTTATGGCAATAATGTCTAAACAAGAGTCCACAATTAGACTATATTTTTATCTTGACTTGTGAACTATCACTGCCAACTACTCAGATTTCAAGCTTGTTGAGACATATGTTATCCCTGGAAACCCTTCATAAAAATGAAGCATTTTACTGTCCCACCAATTCAAGTGTGCTCCGGTCAGTTCCCCATCGAGATCCAAATTAACCATGTAATAGTTCCTATACTGGTGAGTAGATTTTTAAATGGCTTTTTAAGCAAAACCAAAAAGAACAAATTTATTTCTGTTTGTGCAAAAACATAATATGGTTTGGATTCTCTTTTCTAGCTTTTTAAGTAGTGAGACAGAATGAAGTTGTGGGAAAAGAACTGGATATGGAATTAAGATCTGTATTTGAAATCTGGCTCTGCTACTACTTCTAGCTGTGTGATCTCATAAAGTCACTTAGTTTATCAAGCCTCAGTTTCTTTATCTGCCAAATGGGGACCTGCTGGTGAGACAAATGAGCTAATAATGGTCTAACACATTAGCAAACTGCCTTTAGGACTTAGTAACACTGTTTTGCAATTTGTGTATGTGAAGTTGCATAGGGTTAGTAGGAAACGGGAATGAAGATAAGTTTCAGAGGCAGGGAATGTTTTGGTTAAAAGGAAATTAAAATACTAGACAAGAGCAAGATAAGAATGATCATAACGTCTGCATTTATAGCCCACATGTCCAGTTCAGTATTTTTAGGTTTGTTAGTGACAGCTTCCCAGTATAGCAATGTTAATTACAAAGTAGCTGTCAGTTCCATTGACAGCGCTGTTCACCTGACGGAGCTGAAACTGCTCACCATTTCCACAGAAAATGGTGATTCTTTAATTTAATTTAAGGGCCCAAAACATACAACAATAAATCAGTTTTGGTTTCTGATTATAATCTCCCAAAATCTTAGTTTGAAATACCCTAGCGATTTTTTAAAAACAAATCTTAGTGCAATGTATTTCCAAAGTATGATTTGTAATTATCTGAGCTGGATGGGAACTTCAGGAAGAGGTGATGGGTCTAAGGCTGAATACACAATATTAAATTTTCCAGAGCCCCAACTCCCCCTTTTTTTTTTTTTACTAAAATGCCATGATCAAAGCAATAGATATAATAAATATAAAGAGAAAGAATAGGAGGAGGAAAGAAAGAGAGAGATTGAAAAGAGGCTTGGGGAAATGTTCAGTGGAAAATCTGTAGAAATGATGTAAGAGAAAGCAAAGGCAGGGATTGGAGTAAGGGGTGTATAACTGAGACTATAAAAACTCAGAGAGAAAACTCACCATCAGGGCTGAGTTTGAGAGAAACTGCACAGGCAGGACTCTGTTAGAATCTCCTGACTTTTCACAAGGTAAGTTAGTCATAAAAGCTGATAAAATTTTAAGGTTTTTCTGCTTTTAGCTACTTTAAAATTTTACATCCTTTTAAATGTTTTGGTTATCTTTTGATTTTGTTAAAATTAGAAATGCTTTTTGGGGTAATATTTCATCTCTAAAATGAGAAGAAAATCTAAGATAATTTTGTAATGCAAACTTTGGGTGGAGTTAATTGTTTGCTCAGACATTTCACATTTATTACATGATTTTTTGGCATTTATATTCCATTTCAAGACAAAGAGAAAGGAAACTCAAAATGTTGTTTCTATACATATGTTAATAATATTAGTTTGCTTCCATAAAATATGTCCAGTGTTAGGAAATGTTTTAATGTATAAAAGAGAACTGTTCTTATCTTTATTTCTATCAAAATTAGAGTCAAAGAAATATCTCTAAATTAATTAAATTCTGCATTCTTTAAACCTAAATTACCCTATGTTTTTCTTCTTATGAAACACAAGTACACAAGTATGGTATTAATAACAGTTTAGACAGATCATGTTTATTCTTCAGTATTTTCTGAAGTGCTTTGGCTATTAAATGATTGAATTGAAAGTTAATCTGAAACATATATTTGAGTTCTGTTTAAGAACAAAGTTAAAATTTTGTTTCAGGGTTTGTTCTGTGGAAACATTGTACATTCTATAAATGCAGTTTAGCAATGCAAACTACTGTTCATTCAAATTACATTAATAGATTCTATAAATTTATAAATGTGATTATTTGTTTCTCAGATATTTTTCTAGAAATTAAATAATTTCAACCATGATTTATGATGATTTTTATGTCCCTACAGGCTATAGATTTGATAGGATTATATTTAATTATCTCCACAAAAACATCAGGCATTTTTTGTGTCTCCTCTTTACTTTGGCACTTACCCTGCAGCAATCATAGAACTTTTGTTAAGGTGAGATTCCAGTAGTTATGAATTCAAGTCTCCTTTTTGTAAGTTAATTGCACTATGGTTTCATTCAGTAAATTATTTAAGATTTTTAAGGTTGACATTTGTGTTCTCTTCCTCATTTTTCAGGGTTTTGAACTGATTCTTCTGTAACAAATTGTAGAAATAAGAGAAGTAGATTTGTTTAGTAGTTTGTTTGGGACATCGGGGGCTATAATTTCAACTTCTTGTTCAAATTCTTTTCCGATTTTAACATTTGTATAATAAAATTAGATTAATTGAGCTTGTCTTAAAGGAACAGAACTCGAAGTAAGCAGTCCCAAAATATTACCCAAGCACTGTCACTATGCAGTTTTGCAACTTCAGGCAAGCCTTAAGCATAGAGTGAGGCTGAATAATGTTCTGGGAAAGCTCCCATATCAGCAATTTTCCCTACATTAAAGAATGAGCACCCAGTATAGCAGGATCTTGGAGCTAATCTTTAAGCATCATCTAATTTAACCTTCTTGCCAATAGTTCATCTTCTTTGACACCTACCCACCAGACAACTATTGTTTAGATTCAATGGTGCCATGGGAGGAGCACAAGCTTTGGTTAGAAAACATTACTTCTAATCTCAGTTCTGCTTCACCAGCTTTCGCCCAACCTCCTAGAGATCCCTTTTCCCTCAGTAAAAGTTCTCTCCTAGCCCTGGACACACCTCTACCCAGGCCAGCTCCCAGGCGCTTGAAGATCTCTTTGAATAAAGGCATTTTATTTTTGGCTGAGCCCTTCTCTCTTTTCTTCAAATAATTCCCAGCAGTGGTTAGCATCACCTGCCAGTAATTGCCAGTTTCTTGGTTGGCTTGATCTAGCTGTTGCCCAGCCTTACACTTTCTTCCTATGGATGTCCCATCAGCTCCATCCTCAGCACCAAGCACCTGCTCCCTCCTCTTCTTCACCCTCATATGTCTTTTATATCTCCCCTCATATCCTCTCCCTTGGGCAAGTTCATTGTCTTTGAACCTCACTCTTTTCATCTATTGAGGGTTTAAACTTAACAATTTCTAATGAGTACCCTCGTCCTTTCTAAAATCCTGTATTTCTATGATATGTAAGTCTCTGAACATGTGAAAAAAAAAAACACGCTTTTAAAATATCATCCAGCCCACCACTGGCTCCCTGGCTGCTGACCCACAACTCATAGCTGTGGCTTCCCATGGACCTCTCCCGGGGCTTCTTGGGGTCCCGTGTTGGTGGTTGCATTTCCCTGCAAACTCTGACCTTCCATCCATGCCAGGTTTCTAAGAAGATTGGAAAGTGGTGTGCTCTCTTCCTTGACTTCCTTCACAGCCCATCCCTTCCTAGCTGCTCCCTTTCTTTGTAAAGTGTAGTTTCTGTTGCAAGGTCCTTATTTCCCATAAGACTTATGGTGGCTCTGCTTTCTTGACGCAATCCTGACTATGCTATATGATCAGGATTACAGAAACTATGTAAAAATCTCACAGCATAATGAGTGACTTTTAAAAAATGAAGTCAATAAAGACATATTATGCATTATCAAATAAAAATAAATTTTATATAAATTATATTAAAATTCAACTAAATATTCACTTTTGTTGATTAGAGCTTGAAGCATAATTATGTTTTGGGTGTACTGAGATTTCTTCCCTTTGTTTTCTTCCCATTATGATATTCTCTATAGTTGTATGCTAATATTTTAATAGAACAATTATAGCTGCAATTAATGACAATGTGTAATATACTGCAATGTGAAATAGAGTAATTGCCACTTATAAGTCTCTTTAGTGAAATTTCCTTCCCCTACTCAATATTATTTTCTATAGTAAATCTAATTTTCTATCATTTTACTATAATTCTAGATTCCAAAGACAAACTTTGTTCCTTAAAATGAACATGGATAACAAAGGTTTTCCATAAAAATATATATTTTTTGAAAAGCTGTTATATTCAGAAGGCAGTATCAGGATGGCAGCTATTATGTATTGGAAAACTATTTTGTACCCATTACTTTGCCTATATTATTTCTAATCCTTACAATAAACCTACAAAGTAAGTCTTTGCCCCATTTTCCCAATAAATATATTAAACCAGAAGGTAAGAAACTCAGTCAGGAATCAGACCCAGTTCTCTGTACCTTAAGGACCACCCAACGTATTTCTACTTATTCACTGTATTGTACTGGAAAGTATCCACATATTACCTGAAGTTAGGAAGCTAGAGTTTTAAAGTAACCCAAGTTGTGTCAGTTCATTTATTAAAACAATGTAATTAGAATATTTTCCATACATATCAAACATGACTATTGTGAGGACAAAAGGAGATAGATGAATACTTGTAAAAGCTTTTTTTTAAGTTACATACAAAAATTGTGCTTGAAGGAAATGGAACATTCCAGGAAGAGTGTGCTGTTGGAGGAGGAAATCCCTGGCAGGGCAATGATCAGGGGCTTCTATCCCCACCAGGCTGTGAGCAACAGGGAGAGTGTCTTACTCACATTTATGCCCCTGGTATCTGATATACAGTGTATACCTAATAAATGCACCCTGTTATTATTATAAAATTTATATTTTTGTCATTTACATTTTAAAGAGTATTTTTCATTGATTATATTGGTTAGTTTAGTGTAATTAAAATATTCGTCAATATTTAATTAAATACTATATATAAGTACAGAGTGGGCAGAAGGGTGAAGGAGGTGGTGACATTCCACATCATCCCGAGGCTTATTATGCCTTATTTATCTGTGTTCATCCAACTTACCCCTTTGAAAGCCTTTTGCTACCACATAAAAATTGCCTGCATATCAAATGGCAAAGCAGCATGTCCTGTGCAGCTCTACCAGCTTTTTCTGTCCATAGTTTTAAAGACTCATGGTTTTTTCCCCCCTTTATTTAATATTAGAATAAAAGAACAAATGCCCTTATCAGGGCTGTATACAATCATACAAATTCCTTTCTATTTCTAGGTGACAATAGTAATTCAGAGATCTCAACATAAATGGATGTTTGATAAGGAGAAATCATAAATTGTACTGGGATAATTATTGGGGAATATCGATGCAAGTCCCTTTCATTAGAATGAGAATCTGCCATGTGAAACATTAATTGACATACTGGGATTTTGTCATGAACTTTCTCACATATTGCTGTAGGTATAAAACTTGGGCAAATCTCCTCTAAGCTTTAGTTTCCATATCAATAAAACAGGAATGTTAATATCTGCCCTGCATTCCTGTTTACCACCATATACAGCTGCTCTGTGCATTTATTCAAAATAAGGTTGTCTCTATACCAGGCATGCTATTGGATGCTAAGACACACTGGTGAACATGACATCATTCTTACCTCGAAAGAGTTGACATTGACAACTAAACACTTTGCTAAACATGCATACCTGGGCTTTTAAATAGTGAGAGCTTCCTTTAAACTTATTTCTAATCAGTTTAGTAAAGTTTAAAGTGTCATTGTAAGTTTCTGCTTTCTTAAATTATTGAAAATTCCAAGTGGGAAAAAAACCTCAAAATTTTACAATTTTGGAAGGCAATAGTGTCTATAAAAGAATGAAGATGGTGCCGAAGAGAATAAAAGTAGTTAACACATGTATCATAATAAATTATCATTTTCCTGATTTGTATCATTCAGGGAAAGTCATTTTAAAACACAGGTGTCTTCCACATTAGGATCACCTCCTCCATAGACATTTTGCTCTATAAGCAATTTGTTTTGAAGATGGAAAAATGCTTTATACTTCGGTATTTGAAAACGTAAATTGCTGTTCAGGCTCTTCTCCTAAATGATTTGTGGCTTTGGAAAATTTTCTACTGCCAATTGAAGAGCAATGAGAAATGGGAAAGGAATCATTCCTGACATTTTATTTAAAAAATAAAAGCAGGAAATGTTAAATTTGTCAGTGCACCTTCCTTTCAGGATCATCCTCATCACATAAAGCAAGATGACCATCACACAATGTATAGAAAATAACAAATTTCACAAAGATACTTTTAAATAAAGGGCTAAGCCCATGAGTATTTCTCAGATGTATTTTTGTGAGGCTGATAAAGGTGATGTATATGGTCGTGACAGTTGTAATTCAATTGCTCTTGGATGAAATCCTCAGTGATTTTAAACTTCTTATTTGAGTTTTATAAGGATCAAAAACTCATCCCCCACTTCTACCAGTAAAGTTCTAAGTGCCATAGCCACACTCAGTTCCCTTGTTGGTGGAGCCGTTTTCACTAAAGCTGTGGAATAGCAGCGCCAATAAATAAGAGCCCGCAAAATCCTCACCTCTGCTTTCCTGCTGGTGTCTCAAGCACCTGGTTGCTTCACTCATCAAAGGAAACTAGAAACAACTCTCTTTCACATGCTGTTTAAACATCATTCATTGAAATACCAAGATTGTCTGGATAATGTCAAATTGTAATGCATCCTCTTGGTTGTTTAACATACGTTTTGCAGATTGTCTCAATAAACGGCCCCCAATTCCCTGAATGGTTGTTGAATATACATTTTATGTTCCCTGGAAGGAATTGGCTTGAAAGACCTGCCTTCAGCTCAGTAATAATGACTTTTATACCATGTCATTAATCTTTCCACATTACCTTAAAGTTTACAGAATGTTTTCATGCACAATTCAGAGTTCCTACTGAAAAGTTTTTACCTGTGGTAAAATACGAAGAAAAATGATGAAGTGTTTCTATACAGATGATGTATATCTTTACATATTTTAGTAAATATATTAAATAAAAATTAAATATTTGTATTGCTCTTATTTGGAAAACCTAAGGCAAAACCATAATAATTTATGCTATTTGTAAATTAATTATGTGATTTTAAATGAACTATAATTAATTTAAATTTGGGGAATTCATAAAGTGAGTTTTATTAGACAATTTTGACAGTTTATGCATCTTGTTCAAGGTTACCAGGCCAATAAATAGCACAGCAAGGACATATCCCTATCCTTCAACTCAATTCTGAGTTTTTTCCTAACCATCCAGAACCACTCCAGTTACACATTAGATGATCCCTTCAGAATATAATAAGTTCTTAAATGCGCAGAGTCTTTGACACAAAGGTTAAGTTGTTACACAGAAGTAATTTTCTTATGTTGAATACCTAGTCATTGACTGACTTTCATTTGTAAGTACTTATTAGTGCTTCTAAAAAAGAATTTTGGAGTAACATTGTGTAAAATATGAGTGTATATGCAATATTGTTGGTGGTTTTAGATAGCTGAAAATTCCTTTTATCAAAAATTCCTATTTTGTATCAACTAATTTTTATATCCATTAATACTATTATGTGTGATTACTGGGAAAAAAATTAAATGATCATTTTACCTTAATAGACTGTTAACTCTAAATGCAGTAGAATAAGGATTCCATAAAATCTTTAAAATTTTTAATATCAATTATGTGATTTTAAAGCTTTTATCTGATAATACATTAAAAGTTATACTATTCTTTCTTTCTCTGAGGAATATAACAGCACACTATGAAGTCTAGCACTTCAGCTCTAACAAATTTTGTTTTGAAAGTGTGGGGGAATTGACTTAAGCATGATGACAAAAAATATGAAAAAACAAACATTTGAAACTAAGTAGACATACCCAATTTCATTCATTCTAATGTATGTTTAACATTTCTGAAATTAAGATGCCTTTATACTTGATAGCATGTCATAATTTAATTGGTAGCATTTCTTCTTTCTTAAAATACATGTATAAAATGGGATCGCTTACCATAACTGATATCTTACAATATATGATTTGGAGGTCCTCTTGTCAGATAGAATATTCAAGAGGAACATATTTATGTCAAGACCTAGATGCAATATTATACACAGACACAGCTGACTTGAGAGACAATACAAAGGTTTTTCTAGCTAAACATTCACCTACTCTTATCATTACCTACAGTGTCCGCACTTAGAACAGAAAGGACCCAGATTTGACAACAGACTCTAACAAAGTTAGAAGCAACTTTATAGGTCAGTTCTTTTACTCAGTCTAAAGAAATTTAAACTTAAAATCATACAGTGATATAGCCCCCAAGCCAAGGTAGTACCTGAGTCTCAGAAATCTTAAGTCAGGTCTCTTCCTATTTCCACAAGCCATACAGACTTTGTGCTAAGCACAGTCCCTTTTAAGCCCTCTTTTAAAATAAAAATTAGACTCTGTAATCTACTATTCCTACTGCTTTTCTCTATATCAAAAAGGCCTGGGTGACTATAATACGGGACAGGGTAAAAGATGTACTGAAGAGCATACGCTGTTTTACAGATTTACTTAGGGTCCAAGCCAATTTGCCCCTTATCTAGAAGATCATTTTTTCCCAATATTTTTATTGATTTCAGAGAGGAAGGGAGAGGGAGAAGGAGAGAAAGATAGAAACATCAGTGACGAGAATCATTGTTCGGCTAACTCCTACATGCACCCTACTGAAGTAATTTTCTTACATTGAATACCTATTCATTGACTGAAAGCCTTCATTTTTGAAGTATTTAAAAGGAAAAATGAGCCCAAAACTGGGGCATGTGCCCTGACCCGGAATCAAGCCAGTGACCTCTTGGTGTATGGATCAACGCTCAACCACTTAGCCACACCAGCTGGGCAAGACCACCATCATTTTCAGAGTAAGAAGATTGTGGGCAGTGTTGTAGACAGGCATATATGGTCATTGCCTAGTGTCTAAACTTGGGACAATTTATAGCATGTCCTGTTATATCTCACTTAAATGCCTATGCTCTGTCAAAGTAGGAAGAGAAGTTAAAAAACAATTTAAATTACCTTTAGGTCCTTTATCATTAAGCCCTTTATTTTTATTTTTGTTGAAAATAGGGGCAAATAGACTATATTTTGAATATTTCCAATAAAAAAAATAGGGAAAATAATTCCTAAACTTATCAAGATTCACTCCAAAACTTAGTCTTCTTATGAGTTTCTGGGTTAAATCTGCTATCTATAAGTCAGATACTATTTAAGATAAATTTCCTTAATCATCTGAGTAATTTTGTTTTCTTCAACACTAGCCTTCAAAGGTAGATAGTTTAAAAGGTTTTAGTTAAGCCCTGGCCAGTGTGGCTCAGTTGGTTGAAGTATCATCCCGTACACTGAAAGTTTGCTGGTTCAATTCCCAGTCAGGGCACATACCCAGGTTGAGGGCATAGGAGGCAGCTTATTGATGTTTCACTCTGACATTGATGTTTCTCGCTCTCTCTTCCTCTCTAAAATCAATAAAAAGCATGTCCTCAGGTGAGGATTAAAGAAAAGTTTTTAGTTAAAAAGTTCAGTAGATCAGATCTAGCTAATATTGCTTCTTTTTTTTAGCTTAATCCTCTCTTACTCTAATACCTCCCTTCATCTCAGTTCTTTTGTTTTTAGATCAGTGATTTTCAATCTTCTTTAGCTACTGCAACTCACTGAATAGATTTTTTTACAGTAACAATGACTCACTGCAGAACTGATTCTCAATAATAAAAAATCTTCCTTCATTTTAACAGAATTCTCATGTAATGCTGTTTTAAATACAATGAAATCAATTTCTTTACTACTAAACTTTCAAAGACTTTATATGTCCATGCACTATCAATGTTCTAAAGGAATATTCAGTATATGCTGTTTCCCAAACTTAAATGATCAAATTTCACACCTCACCCCCTTGCTCCCTCCAGTACCACTCCAGTTACACATTAGATGATCCCTTCAGAATATAATAAGTTCTTAAATGTGCAGAGTCTTTGACACAAAGGTTAAGTTGTTACACAGTGTAAGATGTTTGTTTATTCAGCGGTATTATCTAAAAAGTGAAAATGCATGTATATTAGAGACCAATTAGATAAAAATTAATGAAGTACACACCAAATCTTAAGGCAGATCTCATACCCACTGTCTCTTAAAGCTCCTCATACCCAAGGAAATATTCAAATATTACTCAAAAATTATTGGTGTGCGGAAAAATTACTAACACTTCCACTTAGCTGTAGTCACACAATGAACTTCCTATGAGTGTTTTTTCTGTGATCTGGAGTATATATGGGGCAGAGCACATTTTTAAATCACGGGCTATATTTAGCCACTATCAACAAAATAGGGAAATGGAGCTGAACCTAGTCTTTTCCTTCCCTCCCTATAATTTCCTCTGTTTCTAATTTTGAAGCAATCAAGTTTCAACTAGTTAATCAAATGTCTTTTGTGTGGCAGGTGCCAGAGTGTTTGTTTTCATTAGTGTACCAAGTGCCATATTTAGGAACTTGGCCTTTTGGGTACTGGCTACAAGCATGGCTTTAAACCATTAAATGTGTGTATTTAAACTCTGCATTTATTTTTACATCTCCCTATCCAAATAATCAGGATGTGGTTATCTGTAAGATGATACATTAGGACTTTTTTCCTATATATACTCAAGCACAAAAATATATGCCTCAGACATAATCATCAATATGGTAAACACCAGTCATCCTGTGCCATTTATAAGATCGCAGAAATGGAGAAACCAGGTTAGGAAAATGTGCATAAAAATAGTTAAAGGAAATCCACATGGAAAGGCTTATAAAATTGGGCAATTTTATACTTTGTAACCTGTTTTTAACAAGATAAAAAATGAGGAAGGAAAACATCACAATTGTGGTTTATCTTTAATTGAGAGAACTATTTTAAAGAGAGAGATGCCAGAAATATGAACTAATTTTTAAAATAGTCATGTTTTTAATATATCATTCTTTTTATTCAGGAAAACCAAAAAGATAACAAAATCAGAAGGAAAAAATATGATTCCGTGCTTGATTTTTTTAAAGGAATAGATAATGCAGTTTTTGGTTGGTCTTTTTACCAGATCTGTTGCATTCTTTCTTGTTATTTTTCTAGTGTTTAAATATAGGGACATAATCATGATTTATTGTTTTTATATTCACCATAAAACTCAGTTCAAATATCAACTTTTTAGGAAGAGAACACAGAATTTACTGTCCGTTCCCAGAAAGGTCATAATACAGAGAAGCAGTTGTGACTAACATTGTGTGACAAGATTCCAAAATAGATCTATTGGAGGTATAATGAAGAACTAGTTTAGACTGCATTACATGAAAATTAAGATTATATTTGACAAATAAGTGTTAAGGACAAAGCTAAAGTATTTTATCTTCGTTTTAAGTTTATATATACACATGCATGGTTAATACAGATGCTACTCTGTCTGTATAAAACTTATTTGCCTATTTTCTCCAACATAGTATTTATTACTAAAATCTACAGAGGTTTCATAGTAACAATATTTTAAGGAAGTGTCATAAAGAAAATCTTGGGTCATACCAAAGAGAATGTAGTTACTAAAGACATATTTAGTAATATCTCATATATGTTCTTTCACTTACAAACTATAAATACTATATGAAATAAAGAGGTTATACATGAATGAATACAAATCTCTCAAAGCTCTTTTGAAGTGAGAATTACTCCTCACTTCACAAGTATGGAAAATAAAGCTCAAATAGGTTAAATGGTACACACTCAAGGTCACACTAACACTGAAGCAAAAATGAGACTCAAATCTAGTTATTCAGAGCCATCCTAGAACACCTTTCTTTTTGCTCCAAATGATTTTTTAAGGGAAATAGGAGTTTACTGAGATTCATTCATAAAGGTAGACTGAGAGACTTCGCAGTGCCATACTAGGTGGCGAAGGCAAGCCTATTCCGTTGTAGCTCACAGCCCGTGATCTTCCCTCCCCCATTACCAGTGGCCAAACCGACAGCCAGTGGGTCTGATATAGACCATAGATATGCTTTAATTGGAAGTTATAATGGTTTTTAATGTAAAAAAGTCATAAATGTATAAATGGCACATCTTTGTGCTTACCATGCAGAATTAACAAATGTAATATTTTCACACATACACACATATGTATGCTAAGTTCCTTATGTTTCCTCCATAACCTTATTAGCTCCTCATTCTCCCCAGAGGCAATCATAGTCATGAATCAAATTCCATTGGTTTATACTTTAATTATATATATAGATTTCTAAACATGTAGAATTACTTTGTGTACGTCCAGTTTAGGTAAATGGTAGTATGCTATATGTAATCCTATCTAATCAAAGAGTAATATTCAAATTGACCATCACTCCAACACAAGATGGCTGCCCCCAGGTGGTCAAAGATGGCTGCCTCCATGTGGACACAAGATGGCTGCCACAGATGGCCTGCAGGGGAGGGCAGTTGGGGGCAACCAGGCCTGCAGGGGAGGGCAATTAGGGGCAATTGGGCCAGCAGCAGAGCAGTTAGGTGTCTATCAGGTTGGCAGAAGAGTGCTTAGGGGGTGATCAGGCTGGCAGGCAGAAGCGGTTAGGGGTAATCAGTCAGGCAGGCAAGTGAGCAGTTGGGAACCAGCAGTCCTGGATTGTGAGAGGGATGTCCGACTGCCCGAACGGGCCTAAAAGGGCAGTCGGTCCCAGATTGGAGAGGGTGAAGGCTGGGCTTAGGGACACACAATCCCCATGCACAAATTTCGTGCACCGGGCCTCTAGTAAAAGAATAATATGCAAATTGACAGTCACTCCAACACACAAGATGGCTGCACCCATGTAGTCAAAGATGGCTGCCCCCAAGTGGAAACAAGATGGCCGCCACAAGATGGCCAGAAGGGAAAGGCAGTTGGGAGGGACCAGTCCTGCAAGGGAGGGCAGTTAGGGATGATCAAGCTTGCACAGCAGGGCAGTTAGGGTTGACCAGGCCGGCAGAGGAGGGAAGTTGGGGATGACCGGGCCTGCAGGGAAGAGCAGTTGGGGGGAACCAGGCCTGTAGGGGAGAGCAGTTAGGGGTGACCAGGCCTGCAGGGGACAGCATTTGGGGGCAAACAGGCTGACAGGGGAGCAGTTAGGCATCAATCAGGCTGGCAGGGGAGTGGTTAGGGGGTGATCAGGCTGGCAGGCAGAAGCAGTTAGGGCCAATCCCGGTAGGATCGGGCCTAAACGGGCAGTCGGACATCCCTCGAGGTGTTCCAAATTGGAGAGGGTACAGGCTGGGCTGAGGGACACACCCCACCCCCATGCACAAATTTCGTGCACCAGGCCTCTAGTGTTCTATAAAATCTAATTTTCCCCAAAACTGTATTTTTGAAATCCACGTAATATTTAGGTCATTTAAAGCAGATACATACATGTTTAAGTCATTTGCTTTAAGTCCATGCTAGGAATATACCTCAACTGATGAATCCGTTTTTTCCTCTTCAGTAAGTTAGTGTGGTTGATTCTAATTTTTTAAAATATGTTTTTATTGATTTTTAGAGAGAGAGGAAAGGAGAAGAAGAGAGACAGAAACATCTATGAGAGAGAAACATCAACATCAATTGGCTGCCTCCTGAACACCCCCTACTGGGGATTAAGCCTGCAACCTGGGCATGTAACCTGACCAGGAATAGAAAACCCTGACCTTCTGGTTCATAGGTCAACACTCAACCACTAAGCCACATAGGCCTTGATAGTTTGATTCTAATTTATTACTATTCTAAACAATGAGGCTATAAACTTTCAGATGCATGTCTCTGTATAAACTTGGGCCCATTGTTACTTAATTTTGTGTCTAGTTGTATAATTTTATTAGTCAGAGTTATTTAAATTTTCTAAGAACTGATTTTTATATGCTTTGAAAATATATTCCACTTTTAATTTGTTTTTATTTTGTTTATTGTATCTTATCATACAGAATTTTTCAATTTTGATATAAATGTTGCTTAAGAAATCCTTATATATATCAAGGACATAAAGATATTTTCATATTGGGTCTGTGACATTTTTAATTTAAATGATTTTACACAAAGCATATCCTCTTTGGTTCACCAGAAACCTCACCAGATCATTCTCTCCTACCTGACCAATTTTACACATTTCCCCTTAGGTACATGAGGCTGTAATCCCAGGATTAGACAGTCAAGAATAAAATTATACAAATTAGATTTCTCAGACTGGGGTAACTTTGAATTAAATTAATATTATAGCTGTACAGCTCCAATCTACATTTCCATGAAAACGAAGCAATGATAGAATTCATTCTGAGAGATTGACAGCTTCTGTTAACTGTTATTTAAGTTTTGCAAAGTAGAAGCTGAATAATTTAATTTATCACCTGTATGTAATATGCTTTATAGGAGTTCTGTTTCCTATCTTTACATGCCAAACTAGTAATGTTAACCCTGATGTATGTGACCCTTAGATGCTGGACTTGAGGTTGGCAAGTGCACATTTTATCCTGGCTGTGACATTGATGCTGTGGAGCTCAGGAAAAGTGCTCTCAGTGGATGTAGCAACTGAGGTAATGGGAACTAGTTTAAGGGACCAAATATATTTTCTATGAATATAAGCCATTTCTATTAATGTCATACTTTTATGACTTGGATGAACTACAAAAGGGCAATATATGTAATAGACAAATAAACAAACAGGACATTTTACGTGGAGCAACAAAGTCATTGGGAGAGCTCTGAGTCATTGTAAACACTCATTAATATTTGTTAATAAAGCACATGGGTGGAAGTGTAGGTCCCCTGAGGGCAGAGACTACTAGATTTTGTTCATTTTTGTATCCCTTAGGTCTAATGCAGTACATAGTGAATGCTTAGGGCTTGAATCAATAAGAGGTGACTGAGTGGTGGGGAAAAAAGAAAACATGAAGTTTAGTGTTTTCTGAATTAATTCCATAAAAATTTATCAGTACTAACTATGGACAAAATTTGAGTACTAACTATGAGCAAAATAGTGGGGTAGGCATTGAATAGAGCCAATAAAAAACTAATTAGACATAGTCATTACCCTCAAATTACTCACAATCTAATATGCATTGCAAATATATTGTAATAAATCCAATACAAAGGAAAATGTAATGAAAGTATAGCTAAATGCTATGGGAATGATAATAAAGAATACAGTTGTTACAGGGAAAGAATCCAAAAGAAATATCTCTTAATATACTAAATTTGAGAGGCGGGCATGGAACTTTGTTTAGGGGTGTGTGTGTGTGTGTGTGTGTGTGTGTGTGTGTGTATGTGTCTGTGTGTGTGTTGTTTTTCTTTAATTTCTGTTGGATATACCTGACCTCTATATGTTTTTGCCCTCAAAAGTCTCTCTGGATCATAACTCCATGAGAAATCAAGTTTCATGACAGGCATGTCAGGTAAATATGGCAAAAGTCAAATGCATATGATTACACATATTTGAGGTGAATAGAATCACCTTTCTTGCTCGATAGGCTCTTGATGTTGGAATCAGAGATGTGCAGTCACCACCCACAGTCAGGGAAGAGAAATCAGCAGCTGATCTGGCAGCAAAACTCATGCTTCTTGATGAACTTGTGTCTCTGGAGAATGATGTAATTGAAACAAAGAGGAAAAGGAGCTTCTCCGGTTTTGGGTCTCCTCTGGACAGACTCTCAGCTGGCTCTGTGGATCACAAAGGCAAACAGAGGTAAGTGAACACTTGCACCTACTAAATATTTTAAAAGTCAGTACATAAATGTTATGTGTAAATATTTATATATGAATTTATAATAGCATACATGCATATATACAAAATATGTATTGCATAAAGATTATAGTTGTGATATATATACTGGAGGCCCAGTGCACAGATTCATGCACCGGTGTGGTCCCTCAGCGTAGCCTGTGAGGATCAGGCTGAAACCAGCAGTCCAATATCACCAGCCTCTCTTGCCTGCCATTTCTGCTTATCCCGGCACTGCTGCACCTGCCACCACCCCTGCTCGATAAGCTCACTGCTGCTCTGCTGTGGTCTCCAGGCTGCGGCAGCCAGCCATGAGTCCTGTGTCTGGCACCTATTGGTCAGCTGACTGGCGCTCCCACCTTGGGAGTGCACTGACCACCAGGGGGCAGCTCCTGCACTGAGCGTCTGCCCCTGGTGGTCAGTGCGCATCATAGCTACTGGCCAGTTGACTGGTCATTCATTCGTTCAGTTGTCCAGTCACTTAAGCTTTTATATATATAGATAATCTACATTGAGGTTTCAGCATAATAATTTAAGAAGTGTCATATATAGAGACTGTATTAGAGATATACTCTATCTACTTAACATAGCTCAGCATGGAAGCTATAAAGGAAAATTAGCAAGAATTTAATATTCATTTGAACAGATTTTTACATATAAAGACTAAAAATAAACTATTATAAAAATTAGGGAATATTTTTCTCATGAAGATGTCATGTGGAAGCTACTAGATGAGTTTCTTCAGGCAACCAAAATGACTGGAGAAATGTTATTATAGTAATTGGTGCGAGCATAACTTTAGAATTAAAACAAAATGATGGTTGCAAGAAAAAGAGTGTCATGTGTTATGTGCCATTTGACAACATAAATGCAACAAAGTATCAAATAATTCAGGGACAATAGTGAGAGCATATAACATTTAAAATAAGTTTGGGATTGCTTCATGGCTATTAACTGGAAATAAAAGGATATTACAACAGCTATTTGCTTAGTGACATGGAGAAGAAGCAAAAGAAAGATTAGCCATTAAATTTAATGGATCTTTTACCAAAGAATAAAAGACAAAAATTGAAAAAAGAGACAACCAAGGTTTTTATATAAATACTAGAGGCCCGGCGCATGAAATTCGTGCATGGAGTGGGATGTCCTTCAGCCCAGACTGCATCCTGTCCAATCTGGGACCCCTCAGGGGATGTCCAACTACCCTCTCACAATCCAGGACTGCTGGCTCGCAACTGCTTGCCTGCCTGCCTGCCTGATTGCCCCAAACCACTTCTGCCTGCCAGCCTGATCAACACCTAACTGCTCCCCTGCTGGCCCAGTTGCCCTTAACTGTCCTCCCCTGTCAGCGTGATCACCCCTAAATGCCCTCCCCTGCCAACCTGGTTGCCCCCAACTGTCCTCCCCTGCTGGCCTGGTCACCCCTAACTTCCCTCCCCTACAGTCCTGGTCGCTCCCAACTGCCCTCCCCTCCAGGCTTGATTGCCCAAAACTGCCCTTCCCTGCTGGCCATCTTGTGGTGGTCATCTTGTGTCCACATGGGGGTGGCTCTCTTTGACCACATGGGGGCAGCCATCTTGTGTATTGGAGTGGTGGTCAATTTGCATGTTAACTCTTTATTATATAGGGTTATTATATAGGACTAGAGGCTCAGTGCATGAAATCCATGCACTTGGCGGAGGGGGGGTCCCTCAGCCTGACCTGCCCCCTCTCACAGTCCCAGAGCCCTGGGGGGATGTCCAACTGATAGCTTAGACCCACTAAGCTATCAGTCGGACATCCTTAACATTGCCACGGAGGCAGAAGAAGCTCCCACCACTGCCACTGCGCTCCCCCTGTGGGATCACACTAACCACCATGGGGCAGCTCCTGTGTTGAGTGTCTGCCCCCTGGTGGTCAGTGCGAGTCATAGTGATCAGTCATTCCACCATTCAGTCATTTGCATATTAACCTTTTATTATATAGGCTATGCTGTAGATGAGGCCCCCTAGAACCATAAGAAATGCAAAAAATTCACTGTTAACTCATTCTCAAATTACCCCCACTTAAAATCAAATTGCCCCCTGTGTGGTGTGTGCTGCACCTTGGGAACCACTGGGCTTGACACTTTTCCTCTCTTAGCTTCATTTCTGAATACATATGCATATACCATGGGAACTGTAATCTCTTCTCCGCCTACCTCACTGGTTTGTCATGAGGAGGTTCTGAGCTAATAAACCTAGAAATGTTTCAAGTAAGTGAGGTCTGAAAGGCAAAGGACTGTTATTTTCAAGCCCATGGGTACCCTTGCAAGTAGCAGGTGCTGATTAGGGAAGGAGGGCATGATTGTTTCCTGGGACTGTAGCTATCGAAGCTTTGCAGAGTGTTCCGCAGGCCTCCGTGGGGCAGGCTCTGGCCAGCAGCAGCCCTGTAGCAGCGGTTGTCCCTGGAGGTGCTGGCGGGGGGAGAGGGGGATATTAGGGGGATGCTAGGGGGGCACTAGGGGGAGTGGTGAGGCCAAAGGGGGAGTAACTGTCAAACCTCCCCACTTGGCGCCATTCTTTAACTTGTACGTGGCTGTTTTGCAGCTGTATGTGCTCAGGGTGAAGCTCCAATCTCCTGGACCAGGGCGGGGGCCTGGGCAGGGCAGGGCCAGGCAGGCTAGGAGGGCAGGTGTAGCCACAGCCCCTGGCGAGATTCAGTGCGCCTCCACTGCAGAGATAGTGCCACTGCTGTTGGGGGGGCAGGGGCAGGGAATGGGTCTGACCCTGGCGGGCCGCTCAGGCCTGCCTCCACCTGGGTCTGGAGTTGTAGGGAGGATAGGCATGCCTGGCATCAGTGGAGGGCGCCCAGCAGCAGCGGGCCGTGGGCCCCGGGTGCCTCCGAGGTGCTGACAGGTCACTGCCAGCATGCTATTGTTGTGGGTGCCCCTGGCGGGGGTGGCGGGAGAAGAGATCGGGAGTCAGAGGTGCAGGCTGGGTCTTCTCCCTGTCTGGTCAGCCTCCCTGTCTCCCTGGGAGTGCAGGGGCTGGGGTAGGGTGTCTGTGCAGGGGGATTGGAAGAGCTCCCCATGGATGCTTCCTCTTCCTTCTTTGCAGTCCCGGCTCCTGTCAGGTGCTTTCCTCAGACCCCTGGGAACCAGGCTCCAGCCGCCCCGCCCCTCCGTGACTTCCTGCTACCCCAGCCCTACTCAGCTCTCCCCAGGCACCTGCGTGTCAGGAGGCTGCTGGGGCGCCCTGCTGCGGGCAGCACAGTCCTGGGGCAAGGGGTGGGGTTGTGGGGAGCAGCTCCCGTAAAGTTTAGGAAACCTCAGGTCCGCATCAGGATTTGGCTGTGGGGCCACAGGGGAGTCTGCCTGGGCGGGATGAAATCGCACCAGACCCAGAGTCCCAGCACAGGGCCCCACAGCCCCGCCACCCTGCTGAATGGTGATGATGTGATGGCATCCCAGATAATTTGCACATTCTCTATTATTAGTATAGATATTACTATAAAAATAACCATAAGAATAAAAGTTAAAACTCTTCTATAAGAATGAGAGCACAATAAAATAGGACAACAGTGAAAAACTTTATACAAAATATTCACCTATATAAATATTACTTTTCAAATATAAGTCCAAAAATATTGATCATATCAAGAAATGTAAATGGATGTAACATACTTTTAAAATACAGGTATTTTCAAATTGGCTGACAAAAGAAAATTAACACTTTTTTGTATATAAGAGACAACTAAAAATAAAGTGATTTAGAAAGGTTGACAATAAAAGAGTGGACAAATTATACAAAAAAAGAATTAAAAATAAAAAGTGTGTAAAATATATTTCAAAACGAATGCTAAGAAATTGAAGGAAACATATTTATAATAGGTTTCTTTGGTTCGTTTTTAAAAATTCAAGACATTATCTATTGAAAATTTACAGAAGATATACAGAGCATGATTCATAAAACAGAGCTTATAAATCTCTCTGGAACTCTGAAATTCAATAACAGAAAATATATTTTTTTTCTTAAGGGCATATAGGATACTCACAAAATATATCACATCTGATGTGATAAACACCCTTAAGAAATTCTAAAGAGCAGATGTATCACAAAGGCATTCACTAACTGAAATGCAATGAAAGTAGAACTTAATAATAAAACAAGAGGGCACTTTTACCTAGAATGACATTTAGACCATGTCAATAAATAAGCCATTGGGTCAAAGAGGAATACAAAATAATTTACATCTATTATTGAAAATCGTGATAATGATAGTGTAATATTATGGGCAGATAAAACAAATATCAGATAAAAATCACCGATATAGTAATAAAAATAAAGGTAACACTACACAGCAAAAATCTAGAAAGAATAGCAAAGTAAGAACAGGAATAGCAGGTTAAAAAAAGAAAAGAAAAAGCAGGAGATGGGAATAAACAATGATAAAAGCTGAAATCAATAAGTTTATAAAGCAAATTGCAGAATATAATAAAGCTATTTTTCTTAAAGTAACCAAAGGACAAGCTAATACCTAAACTAATTAAGAAAACTTAGAATGCAAATTTACAAAATTAGAAATGACAAGTCGGAAATAACCATAATAAACCATCAAAACAGAAGAACTTTAAAAAAGAATAGGAAACTACTTTGCTCAACTGAAGACCTAGAAAATAATGGATAAATTCACAGGAGAATTTTACTAACTCTTAAATCATCAGGTAATCTCAATATTATTTTAAATTTTAGACCATGATAAAGAGTAAACTTTCCAAGTTTATTTTTTGAAAGAAATATATTGACCTTCAAATCAAAACTATTATATTTTAAAAGGAAACTTTAGACATATGTATATTAATATCAATGCACAAAATCATAGATAAGATGTTAACAAACAGAATACCACAACACTTTAAAGATATAGTAAGTCTTAACCAGTGGGTTTTCTACCATGAAAGTTGTGTGATTTCATATTAGGAATTCCTTTCATGTAATCAATCATATTAATAGAGCAATGGGGGGTTTGGGGGGGGGAGACATGTAATTATATCCATAAAGTTAGAAAAAGTTTTTGATGGAGTCTAACATTTATTCATATTTTTAAAAAAGTGAATAAAATAAGAAATGACAGATACTTTCTTGACATGTTGTGCGTGTGTGTGTTTGTGTGCCTCAGCTTAAAAGTTAGCATTTTACTCAATGGTGAAATATACTGGAAGCTTTACTAAATAAGAAGCAAAAAGAAATACCCATTACATACACTATAATTTAGAAATGCATTTAGACAACAACAACCAAAAACATATAATTATAAAAGTAAGAATTAAAACTATGTTTATTTACAAATAAAAAGTTGGAAAACCAAGAAAATCAATGGAAACTATACGGACAAACTCTTTCGATACAAATACAAAGAAGTGCATAAACATATAAAGCTAATAGCCGTTCTATATACAAAAAGAAATCAGCCTTGTCTGTGTAGTTCAGTGGTTGAGCATAGACCCATGGACCAAGAGGTCAAGGTTCGAGTCCTCGTCAGGATACATGTCTGAGTTGTGGGCTCTATCCCCAGTACGGGGTGTGCAGGAAGCAGCTGATCCATGATTCTCATCATTGATGTTTCTATCTCTTCCCTCTCCCTTCCTCTCTCTGAAATCAATAAAAAAATATTTTTTGAAGAAATCAGATAGAAGATAGAATACCTCATTTACAATAGCATAAAGATAGGAAAATACCTACATACAAATAATAACAAAGAATGTCCAAAGAACATGTAAAAAAACTATACAAATAATTCAAAAATTCAAAAAATAGACTTGAACAAATAAAAACACATCTTTGTTCAGACTCAGTGGCAGAAAGACATCAGCTCTTCCTAAGTTAAATTACAAACAACATGATTCCTATAAACATACCCTTATTTAAGAAGTTATAAAAAAATCATCTGAAAGCATTGAAAAATAGCATACCCAGGAAAGCCCTAAAAGAGAAGAAACAAGAGCCCTACCAAATACTTTAAAATAAATTATTTTCTTTTCTTTATAATAGCATATTACCAGCTCATGGATAAACTAAAACAAAACAGAAGAGAAATTCAATAAATAAACCCAATTATATATTCAACTATAAGATATTTAAAAAGGAGCATATCATATTAGTGACTAAAAGGACATGTTTTGAATAAGTGATTTGGAGATATGGAAAAAAAGGATAAAAATGATCAAGTCTCAAAAATGGATCAGAAACACAAGTGAAAGGAAAAAAAGATGAACCCTTATAGGTACTCTAAGAAAACATTGGTGAAATTCTGTATAGAGAGGGGATAGGTAAAGTCTTCCAAATTCTGGTGCAAACTTCAGAATAATTCAGAAAAAAAAAGGAAAATTTAAATTTAACTGCAAATTTTAAGAAATCTCAGTGGCAAATGATATCATAAATGAATTTTTTAAAAAGAATAAATTGGGAAAATCTTTGCAACACATATAAAAGACAGAGTGTTGATATCTTGAATATACAAAGAACTTTTAAAAATAGAGGAGAAAAAGAACAAAGCTATTAAAAAAATGAAGTAAAAAATAGTTCATGGAAAAAAGAAATACAAATGACTCAGCCATATGAAAAGATGCCAACCATTCTCATAATGAAAAAATATATTAAAATATACTGATATGCTGATTTTTATGTGTTAAAATGGCAAAACTCCAAAAAAAAAATAGTGAAGCTATGAAGAAAAGGCACTTCCATCTGTTGCTGATTAGAATGCAAAATGGAACCAACATGGAGGTGAATATGGCAATATTCAAGCAATATTACATATGCACATATCTTTTAGCCCAGCATTCTTGCTTCCAAAAATATCACTATCAAATATGTGTGTAAAAGAGTGTATATATATAAAGCTATTCATTTTGGAACTATTTGTAACAACAAAATACATACATCAAAAGAAGATTGGTTGAATAAACTATGACATACAATGGACTATTACTATCAGCTATTAAAAATGAAGACTATCTCTATAAACTACTATAAAGTGAGATTCATGACATTGTTAATAACAGTAAAATGTATAAATGTCAGTTTAGTACATCACTATTTAAAAATGGCAATACAAGTACAAGAATACTTAGATTAGAAAAATAAAAGGATAAATATAAAATATTTTTAAATGGTTCTCTATAATGATAAGAAAAAGAGTAAAGGGATCAAAAGTTAAAGTTAGACTTATTTGACTATACCTTGTATTGAATTTGGAACCATTTAAATATTTCCCTATGATATCACAACAAATATTAACATGTTATACCTAAGTATTAAAAAATAACTGAAGTCTCTGTTGAAAACAGTATGAAGTTTCCTCAAAAAATTAAAAATGGAACTGCCATTTGACCCAGTGACCCCACTTCTAGGAATATATACTAAGAAATCAGAAACACTAATCAGAAAGGATATACCATATGCACCCCTATGTTCAGAGCAGCACAATTTACAATAGCTAAGATTTGGAAACTGCCTAAGTGCCCATCAGCAGATGAGTGGATTAAAAAACAGTAGTACATCTACACAATGGAATACTACGCTTCTATAAAAAAGAAAGAACTCGTACCATTTGCAACAGCATGGATAGACTTGGAGAGCATTATGCTAAGAGAAATAAGCCTGTCGGAGAAAGATAAATATCACATGATCTCACTCACATGTGGAATCTAATGAACATAAACTGATAAACAAAAGTAGATCCAGAAAAAAAGAAGCATCAAACAAACTGTCAAACCTTAGAGGGGAGGCAGGGGAGGGTGGGTAGGTGGAAAGAGATCAACCAATGAACTTGTATGCATATATGCATAACCCATGGACACAGACTATAGAGTGGTAAAGGCCTGGCGTGGGGTGCAGGAGTGGACTGAGAAAGGTCAGTGGGGGAAAAGGGAACATATGTAATACTTTTAACAATAAAGGTTAAAAAAATAATAATGGAAACAAAATAGCTTAGATATATTTTCCAGTTAATAGTATTACTTCACAATGAAGATTTATAGCAAGTGGTGAAATAAAATAATTTCACTGTATATCCCTAGTGAGATATATGAGAGAAAAAAGGACTGAAAGAAACAACCTTAAAATTATTTTTGAGAAATTATATTGCTAGTGGTACTATGGGTCTTGCTATTCTGATTTTTTATTGTGTTTTGTGAGGAAAGCAAATAAGTATCTATTTGATGTTCCAATTTTATAATTCCTGGTACTAATGAAAACTAGGATTTACAACATGGAATAAAAATGAGATAAGGTTGTAAATTGGACATGTTAAAATAAAAACTCTTGGTACTTAAGTGTCCCATTTTTCAAATTGCCCATAAAACATTCATATTAGTATAAACTCATGTTTCTGAAATTCTATCACCATGAGCTCATAATTTTCAATCTGTATACATTGAAAGTTTTGCTAAACAAGCACCATTTCAGGGGCAATGAACAAACTTAGTGTCCAGATTGGCATCTCTCAATATCATCACTCACTTACTCCTCTAAGAAATATTTCGGACAGAAAATGTACAAATTGAGCTTGAATATATTTTCATACCTGAGCTTGCTATAATTAAGGATGGGTCAAAGGGATTAAAAAAACCAATTAGAAGAGGTCCCCAAAGGCTAAATAAAAAAATCTGAGCAGCAATAAACACATTAACAATAATTATTAAATCTGTTTAAATCTCTGAATTTTAAATATTTTATGTTTTTATTTATTTTATTGAGAGAAGAGAGAGGGAGAGGGAGATAGAAACATCTATGAGAGAGATGTTTAGCTGCCTCCTGCATGCCTCCTACTGGGGATCGAGCCTGCAACCTGAATATGTGCCCTGCCCAGAATGAGCAATCGAAACAGGTACCTCTTGGCTCATGGGTTCACACTCAACCACTAAGCTACACTGGCCGAGCTTGAATTTAATTACTATAAACATTTCACAACTGTTATTACTTTAATTCTCCCATTAGTATTTTGAGATCAGTAAAACAGGTAATGTTATTGTGTCAGTCAGGGTTCCTGCAGGAAACAGGCAGTGTGTTTGAAATAGAGACATTTGAGAAGGGTTTATTCACAGCAAGACTATTTGCCAAAAAAAAAAAAAAAAAAAATTGGTATAGGCAAATCATAATGAATGGCACTTGTCTGAAGAGTCAGATGCTGTGAGCAGAGTGGTGACCTTCGGTCAGAGGGAAGTAATCGTGAAAAGAGGGAACCAGGTGAAATTGATTTTGACCTAACTTTCTCTCTCCTTTTAGTCTTTCCTGCCAAGGTCATCATTTGCCTGCCCCAAACCAAGTCAGAAAGCACAGGATCTTTTCTGTGACCCAAACTGAAAATAGGCTGAGAAAAAGCTGAGAGTGGCTCTGAAGAGCTGATAGAAGATACCCAGAACAAATAGACACATTCTATAGATTCAGGTCAATAAACACTTTGATCCATAGTTATTATAACCACCAAATGAGAGAGAAGGAGGACTCCATAGGATATAATCAGAAAATAACTTTATCCCCCAACCACATGAATTCAACCCCTTTCAGTAGAAGTTGTTGTTTTCTATTTCTTGAATCCAAACAAAGGCAGGTACTATATAGCTCTACTGATCACACTGAAATAATAAATAACCCTTTGGATGCTTTTATTAGAAAAGCAATCATATTTAAGTAATTAAAATAATTATTCTTATGACTTAGCCCAAACCACAAATATGAAAGTTTCTCCTTTTCAAGATAGAGAGCTGCAGTGGGAAAAGACTGTAGTCAGTTTATCCTCATCTCTTCCCCTAGCACTGTGGTCGGCAAACTGCGGCTCACGAGCCACATGCGGCTCTTTGGCCCCTTGAGTGCGGCTCTTCTACAAAATACCATGGCCTGAGGCAAGTCTATTTTGAAGAAGTAGCATTAGAAGAAGTTTAAGTTTAAAAAATTTGGCTCTCAAAAGAAATTTCAATCATTGTACTGTTGATATTTGACTCTGTTGACTACTGAGTTTGCCGACCACTGCCCTAGCACAGTGAGCTAGCTACTTCTCTCCCCTCCAATGTTGGGGATTGGCAGCAGAGAGGTAAAGAAAAGTCTTAATTGACTGACACTACCATGACCTGGTTTTAGTGCTCTCTGGCTTCAGTAAATGCTCAATGTTGACTCCTTATCAAGGGATGTTTTTATAGGACCATTGCATAACTTTATTGGAAACATTGATATGAATGAAATATACTTGCCCCCAGCCATGCTTCTCTTTTAGCAGGTCAGTTTTGCTTCTCACCCTCATCCTACATCTAACTTCTTCATTTGTCACCACCAGCATCCTGCTGAGGTTGCTTCACATAACCCCTGGCAGAAAGCCCTTTGGGCAAGGTTCATTTTATAATTAACCTAAACCAACTCTATCCACATGTTCACCTTGCATCTGTTCCATAGAAAACCCACATCCTTGACTTTGGTCACTGAAAGTGAAGCTGTGTTTTATGTAACCATCTCTTCACGCTGGCAGACAGCCAATTCTCACAGCTTCTTACCTTTCCCATTTCATAGACTCTGTTCTATCAGGTCTACATTGCTTCAACAGGTATATGTCAAGCTCTCTGAATGGTTTCCTTGAAACCATTCCTCTATATGAAAGAGGAGGGAAAATGCTGCTGTTCTCCAATAACTTGGTCCAGAGAAATTTTCTTTCTTCACCTATTTAACATCAATCCTTTTAATGGGTTAAAGTTGGAAAAACCAGTTGTAGCAACCTCCTGTTCAAATACTGTATAAGTCTAGAACTTTACTTTGGAATGCAAGAGGCAATGGCAATACCATTCTTTTTTCTTTTTTTTTTTTTTTCTTTCTCAGCTTTTTTGGGCTACAGCCAAAACTGAGTTACCAAAACTGAGGTAGAAAGAATCTGACATTAACATTCTGGTACAGTTTTTATTTAATTCATTCAGTACCCTAAGATCTTATCTCATTTTATTGGCATATTTTCAGGGAGATAATATTATTTCCCTCCCTAGAATATCAGGCTGCTTAACTCTTAAGTCCAATGACTTATACTTAAATAAGTTGGTCTGATAAAGAAAGTAAAGTTCTATGTGAGGAAGACCCTTGTCCAAATTCAGGAACAGTGAGGTTCATTGCAATGTATGCGTTGAATAAAAACTTTTGCGAAAATATATGGGTTTCCATTCTAAGCCAGACATGAAGTTCAGACAAAAGTTGAGAATAGTAGTTCTAACTTCACTTTGTCAATTTATGATTGCCTTTCTTGATGACAGCCCCAAAGATTAAAGTTAAAAGTCCTAACATATCATTTTTCTTTCTGACTCATTGTAAAGCAATGCTGCAGGCCAAGGCCAGCATAGGTATCTCATGATTTTTGCTATTTCTTTCCAAGTCTTATTTGATAATCCCCAAAGAGATTAGTTCAAAATGGGCCCCATTTCAGAGTGATGAACACAGCAAAAGAATTCAGAGTGTGGTGCCCTATTTCCATGCTTCCTTCCTCCTAGCTGAAAAGCCTGGCAGTACCACAGGAAATTCAGTTGGGGAAAATGAGCTTAGGCCATTTTTTTTTTTCACAATAGCAGCTCTTGCTTGCCTCTCTGCATCTCAGTGCAACATCAGAATGAGAAAGTCCCATTTTCTTTTCTCCTTACCCTGACTCATATATAAAAGTTTAAAACTTTCCCCCAAAAAGATAATCATTGTTTCCATATATAGACTATTGAAATGTGCATTACCCACTTTCTCCCTCAAAAAAAAAAAATTCCAGAAGGCATTTTTGTGTAAATCCATTTGCTAGATAGAAGTTTCATTAGGCCCTCAAAGAGGTTTATGAGACAAGCAAATAAAGATTTCCTCTTCTCTCTACTACAACCCTCCAGCAGTTTTCAAATTAACCATGCCTGTGTTATTTTACACAAAACCATTTAAATCTCATTATTTGATTCCAGTGCTCATGGTTTGTTCCTGAATGCCTGTTCATATAGCCCACTCCTCGGAGTAATACTTTAGAAGCTGATGTCATGCCTAATTTTCATTATCATCATACATTTAATAGAATCTTTTTAAAATTGAATTACCACTTTTGAGATAGAATTCTCAAAGTCATAAGTCAACTTTCTCCTTATGAAGAAGCACCTTCTTTCATCATTCTAAATGTATCCCACTTATTAAATCTTATATTTCCAGCCATGTAGAGGAACTCCAGGTAGGGAAAGACTGAAGTTCCTTTTATTCACACCTTCCCAGAGGAGAGTTACTCATTTATATGATAGGTCAGTGTAAGAGGAGGAGTTGAACATGTCCAGCTCATCCCCTTTCTTCCTGTTTTTATTTGATAACTATGGATACTTGTGTAAATCTGTCTAATCTGGGGAAGAAATGTAAGGAAGTCCTTTTAAATGCAGATTAAAGCCATAATCTACATTCAGCTTGATCAAAATGACACTCTGATTTCTATGCACTGATCATTCATATCTTATTTCTCTGTTGTTTCTCAATGTGGACTTGGGGTCAAAAGACAATATATATTGTCCCCTAAAAGAAAATCATCACTCAGATGTAATGTGGCCCCTTAGGCCAGCATTCTGGAATTAGAATTTAAGCATGACCCTGTGGACTTTGTCATTCTTTCCAGGGTCTCGCTGAGTCCTTCTTTTTAGTCCATCCTCATCCATCAGTCCTTCCAAGCTCATATATTCTGTCTTCATATAGTCATTTTTTTATTTTATTAATTTTTATTGATTTCAGAGAGGAAGGGAGAGGGAGAGAGATATAGAAACATCAATGATGAGAATCACTGATTGGCTACCTCCTGCATGCCCTCTACTGGGGATGGAGCTGGAAACCTGGATATGTGCCCTTGACTGGAATCGAACAGACTCTTCAATCCACAAGCTGACACTCTATCCACTGAGCCAAACTGGCTAGGGCCTATAGTCATTTCTTAATTCCATAATTTAATTTTTAAATTATGATAATCAAGATAACAGGATTCAGGGGTCACTATTTGTTTTATTGTTTCCACATGCTCTGTAAGATTTTCCTGGAACCCCCAAATTGAGTGCAATCTCTTCTCCTGTGGAATCTCAGAGCGTTTCAAATCTCACTGTACTCAATATCTATTGCTATGCAAACAAGTTGCCCAGAACTTAGCAGGGTAAGACAATGATAAACATTTATGTCCTCACACAGTTTGTGTGCATGAGAAATCCATAAAAAATCTTGCTGGGTGCTTCTCACTCAGGGTCTCCCCCAAGGTTGAAGTGAAAAAGTTAGCCAAGGCTGCAGTTATCTGCAGGTTGTCCTGGGCTGAGGACATCCATTTGAAAAATGGCTCACTTGCAAGGCTGACAGCAGGAAGTCTCAGTTCCTCACTAGCTGTTGGCAGGAGGCCTTAGTTCACTGCCCCATAAACATCTCTGTAAGACTGTGAAAGTGTTTTTAGGAAATGGCAGCAGATTTCCCCTAGAGTGAGTGATCCCACAAAGCAAGGTAGAAGCTGCAGTATTTTTTTATTGCTTAGGGTGGGAAGTCACACATCGTCATTTCCACAATTTACTATTGGTTACAGAGATCAGCCCTGGTTAATGTGAAAGGAGACTGCATTATGGTAGAATTCATGAAGCTTGACCACTATATTCATCTAAGGTTTATAGAATAATAATTTAATTTCATATTTTACTAATCTAAATCACTAAATTATTTAAAACAACATCTTTCATTATTATTACCATACTAGAGGCCTGGTGCATGAAATTCATGTATGGGGGTGGGATATATCCCTCAGTCCAGCCTGCACCCTCTCCAATCTGGGACCCCTACCAGGATAGGGCCTAAACAGGCAGTCAGACATCCCTTTCACAATCCAGGACTGCTGGCTCCCAACTGCTCACCTGCCTGCCTTCCTGATTGCCCCTAACCGCTTCTGCCTGCCAGCCTAATCACCCCCTAACCACTCCCCTGCCAGCCTGATTGATGCCTAACTGCTCCCCTGCCAGCCTGTTTGCCCCTAACTGCCCTCCCCTGCAGGCCTGGTCACCCCTAACTGCCCTCCCCTGCAGGCCTGGTACCCCCCAATTACCCTCCTCTGCTGGCCTGGTCACCCCTAACTGCCCTCCCCTGCAGGCTTGATCACCCCCAACTGCCCTCCCTTGTAGGCCTGGTCCCTCCCAACTGCCTTCCCCTCCTGGCCTGATAGCCCACTACTGCCCTCCCTTGCAGGCCTGGTCCCTCACAGCTGCCCTCCCCTGCTGGCCTGATAGCCCACTACTGCCCTCCCTTGCAGGCCTGGTCCCTCACAGCTGCCCTCCCCTGCTGGCCATCTTGTGTCCACATGAGGGCAGCCATCTTGTGTGTTGGAGTGATGGTCAATTGCATATTACTCTTTTATTAGATAGGATAGAGGCCTGGTGAACAGGTGGGGGCCAGCTGGTTTGCCCTGAAGGGTGTCCCAGATCAGGATGGGGGTTCCCTTGGGGAATGGGCGGCCTGGGCTTGGGGCCTGCGGTGGTTTGCAGGCCAACCATGCCCCTAGCGACCCAAGCGGAGGCCCTGGTATCTGGGATTTATTTATCCTCTATAATTGAAATTTTGTAGCCTTAAGTGGAGGCCAAGGCAGGCCAGGGCTCCGGAAACTTGGCTTCCTCCATCACCGGAGCAACACAAGCATCCTGCTCTCTCCAGCTCTGTGGCTGCCGCCATTTTTATTGGGATTTATTTATTTTCTATAATTGAAACTTTGTAGCCTTAAGCAGAGGCCAAGGCAGGCCAGGGCAGGCGGAAAGCTTGGCTTCCTCCATCACCAGAGCAACTCAAGCCTCCTGCTCTCTCTGTGGCCGCAGCCACCTTGGTTGGGTTAATTTGCATACTCACTCCTGATTGGTTGGTGGCATGGCTTGTGGGTATCGCGGAGGTATGGTCAATTTGCATATTACTCTTTTATTAGATAGGATCCTGCCCTTTTGCATATTACTCAGTTTTTGGTGAAGCTGCATGCCTTTCTTGAAAGGACCTAAGCATTTTATTGCCCTTCTAAGATGCAGCAACAAAACAGACTATTTTTTTTAAGGAATACTCTCCACACCCTAATTTCTACCTTTCTTTCTTGGAACTCAAAAGCAAGATCAATAAAAGTTGTGATGTTTCCATTAATAGGGGAGAAAAAGTATTTAAGATCAAATGAAAGACCTATTAAAATGAATAAAGCGCCTAACCACAAATAAACCTTAACATATTTAAAGGCTTGGCTATCATATATAACATGTTCTCAGACTATGATGTACTTAAATAATTAAAAGGATAATCAAAAAAGAAGGTACAATCTTAACTAATTTTTTGAAGATAGCATTATCTGGACAACAATTCAGTAATGTATCAAAAAGATGATATACTATTATCATGTTGGGTTTATCACAAAAATATAGTGTAAGAGTGACTTGCTTTAGAAAATAAATTAATAGAGGTAACAAATTAAAGAAAGAGAGCCATATCATCTGAATAAATGCAAGAAAAAACAGTCAGTAAGATTAAACATCTACTAATGATAGAAATCACCAGTAAACTAATAATAGAAGGGAACTCTTTTAACCTAGTAAGAGGGCCATACTTAAAAAACTTAAAATATATTATTAAATGATATCACAACAACAAATCCAAAAAATATGGGAAGTCTTTATGGAGAAAATTATAAAAATAAATAAGAAGGCAAAGGTAACCTAAGTAAATGATCTTGGATAGTAAAGTTTAATACATAAAGGTTTCAGTTCTCTCCAAATTGACTTAAACCTTAGATTCAATACAATTTCGGGTAAAACTGCAAAAAGGATTTTCCATAAAATTTGACAAATTAAACCTAAAATTTATAAATAATTATGTATAAATATAGAAAAAAAGGAATATGACCCCTATTTTATCCTATTAATAAAATATAATTTCAAAAGGATTAAAAAGATAAATGTGAAAGGCAAACCTAAAAAAGATTTTAGAATAACATAGAAGAACACTTTCACAACATTGAAGTAGAGATGACTTAATAAACAAAATGTAAAAATATTGATAGAGTTGGGAGGCCGGAAGTGGGGAAGTGAAGGGATTAAACAAAACAAACAAACAAAAACTATCTCATAGACACAAAAGTATGGTGATTACAAGAGGGAAAGGGGAATGGTGGGAGGTAGGAAAGGGTATGGGAGGATATATGGGTGATAGAAGAAGACTTGGGGTGGTGAGCACACAATACAATATCTAGATGATGTATTACAGAATTGTACAGCTGAAACATATAATTTATTAACAAATGTCAATCCAATAAATTCAATACAATTTTTAAAAATATAAAATAAAATGACATTAAAAATGTTCATAAAAGATACAATTAAGACTAACTACAAATGGGAAAGGATATTTGCACAGTATCTGAAACCCTCCTACAAATCAATATTTAAAAGAAAAACAAACCAATAGAGAAACAAGCAACAGACAAATAGGCACTTCCAAAAGAGGAAATTCAAATGGGGAGTACACAAATGAAGAGGTAGGCAACTTCATTAGGATTCAGGGAAGGCAAACTAAAACCACAAGAAGGTACACTTACAAAAGCATGAGACTGGCAAAAATAAAAGAATTGGCATAAATTTGAAATAATAGGAATGTTTGTGTACTACTCTTGGACATGTAAATTGGCACAACTTTGGAAAAAAGTCCTGGCACTGTATAATAAAATTATATATAGACATATAGACATATTGACATACTATAAAGAAATCCTTAAGTGTGCACTACAGGTTTGTATAGCAACATTTTCAGGTGAGCAGTACATAACAATAAAAACAAAAAATACCTCAAAATTTCATCCACTGTAGAATGTATAAATAAGCTGTTATATATTCATACAATAAAATATTATACAATTAAAATAAAGCAACAGCAACTATGCATGTTAACACAGACAAATCTCAAAACCTATATTATTCGCTGAAAAAAGTAGACTTCTAAATACATACCTTTTATTTTTTTAAATATATTTTTATGGACTTCAGAGGGAGAAGAAGGAGAGATAGAAACATCAAGGATGAGAGGGAATCATTGAGCAGCTGCTTTCTGTCGACCACTTACAGGGGATCCCCTGGCATGTGCCCTGACCGGGAATTGAACCATGACCTCCTGGTCAATGCTCAATCACTGAGCAATGCTGGCAGGGCTAAATACATAACTTTTAAATAAAATTCTAGAACCATCTCAGAGAGTTTTGAAGAATATTTATGAATTATAAGGAAAATCAAGGGAATTATTAGACCAAAATTCAGTCTACAGATTACCTCTGGGTCTGAGCCATGAGAGGAAGGGAACATTGGAGACTTCTAAAGTACTGGTTGCATTCTGCTCCTTAATTTGGTACTACCAATAGGGATGTTCATTTTATTTTTCTTTAAACTGAATATTGATACGTTTATAAACTCTTTTATATGTGTGAAGTGATTCTCAATAAAAGGTTTAAGTACAATTTTTCTGACTTGCTTTAGGATGTAAAACATTTTCAGAAATTGAATTATCAAAAAGTATAAACGTTAAGAAAATCCTATTAGGAATAGAAAGTCTATATTTTAGTGTGAAATTTATAGTTATATTTAAAATAAACTGTCCATTCTCTTTATACTAGTTTGATGTTATTTATCCTTAAACTACTTTCAGAATAGCTTAGAATGGAAAGGGTGGATTGAGTTAAATGTGTATATGTATATATATGCCATGTCATGCCATTATTTTGTCACAAGAGGGACTACATAATCAGAAAGTACAGTTTCCTCATTCGGTCTTAAGAATATTTCTCTATGTTAATGTTTATGTTCTACACACTGTGTATTCTTGTCGGTGTATATGTTATAGACTGTGGTAGTGCTATATATGCTATATATATATTTCATATCAGCAAAAACTTTAAGATAAAATACTAGTTTACCATTTTAATTCTGAATGAATAGGAGACTACAGATAAATTATTTAACTTACTGAACTATGATCATTTTATTTTTTGTGTATCTGCTTTATGGAAATAATTGCTTTCATTTTTCTATTAGTGCTAAACACTTTAAATACTGAATGGATTTTTCATATCTATTTTATTTGTCCTTCTTATTTGAGTTGAAGATAACTGTGGGCATTTGCAACCAATCCAAATTTGATAAAATGAATCAAAATAATTATAGATCTATTGCTAAAACAAAAGCATTCATGACCTGGGTCTCTTTCCACTTGACCAGTGGTTTTCAAACTCTGTCCTCAGGATCCTTCAGTGTGCCTGGAAGTTTTTTCAGGGGCCACATATTTGGGAAAGGTAGATACTACTTCACTAAGACAATTCTTCACTTAACTTTTTAGAGATTGCTGTTTTTTATAAAGCTTTTATTCATAGAAATAGTAAGCTACCAATAGTTCGAAAAACACTAGACTAGATTGACAGGAAAGAGTAGTAAAATCAGTTAATATGTTTTCAGATGTGTTGCTTCTTTAGTAAAATGTGAGCTCTCATAGCTAATATATGTCTTCTTCACCAAGTATCTGCAGTGCAGAAGACAAATTACATGTGGTTATGCTTAAAACAATTAAAATAACAAACAAACATGCTAAATGAATAAACAGCTCCAGAAGACAGGTAGAGCAAGTATTATCTGAATTTAACAAAAAGGGAAGAGAAGCTCAGAATGATAAAAGACTTAAAAACATGTACTCTGTCAGTAAGTAGAAGAGTCATATAGAATCCAAGTCAACCATCTCCTGTCTCCTAATACTTTTTGGACCAAACATGAGAAAAGATGGAAAGGGAAGAATGGAACAAAGACAGAAGGAATGGAAAAGAGAGTTTATTTTGCTTTCCACCATACCACAACTGCCTCTCATTTACTTGAGCAGAAAAAGATCAACTGTAGTAAAGAAAGAAAAATGCTATGTTCATTTATTATACCTTCTTGTTTGAAAACAACAACACACTGATAGTATGGATGAATACATGTTGTTTGAATTTACAATGGTGCATGAGACCATGACATTTCTCTTTAAGTAAAAAGATTGTTTTTCATGGTACCACTCATGTTACAGGAGCCCTGGGAGGTCAGCACACATGTGAAGTACTACCCTTTTTTCCAGGTGTCTTTTCCTTCCTCTCTTGCCCATCCCTTAATCATCTGGAAGGGGCTGGTTTCCCACTTCCTCTTTCTGCTTGTCTGGGACTTCCCCTGAGCACTCCCTCCAGCCTGGGGTGGCTTCCATCTTACCCTCTCCTGAAGTTATGATGGTGATAGTGCAGAAATTTAAGGGTTAAAGGAATCAAATCACATCAGTCTATTTTTATTTTTTTACATATTAACCACATTGCACTTAGCCATCAACCCTAAATCATACAGAAATATATATTCATTTTTTATTGCTATGGCAATAAATTACCACAAAACTTTGGATTTAAAATAGCAGAAATTTATTATTTCACAAATGTGTAGGTCAGAAGTCCAGGGTATCCTCACCAGTCACTGTGTATTATTCTAAAAACTTTTTTTCAGTCTTCAGTTAGGTGCAGCCACGTGATTGATTGCCTGCCAATGGGTGGCCCCTAAAATTCCTCTTTCATGCAGCTCTGTGCTCTCCCTTTTGCCTGGTCTGGCAGCAGGGTATAGAAGAAGTCCAGAGGTCCTATGCTGCTTCTTGGAGGCCCAGGGGGGCTTAATTTTCTGCTCACTCAGTCATTGGCAGAATTCAAGTTCTTTTGGTTATAGGACTGAAGTCCCTATTTTCTTTTAAGAACTTTTAGAGTAATCCTTGATTCCTGATTCTTTCCTCCTTCTTCCAGGGCAGCAATGGTGAATTAAGTCCTCAGATTGCACTCTCTGACCCACCCACTTCAGTCATTTTCCACTTCTAAGGACTCCTGTGATTAGATTGAGCCCACCTAGATCATCCAGGATAATCTTTTTATCTCAAGATCTTTATTAATTCTATTTGCAATGTCCCTTTAGCTATGTAAAGAGATATTTAAAGATTCTGTGGATTACGATGTGGACATCCCTTGGGGGAGGGCATTATTCTGACTACCACAAGGAAATGATTAAGTTAAGAGTCTGTAAATTTACTTATATGAATAAAAATAAGGAAAAAGTCAATGTAGGACAAAAGTAGGTTTATAGTTGTTTATATGAAAAATAATACAATAAAAATAAATAATAATATAAGAATAAACTCTGTTTCAAGTCATTATTTATAATGACATCAGAAGACCTAAAGCACACTGGTATGCACAGCTTCTTATGACTCCTGACCACTAATTTTATGCTAAGTTACAGATCATGTTTTCCATTAAATTATCAAGTTGAAAAATAGTTAATTTAATGTTAAGAAATCCAGAAGTGCAATAAATAGGCACCACTTAAGAGGGTGTGTCTTTTGGAACTCTGAAGAATGGAGGTAGAGGTATGGATAGGTTAAGGATAAGCACTATTTCCCTTTCTCCCCCCGCCCCCATTTATTGTCCACTGATCAAACTAGTCTCTAAAAGACCATCGTATAAGTTCATACTTACAATGTTGTCTGCATTAACTAGCAAAACTAAAGGCCAACCTAAAAAGGAAGATGCATGTGAATCAGCAGAAAAGGCTGAATTAAGTAAAATAATAATAATAATAATAATAATAATAATAATAAATGAATGAATAACAAACAAATAGGTTTGCTGATAAGACCTAGCTTTTCATATGCTGTTTGACTTTGGGTAACTTACTTAGTCTCTCTAGGCATCAGTTCCTTCAGATGTAAAAAGGAGGTAGTAACACCTATTTCCACAGATGTCGAAAGGATAAGAGATTGTGTCCGGCACAGAATGAGTGCTGACGATTGATAACTATCATAGTTATTCCAACTCTCAAAGAAAGCCCCACACTCTGCAGGAAATAAAAGAACAAAAGTAACAATTGACCACCTGGACTTTAGCTTAAAAATGTTCTCCTTGGTTGGTTTCAGGAAAGTAGTAGATCATCCAAAAAGGCGATTCGGTATCCCCATGGATCGGATTGGTGGAAATCGGCTTTCAAATTCCAGAGGCTAACTGACTCCAATTGTGAGTACAATTTAAATATGTAACAATGCATGTAAACTTTTGATTTATATTTCACTATAGGCTAAATGATCTATCTAGTTTATAAATTCCTCCTTTGACTTCCTAGTTTGTAAATTCATTTTCAAACTTTTCTGTACTCAATTAGTATATTGATGCTAAAAAATTTTAAGTGACATGAAAGAATCCAAAGAATATCATGCTTCACCCTAAAAATGATTTAGGTATTATCACAGACTCTTATATACTTATTGAATATTAATATACAAGCAAAGGTCAAAATTCTAATTGGAATAATAAATTATCTTCAGAAATAGACATAATGTAGCAATCTATTATGAAAAAGACACTTTTCAGTGACCTACACCATTTTATTGCAAATAACAATACCAGAATTATGATCACATGGAACACAGGAGAGAGAATGGTATAGCAAAAAGAGTATTAGCCATGGAATCAGAACATGTAATCCAAATTCTGCTTCTATCACTCATTATCTTATTTCTATCAAGATACTTTATTTCTCTACTAGAGGCCTGGTGCACGAAAGTCATGCACGTGTAGAATCCCCAGGCCTGGCCAGCAATTAGGACTGATCAGGGCCTTCAGGACACTGGCTGCGGCCTTCCTTCATTCCTTCATTCCACGCCACCCCCTGGTGGTCAGCATATGTTGTAGTGAGTGATTGGTCTCCTGATAGAACTCCTGCAGGGACAATGTGCATATTAAGCTTTCATATATATAGAGAGAAATAGCTTATATATTTAGATAATAACACAGTGGTATTGTGAAGATTAAATTAGATGCTAGAAGGTATTGGACCAACAATATACGTACATGATAATACCTTTTAATACAGTTCTGAACATTTACTCTGTGCTGGGCCCTATACTTAGTGTAAAATATGCATTGCTTCATTTAATCATCCTGTTCCATAAAGTAGGTACTATTACTACCTCCACTATTTATAAATACAGGAGGACTTACTGAATGCTGCCAAGAACACTGCTTTCAGAAAGCACCATCTTTACATCTCACATTGAACTTTGTATCTAGCAATATGCCAAGTATGGTCACTCTTCAGGGTTGTTGAAAATCACCACATTACATTTGAGTAGGAGCTAATTGCTATTAAAAATCAAGTAACTCCTTGAAATCAGAATCACAATCCTCCAGTTTCTTGATGTATTGAGAATGTAATTACACTGTTATTAAAATAATTACATTTGATTGGTTTAGATATGTACTCTATTACCTTAACCAACCTTGATTATTATCCATTTTAGTATTTCTGAATTAAACCAAAATAGATTATGATAATAAAAAATTATAAGACTCTAATTTTTAATATAAATTTTCATATGAAGTTTTAGACCATAAGAACTTCAGATAGCTACTAAATTATGAAAAGGGACTTGAATTAATATGATGTTTACAGAATCACTGTGGGACAAACTTTAAATTAGTGTATTACGTCCTTCACTTAACAGACTTTGTTGAATGTTATGATGACTACATTATTATTAAAATCTTGAGATGGTAATATCATAAAAATTAAGTTTAGGAAAGAATTGAACATCATGCATTCTATCTTTCCCTTTTTATCAACCATTGTGGGTTCACCTGCTCAACAATTATGTTTCTACTAGAGGCCCGGTGCACGAATTTGTGCACGTATGGGGTCCCTCAATCTGGTTGGCCTGGGGGAGGGACTGGGGAGGTTGGCTATGGGAGCACACTGACCACTAGGGGGCAGCTCCTGCATTGAGCATCTGCCCCCTGGTGGTTAGTGCATGTGATAGTGACCAGCCGGTCATTTGATTGGCTGGTCATCGAGTCATAATGGTCACTTAGGCTTTTATATATATAGATTCCCTATTTCCTACCATTATCACCAAGATTTCTCAGATATATTGTGACTTCCTCATGTGAAGTTTCATGTTTCATATTGCATGAAAATGAAAGATATAAAATATATATTTCTAATTTCTATTCAACTTTCAAGATTATATTTTGGTATATTATTTTCTTTTGTCACAGTGTCCTTTTGGATTATATAGAAATGTAATGCATGTATCTTTTAATAGATAACTTGAGTCATTACAATAATCTGTAATGACTTAGTCATGAATTTAAGTCAATAGAAATTCAAGAACATAAAGTCTGGTTTAATCCTTTTTTTTTTTTTAACAAATAAGAACACAGAGACTATGTATGAGAGGAAATTGATTTGCCCCAAATTTTACAGAACCTCAGATAGAGCAAGATCCAGAACTAGGTCACTGGCCTTCTAGGCCAATATTCTCTTTATGATCTATATGGTCTTGTGGATGCTAAATTATACAATTCTAAAACAAACACAGTATCTCAGACTTTGTAAAAATCTTGGCTTCACTTTTGTGGAGAAGATGTATACCCTTTTAGAGCAGGCTTACTTGTGGATTTTTACCTTCTGCGTTTCACTACAAGTTTTCACACTAAAAGTGAAACTAGTGCTAATCATGAAAGTTGGTTGGTTCCTTTAAATAGAGCAAAAATGTATAACAAATATCAATACATTATCATAACAATAAACAGAAGATAGTAGTCAGATTTTATCTTTCTTTTGTTTATCACAGCAACATCCTTTGAACCAAGATTGAAATCTCAAAAGAAATAGATTATAGCAGGTACCCAAACAAAGAAAGTATGGCTTGAGCACAAGTACCTCATTTATACATTAAAAATGCTCTTTGTAATGCATTTAATCAGAAATTACCATTTTGCATGTTGTTTTTTGCAATAAAAATATGCTGCATAAATAAAAGCCATAATGAAACACCAAGTAATTAGAGTTCTGGCTCTTCTCAGCTGCAGTTGGTGGATTTCCCCTTATCTGCAGAGTTCTCCATAGCTTTAACCATTTCAACTTTCATTTTTGCAGATGTGACTTCCTGGGGTGAAATATCACAGAAACATGGAAGATGCTTCAGATGTTCTTCACACTCCTTAATGATTAAACTTTGAAGGAACTGACCTTCTGCAAATTCTTTCCAAATCTTGAACTTAGGTCTATCACATCCCAGTGTTGTTACAGCTTCAACTAAATTATGCAGATCATTTCAATGCATGGATATTTTTAAATTTACATTTTAGTTGTTCAGGAATGGTTACTTGGCCCCAAACTTTATTTTTCTAAGAAACAGTCAAACATCACAATGTAGTGAAATGCTTTCTATATGCATTTACCTTTTACATTTATGCAGTTGAAGAATAACTGAAGACTAATTTGTTTCTGTAAAATTTAGGTGCAATCTGTCAATATTGGAGAACAAAAAAAAGACAATGCTGTGTATTTTCTCTTTCACTTTTTCTTGTCCTTTTTCTATGGACTTCTTGGTTAATAATTACAAAATTAGGCTTTTCATATTATATTCAAATTTCAGTCATTTTCAATCAAATAAAACTCAGTCTCAGTTCTAGAAATAAACAAAAGAAATTCTCTGAGCAAAGAAAAAACAGCAATAATTAAGCCCATAAATTTTAGTCTTGCAGAGAACTGAGAAAATACCTGCAGGTCAGAGCATATTGACTTGTAGTCAGGAAGTGAAGGATATTACTCGTCTGTCAAGCTTGGATACCCTAATAACTTTCCATTTCTCTCAATTACAACTGATAATTAAGAGCATCAGTGGCTGATTATGAAAACTACCCCCAGAAGTAACAGATGAAAGTGTGGGAAAGTCAAAGAATATCAAGTAGTAGACCACCAGTATAGTCTGAGGCCAGTTAAATACACATAATTTTAGCACAGTAAATTTTAACAATAGTATAATAGTCGATCTTTTTGATGTTACTGACTCACCTAATCTGTTTCAAATTCTGTGTTTAATAAGGCATTAAAGAGTATAAGTATTGGAAAATGACTTCTTTAAAATGATCCAAATTATTTTTAATTGACCTATCAAAGCATAAAGTTTGATATTCTGGAAAGTTTGACTCTCAGCAATAACTGTGATGTTACTGTAATTTAAGCTTTGTGCATTGGATATGCTTTCAAAACACAGATATAGCCCTAACTGGTTTGGCTCAGTGGCTAGAACATCGCCCTTCGGATTGAAGAGTCCCAGGTTCAATTCCTGTCAAGGGCATGTACCTTGGTTGTGGGCACATCCCCAGTAGGGAGTGTTCAGGCAGGAGGAAGCTGATCAATGTTTCTCTCTCATGGATGTTTCTAACTCTCTATCCCTCTCCCTTCCTCTCTGTAAAATATCAATAAAAATATATTTAACAAAAAAAACACACAAATATAACTTATTCATGGACCAGAGATTTAGCATATTAGGAAAAATTTATAATTCTCTGGAAAACACTTCTTTAAACCCTGGTAATCAGTGCCAAACAGACCTGATTTAAAAAAAAAAAAAATTGGCCAGAAGAGCAAAGTTTTACTTTAGCATACAATGAAGAATGCTATGAAAAGATATATTTATATTGAAAGAAGAAGAGATAAACGGGTAGTTGTTAATTCCTTAACTAAAAAGAATAAATGTACAATCCAAAGATTAAAATAAACATAGAAATGAACATATGTACTTAGAATATGGAATAGTTTTGTATATAACTTCTTAGATTTAGAGAAAATTTTTCAACAGCTAAAAGTCCAATTTAAAGTTTAAGAAAAACAGTGAATGAATTATTCTTTTAATTGTGATAGAGGGGCTGTAGCAAAGAAAGATACGTTTTGAGAAAGCTCACCAATTCTATTTTTCATAAAATTGCATGAGAAAGTTAGCAGTGCTACATGGGCAGATATTCTGCAGGAATCGCTGTTTGAAAGGATTATTTAAGAAAAAGTTACAATTTCTCTTGCCTACCTTTTTCTAACCTTCTGATGAATTATAAAATGTTTCCTGTTCTTTGGAAGCACTTTCTTTCCTTTTTCTCCCATTTGCATATTTGTAAGCCTATAATCCACCTGGGTGCTACTGCTTCATGCTTTGACAAAAGGTATTCAAACCTATTTTAACCTAAACATTTTTCATGGTGAAGATTTAAGTTGAATTAAATACTTTGATTTTCTATCTTGTTCATTTTTTAATTCAAAATTATGCTTATGACATCCAATTTAATTAAAGTAAGAGGTCACAATATATTGATTCATATTCTATTCTAATATGTAATGCACTTGTCTCATAATATAATATATGCACAAGACTCCCATGAAGAAAAAAATGTTTTCTCCACTTGTAGCTATATTATTTCTAATTTTAATTTTTACCACTACTTTATACAGACCAGAAAATAAGTCAGCAGCATACTAGTTTAAAATAGGACATTCTTTTAACATGGCATAAAATTAAGACAAAATTTCTGTTAGGAATATGACAAGTCATCTCATTTATTTGTCCAATGTATTGTATATTACTAAATCCAGTTACATTTCACAGAAAAGTCACTAGAAAAGACTTTTCATTTAGTTTCAAAAAAGTACATTACCTTTTTTCTCTTTATTCCCGTGTGAGGCTTCATAAAGCAAATTGTGAATATAGATTTCTGAGTTCTGGCATCAATTACATGATCAATTTTTTAACGACAGGATATTGATTCCTGGCTACATTGTCTTAAAATTTACTGACACTACAAAAGTTTAGCAAATTCGACCTTTAATCTCCAGATAGCTTTAGGGAATTAAATTTCTTAAAACCAATTACTAAAAGATAACCTAATGGAAGCTTCTGAAAGGAAGAAGTGTCAAATGCTTTTTGAATGACATTACCCCAAAAGGTTCAAAATGCTTGAATATTGTTCAACTGCTCCAAAGTTAATAAACATGAGATGATGAAAACAAGATATCTTGTCTTTCTTTATGATCATATATTTGTGTTCACAACTGGTGTAAATAAATGGGAACATTTTAGGCATTATTAAGCAAGTAATCCTTATGTACATTAGATTGGCTCCTAACAAGTGTATACATAGCACTATAAGCATATTACTCAACTTGGCCTGTTTTATGCATTTTTTTCCACTTTAAGCAACTTGTTTATTTTGTCTTATGGGATAGTTTTATCTTTAAGCACCAAGTAATTAATATTATATAGATAAACTGCATGTCCTCCATATTATGAAGTAAGGGATATGTATAGGCTCATCTGGCCAGCTATTGCAGTCATTAATATTCTTTAATTATAAAGTTACTTTAATTATAAAGTTTCTGTGCCATCACGGGTGGCAGACAAAATTAAAGTTGAATTCCCAGTCTTGCATTGATGAAATAAGCAAGAGCAGTTTAATGTATAAATGTGGGGTGAGGGGAAATCAAAGAAAAGCCAATGAGTTTTTGTTGTTTGTTGTTTCTTAGCACACTGAGTCTAGTCTCTTACAGACATGCTGAGAGTCTCAAGTAGTTTCTGATGATGTGAAGGAGGCAAATATGAGAATTAAGAAACCAAAAAGTGCATTGTTCTGTAAGAAACGTTTCTTCATTTCTATCCCTCAGACATCTAATACTACTTTCTTCAGAGTCCAATAAACAGTACATTTCTGCTCCTTAGTAATGTATTCATTTAGTTGTAGTGATAACTGTCCCAATTCACAGGAAAGAGATGATAGCACAATCATGAAAAAGAGAAAGGACATTAATGCATATTTTTCACATAAATTGAGACAATATAACTTATTTTCATTTCCCAAGATTTTTTTGGTGTTTTTTTTAAGTACATTTTATTGATTTTTTTACAGAGAGGAAGGGAGAGGGATAGAGAGTTAGAAACATCTCTGAGAGAGAAACATCGATTAGCTGCCTCCTGCACATACTGAGGATGTGCCTGCAACCAAGGTACATGCCCTTGACTGGAATCAAACCTGGGACCCTTCAGTCTGTAGGCTGATGCTCTATCCACTGAGCCAAACCGGTTAGGGCCCCAAGATGTTTTATAAAATATTTTAATTAATAGTTTAATAGTATAGTCATCACCAGACAAAACTATATGTGGACAATGAATTTATGAAAAGCATACAATAGATACAGCACTCTCAATTTTAGATCTACAAAGCCATTTTGATAATCCCATGCCATTCAAAGTGCAATTAATTTATCATTGTTCACAACATAAATCTTAAGGATATAGTACACAAAATAAATGCCACAGTTCCTTTATTCTTAAAATAACTAGTCTTTAAGCTATAGATTAAGGAGATATGTCTTGTTCTAGTGTCCTTATGTTTTTGCATCCAGAAAAAAAACTTTAGACACAGTATTTCCAAAGGCCAACTAAAAAATAAAACAACAAATTACCTATTAGGAGGATATTTGGTAAAACATTAGATTTTAATAAGATAATTTTATGTGTGCTTGAGTATGGGAAAGTATTATATTCAGGATATTCAATCTGGTACTTATTAGCCTCATGTGGATCTTTCAACTAATTAGAATTAAATACAATTTGGAAATTCAACTTCTCCATCATACTTGCCACATTTCAAGAGCTCAATAGTGATTTGTAGCTAGTGACTGCCAGAATGGGCAGAGCAAATTAGAGAATGGTCTCATCATCACATACAGTTCTATTGGACAGCACTATTATATTAAAACTAGGGGCCCAGTGCATGAATTCGTGCACCTTGAAAGGAACTGTGGGCCATGATGCTGCAGTGGGCACAGGGGCAGGTCTTGGCCTATCCTCTGTGCCCTCGCCCAGCCCCTCCTGCCACAGCCCCTGGTTCCCTGTCTGCTGGCAGTCCCACTCCTGCCACCGCCATTCCCACATGCTGATGGAGCCACTCACACCTGCTGACAGTGCAGAGCAATTGGGGCCAGTGCCAGCAGTGGGTGTGAGCGGCTGCTGCTGTCCCAATCACCCCTCAAGAGCAGGGGGAGGTGGAGAAGCCCTCAGGGGCAATCGGGGCCAGCAGCCACTGCTCACACCCACTGATGGTGCTGAGTGATCAGGATCGGCACTGGAAACTGGTAGTGGGTGCAAGTGGTGGCTCTAGCTGCAGGTGCAAGTGGGGCTGGTGCTGGCAGTGGGTGCGAGCACCAGGCGGGACCGCTGTGCACAGGAGCAAAGAATTTTCAGTAACCACCAGAGGTTCGCCCTGATGACAGTGACCGGTGCCCTGCCTTGGTCTGGCACCCCCGCTCACTCATGTGCTCCATCATCTTGCCGCAGCCAATGTCTGCCATGTCCCGCACATGCCCCCTAGTGGTTAGCACACGTCATAGGGACCAGTTGTTCAGTTGTTTGGTAGTTCCAGTTATTCTGCTGTTCGGTCTATTTGCATATTAAGCTTTTATTATATAGGATAGTGTAATATGTATTATAATGCACATAAAACAGTTCAGAGAATATATTAGGTTGTCCTATTAGATGCACCCCCCTATTTTATAGTTGGGAGTAACTGAAATCCCAGAAGGAAGGCACATAAGGAAGCAGTGATATATGTGTTCCTATTTATTAGGGAAAGAAGAAGGAAGACAGTTTAAAGTTCTCTTTGCAAACCACCAAATAATTTTAAGTAATTTTTTTTAAATGTTGCACTTTTTAAAATTGAATTTTGAGAGAGAGAAACATCGATGTCAGAGAGAAATATCAATTGGTTGCCTCAAGCCCCAAACACATGCCCCAACCAAGGATAGAACCTGAAACTTGGGTATGTGCCCTAGTCAGAATCAGACCTGCAGTCTTTTGGTGCACAAGATGATATTCCAACCAACTGAACCACACTGGCCAGGGTGATATTTAAGTAATTTTTCACATAGAGTCTTCACATTCTGGTCACAAAATGATGTTTCAGAAAAATCAAACCAATCCTATCAATATTTTAATCTTCAAATACTATCTAATAAAAGTGATATGCAAATTGACTATCACTCCAACACACAAGATGGCCACCCCTATGTGGTCAAATATGGCCATCCCCATGTGGACACAAGATGGCCGCCACAGATGGCTGGCAGGTGAGGGAAGTTGTGGGCAATAAGACCAGCATGGAAGGGCAGTTGGGAAGGACTAGGCCTGCAGGGGAAGACAGTTGTGGGGGGCCCCCAGTCCTGAAGGGGAGGGCAGTTGGGGGGACCAGGCCTGAAGGGGAGGGCAGTTGGGGGGACCAGGCCTGCCGGGGAGGGCAGTTGGGGAGGACCAGGCCTGCAGGGGAAGGAAGTTGGAGGGGACCAGGCCTGAAGGGGAAGACAGTTGGGGGGACCAGGCCAGCAGAGGAGGAACTTGGGGGCAACCAGACCTGCAGGGGAGGGCAGTTGGGAGGGACCAGACCTGCAGGGGAGGGCAGTTGGGGAGGACCAGGCCTGCAGGGGAAGGAAGTTGGGGGGTCCAGGCCTGAAGGGGAAGGCAGTTGGGGGGACCAGGCCAGCAGAGGAGGGAAGTTGGGGGCAACCAGACCTGCAGAGGAGGGCAGTTGGGGGGACCAGACCTGCAGGGGAGGGCAGTTAGGGGTGACCAGGCCAGCAGGGGAGTGAAGTTAGGGGCAATCGGGCTGGCAGGGGAGCAGTTAAGCATTCATCAGGCTGGCAGGGGAGTGGTAGGGGATGATCAGGCTGGCAGGCAGAAGCGGTTAGGGGCAATCAGGTAGGCAGGCAGGTGAGCAGTTGGGAGCCAGCAGTCCTGGATTGTGAGAGGGATGTCTGACTGCCTGTTTAGGCCGGATCTGAACATCCCTCAAGGGGTCCCAGATTCGAGAGGGTGCAGGCTGGGCTGAGGGACACCCCCCCCCCCCAATGCACAAATTTTGTGTGCCGGGCCACTAGTATATTAATAAGTCATGTTAAATCTTCTGTGGGTTAATTCCAATCAATTGCCTGACATACAGTAGCTTCAGTTTATATAGTTTGTGAAGGTAAGATCTCAGAGAGTTGGGTCTTTGATTCACTATTAATTAATGGGATGCACAATGAAAGAATCAAAAAAAAAATCCTAGTACAGTTAAGACACTGAAATAAATTATAAATATCTACCTTTTCAGAGTTTCCTCCCAAACTCCCTCTGCAGACTGTCACCCTTGTGTTCATAACCATTATACACAGTTTTATGGCAGCACTAAGAATCTATTTTCATTTCTATAAAAGGCACTCAACTCATTTTATTTCTTTAAACAAAACCATGTTGGAATTCTATGAAAGGAGAAGTTTATTTTTAAACATTAAACTGAAGAGCTTGGCCTCTTTAATACAATCTTCTTTTTATAGTGTGCTTTCCATCCCTTTGGATATCTTTGAATATTTCAGTCTGGCAGGAAAATGAAGATCTGCTCATCATATCCAAGACTTAAGTGACATGAGCAGTTCAATTAAGTATGCAATAGAATACAGTTTGGGAGAATTTTCAAACCTGGTTGAAGAGAGCTGTCCTGAATGTTATCACCATGAAAGCCAGCTCCTCAGCTCCTTGATGTTTATCTATCATTTACATTTATGTGGAGGAAAACCTAGCCAGCATTCCAGTGTCATATCATGTCTGTCTGGTCATTCATCATCCTGTTTTTAGCATAATTCTAGATGTTAGGTATATTTTTAATGAATGGAAGAATTTAACAAGTGTTTATCAACTATATACTAGTATTAAATAATTAAAGCAAATTACAATATCTCACAGTATGTGTAAGTTACTATTGCCTTAAGCTTGATTTCATTTCATCCTCATACATTGTTATTTATGGTAGTTTCCAGTTGTGCCAATAGAATCACACTTCAGATATAATGTGGATTGTTTTAGTGACCTAATCTGGGCATCTAGCTCATGTTCATCACCACAAATATTTATTTTGTTCCTACTACAAACATATATGTTTTAATATCTCCTTGCTTAAAAACAAACAAAATGCTTCCTTTCCCCCCTCAAACTGCTCTAGCTAATATCCCTTATTTTTAGCCTTTAGAACAAAATTCCTCACAATAGCTGTCTATTGTCAGTAGTTCCTGTTGTTTTACCATGTCTTTTTAACTAAAAGTTCATCAAACAATTCTTTTAAAACCATTAATAACCTTTTCATTGATGTTTAGATGGAAAGTCTCAGATCTCCTCTCACTGGATCTATCATAGCTTCAGATATAGTTGAACTATTTATTCCTAGAAACAGGTGTTTGTTTTTTAAAATTAGACTTCTGGGGCATCTCTTTCTTTGTCACCTCCTTTCTTGGTAGCTGTTCCTACTCAGTCTTCTTTGCCGATTCTTATCTTCCCAATCTTTAAAAGTGGAGTGAACTGAGACTATCTTTAGATGTCTTCTTTTTTATATCTAGAGTCAATCCCTAAGTGGTCTCATCATATTGAAATGTTGATAACTGTCAAATTTATATTTCCAGTTTTGGCTGCTTCCCTAAACTCTAAACTTATGTATTTAAAGGTCTAGTCAATTCACTATTGGGAAGATTTTATTACACACTAGGGGCCCAGTGCACAATTTCATGCACCTTGAAAGGAACTGTGGGCCACAAGGCTGGGGTGGGCACAGGAGCTGGTCTCAGCCCATCCTCCACACCCCTGCCCAGCTCTTCCCTTCGTGGCCCCAGTTCCTTGTCTACAGGCAGCCTCCCTCCCACCGCTGCCATTCCCATGTGCTGACAATGCCAGCCCTGCTCGCACCCACTGATGGCACAAAGTGATTGGGGCCAGTGACCGCAGCGGGTGTGATTGGGGCCAGTGCCATCAGTGGGTGCAGTGGCGGCTGCTGCCCTAATCACCTCTCAGGAGCAGGGGGGTGGAGAAGCCCTCAGGGGAAATAGGGGCCAGCAGCCTCTGCTTGCATCCACTGACAGCGCCGAGAGATCAGGACAAGCACCGGGCGCCAGCAGCAGGTGCAAGTGGGGCCGTCGCCAGCAGCAGGTGCAAGAGGCAGCTGCTGGCTCCTATTACCCCTCTGGAGCAGGGGCAGATGGAGAAGCGCTGAGGGGAGATCAGGGCCTGCAGCCCCACTCTCACCTGCTATGGCACCGAGCCAGTGGCAGCTCAGGCACCGGCAGTGGGTGTGAGCAGGGTCAGGCGCACGGGAGCAAAGAATTTTCAGTAACCACCAGAGGCTCACCCCAATGATAGCAACCAGCATCCCACCTTGGTCTGGTGCCCCCACTCACCTGCTCCACCATCCCATCATGGCCAATGCCTGCCTTGTTCCGCACTCTGCTGCCTGCTGCCAACACCTGCCATGTTCCATGCACGCCCCCTGGTGGTTAGCGCATGTCATAGTGACCAGTTGTTTGGTTGTTCAGCTGTTCCGCCATTTGGTCTATTTGCATATAGATGGCAAAATAAGCCCAAAATGTCTGTTGTAGGGATAGGATGCTCCAACTAATCCTTGTGCTTCTCTACATGTCCCAGGTTATTTCCTCAACCCTGTTAAGTTAGTTTGAGATCATGTGCCTCATTCTGGCATTTAAAAGTGAGCTTTCCTCCATTACTCTTATTCTGTTCCTGAAACACATGGTATAGGTACAAAGAGAAGGAAAATGGCTAACATAAATAAGGCTTCATGTAAATACAAAATAAATTTTAAAGCAAATAACATTACTAAGATTTTAAAGTTATTTTATTAATGTACTTTGCCTCATTTATCCCAAAATACAATTTGATAACCTGAAGTAAGGTGCTGCTCTAAGAACCTAAATTGTGGCACAGTCTCAGCAACTGGTTAATGGCAGACACAAAGAAAAGGATATCATAGGCTGGAAAAATTAAGAGACATTTTACAAAGTAGCAAAATATGAGGTACAACTGACATCTGTCACAGTTCAGATGCAGATTGTGCTTCGCTTAAACACATGGAAGAAAAGGTTGGAAAATAGAATATTGGCTGTATTTTTAGGTTGATGTTGGGTACATGTAACGAAGAATTGCAAGTAATTAATGAGTGTAGGAAGGAAATGGTATCTTAGCAAACAAATAAAACGGGAATAGATTTCAAAAATAGAAGGTCTTGAACTGTTGAAAAAGCTAACTGTCTATAGATCCCAAACACTATAAAATGACTAAGTAACAGAGGCTTAGTAAATATCAGTAGGAATAAAGAACACAGGCCAAAAACGTTGTGGTCTTTAAGGTATTTTCCAGGTAGTGTCAAGGCAACTGCTACTAAATTGGGGATGAGAATGCAAAATAACTAAAGTTGTTTGTGTGTTTTTTAATCTTGGAGGATAGCAAATAGTTGGGAAGCTTTCTGAATTCTTAAAATTACATTATTACCAAAGAAACCCTAGATGAAAAATGTCTATGACACTTTGAGACAAAATAAACCAAACCTTCATCTTTGCAAGAGTAGGATGCAACCTGAGAAAACCATGCAATCCTCAAGAAGGAAATATTAACCATATTGTACATAAACTGTGTATGGGAATAATGATGAAAAAGCAAAACCCTCAGAAAGGGTGGAGCCAGCAGAAACAATACAATGGGCCAGGGACTCTTCCTAGACATTAGCAGCTCTAATCAAGAAACCTTTTTTCATCATAGGGTAAGAGATCTTTACAATATCTGCTCATTGAGATTTCCGAACTGCTGAAGGTCAGCATTCTAGATGTTGTGCGTCTCTGGTTCTTTTCACTTATGAATGGGATTATTGATTGTGGTTATCCTGTCCCTGATCCTCTGCCGATTATTGGATTTGTGTAGGGTGAATAACTTGTCCTTTAACAGGTGTGTGAATGAAGAAGAGTCACACTGTATCTGATAAAGACCAATCAGTATCTCTGAAAGAGCTTGTTCTGTTTTGGGTGAAGTCAGAGAAAGAGATTTAGGGTTGTCTCTAATAAGAATGGGTTAAGTAGAGTCTATATGTTTAAGAGGAGATTAAAGGATTGACTATGGTTGGGGAAGGGCTCCCAAGTATCATATATACTTCCTAACATTTAGACACCCAGCCTGCCTTGCCAATATTTTGCTGGCAGCCCAAGTGACTAATTCTGGCCAATGGACTTCAGTAGAAGTGATGCCTATCACTTGTGAACTGAGGCAGTTGAGAATTGAGATGTGTCCTCTCTCCCTCTCCTCTGTCCTGGAAATATTGGAGCAAGCAAGATATAGCAACATTCCAGATGATATAGCCAAAATAGAAGGTTGTATTACATGTATTGGACTTTATGTTTAGACTTTATTGTATTAGGCCTCTGATAGTGGCTACACTGACTATGTAAAGGTCCAACAAATCTCTATTCTGACCCCTCTCAAATGGTCTCTTCCTCCAGCTATACAAGGCTCAGTAAATAGAAACTGCCCTTTTTTCTAATTGCTCAGAAGAAACACTTTGGAGTCATTTTTGAAACCTGTCCTTTTTTTAATACTCTATGTAATATTAAAGGACATTTTGTTGACTTTTTGTTCAAAAACATATCCAGAATTGGACCCCTAAGTATCAATCAATTCACTATTGCCACTCTAATCCAAGCTACCACCATTTATCATCTGGGTTATTAAAGTAGCCTCATTAGCTAAAACCGGTTTGGCTCAGTGGATAGAGCGTCAGCCTGCAGACTGAAAGGTCCCAGGTTCAATTCCAGTCAAGGGCACGTACCTGGGTTGTGGGCACATCCCTAGTAGGGAGTGTGTAGGAGGCAGCTGATCAATGTTTCTCTCTCATCGATGTTTCTAAGTCTCTATCTTTCTCCTTTCCTCTCTGTAAAAAATCAATAAAATATATTTTTAAAAAAATAAAGTAGCCTCATTAAAGATTTTTCTATATCCATTTTCCCCATCTTTTATAGTACATTATACACAAAGCATCAATAATTGTCCTATCAAACTTTATTTCATATTATTCACTTGCTCTGAACTTTTCAGTGAATTCCCTATGATATCTAGTAAAAGCTAAAGTTTTTAAAAATCCTGAAGGTTCCCTCCATTCCAACTTCCAGTTCATCTTCTATCACTCTCCTTCAAGCATTAGCTAAGTGACTTAGTAGTTGGGTTATTTTCAGCATATAATTTAACCCCTCTAAGATGTAATTTTCCCACCTATAAAATAAGCCTAGTAATAGCTATATTATGGTATTTATGGTGAGAATAAAATCATAATTATAGTAATAATGATTAAAATGATAAAAGGTTAACTTACATACTACTTACTGTACTAATATGCTAGATATTAGTTTAAATGCCTTTCATATATTAACTCATCAAATCTTCCCAGTACTCTCATGAACATTATTATTGTCATTTGAATTTGGAGAAAAAGAAAAAAAAAAGAAGAAAAAGCATAGGAAGGTATATAATTGCCCAAGGTCACATAGGTAGGACATGTCAAAGTTGTTAAAATTTGAACTCAGATAGTCTATATACTTAGTCATCACATTTTAAAATATTAAAATATAAAATGTCTGGTATGTTCTAAGTGTTTAAATAATATTAGTTCATCCTCTTTCCTTGTAAAACTAAGTTTTTACAGAAGTGAAATCTGGGAAGAGAAGAACAAGCAAAAATAAAATGTGCGTTAGGGAATCTCATTTCATCACATGAAAAGATGAAACATACATACACTTTTTCAAATATAAGAACTAATTCAGCAAGAAACAAGAATTTCCTAGGAAATATTACGAAAAGTTTCAGGCATTCAACAAATGAGTCTTTCTAAAATTGAATGTTATGAATCAAGCCTTGGTCTAAGCATTAAGCAATGAGGGTTGTCCTTATTTATATGAAACTAGAGGCCCAGTGCACGAAATTCATGCACGGGGGTGGGGGTGTCCCTCAGCCCAGCCTGCACCCTCTCCAATCTGGGACCCCTGGAGGGATATTCAACTGCCCGTTTATAGGGATCAGGCAATAGGGGTGTGGCCAGCCTGGGTGAGGGACTGATGGCTGTTTGCAGGCTGGCCACACACACACACACACACCCGCTACCCAAGCTCCCAACCCCTCCTTTTTTATTTTTTCAGCGCCTCCTTGATTGGAGGCCAGGGCTGGCTGGAAGCAGGTATCTGGGGTTTATTTATCTTCTATAATTGAAACTGTAGCCTTGAGCAGAGGCCAGGGATGGCCAGGGCAAGCAGGAAGCTTGGCTTCCTCCATCAATGGGGAAACCCAAGCCTCCTGCTTGCTGCAGCTTTGGGCCACTGCCATCTTTGTTGGGTTAATTTGCATACTCTCTCCTGATTGGCTGGTAGGTGTAGTGGAGTGATTGTCAATTTGCATGTTTCTCTTTTATTAGTGTAGATGCTCTGAAATTCCAAATTGACTTAAAACTGTATGATTTCTATTTGTAATCTTCCTAGTTTCAGTGTTTAAGCCAAAATAGCAAGAAGTAGGCCACAATTTTAAACAATAAGAGTCTATTTCTGCTTTAACCTGGAATGTGTGACCTTGCCACCCCCTGTTAACATGACAAAGCTCAGATACATTCACAGAGGAACACTTCATTGGAATCTTTTTTTAAAAAATATGAGCCTTGATCTTGATCAGGATTAAGAAATATCAGCTTAATTTCTTCTTTCTTGGAAATAATTGCAAAAGTAATCTTTTAGAAGTAAGTTTTAAACTTTGAAATGAAAACTTACCTTGTTTACTAGGATGGGAAGAAGCTAGACCAGATATAGCATGCTACATATCAACAACCTTTGCCTCCATGAGTTGTTCCTTTAGCTTTTTCAGCTGTTAAAAATCAAATATTATCATTATTAGTCTGTAATAGAAACCATGCTGTTTCTATTGAACGAGAAGAAAGAAATAGCAAGACAGTAAAAAGAGAAGAAAATATGAAAGAAAAGAAGGAGAAAAAAATAAACTGGAAAGGGAAGAAAAATAATAAAAGAAAATAAAAACAAGAATTAAATAGAAGAGGAAACTTGTATTGAGAGACTGTCTGTAAAGGTACATGACTCAACAGGGTGAGGGTGAAAGAAGTCCACTCTAGGCTTAATTAACAGGGAGCCTGTAAACACAGCTTGTGTAGCTGGACTTGGTTTTATATCACTTATAATGAGCAGTCCTTTTCCAAGGAGCTCCAAGGAGTTATGTGAATACTTTTATTTTCTCAAATATTTGTCCTTTCTAACAGGAAGAGAATAATATTTTCAGGTCTTAGAGTTTCTACCCAGAATGCATCCATGTGAATTTTTTGTAAACTCTCTGATGTCTAAGGCCTGATGATGGAACTACAAAGGAGAGTTCAGCCTGGTCTGCTATGTGCTAGCTGAGAGCCATAAATCTTTCTCCCAAACAGCCACACAGTTTATAGATTAATGGATTTGCATGCAGTTGTATTTGGAAGAGTTTGGAACTAATCTACTTCAATGATTTTCAAATTTTCTTCTTAGCATTATCAAGGAGTGGGGGAATAGGGTTGCTAAAGGGATCCCTGTCAGGAGGCCAAATGCAAGTCAAGAAGGCAGAAATTCAGCCCCTGAACCAGCTGCTACAAACAAAATAGCTTCATTTTTATACGTTTCATTTTCTGGGACCATATAAAATTTGTTTTGGAAAATGTATTCCCAATTTTTAAAATAATAACTTTTGAAAACCACCAATCTAATTTTAACCTTCTATTTTACAAATGAGGGTAATACTTAGGTCTAGAGAATTTTAATTTGGCCACAGTCTCATAGTTAGGTAATTGGAGAGGTAGAACTAGAATTCAGATTTCTAGACATTTTATCCCATGATGACTTCAACTATAAGTTTTACATTATAGTATTGATAATTTAAAAAACTGTTAAAAGAAATTGCCTTATAGTTATTATTAAAATTGAATACATAAGTATTTCACATTCTTACTTGGTCAAGTTCTTTCAATTTGTTAGCCAATTCTATATACGAAAGACACATTTGTTATGTGAAAATGTAAATTGCAAATAATATTTAATTCACTGCAGAACACACAGTCAGGATTTTATGTGGCAGGGAATATTCATTTTCATATGATCCATAATATAAAGTCCCCAATAATTTTTCAAAGCCTATAATATTGAAATATAATCACTTAGGTCATGAAAAAATATCTAATTTCCAACACTAAACATAGATTTTTCTAAAATAAACAACAGGGAAATTCTTGTGAAGGGATTAAGCAAAACCAAACAACAACAACAGAAGAAACCCTCATAGACAACAGTATAGTGACTACCAGAGGGAAAAGGGGATAAATGGTGATGGGAGGAGACAATACAATATAATGATGATGTATTATAGAACCGTACCCCTGAAACCTATGTGATTTTATTTACCAATGTCACCTCAATAAATTAAATTAAAAATAGAAAAAGCAGGCCACAAAGTTTATTGATATAATTTAATCAAGAAGGAAATGCCCAAAAATATTAATAGGAACTCCCTCTGCATTGTACAATTTGAGTGTGAATTTTCTTTTTCAGAATTTCATTAATTTCCTTCAATGGGCATATCTTTAAGTTTTAAAACCCTGTATTTTTAAAAAGTATTTCTTTAGGTATTATTTTGTCAGTACATTGTCCCATAAATAGACATTTTTTAAAATAATTCAGATGTTTCCTGAAAAGGTGATATATTTTCATAAGCCACAATATCTGTCATTTCTTGAAGAGCAGTCTAATGAATAATTATACATCAGATTCTCCTCTTCCTCAAAGAAAAAATATCTCAATTGATGTAGCCCTCATTTTTCAATGGGTTCTAATCCAACAATTTCCAAAATTGAAAAAAAAAAGCTGATTTAAAAGGGTGATAATTTAGCTGTCACAAAACTGCAGTTAACTTGTGACATCTTTAGTGGAAATCTACAAACAGATTTAAAGCATTTAGTATACTCTTAAAAAATTGAGTAAAAATAAATAAATAAATATTAACTGTACAGTGGGGAGTTTTACATATGAGAAGAAAATATGAGTAGAGATAACTATTTTGTAACTTGATGATTTCTGATCCCATTAGGGCCTTCTAACTGAGCAAAATAGGTTATTAATATTTTTAATAGTGTATTTTAGCATGAATGTAAAGTAAGAAAAACACATAAGCTTTCAGTGAAGCATAAAAGAGGCAGTTATTATTTTATTTAATATAAGTTAACATTTAGAAAAGAGCAGCTCAGAAGCTAGAATAGATCTATTATTTTTTAATTTATAATAGCTGTACTTTATTCTTAATTCGTCAATGTTGGACAGTCTTTGAAAATCAAAAATTTTATTCAGTGGAGTCAGCAATAGTTCTTCATGATTTGTGTCTTATTAATCTAGAAATAATTCATTTCCAGTAATGATCAATTCATGTAATGAAACTTCCATTTTCAATCTGTGTCACTGAAATTGTTTCTAATGAAATATATTTTACAGGTAACTATCAATCTGCACACTCATAAATAAAAGGAGTGTAAAGAGAGATGTATAATGTAAAGAAATGGGCAGTTTTAAAGATCATTGAGTGTATATAAACATTCAAAGAGAGATTGTAACAGAAAAAGAGAGAAAGACAGAGAAAGGGGGGGGGGTGTGGGGGGATGCCTGAAGTTTCATGTTAAAGTTTACCTGTGGTAGTAAAATTACAGGCAAATTTTACTTTGTTTCTTTTTCATCTGTTTTTGAAATTCTCTACTATTGTATTTAACATAAAAATATATAAATTGAAAATTATTTGTAAAAGAAAAAGATAAATAACATAAGACTTTGAGATTTTACTTGATATACACATTTAAATAAGATGTTTTATGTTCTGGGGATGGCTCTTAACCCATGCAAAGAAACTTTGTGGAAGAGATGGGATATGTACTTTTGTCAAATTGAAATCTTTCCATCTTGGTCTATATACCTCGCAACCCATTAATTGATCAGATACCAAACTCTTTCAGCACTCTAAAAACAAAAATATCACTCAAATTTTCCAAACCATTTTTATTCTGGAGTAGAGATCAGAACAATAGACTTTATTCAAGCTATAAAACATGATTGTTCAATAGTTATCTATCTTATATAATAAAAGGCTAATATGCAAATTGACTGAATGGTAGAAAGACATGTCACTATGGCACGCACTGACCACCAGGGGGCAGACGCTCAACGCAGGAGCTGCCTCCTGGTGGTCAGTATGCTCCACGGGGGAGCACCACTCAGCCAGAAGCCCTGAGCTGGGCTCATGGCTGGCGAGTGCCGCGGCAGTGGCAGGAGCCTCTCCTGCCTCCCTGGCAGCTCTAAGGATGTCCAATTGTCGGTTTAGGCCCATGGGGAGTGGGCCTAAACTGTCAGTTGGTCATCCCCCGAGGGCTCCTGGACTGCGAGAAGGCGCAGGCCGGGCTGAGAGAACCCCCTGAGTGCATGAATTTTGTGTACCCGACCTCTAGTTAACAAATAATTCAATTGAAATACTAGTTTATTACCAACAAAATGAACTTTTGTGAGGTGCCCTAAAAAGAACCAAACCTTTTTATTACATAATTTTATATAATCATTCTTCCCTCTCCTCTCCTCCTTCCTTATACCAACTGTTAGAGTGTGAGCAGACTCTAGATGAGCCAGATTGATGTTTGGGAATGAGAATATTGTGGTTTCAATTAGAGAAATAGCTCATAACTTTACTAGATTCTTCCTTTAAATAATTTCTTTTTGTCTACAAAATGTCAGTTAATGAACTTAAGTGGCTAATAATGTAATAAAAATGTTGTTAAAGAAGAAAATGTATGACTCAGGGAAGGGGACAGCATTTTTATACATTTACCAAACACAATTATTGCTCAGTTCTTCAATTTCCTTTACTTAGTAGAAATAGAAATTATCTGTGAAATTCTGGGATTTGTTTTTTTCTGTTGTGTAATTATAATGTTAATAGAATATCAGTGGAACTTTTGCTTAAAATCAATTATACAAAGGCCTTCAGTTTAAGAGAAAGACATGACTATGCAATAATGTAATTTTATTACAGTTGTATATTAAAATGTTAAATAATCATTTAAAATATTTTCATTGAAAAGATAAGGTACATTTTATAGCCAGATCATAATGAGTATTTGTTTTAGAAAAGGAATTTCTATAAGAGAAACAGATATATTGCCCTGAATTTAATTTATAAGACTAGGAAAAGGATAATTAGGAAAGTGTAGATTTGAAGCTTTTATTTACTTAATTTCGGTTCTTTGATATTTAAGTAGAACATTTTTTTAAAAAAACAAGTTAATATATTTGCCTTTCTTTATAGTTTTATTTCTAGTGATTACACCTAAATATCTATCCTCACAAATTCTTGTCACTACTTTTTAAGACAACCATCTTTTACAGGAATCTCTGAAGAAAAGTATTTTCAAGAACTTTAAAGAAAAAAAAAATTATCCTTTTTTTAAGTTCAAAATGTCAGCATTTACTGGTTGCATTCTTTCACCAAGCATGATATTTATTCATTTACAATAATGTTTGAACTATTTTAGATAAATAGTATATTTCATTTAAATGAAAACATTCACAATCTATTGGAAATTTTACAGGATCCCACATAGATAGGCTGCTTTATTATGATCCAATAAACCATGTTTTATAACATCAGTATATATTTTTAAAGTAATATATTGGCTAAGAAAAATCATAGAAAATAAATATTTTTTCTTGTTTTCACTTTTAAGTTTTTTATTACAGATAGTATAACAGATGCCCCCCACTTTTCCCCTCTTTTCCCTAATCCACCCTGTGCCCACTTCACCCCAGCCCTTCCAAACACTATTGTATGTATCCATGGATTATGAATATATGCATATATGTTCTTTGATTAATCTCTTTCCATCACTCCCTCCTCTCTTTCCTCTATCTCAGTTTTCAAACAGATACAGCTTTGAAGAAAAAAAAAAACACAACACATGTACTTTAAACATGTTTCTATCTTTTAAATAAAAGTTAATATAGATAAAGGATATCCTATATAATGAAGAGGTAATATGGAAATTGACCCTCACACCCTTGCACAAGATGGCCGCCCCCATGTGTTCAAAGATGGCCACAACAAAATGGCCGGCAGGGGAGGGTAGTTGTGGGCTATCAGGTCAGCAAGGAAGGGCAGTTGGGGGGGACTAGGCCTGCAGGGGAGGGAGCGCAGTTGGGGCAGGATGAGGCCTGCAGGGAAGGGCAGTTGGGGGCAACCAGGATGGCAGGGGAGGGCAGTTAGGGGCAAAAAGGCCAGAAGGGGAGGGCAGTTGGGATGACCAGGTTGGCAGGGGAGGGCAGTTAGGGGCAACCAGGCCATCAGGGTAGGGCAGTTGGGAGTGACCGGGCCAACAGGGGAGGGCAGTTGGGGGTTACCGGGCCAGCAGGGGAGGGCAGTTGGGGGCAATCAGGCTGGCAGGGGAGCAGTTAGGTGTCGATCAGGCCAGCAGGGGAGTAGTTACAGGGTGATCAGGCTGGCAAGCAGTAGCAGTTAGGGGCAATCAGGCAGGCAGGCAGGCAAGTGGTTGGGAGCCAGCAGTCCTGGATTGTGAGAGGGATGTCTGACTGCCCATTTAGGCCTGATCTGGACATCCCTCAAGGGGTCCCAGATTGGAGAGGGTTGGGCTGAGGGACACACCCTCCCAGTACACAAATTTCATGCACTCGGCCTCTATTTTATATTATAAAAACCCAGTGGCCTTAATGCTGTAACGACCAAAGACCGGTCACCAGGAGGCTATGTGCATGGCGAGGCATGCGCGGGTGAACGGTGACTTGACTCTGGGTCTTGCAGCACAGCGGGACTCAGAGGAGTCCCATGGTGCGGCGGGGTCTGGGGTCCTGGGTCTCATGCAATTTCCCACAGATCTGGGGTCTTGCACGATTTCACCCGCTGGGTTACTAGTGTTTGAATAAAAATGATACCTGAATTAGATGCATCTTTAGAACAAGGGATGCAAATAGTAATTGCTTTGGCAAATATACACACACAAAATATTGATTCATTACTACTTGAGATGTAGCTGTTTCCTTGCCTGTCATTGTAATATGAAGCTTTTTACTGGATATAGATAAGAAATTTTGCTAGAAAGAATCTCAGAAAGCCCCCAAACAATAATATACCACAAAATAAAAGTCCCACAGTTGTCGTGGTCAAGGTATTTGCTCTTCCACATTTTGTGGTAGGCATTTGCCCATTTTCAAGGTTATTCATTGAGGCATGTATTTCTATGGCCTGGACTAATAAAAGTTGGCAGACTGTATATTTGTCTTGCATATTGTCTAACATAGAGAAGAACAATGACCCCAACTTTGTAGTCAGTCAATAGACAAATTAGTATTTAAAAAATGTGTTAAACGGTTGAAATCGGTCAAACATTTGGTTGCTTTGAAATGAGTGTACATGGAGAGAGATTCACCCTAGTCTTGACGAATTTAGATCAGAAAATAACCTAATAACTCAATCTTCTCTATGTACATAAAATGAAACTGAAATCAGGGGGTGACAGAAAGAAACCTTTCTAGAATGTTGCTAATGATGTCTGCATCTCAATGTGTGGCATTCTGTGGTCATTCAGAGGTGTAATTTAATTGTAATATACCAAAATGCTTTAGAGTTTGATTTTTCTGTATTTCCCATACACACAAAATCAGAATGTTATAATTAATCAATATCTCAATTTTGCAGAATTCTCTGTGAATGGCCACATTTTTCTTCACACATTTACACTGTGTTAAGAACATTGAAAAGTCTCATTATTTTACTGAAAACACACACAAAACAATAGAGGCCTACCAAATGGTAATGATTTTGACTAGTCAAAGACAAAATGTGAATGCCCTAGATAAAATCCAAAATGATTGATTCCAAGACTTGTATTTAGGTTTTTCAGACAATTTGTTTCTCAACAGGAAATGTCTATAAATAATTAACAAGGGTTTATAGAACTTTACTTCTACTGCCAAAAGAACTGTTCTAATTTTCATTGACTTTTAAAACCACACTTGAGACAACATGGTCTAGTAAAGTTGAATTAGATACAAAAGCAAGAAACTAGATCCTTTTCCCCAACCCAGTGTCATATAAACAATATTACGTTCTATCTTGGTTCTTCCAAATAAGACAAAGTAAAGGTTAGCTCCCTCTTCCTGACAAGGAAGTCAGTTAAATGATAGATAGCCCTAGAAGTTCAAGTGGGAGTGAATATCAGAGAGTACTATTTTAAGTTACTATTTTTAAAACATAAAGAAATACATAAAATTTAATGAGGTTAAGTTATTTGCCTAATTCTAGCTCCCCTGATTCTCACATTAGGAGTAATTTTCACTACAGAATGCATTGAAAATTTTAAAGAAAGATAAATATAAATTATAATAAGAGCAGAAATTTATTTTCTCTAACTCTCTAGGAATATATTGATAGATGTTACAGACTAAATTATTTCATTTTACATAAGTCCCCTAAATATGTTAGAAATCTGGTAAACACAGTCAATGCATAATGTGGATGTTAGTTAGTACCGTGCTTCTGAATGTACTGGGTAGATTTCCCCAAGTATTATTATCCTCAAATTTCTTCAAACATAACTTTCTATCTTGATGTGTTCTTCTCTGAGCCCCTCTTATTTCAAAAGTAGCTTACTAATAATTTCATTGAATTAAAATTTCATTTTTCTTTTCCCAGGATGTACTTTTGGGATATGCAAAGATGTATGATTACCTATATTACTATTTATACAACCCCCATCTGTAATAAGCATGAGAAAGAGTTGCCATTTGATTAGAAAAAATAAAGTGTAGTTGAAAGTAATTAAGTACAATGTTGGTTAAAGTTAATTTACTTGAGAAGAACAGCATCACAGATTACTTTTAATTGAAAACAGCAATTACTAAAGGGATGTTTGATGATTGAATTATGTTAATGCCTTGAAACATTATTGCAATAATGGCAGAAAAATCAAAGTGATGCAAATATGAAAATCGGGATTAATTTACTCACCTGTAGGATTTTTTAAAAGTATGTTTTTATTGATTTCAGAGAAGAAGGGAGAGGGAGAGAGAGACAGAAACATCGATGTGAGAGAGAATCACCGATCAGCTGCCTCCTGCATACCCCACACTGGGGATCAAGCCCACAACCTGGTCATGTGCCCTGACCAAGGAATCACTTATGGGTGCACCTATAAGATTTTTAAATTAATATAGGTATACCTTGGATAAGATATAGCCATCAATGTGCCAATTCCAAATGACATTACAGGTAACAGTTAGAAGTCTAAAGCAAAGAGTGGTTGAAAGGATCTTCTTCCTATTAAAAATCTTCTGTGCTAATATGTTGCTGATAGGGGTGGGGGTGCAAATAGTAGGTCACTAGTAATGCTCATAGATATTATTAATCACGTCTGTTCTGTATTGATCAACCTGGCCTGGTTGCTGTGTTGTGATGCTGACTCCCTCTGGGAGTTTGCCCCAGGAATGCAGTCCATTCTCTGATTTTGGGAGTGGGATAAACAGTTTGCCATCATAAAAAGATTAACTACCTTGTCGTTGGACTTCAAGATTCTGCGAGCAGACACACTGACCACATACCCCGCAGACTTCATCCTACTATACCCTTCCCCCTGCACGTAGCTTTTCTTCCCTATGCTATATAATAAAAGGCTAATATGCAAATAGACTGAACAGTGGAACAACTGTACAACCGGTCACTATGATGTGTGCTGAACCCCCCGGGGTAATGTGCAGAACATGACAGGCACTGGACACGGCCGGTTGTTGGGGCAGGTAAGTGGGGGCACCAGACCAAGGCGGGGTGCTGATTGCTGTCATCAGGGCGAGCCTCTGGTGGTTACTGAAAATTCTTTGCTCCCGCACGTCACAGTCCCACCTGGCGCTCCCACCCACTGCCAGCACCAGCCCCACTCACACCTGCAGCTGGCGCCAGAGCTGACGCTACTGGTGCCTGGCACTGGTCCTGATCACTGAGTGCCATCAATAGGTGTGAGTGGTGGCTGCCAGCCCCAATGGTCCTTAAGGGCTTCTCCAACTCCCCCTGCTCCTGAGGGGGAATCGGGGCAGCAGCTGTCACTCTCGACACTCACACCCACTGACGGTGCCAGCCCTGCTCACACCCACTGCTGGTGCTGGCCTGCTCCATGCCATCAGCAGGTGCAAGCAGCACCGGTGCTATCAGTGAGTGGGAGCAGCAGCAGCAGCAGAAACAGGGTTGCTGGCAAACAAGGGACCAGGGGCTGCAGCGGACTCACAGAAGACAGGCAGAGACCTGCCCCTGTGCCTACCACAGCCTCGCGGCTCACAGTTCCTTTCAAGGTGCACAAATTTGTGCACTGGGCCCCTAGTTCATATATAATAAGCCAACTGGTGGGAAATGTTAGAACAGTTTCTTAAGGTGCCATACTTGATGCTCTCGCCTATTGCTGGCAATTCAAATAAATGCTTTAAAAATATTCAATCTTGTCTCTGCTTATTGGCTTAGTGGCAACAGGCAGTAATGGACCTGTTGTGTCCAGTATCATTACTAGACTAAAGGGATCCATTTGCCTGTGAGCGCCAAAGCTCAATAAGACACTAACGGGGGTTTGCAGCTAAGAAATAATGGCTTATTTTTGGAAGGGGCCCCCTCCCACCCTGATATAAGTGAGCTCCCCAATGTTTCCAGGCAATATGTCACATAGGGTAAATATCCTTAATTATGGTGACTCAGGGAATTAGCCATGGTCTATAGGGTAGGAGTTGTTGATCACTGCATCTGGTCCTGATGTCAGCCACGGAGTCAACCACAGTGCCACTTCATCTGATTTTGCTGCTTTTCTGGGCCTGGAGCTGAAACACAACAGAGGCCTAGATGTTATCTCCACTTTGACTAAAACTCTTTCTCTATGGTCACCAGTCCCAAGGCTTTGTTCCTAAGATTATTTGATGCTGAGTCCTGAGGACTCAATGATTAAAGGAGTAGATGTGCAAAGGAGAAGGAGGCAGGTAAGTTAGGGTACTGGATGGGGACATTTTGAATCAAAAGGGAAAAAAGGAGAACATTTCATATTAAAGGACTGAAGTTTCTGTGTGGTTATCCAGATCAAGATGAATATGTGAATGGCTGGCAAATGCTGCAGAGCTCTTTAAAATGGTGGCAACTGTGCTTCAACTACAAATGATCTGAACAGAGAACAGAAACTTATAAAATGCAATGCATTCTGTCAACATGATTCACTACTGGGAGAAGGGACAGGTGTGATACTCAATTAATGACAGGAAGAACCTAATCTATATATATCATATCTGCTATTTTCACTAAAAGCAGGCATTTCTGTGCATGCCCATGCACTCAGCACATGTACATAAGCATAAAGCAATAGCTAGGAATGTAGAATCACTTGGTTAGATTTTCATAATTTGTTGTTTAACTTCCTGATTTCAAGAGTAATTTAACCTCAAACCAAGACTGAGGGCATGCAAGGCAGGTAAAATGCCTTTCATTTGAGTAATTTAGAGCCAGATGAAGGTCTTCCTGAAAGCAATGTTATTTGCAACCATCACTTTATTTTAAACAAACAAATAGATTAGAGTTGGGAAGAGCTCAGATTTGAAATGAATGATAATGGGAACATTAATGTCTCACTATATTGGAGAAGGATACCTTCATTTTGCTGCAACCAGCACTTTAAAAGATTAAGGCTAAGTCTAATTAATTCCAAGTTGGAAAATGTCTAGTCAATTATTCTCTTTAATACTTACTTTAATTATGATGGTTTTCTTTTTAAGTCAGTCTTTCAGTATATCTCCAATTCCAATTTCATGGCTCTGAAGATGTGATAATGACCTCTGGCCTTGGCATTTACTTCTTCTCCCAAGAGATTTTTAGATGCATTAGTTCTAACACTGTCTTGGTTCTAAATTCAGCACATGATGATGTTAAAGGGTGCAGTGACTAAATTTTTCACTAACTCATTGCTTTAATAAATTCCCCAGATAAACCTAACCTACGTAACATGCTATTCAAGCTTGTTTTTCCTTCACAGGCCAATTTTTCACTCCATGTCATTGTGGGCCAGTCACATTAGACTTCCTTTTTAAATTAATTTATTTTCCAAGTAGAGGTTGATGTGCAACGTTATACTAGTACTAGAGGCCTGATACATGAAATTCGTGCACTGGGGGTGGGGGAGGGGTGTTTCCTTAGCCCACCTGTGCCATCTTGCAGTCCGGGACCCCTTGCTCCTTACTGCCAGCCTGCTTACTGCTCCTTAGTGCTGCCTTGGAAGCTCCTGCCACTGCCGCTGCACTCACTAGCCATGAGCCCGGCTTCTGGCTGAGCAGTGCCCCCCCTGTAGGACTGCACTGACCTCCAGGGGGCAACTCCTACATTGAGCATCTGCCCCCTGGTTGTCAGTTCATAGCGACCAGTCATTCCACCATTCAGTCTATTTATTATATAGGATAGGATATTGAATGTGAACTGTAAATGAAAAAATTTTAAAAAGAACTAAATAAAATTTTAGATCTGAAAAAAATTTAATATATATATCTTTAATTCTCACCTGAGGATGTTTTTAAAATTGATTTTTAGAGAGAGAGAAACATCCATGTGACAGAGAAATACCAATAGGCTGCCTCTGCACCTGCTGACCTACCGGGATCTAACCTAAACCTAAGTATGTGCCCTAACCTAGAATTCAACAGGAAATCCTGTGATGTACAGGTTGAGATTCCAACCAATTGAGCCACCTGGCCAGGGCAGATCTGAAAAAAAATTTTTAAATGTACCTCCAGGCTCTGGAAGGTGTGGATCAGTAGTTAGAGTGTCCTCCCATGCACCAAAGGGTCATGGGTTCAATTCCAGGTGAGGGCACATACACAGGTTGTGGGTTCCATCCCTGTTGGATTGCTTGGGCAACTGATCGATGTCTCTCATCGATCAGTTGTGGCATTAGAAAGGTTGAGAACCACTGTTCTAGAATCAATGAAAAAAACATATCCTTAGAGGAGGACTTAACAAGAAAAAAATGCTGGTTTGGTTCAGTGGATAGTGCTTCTTCTGCAGGCAGACTGAAGGGTATCGGGTTGGATTCTGATCAAGGCCATGTACCTGGGTTGCAGGCTCAATCCGGGGCTCTGGTTGGGGATTCAGCAAGAGGCAACCAATTGATGTCTCTCACATTAGTTTCTGTCTTTCTCCCTCCCTTCCACTCTGTAAAAAAAAAAAAAAAAAAAAAAAAAAATCAATGCAAAAATATCCTTAGGTGAGTATTAACAAAAACAAGCAAACAAACAAACACCCATTCCCAGTGTGATTATTGAAGGAGCATATGAAGTATTTGTTGAATGAATGGGAAGGGATGGGACTTCGCTTTCTAACTGTTTTAGCAACTCTGCAGACCAGAGGGTTTATTTTTTATTTTAATTTTTATTGATTATTTTAGAGAGAGGAAGGGAGCGAGAGAAACACCAGTGTGTTGTTTAACTTATTATGCTCTCTTTGGTTGCTTCTTGTCTATGCCCTGACCAGGGATCCAACCCACAACTTTGCTGTGTCAGGAGGAGGTTCTAACCCACTGCGCTGCGGACTGCCTGTCAGGGTCCCTCAACAAAACCCCTCTGGCGTGCCCTGCTGTGGGTCGGAGCTCCTCTGCCACAGCAAAGGTTTGGGTTCCATTCTGTCAGGGCACCTACTTAGGTTTTGGGTTTGACCCCCAGTGGGGGCTGACTGCTGCTCAGGAAGTGACCAAGGACCGTTGAGGTGTGTGTGCTCTAGTCATTTGGCGGGGAGCTGGGGTTCCATTGCCGACAAGGCCGACTCCCGATCCCCACTACCCCCGTCGTCCATCGAGGGCGACTTCAGCTATGGCAGCCGCGTGGTCTCTGCCAGCATACACATCCGCATAGGTAGGTAGCCCTCTCCGCGGCTCGCCAGGCCTGGCTGCTGCACAGTCGCCCCGGGAGGCAGATTTCCGGGTTCCCAGGGAGAGCGCCCTCCGTGCTGGACTCCCCGGGAGAGCAGGGTCCTGGAGGGAAAGCACTTCCCTCCGCCTCCCCTCGGAGGTCCTGGGCCGGAGCGCCCGTCCTGCGCAGGGCTCTGAGGGGAGAGCAGCCCCAGTGAGGCCTCCTAGCTGGGTGTTGAGAAAACAAAACTGGAGCACTTCCTCCTTGAACCCTGTCTTCAGGGTAGAAAGGGACAGATGAAAGCCTCAGCAGCCTTACTGGGGCATCTTTAAATGAAGATTTTTTGTGTGTGTGTGAAAATAAGTTTATTGTGTAATCAATATTGTGTAACAATTGTGATTTATTGTGTAATCACTCTGATGACACAATAACCTGCATTGAGTTATCTGCTGGGATGTTTGTGCTTTAGGAGATGTAAACACATTTCATTTTATTTGACGCAGCCTCGTGCTGCACGCAGCCATGCCCACCCGCGCCTGCAGGTCGTTACCTATGGGGACATCCTGGATGCTTTGCATATTCTTCTATTATTATATAGGATCATGTGTACAACACAGTGGTTAGACATTTATATAACTTATGAAGTGATCACCCCCAATAAATCCATCTGGAGCCATTTATAGTTATTACAATATTACTGACAATATTCCTTATGTTTTACTTTACATCCTTGTGACTATTTTGTAACTAACAGTTTGTACTTGTTGGCCCCTTCACCCTTTTTACCCATTCCTCCCAACCACCCTTCCATCTGCCAACCATCAATTTGTTCTCTGTTATCTATGAGTTTATTTCCACTTTGTTTGTCTATTTATTTGGTGTTTTTTTGTTTGTTTGTTTTTCTATTCCACATATAAGTGAAATCCTATGGCATTTGCTTCTCTCTGACTTATTTCACTGGGCATAATACCCTCTAGTCCACCCATGTTGTGGCAGATACCAAGATTTCATTCTTTTTATGGCTAAGTAATAGTCCATTGCAAATATGCACTACCTCATCTTAATCCATTTATCTATAGACACATATATTGCTTCCAAAAATTGTCTATTGTAAATAATGCTGCAATGAACATAAGGATACGTATATGTTTTTGAGTTGGTATTTTGGGTTTCATTGGATAAATAACCAGAATTGGAATTGCTGGGTCATAAGGCAGATTTATTTGTAATTTTTTTTGAGGAAACTCATACTGTTTTCCACTTTGGCTACACCAATTTACAATCCCACTCACAGTGCACATAGATCCCCTTTTCTCCATATTCACATCAACACATGTTTGTTGATTTATTGATGATGATCATTCTGACAGGTGTGAGGTGATTTTAATTTGCATTTCTCTTATGATTAGTGACACTGAGCACCTTTTTATATGTCTACTAGAGGCCTGGTGCACGAATTTGTGCACAGGTGGGGTCCGGCTGGCCCGCCCCAATGGGGGGCCAATCAGGCCAGGCCAGCTGGGGGGAGGGCCCGCAGGCAGTTGGCCGGCCAGCTTCTCCCCTAATCAGAGTTGGGGGTGCCGTTTAGGGGCCAGGATGGCAGGGGGAGGGGCCATGCGAGGTTGGGAGGGGGCCAATTGGGGTCCTGATTGGGCCTGTTGGCCACTGCAGTGTGTGTCATAGCAACAGGTCAATCTGGTCATTCTGGTCATTCTGGTCGCTTGGCTTTTATATATATATATATATATATATATATATATATATATATATATATATTAGTGAGAGAGAGAGAGAGAGAGAGAGAGAGAGAGAGACTAGAAGCCCAAAGCATGAAGATTCATGAAAGAATGGTCCTTCCTTTCCCTGGCTGCTGGCACTGCCTTTGCTCTGGCCAGAGAGCCTTTCCGCTCCGGCCCGGAGCTACCTTTCCAACTTCCCATGCTGCCCAGAGTCCTGGAGCAGCTGGGGTGGTGCGGGACACCTGTATCCCACCCCGCCCCCAGCCACTCAGTGCTTGTGTATGCAAATTAACCCGCCATCTTTGTTTGGTTAATTTGCATACTCACTCCTGATTGGCTGGTGGGCATCACAAAGGTACAGCTAATTAGCATGTTACTCTTTTATTAGGCAGATAGGCCATCTCTATATCTGCTTTGGAAGAATAATTATTTGGGTTTTCTGTCCATTTTTTTAAACTGGATTTTTTTTTTTTTTTTTGGTGTTAATTCCTAAATATACCCTTCACTTTCTTCACTAGCAGAACTTTGTTGAGATAATGCTGTATACTTGGACTCACCAGCATTTATTACACCAGCATTTTACCTTCTCAACCTCAAGCCTCTAATCAAATGCTACCAGCTCCTTTTAGTTGTCTAGATTTTTTTTTTCTCTCACTCTCTCCTTTCTTTCTTTCATTACAGTATGTGTTTGTATTTCTACCTCCACTATTAAATTTCAAATACTTTGAGAGTAATTATTGTTATAGTCACTTCTGTCCCTATTGGAAAGTATCAGAGTGATTTGAAATAAATATAAGTGAAAACATATTTGATTTTTTATAAATAGTAACTGAAATTTCTGGTAATTTAAAGGCAAAAATGAGATAATGTTCTTAAATTTGTTATCTGGTTTTAAAGCTGCACGAATGGAAAAAATAATTGCAATTATTTAAGTTCCTATTTTTCATAGACCCTAAAAATTCAAGAATAAACAATGTCATTGAAACTTGATCCTCAAAGTCTATCATACTAACCCCCCCAACATTGCAGGGGCTTGAACCCTCACCCCCTTCTAAAGGAGGTCTCCTGCCCCCATGGCTGCTTCGCGCTTCCCACACCCAGCTCAGATCGGGACCCCGGCAACAGAAAGAGACCTGGCCCAGCTCACATCGAGATACAGGGGACAGACAGAGACTTGGCCCAGCTCAGATCGGGACCCAGGTAACAGACAAGAGACTTGGCCGACAGCAGTTGCCCTATATCTAAATTCAGCAAGCATTTGGAATGCTCAGGGCCCACTCAAGAATGCAAATAATCCTTCCCACTAATATTTACAGGGTAAACTAAGATTGTTGGTAGAGTATTAAATTTGACAGTAAAATAGTAATCGAGTTTTCAGATTAATTTAAATAGCCTAATTGAAATAAGTGAATATTCAAGTACTGGACAAAAAGCTGTTCTTAAAGTAATAACTAAAATTTTGGTAGTTCATCTCATGGTAAAATTCCTGAATATGCAATGAACCTAAAGCAGTCATATGTGTGGGGGAAAAAAAAAAATTTTAATTTAAAGTTATCAAGACTGCATTATAAAATTTACAAAAACCTCCATTAATAAAAAAAGGGGGGGATAGTAGGGCAATATCATGTAAGGAAAAATATCCTATAAATAAATTAAATCTAGAAAATTTTTACTTTACCAAATTAAGTTTCATTTGCAATGCTAACAGCAAGACGGCCATTAAAAACACACATGGTGTCTAAATAAGACAAAGGAAAATCGTTTGAACAAAAATAAAAAGGATCCCAAATCAATTATATAGAAAAAGATTCCTTTATTAACTTGTGGTCGAGAATATATTTGTATATTTTCAGAAAACAACCCCAAGACCAGATGGATTCCTGCAACAGAGAGGAATTGACAGGAGTGCTCCAACCACGAAGACAAGAGGAAAAAACAGTCCAGAGATGGAAGACGCTGACAACGCCTTGCCATGGGAGCAGTCAGCAGCTGTGTACCACTGCAGGTTGCCTAGGACCAAACCAGAGAGGGTCGGACCTGCATTGCCACCATGTGCCCACCATCCAGATATCAATGCTGACATGTACACATAAGGAGCTGTTGGACATTGAAATTGGGACTCAAACATTTTTTTGTTTTGTCTTGTTTTGTTATTATATGTTTATTTCCAGTCTGCAAAGGCAAAACTTTTTAAAGGAAAGAAATGGTGGGAAAAAGATACAGAGGCAAAGAAGCATTGAACAGACTGTCAAACTACATCGGGAAGACAGGGGAGGTTGGGCGAGGGGGGCTGTAAGAGACCAACCGAAGGACTTGTATGCTTGCATATAAGCACAACCAACGGATATAAGACACTGGGGCGGGGGAGCAGGGTGGGCAGGTGAAGGCATGTCCTGGGGGGTAGGGGAGGTCGGGGGGAGACCAATGGGGGAAAAAAAGGAGACATATGTACTACTATTTGTAATACTTAAAACAATAAAAATGAAATAAAATTTAAAAAAAAAGTTTATCATACTACAGTGTTTCAAAACCTTCTGTCATTTAAATATACCTTGATGCTCTCTTATTATTTATTTAATAAGTTGTTTTGATTAGATTTTTAAAAATATATATTTTTTATTGATTTCAGAGAGGTATGGAGAGGGGGAGAGAGATAAAAACATCAATGATGAGAATCATCCATTGGTTGCCTCCAGCATGCCCCCTACTGGGGATCGAGCCTGCAACCAGGGCATGTGCCATGACTAGGAATTGACTGGTTCACAGGTCTATGGCTCAACTACTGAGCCACACTGGCTGAGTAGATTAGCTTTTTCAAATCTATTTTAAAAATTCTATTAGTATGAAAAATGACAAATCAGTATCATTTGATAGACAAAGAATATATAAATATGAAGAAAATAGTATGATTACAAGTTAAATATTAAAGAAAAGGTATTTTTTTTCTTTATTGATTAAGGTATTACATATATGTCCTTATTGCCCCATTGCCCCCACACACACATCCTCCCACTCATGCCCTCACCCCCCTGTTGTCTGTGTCCATTGATTAGGCTTATATGCATGCATACAAGTCTTTTGGTTGACCTGTCCTCCTTACCCCCACCCTCTCCTACCTTCCTTCTGAGGTTTGATGGTCTGATCGATGCTTCTCTATCTCTGGATCTATTTTTGTTCATCAGTATATGTTGATCATTATATTCCATAAATGTGTGAGTTCATCTGATATTTATCTTTATCTGACTGGCTTATTTCGCTTAGCATAATGCTCTCCACTCCCATCCATGCTGTTGCAAATGGTAAGAACTCCTTTTTTACCTCAGCATAGTATTCCATTGTGTAGGTGTACCACAGTATTTTAATCCACTCATCTGCTGATGTGCACTTAGGCTGTTTCCAAATCTTAGCTATGGTAAATTGTGCTGCTATGAACATAGGGGTGCATATATCCTTTCTGTTTGGTGTTTCCAGTTTCTTTGGATATATTCCTAGAAGTGGGATCACTGGGTCAAATGGGAGTTCCGTTTTCAGTTTTTTGAGGAAATTCCATACTGTTCTCTACAATGGCTGCACCAGTCTGCATTCCTACCAGCAGTGCACTAGGGTTCCTTTTCCTCTGCATCCTCACCAGCACTTGTCCTTTGTTGATTTGTTGATGATAGCCATTCTGACAGGTGTGAGATGGTACCCCACTGTCATTTTGATTTGCATCTCTCAGAAGATTAGTGACTTTGAGCATGTTTTCATATGTCTCTTGGCCTTCCTTATGACTTCTTTCCAAAAGTACCTATTTAGGTCTGTTGCCCATTTTTTGATTGGGTTGTTTATCTTTCTTTTGTTAAGTTATATGAGATCCCTGTAAATGTTGGAGGTTAAGCCTTTATCAGTGATAACAATCGGCAAATATGTTCTCCCATACGGTGGGCTTTCTTGTTGTTTTGTTGATGGTTTCTTTCGCTGTGAAAAAGCTTTTTATTTTGATGTAGCCCCATTTGTTTATTTTCTCTTTAGTTTCCATTGCCCTAGGAGCTGTATCGGTGAAGAATTGCTTCAGCATATGTCTGAGATTTTGCTGCCTGTGGATTCCTCTAGTATTTTTATTGTTTCCTATCTCATGTTTAAGTCCTTTATCTATTTTGAGTTAATTTCTGTGTATGGTGTAAGTTGGTGGTCTAGTTTCATTTTTTTGCATGTATCTGTCCAATTTTCCTAATGCCATTTATTGAAGAGACTGTCTTGACTCCATTGTATGTTCTTGCCTCCTTTGTCAAACATGAATTGAGCATAGTGGTTTGGTTGATGTCTGGGTTCTCTATTCTATTCCATTGATCTATTTATCTGTTCTTGTACCAGTACCAGGCAGTTTTGAGAACAGTGGCTTTGTAATACAGCTTGATATCTGGTATTGAGGTCCCTCTTACTTTTGTTCTTCTTTCTCAGAATTGCTGCAGCTACTCAGGGTCTTTTTTTATTCCAGATGAATTTTTGGAGAGTTCGTTCTAGGCCTGTGAAATAATGCTGTTGGTATTTTAATGGGGATTGCTTTGAATCTATAGATTGCTTTGGGTAGTATGGACATTTTAATGATGTTGATTCTACCAATCCATGAACATGGTATGTTCTTCCAGCTGTTTATGTCTTCCTATATCTTTTCCGTGTCCTGTAGTTTTCTGAGTACAGGTCTTTTACCTCCTTAGTTAAGTTTATTCCTAGGTATCTTAATTTTGTTGGTGTGCTGGTAAATGAGATATTTTTTAAAGAAAATATAAAATTAAGATATAAAATATATTGATAATAAATCTAATAATCCAAAATTAAGAACTGAGAATACTTTACCCAATGACATGGTAATGTTAAATATGAGCCCATAGGTAAGACATTTAAAAACATTAAAGCGCATGGTTCCTTAATTTAAAGAAATGTTTTAAATACAAATACGATTGTTCAATTTTTTATTTTGATATTAAAGTGCACACAGAACCCTAATTTCCATGGGATTTGGCATTTTAAAAGAGGAAAAATGATTCAGATGCTTTATCTGATAAGATTGGGTACTGATGACTCATTTCCAAACAAAATAACATGTAAGACTTTTGTTCCACAAACTTTTATTTCAGGAAATCTGACGCAATGTCTTTAATTTTTTTTCTGTTATATTTTAGTTGACGTTGACCATTTCCATTCTGGATAAAAGCCTGCAAAGACCTTTTATGAAATCTTTTATCTATCTCTTCTTAATAATCAAAATGTTTTACCCAGTTTTTCTCATGAGTGTATAACCAAATAAACTGTTCATCTAAAAACAAATTTTCAGTATTGATTATATTAGACAGATAATGAAGTTAGATTATTTGTTTCTAGAGCCATTAGTATACATGGTAATATTATATAGCAAGGTTATTATTACCTTTTATTGCACAGTTATCCCATGCCAGACCTTGTTCTATATATAGTATTTTACTTAATTCTCACAACAGTCCCTCACAATTATAATATGTGTGTGTGTGTATTTTTTTTACCTTTTACCACAAAAAAAAAAAAAAAAAAGCAATTGGTGGAGCCAAAAGTGAAACCTAGATCTAATCAATTGTAGAATCACAATTTTAACCTGAGTTGTCTTTGCTCATAATTGGGGAAAAGCAGAGTTGGAAAATATTGACTCAATAACAGATGCCCCAATTTTAAAGAAAATTTACAACAAATATTTTAACTTCACATATTAAAGAGCAATCCTTTTTGATCACTTAATCTGTATTTCCATTATAGCATATAAAGATTTTAATTTTGTAAATGAAGCCAATATCAAGTTATAGTACAACTAGAGGCCCAGAGCATGAAATTCATGTATGGGGGGTTGGGGGTGTCCCTCAGCCCCGCCTGCGCCCTCTCGCAATCCAGGACCCCTAGAGTAGAGTCCCTAGTCCTGGCTGGCGATCAGGGCCTATCAGGGCTTTCCTTCCCAGGCTGCCAGCAGCTGGCCCCACCCCTACCACTGCCATTGCTTGCCATATGTGTGGTACTGCCCCCCATACCCTGCCACCAGTCGCCTTCTTCTGCAGGTGACAGGCTTGGGGTGTGATCGCTTGGCTGCCCTGGGCTTCCCTCTATGGGGCAATTGTGGGGCGATGGCAAGCCCCTGGACCAATCGCATCACACCCGCCTTGGCTGGTCTGGTGCCATTGTGTGTCATAGCATGGTCATCAAGAAGGTTGTCCGGATAGTTGTTCTGCTGTTCAGTCGTTTGGTTGATTTGCATATTACGCTTTTATTATTATAGATTTGCAGATAGTACTAAGATTCAGTTACATCTTAACTCTCATAATGAGTGATAAGAAAAGCACAGATAACCAGGGTCCATACACTAGCACAGTGAATCCATGCTGACAACTACATTTGAATAATTACTTCCTGGATCTATTAAGCACTTAGGCTGTTTTCTTCTAGTAAGTAGAAAAATTGAGAGATGCTACCACTGCTGCCACTGCCCCTACTAAAGAGGCTGCTGGTGAGGTGAGCTCTGGTCCCTCTGCCCCAGCCAGAAAGCCAAACCAATGCTGGATCTGGAGGTGATGCCCAAGGGCTCTCTGGAGAAAAAAACAATGGAAATTTATGCTGAGAATTTCTCTGGCTCAGGCAGTAGCCATTCTTCAGAAGCACTGTCCCATCATCAAAAATGTCCAGGTTCTCTACAGTGAACAGTCTCCTCTAAGCCATGACCTCATTCTTAACCTGACACAGGACGGGATCAAACTACTGTTTGATGCTTTCAATCAGAGACTTAAGGTGATTGAAGTATATTATTTAACTAAAGTAAAGTTAAAATATTGTGGAATACATTTTAACTCTCAGGCCATAGCTCCCACCATGGAGCAGATTGACCAGTCTTTCGGTACAACCCATCCTGGAGTGTACAACTCCACTGAGCAACTCTTCCACTTCAACTTCAGAGGACTATCTTCCTCTTTTCAGTTAGATTCGCAGACAGAGGCACCCAAGTATGAGCCCAATTTTGCCCATGGTCTGTATTCTCTCCAGACCCCACAGAGCAACTGTGAAATGAATGAACATCTACAGTGGAAACAGCCTATAGGATACCAAGGCTCCCGTGATGACCCTGAGCTGTTTCCTGGACATTGTATATGCTGACAGTGTAGATGTTCTTTGAGATGGAACTGAACCCTCAGGCTTACGACTTCACCTACTTGTTGCAAGTTTTGGACCTGGCCTGTTAGCAGATATCAAGATGTGGATATTTGAACATTCAGTGTATTTTGGTGATTTCTGACAAGATGTTCTTAGCATGCTTGGTTCTCCACACAAGGTCTTCTATGAGTCAGAAGACAAGGTGAACATTCATTCTCCTTCCTCTCTTAAACAAGTTCCATCCAAGTGTAATGACTACATTTTAAATGACTTCACTCTCAGAGTGGACATCCTCTTTGACTCAAATATTCACAAAGTAAAGAAGTTTGTCCTTCACACCAAGTACCCTGGGCATTATAATTTTAACATTCATCATTGTTGTGAGGTCAAGATCCCAAGAGCCATAAAGAAAGAAAATGCAGATGGTCTGACAGAAACATACACAACTTATAGCAAGTGGGACAACATCCAGGAGCTCCTGGGTCACCCTGTGGAGAAGCCTGTTGTCCTTCACAGGTCCTCCTCCCCAAACAACACTAACCCATTTGGCTCCACATTCTGATTTGGTCTTCAGCTTATGGTCTTTGAGGTTACACAGAATAACCACATTGCCTCAGTGACCCTGTATGGCCCCCAAGGCCTGGTGGCCATCTGAAAATAGCAGATCTCCCCTAGGGACATCACCACCCAGTTCTCCTGTGGAAGCGTGCATTGCATCCTGCTCAGGGGGCCTTCATGTGACACCTCTGGGTTTTCTTGGACACCTTGCCAGTGTGAAAGGGCTGTTGTGATGTTCTGTGATGGAGCTCAGGCTGGGTGCTCTGCCATGGGGTGAGAGACCCAGCTATTCTCCTGTCCATCTTTAGCCTGGAGGTTCCAACAGGGAACACAGACTGTACAAAGAAGCACAAACTCTGAGCCTTGATCTGTATTTTAATTATAGCATATAAAGATTTCAATTTTGTAAAAATTGAACCCAGGAGCTTTCAACCAACATGTAAGGAGGCAGGGTTCTGTCTCTCCTATCCCACACACATTGGAAAACTTAGAAGTCTCTGTGGCTGAGGATACAGGCACCCAGGATAAAGACAAGGTCCTGCCTTTGGCCCAATATTGCCACATGACCTTTAAGGCAAGCAGGTAGCATGTCTATAGTACTTGGTTGCAACTTTTGTGTTACATCCATTTTAGTTACTTGAGCTGGCTGTTGCCAAGGTGACTCAACTGCCCTTCCTATTCCTTTTTTGCATGTGATCTCTGCCAGGCCTGGTAGGCACACCCAACTGGTTGAAACACAGCTTGCTTCCATCCAGGTACGTGCCCAGGCCTGGTTCTCAACCTTCTTGGAGCCAGCCTTCAACGTTGCCTCTGCCTTGCTGTGTCCCAATCTGGCTGACAGGGTTGCATGTTTCCAACCTATTTGCCTTTTATTTAATGCCAAGGTTTTAGCCAAGGACATCTTCCTCCTTTGTTGTGTTTCAACGTTCTGTTCTGCACTGTGGCCTGATTCCCTTGCCCCATGTAGCATGTCCCCTGGCTGGGCCTATTCATGGCTCAAGGCCTGTGGAGACTCAAGAAAAGCTGGGTTGCTCAGTTTCTTCATGGGTCTTGCTAAGGAAAGTAGTGTATGTGCTATAAAAATATTAATTTTTTAAAGGAATTGAGAAGTGAAATGTATAATTTTATCCCATTTTTAATATTTTGGTCTAGCAACTTGTAATACATAGATGACAATTTTGTGAGTTTTTCAAATGTGTGTACAGATTTTTGTAAATATCACTCTTTTGTAATTAATTCATAAACTGCCTCATCCTGTATAATTTAATGATGAATGTGCAGGGGACCTGCCCCAGGTTCCTATGTGATTCCTGGGCCTACATCCAGGCTTGTGTGGCACTCTTGTGACTTTGTGATTGGCTGGTGTCTTCCCATTGGGACTGTGGCCTGGCCAGAGACACCCTCACCCCCACCCCACACAGCCCCACTACTGGGTCAGCCAGGACTGATCTCATCTTCCTGGAATGGGGGAACTTTCCTCATGTCCTGCCCACACCTCTTCTCCAATAAAAACATATGCCCTCAGCAAAGGCTCACCATGTGCTATTGCTGGACTATTTCTACTTAAAAAAAAAAATTGAGCAATTGTAGTTTGACCTCTCTCTGACCCTGTTAATTCTCAGTAGAATTCCTAACACATAGTTAAATGAGTGTATGAAAGTAGCAGGCAGAAGGAAGAAGCCAAAAGCAGAGGCTCTGGCATTCTGACAAGCCAGAACAAGATTTTTTTTTTTCATTTAAAAGAATTCTGAATTATTTTTATTTGTCAAAATAAAGTAGAAATGTTTATGTAAATACTAGAGGCCCAGTGCATGAAATTCATGCATGGGTAGGGTCCCTAGAGCTGCTGGCTGCTGGCCAGGGCCTCTCTTCCCCCAGGCTACTTGCTGCCACCATCAGCCAGGGTAGGACTGGCCGGCCCCACCCCCTGGTGGAACTCCTGGTTGAACTCGTGGTCAAACTCCAGGTTGAGGGGACAATTTGCATGTTAGGCTTTTATTATATAAGATCTTGACATTTTTAATAAATAGGGTACTTGTTTTTTTAATTGTTGTCAGAGTTATTTATATGCTGAATACTAGTTCCTTATCAGATATATAATTTTCATACATACCTTTGAATTGTATTTGCACTGGATTGTAATTGCACTTTCTTAAAGCACAGAAGTTTTTTATTTGGATCATGTCCAATTTATCTATTTTGTCTTTTGTTTTATGCATTTTTATTTCCATATCTAAGAAACCATTTCCTAATCCAAAATCACGAAGATTTACGCCTATGTTTTCTTTTAGAGTTTTATTGTTTTAGCTTTAAAATGTAGACCTTCGATCCATTTTGCATGAAGTTTTGTATGTGGTATGAGTGGTTGTCCAACTTTATTCTTTCACATGGGGATATTTAGTGTCCCAGCACCATTTGTTTGTATAACTCAATTGATATGGTTTTATTTCTGGATTCTCAATTATATTGTATTGGTCAGTTTGTCTATCTTTCTGACTATACCACGCTGTAGATTAATGTAATTTTATGGCAAGATTTGGAATTGGGATGTATGAGACTTTTAACTTTGTCTTACTTTTTCAATATTGTTTTGGCTTTTTCGGGTCTGATGCATTTCCATATATAAAGGATCAACTTGCTAATTTCTGTTAAAAGGGGCAGCTGGGATTTTTATGGGAATTGCTTTCACTTTGTAGCTGGTTTTAGGAAAAACTACCATATTCAAAATATTAACTCTTCCTATTCATGAACAAAGGATGCCTTCCTAAGTATTTAATTTGTTTCAAAACTTTTTTGTAGTTTTTGGTGAACAAGCATTACTCTAATTTTGTTCATTTTACTCCTAAATATTTTTACCTTTTATGCTATAATAAATGGAATTGCTTTCTTAATTTATTTTGCGTTCATTAATAGTACATGAAAAACAATTTTTATATTGTTCTTATATCTTGCAACATCATTAAGTTCATTTATTAACTCCAACAAGGTTTTTTGTTTGTATTCAGATTCCTTAGGATTTTCTATATGGAAGACCATGTCATCTATAATGTTACTCTTTCCTTTCTAGTCTAGGTGCCTTTTCAGCCTAATTGCTCTGTCTGTAACCTCCAGTACAATGTTAAATAGAAATGGTGAGGGCAGATCTACTTGTCTTGTTCCTGATCTTAGGAAAAAGAGCTTTCAGCCTTTTGTCTTTTGGTGTGATATTAGTTCTGGATTTTTTTGTAAATGCCCTTTACCAAGTTTAGAAAATCCCCTTCAAGTCCTACTTTGTAGAGTATTTTTATTATAAAAGAGTGTTACATTTTATAAAATGTTTTTCTTCATCTATTGAGATAATACTATTTTGTTTTTTATTCTGTTAATAGGATGTACTACATTGATTTTTATATGTTAAACAAACTTTGTATTTCTGGAATAAATTTCATTTGGTCATGGTGTATGATCCTTTGTATAAGTTATTAAATTCATTTTGCTAGTATTTTGTTGAGGAATTTTGCATCTAAATTTATATGGGATATTGTTCTCAGTCCTCATTTAGTTTTCAGTCCTCATTTTCGTGGATATCTTTGCAGAATCACTTTGGTTGACCATGCTCTTCTCACTGAAAAACTCCCTGGTTTCCTCCAATTTTGCTAGTCTTCTTTTTAGTTGCTTTTATAATTTCCTCCTCTTCTGACCTTTAAAAGAAGAACTTTCTTAGGGTTTGATTCTAGTTTCTTTTTTCAGATCATGTTCAATCTTTTCTAGGAAATACATGACTGTGATCACTAGCTACATGCCAGTGACTCCCAAATGACTTCCTAAGTCCTCACCCTTCTTCTGAGTATTTACCTGTATTTCTTATAAGCTTCTCAACCACATCCAAAATGGAACCACTCATTTCATTCTAATGTTTCACTTCACTTCCAATGTTTGCTAACTGAGTAAGTAACATAGCCATTTACCCAGTTATTCATTCAAGAAACCCCTTTTTCTCCCTTACTCCCCATTGTTTCCAACCACTTGCAAACTTCTTTCAATTATCCTCAAATATTTTTCAAATCTTTTCACTTCTATCTTTCTTGCCACTTCTCTAGACCAAGAAGCTGTCACCTGCACTACCGAAATGCCCTGATTCCCAAGTTTCTTTTTACCCACTGTTGCTCCCTTTAGAGATATTTTCCATGAAGCTTTAAGAGTAATCTTTCGTAACTGCACATATTAGTCTGTAATACTCTTACTTAAAACCCCTCAACTCTTTTTTGTTACACTTGGGATAAAGATTGAAAGTCATACAATGGTTTATAAGGTCCTGTGTTATCTGCCTGTAGCTACATCTTCAATTTTTCCAGACCCACCTTTCGCTGACCACAGTTTAGCCACACTGCTTTCTTTCAGTTCTTTGAAAATGTCAAGCTACTTTCTGCCCCATCTTAAGCCTCACTTAAAATTTTCACTTCCTCAGCAAAATCTCTTCAGATTTTTTTCACACTGGTGTGTCTGTCTATCACTGTCCTGTACATTTCCTGAAGAGCTCATGTCCCAAATCTCAAGTCAATTGCTTATGTGTGTTTTTATGCATCGTCTGTCTGCATTACACTAGTACAGTGGTCGGCAAACTCATTAGTCAACAGAGCCAAATATCAACAGTACAACTATTGAAGTTTCTTTTGAGAGCCAAATTTTTTAAACTTAAACTTCTTCTAACGCCACTTCTTCAGAATAGACTCGCCCAGGCCATGGTATTTTGTGGAAGAGCCACACTCAAGGGGCCAAAGAGCTGCATGTGACTCGCCAGCCGCGGTTTGCCGACCACTGCACTAGTAGATTAAATATGCAATGGTTTATGGTTGCTTTGTTCATAACTATGTCCCTATCAACCAAAAGAGGCCCTGGACCATAACAGCCCCTTGCAAAATATCTGATTAAACAAATGAAAAAGTAAGTAGGATAGAGTTGTTTTTCTGGTTGTGCTTGGGTTCCTCCCATTATTGTGACCAATTCAAATTCTACCCATTAAAGGGAAGAAGATTCCTGACTATTCTAGATGCAGAAGAGGGCTTCTCAAGAAAAGTGGAAAGACAAGTATCTCTAAAACAGGCAGGACTGAGATTTCTAATTCACAGTCTTGGTGCCCAGAGGAAAAAGGACAAACAAAGCAAAAGTTGGCATATTTTTTCCCTCCTAAGTGGAGGAATTTATTGGCATTGAGCAAGTGAGGTGAAGAGGAAACCAAATATGACTTGGATTTAATGAGCAAATTAACTACTAATATGTGAACACCTTAATGTGTGTATAGATCAGGCAATAAACTGTAATGATGCTTGTTGTGCTTGAGAAAGAATGTCAGTAACTTTGAGGAAGAACAGTACTGAAGCCAAGGGATGTCAGAAAAGGAAACTGGCAAGCATCCTGCCAATTCACTTAGGCTCCTTCCAGAGGAACTCAAAGAGCTAAAAGCACTTTTCTGTGGTAATCCCTATAACTTCTGTGCCTTTTCCTCTTGTGTGTGCCTTTTGAATTTGGACTGCAAATTAATCTAAAAGTTTTCCCTTGGGAGTATCTAGCCAATAGACTAATACATCTAGGTGTGGCCATCTTTCCGACTTTACTCTTGTTAGGAACTAATCTCTGGAGTTCTTTTGTTCTTCTCTGACCCTAAATTCAGCTTTTCCCTTTCTCTTATTCTGGCAGCTGGGTTAGACCGTGCCTCACTTATGCAGTGAAGATAGGAGAATACTTTCAAGAGACTATTTCTTTGTTCACACAGTTCCTCTCATCTAGAAGATTCCTATCCTTCATTTAGTCTGCCTAGAAGCCTCATTAAAAAAGTCAGAAGTCCAAGATTATATCTTCAAACAAGAATTTCTTTATTTTCTCCTAAGTGCAGAATTAGTTGCTTCTTCTTCCATATATTTCTAGCATAATATAACTTGTGTTATTTCATTTGTTGCATTACATTTGTTACTAATTAAGTCAATGTATGGGTCTCCCACCAAATTTGAGTTCTTGAGGACAAGGATAGTAATTTCTTATTTTTCATTGGAATATATACTTTGCAGTCTGTGGTGAGAAATAATGAGAAAATAGATGTAAATATTTAGCTTAGCATCTGCCACATAGTTTGTGTGTCATTAAAGTGAATAATTATTCCACCATTGATTATTCTAATTTAAACACTTTCTATTGATACAATTAATTTTTAAAATATTATTCATAATAATGCACTTAAAGAAATGTTTACATTGTTATTCAGCCAAGTTAAATGTTCTTTGGTCACCTACTTTAGAAAAAATAATTAACACCTTCTGTCTCTTCCATATAACAGACTGTCAAGCTCTGGATTTTTGTCTCTAATGTGTAAGATGTTGAGGTTAATTATATCTGATATCATTTTCCCTTGAACAGTCTGTGGCAATATTCTGTTGAACACTTTCTTATAACTCACTGTTCTGTCAATGTAGCATGTGCAATCATTAAAAAAAAAAAGGCAATTCAAAATTCTTGTCATACATTTTCACACCCAACATAGTATCTAGTACAAGAACAGATCCACAGTAGCCTCAGGAAAAAATAATTTATTTGAATTTTGAAAAAGTCACTCCTTTGTTTAACTTGAAATGGTTATCCTTTTTTACCTCTGTAAACTTATTTTTAACGCGTTCTAGTTTTTTACTTCCTTTTCTTTCATTTATAGGAGTGACTTGTTGCGTACCCACAATATGTTACCTTTTCTCCTTGATTGAAGTGTTTCTTTTTCTTTTTTTTTTTTTTTTTTTGTTTGTTTTCTCTTCTTTAGGTGGATTCCAGCAAGTCTTTTTGCATGGCCAAATATATTTAAGAATCTACATAAGCCTTAGTCAAACCAATAGGAAAATTTGTTTCATTCTATATGATGGCCTAAAGATTTAGAGGAAAACAATAAAATTGCTCAATCATTCTTTGCTTCATGTAATCCTTTTTGCTTAGTTCTAGTTGATTCACAATGCTATTGTACCTTACACAAATTTTTCTTCATTCCTCACCATAATATTTTTCAAAATTTCAAACCTTCAGTGTTATCAATACATTAAGTAATAAATGAAGTTAGATATTGAAAACTTTAGTTTTATTAACTAATTTCTTGGTGATATTAATACATCTCTAGATCCTCTGTCCAAAGAGCTGTGCTTTAGGGAGATACCATTATCTTAATGAGATTTTTTTCCCCCCTTCTGACAGAAGCCATTAGGCAGAGTCAATATTTATGAAGCTTTTAACCTGACGTGTGTAATGTGTAACTCCTGCCTGGGTATGAATTTTTAGCTCAGCTCTTCATGAGTCCATTTAACTATTACAATGAGATGAACTCAGTTTTTTAGTGGTGACTGGGAGCTTTGTTAACGGATATAGGAATAATCAATTTTGTTGGGTGCTGGGATTTATTCAACTCCATACATAGCTTTGGTGTGAGACATCTCCATCAGGCACCCCTTACATCCCTTAAACAAATGATTCCTTCTGGGAAGGAAAAATTCGAGAAAAGAATTTGTAGAGTTATGTCTAGAAACACATTTCCATTTCCTTTATTAAAATCTCACAGTTAACTCACAAGTACCTATTTGTCCCCAAACATGTGACTATCAGTGAGCTAAGTGATATAAGGGATAACATTCAAGAAGCTGGGTTCCATTATGAAAAGAGCCCATTAGTAGGATTTAAAATGACTAAATTCAATCTGTGATGCTCTGCTCATGAATGTCGTGATGATTGGTGAGTCCTGACTTCTTTACTGCCTCCTCAGCCAGTATTCTTCATGGTATTTCAGGCTAATGGCACAATAAGCAGTTGCCCATGAAATATTACATAATGATTTGACCTACACCCAAGTCATTTAGGGTTATAGTTTTCTGAGTAGCCAGACATAGAATTGAATGGGGCACACTCATTTGGATCCAACTCGGTAGCAGATTCTTTACTAGAGAAGAATGTATTGTAGAAGAGAAACTTTGGATGATGAATTTAAAAGGAAATCTAGTAGAGCTCCCTAAAACATCCATAATGCAATAAAAGACAGGGATTTGAAAACTATGCTGAATTCCTTGACTTTGATTGGGAAAACTCTGAAGTGTGTTCTTCATTGTCACTCCAAGTCCCCCAGTAGTTTCGTTTATGCTCCAGTTTCCCACAGTGGTAACTTGCTTGATAATAGACTCTATTGGCTAGTTTCCTTTCCCAGGCTCACTTCTATTCTCCCCATCAATGTCTTCTGGTACTTGAATCCTTGTCTCAAGGTGTGCCTCTGCAGAAAGCAAATTAAAACATCTCTAATACCATCCTATCTAATAAAAGAGTAATATACAAATTGACCATACCTCCGCTACACCCACAACCATGCCCACCAGCCAATCAGGAGCAAGTATGCAAATTAACCTAACCAAGATGGCTGCGGCCACAGAGAAAGCAGGATGCTTGGGTTTCCCCAGCAATAGAGGAAGCCAAGATTTCCGCACACCCTGCTAGCCCAGGCCTTCACTCAAGGCTACAAAGTTTCAATTATAGAAGATAAATAAATCCCAACAAAGCCTCCACTTGGGTCACCGGGGGGCGTGGCCAGCCTGCAAACCACCACAAGCCCCTCGCCCAGGCCGCCCCACACTCAAAGGGAACCCCCACCCTGATCTAGGACACCCTTCAGAGCAAACCAGCTGGCCCCCACCCATGCACCAGGCCTCTATCCTATCTAATAAAAGAGTAATATGCAAATTGACCGTCACTCCAACACTCAAGATGACTGGCCCCATGTTGACACATGATGGCTGCCACAAGATGGCCAGCAGGGGAGGGCAGTTGGGAGGGACCAGGCTTGCAAGGGAAGACAGTTTGGGGCAATCAAGCCTGCAGGGGAGGGCGGTTAGGGGTGATCAGGCTGGCAGAGGAGGGAAGTTGGGGCAACTGGGCCTGCAGGGAAGGGCAGTTGGGGGGAACCCAGGCCTGCAGGAGGGAGCAGTTGGGGGTCCAGGCCTGCACAGGAGGGCAGTTAGGGGTGACCACGCCTGCAGGGGAGGGAAGTTAGGGGTGACCAGGCCAGCAGGGGAGGGCAGTTAGGGGCAAACAGGATGGCAGGGGTGCAGTTAAGGCATCAATCAGGCTGGCAGGGGAGTGGTTAGGGGGTGATCAGGCTGGCAGGCAGAAGTGGGTGGTTAGGGGCAACCAGGAAGGCAGGCATGCGAGCAGTTGGGAGCCAGCATTCCTGGATTATGAGAGAGAGGTCTGACTGCCTGTTTAGGCCCGATCCCAGTGGGCCTAAATGGGCAGTCGGACATCCCTCAAGGGGTCCAGATTGGAGAGGGTGCAGGCTGGGCCCTAGTGTACAAATTTCGTGCACTGGGCCTCTAGTGTGAATATAATTCTCACATCTTGTTTATAATGTCAAAGCTCCATTGTACAGAAGAAACTCACCAAACATAGGTATGTTTATGTCACTTATACTTTCCCTCAGTTTCCCTATAAGATAAAGAAAGACTGCACTGCTTTAAAATGTACAAAGCACAAGTTAAGTTCAGTGATATATTGAGTTTGCTCACTGATTTCATCTGTAAATTGAGCATCATGATTGAACATACAACATTTTACAATTTGCAAATAACCTATTTGCCATGTATTTTATTAGTTGATATCTATTCTTATTTTAAACTCCCCCCCTCAAAAAAAATAATTGTCAGAAACATACAATAGCAACCAGATTCCATGTTAGTTTCATAACTTGCCTAAAGCATCATAACGATACTGATATTAGTACAGAAGACCTGTTTGGGGATTCTTAAGCTGCTTGGGCACTAACTAGTCTCCTCTGCTAAGAAGGGGAAATTTGCATTCTTGAATTTGCTGTGGATTTCTCATTAATCAATTCCCTGAAAACACTTTGGTTCACCTCTGGCAGACCTTTCTTCCCCAGCACATGAAAGATGGGCCTGACAGGAATGAGAGTGCAACACACCTAATTAAATGAAAGAGATTCATAGAAACTATGGGACAAGAGAGAATCAGAATCCTTGTCTCCCCAGTTTAATTAGTTAATGAATGCCTGGACATGAACTGAGTCACATTATCGATGCAGAATTCTATTCCTATCATGCTATGTGAATACAGAAATATTAATTATTGGAACCTAAGCTTACACTGAATCCTTAGCTTGACATGGAAATTTGTTCACCCTATCTCTACAGTCTTCTTGCTGACCATGTTCCACATGCACTCTGTATCCTATCTAGTACACTGTACCCTTTAACAAAAAAGAAACCAGATGCAAAATTACATGCCAATGCTTTATTGAAGGGGACTGAAGCATGGCAGAAGATGCCACCTCAAAATATGCTACTTTGACATAAGGATTTTTGAGCTAAAGACACTTGAGAAACAGCAGGTGCGATAAAGACTCTCTGACCTCCGCTTTTTCCTCCTGAAAGCAGGAGATCAAACTCCCAAATGAAAGATGTCCTCCCTATACCAGGAGAAAAAACAACATTCTTATCACTGAGAGAAATATATAAAAATAAACCTTGTTAAACTAACTTGTATCTTTCTAGCCACTTTATCCAATTAACTACCCTATCCAAATCCCTCTGCCATGTCATATTTTCAGAATCTACTACTTTTTGTATAATTCAGTACTGGGAGTAAATACTCAATGAGTATCCCACATTTCAGCATATCTTGTGAGTAGGAGCACTGACTTCTTTTGTTCTAGACTGATTATCTTTCAAAGGATGTTTATTTAGAAAACAACCTTGGAAGACAGAGAAAACGTGTCCCTTCAGAGCAAATGGTAGATTTGTTTACAGTACAGTTTAAGATAATATCTCCCATCCAGGCAAAAGTCAAGAAGAGGGATCCTTAAGCACCAGTTTCCTCTCCTATAACACACTTCATTAGTATGGAAGAATCACCTGGCCCTGTATGCAGTATCCTGTGTGATTTGGGACTTGGGGAACTGGTAAAAATGTTGATGCTCTGTCTACTGCTGTTTTTGTGAGTAATAAAGGATGTTAGTGTTTAACCCAGGAATCTTGTTTTCTGCCAGAGTCCATGAAACTGTTATTACTTTAAAGTTGTAATTTTATTATTTTCTGATTTGTGTTTTGATTAGACATCAGTCATGTGGTATTTTTTGTAATGGTGCCCAAAGCATGATTCCAAAATAATGTCTGTGTTTGCATGATTCTCTTATGAACCATACAGTCAGAGCCCATAAAAATATAAGATATTGAGACTTCATTAAGTTTTCAGAGCAGGTTTCATAACGTTTTTTATACCTACTTGCTGACAAATGTATATGTGTGTGTGTGTGTGTGTGTGTGTGTGTGTGTGTGTGTGTGTGTATATATGAATTTGGTTTCAGGATTACTTTCTTTATAAACTGATAGGGAGATTTTGGGTGGAATTGCTGGTCTATAAATATCTCCAAATATTGGCAGATACCACTGTTCAAAAAATCCCCAAATTGAACTTTCATTGGCTTAGGTACTTTTTAACAATGTAACCAATGGTATAGAATCATCTTGGGAGATAAATGAGATAAGCAATAATACAAAAAAAAAAAAGAAACATTTCGAAAAGGCCTGTAGGATCATATCTATTACATGGTAATAATTAGACAGTAAGAGAAGGGGAGAAGGGCTGAGAATTGACCTCTGAATTTGGCAACGTGGAGGTCATTGTTAATACCAATAAAAACAACCTCTTTGGACTGGGGTGAGGACAAAAAGTATGATTGGAATGGGTTTAAGGGAGTGGGAAGTAGATATCATATGAATAGGTAAATATATCTAATGATCTTACAGAGAGCATAAGAAATGAGGGCAAATTTTTAGGAAAACAAAGCAACAACTCTTTGACATATCTTATGATATCAGTCTGAGTCTTGACAGGAAATAGAAGCCACAGTCCATATGATTTAACTAAAAAGAACACAATAAAGGAACTATTTAGAGGGGTGTGGGTACCGTTAAGGGAAGCTGGGAGAGTAAAAAGCCATTACCATTTTAGGCTTGAAAGGGCACTGGAAGGAAATTATATTAGAGATCCACGAAAGCTGGCACCATGGAAAAGAGACCTCTAGACAGTGTTAAAAAAACACTGTATGGCCAATTTTTTAGCCTAGCATCAGGGGGAGGGGAATGGAATACATAGGTTGACATCTCTCTCCTCCCTTGTTTTGATCTTCGGCCAGTGCTTTGTCTTGGTGGAACTCAACAGGAAGCCACAAGGCAAGGAGGCCCTGGTCATGTTTTCATAAATGTGAGCCTCCCATGGCCAAGCATGACAGAGAAGTGGACAATGGATTTGAGAAGGGAAACAGAAAATACAATACTCTCTATGACCACAAGAAGTTTAAAAAAATAGTCACTAGAAGGCAGGGGACTTAAATATCCCCATAAAAGTACCTTTTAAAAATGTTACCTCTTTCCTATTAACACATCTTACTGGGTGTTCTTTCTGTCTAGTGCAGGGATTGTTAAACTTTTTCTGAAAAGTATCCAATAATACATACTGTAGACTTTGAGACCTAAGTGGCAACATTGAAAATATTATGCTTTATCTATATAATCACTTAAAATATGACCAGTTAAACACATAAAAAGCAGCCATTCAAATCCAATAGGGTGGATTTGACCTGTGGGCCATGGTTTACTACCCTCTGGCTCAGAAAGTCTTCTCCTAAATTTTTGCTAGTTTAAGGTCTGCTTATTTTTTCAATGTCAGGTCCAAATAAAATCTCTTCCATGTGGCCTCTCATATTGGGACTCTGAGGTGAGTGACAGAAAAATCATCTTTTACCCTGTTAAGATAGTAAAATTACTAGTTTAAATTGTAGATTCCAGAGTCCAGGAACTGCAGGAACCCCAGCTGTTCCAGGGACCTCCTGGCTTGCTACTGTGGTATCATCAGAACATATCCTCTTCATCTCTCTCTTATCTTCGTTACTGTCTTCATTTTAGCTTCTCTTTCTATTAGTGAGGGCAAACTTTCCCCACAGATGCTTATCTGTCCCAGTTCATGTAACAACCATAGGGAGGTATTCTGCTTGACCTGTCTTGGTCACCCACACCCATCTTTAGTTGAAAGTGTGTGGGTGGGAGAGGAAGGAAGAGTGGTGGAGGCTAGAGGTTCTATGATTACACAGGCTTGGGAGAGGAGCCACTACTGAGGCGGTTTCCTATTGAGAGGGTGCATTCTGTTGCCAGGAGATGGCAGACAGAAGATGTTGCCTACTTCCGGGAGACAAAAGTCACAATGGTAGTCCAATGTGTGACATGCCACGGGAGAGATTTCTGACACATGGTTTTATCAGCCCCAGTGCCTAACTTCACATTTGGTAGACATTCCTGCGTTTTTGATGAATGAACGACTCAGTTCCCCCAGCTGGTGTGAATTGGCCCAGATTTTTATCAGCTGCTCTCTAGTTGTATTAGAGTGTGTGTGTGTGTTTTTCTTTTTTAATGCACATGTATTATCTTTCCTCTAATCCCAGGAGGCAAAGAGTGCGGAGAGAGGCACATAGGAAGCATCTGTGGAAATCTCAGCCCCAGAATGCTGACTACACCGCTGACAGCGACGATTCTATTCTGATGACCCATGTGGCCCTCTGCTGAGGCCTTCAGGACACGGAGCCCCACTTCAAAGACGCGACCCTCGGTTGGGAGCGAGGCGGGGCCCAGGGGCATAGGGGGGCCCCCGGGCTCAGGCGCGTCACACTGTACAAAGGAGACAGCAGGGAGGCGTCCGCGGGAGCCGATCTCCGCTCGCCAGCCACTTGCAATTGCGGTTTCAGACCTGCAGCTCCCCTCCCCTCGCCTCCCCACCCAGGCCCGCCCGCCCGCCTTTCTGTCTCCTCTCTCCCGCCGTACTGGACGGCCCGAGTCCATTTCCGGGAGCCAAGTATTTAGTACAAACCCGGGCTGGGGGCGTGGGAGCAGGTGGTTGCTGCGGGGCAGCTGGGCCGCCTGTCGGGTGCGTCCGAGCCCCGTCTCTCTCCGCTTTTGTCGCCAGCACCCGCCCGGCCCTCGTCCTCCTCCCCGGCCGCGCGCGCTGCCGGCCGGACTTTGCGCCGCGTCGGGCGCTGCTTGTGCGCGCGGGGCCGCGCTCTGGTCGGCGGCGGCGGGGAAGCGGGTGGTCAGGGGCCGCCAAGACCCCGGCCCGACATGGCTGAAGTCAGCATCGACCAGTCCAAGCTGCCGGGAGTCAAGGAAGGTAGGGGCCGGGGCGTGAAGCGAGCGCGGGGCCCCTCTCCTCCCGCCGCCCGGGTTCCCTGCGGGCAGGGGCGTCGTCCTTTGGGCCCCCGCGGCCCTCGCCTGGCGCCCACCTGGTGCCGGCCTGCCCTGGCCGGGAAGGGAATTGAATTTAGGCTCTGCCGTGGGACCTTGGGCAGATGACTTGGGTTCTAAGCCTCACTATTTTCCTGTGTAAGAAGATGGGGGTGGCGGAGTGGATAGCACCACCCTCATCAAGTGGTTGTGCAAATATTCTCGTGGATAGCCAGGAGCTGGGTCTATCCGACTTTCTTGAGTTCTTTTAAAAATCCAGGCCCAGCCTAGTGGGCTTGAAGGCTAGGACTTGGGAAGGGGTTGACATTCAGTTCTTAGTGGAGCCTTTGTTTTGAAACTTGATCTTTTTCCCTCCTTCTCTTGACTTTTCCTAGCCCAGAGTCTGGCTGACTTTCCCACCTTCCCCAAGGTTTAAAAGTTTAGGCTTGGCACTGCCCACCGTGGCATGGCATATGGGAAGCTGCTATAAGCATTTTCTTGCAAAAAGCACTGAGCGAGGGAAACGGGGGACCTACTGGTGACCTTGATTTTTTAATGGCTCACTATACTGATGTCCAGGAAAATAAAGCTTGATTAGGACTGGTCTGGCCTGGCTACCAGCAAAGTAGCCCTTTGACTTTGCTTGTTTTCATCCCCTGCCCCAACACCTAGCATTTTTTAAAATTGAGATCTTGGGTGCTGGGTCACCTTAACCTTTAGTAGTTTTTGGCTGTTCTTTGGCCCTAGGAAGCATAGAAGTTCCAGAGTGCTATCTGGGTTTGCAAAGGTTGTCTTTGTTGTGGCTGTCATTTATTTCAAGGGAGCATTGTGGCCTGAGGTGTCTTGGGAACTTGGAATTGAAAAGAAGAACCTTTGCTTTCTTGAAACTGTGTGTTTCTTTGCCAACTTGACTTGACTCACCTGGTCTTGTGGGTGCTCAGGTCAGACCCCAAAATCCCAAGAAAGCTTGACTGTTTTGTTTCCCAGAGATCCAAACACGAGGAGACCGAGTGGCTGGTTTTATGTGGAATTTTTAATGGGGCTGGGCCTGGGCCTGTCTTCTTGTTCCTGAAGGATATTAGAGCTTAGGCCTGAAATCTTAAAAGTAGTATTTTTCAACCTTTAGTTCCCAGGCTGGCTTTGGTGAAGATTATGGCATTCACATGTAAATGTAGTTTTCACTCCATTGACAAGCCTGAGTGATTGGGAAAGGCAAATCTACACTTTGAAAGTCTTTGAGATTTTCTGTTTGTCTTTAGCCTTTTGGGTCTGAGTTGTGTGTGTGTATGTGTCCTATGTCATTGCTGTAAGGAAAATGAGCCTTGTTTATTATGCAGTGCTTTCTTGAGGAAGGCGGATGATGAGTAGAATGACAATTGGAGTTCCAACACAACCTTAACATGTGAAGTATTATATAGTGCCACACACTACATATCAGTGACTTGGAAGGAACTTGAAACTCACTTTATAAGTATGCATTTATATTACTCTTAGGCCTTCTGGTTTCTAACCAAGACATGGGTTATTTATTCTACTATATTCATTCTCAAGGGGTTCAACAAACACTTCCATGTAAAATTGCAAGGTTTTTCTATTGCTAAACCCTGGAATTTAACACATGTGAATTGACTTTCAAGACACATAATATGGTGTTTGTCAACCCAGTTTGCGTAACATGGTAAAGTGGTTAGAAAATTTAGTGTGGCTTTTTATTAAGCTAAAATTAAATATTGGTTGATTTTGAAGGTGGTCAGAAATTGTTGAGAAGATCATTGTCTTTGTAAGCATCTGACTTTTCTGGTTCAAAGATCATCAAAGGAAATTATGTATTATATACTAGCAATGTCCTAATGGTGATTTAGTTTTTGATCTGGGAAGTATTCAAGTCTAATAAAATGTATCTTTCTCTAATATAACTCTTAATTATGGCCCAGTTACTCCCTAACAATATCTTTGAACCCTAATTAAAGAGAATAAAGCTTGTGCTTTATGATTGGGTAAAACATACACAAACATTGAGACAGTTCTTAATATTGAAACTCCAACTTAGTTTGAGAAGGTAATTTGCTGGCACAGATTTTTAAACCCCATTTTTAAAAACCTATCTCCTCTACTTTTCTTTTTCCAATCTAAACCTTTAGTAGGTTTATGTACAATTACAATTTGGGGTCATGGGGTTGCTTACAATAGAGATTGAGAATAATAATGCAGTTGAGTGTCTGCCCTTTTCCCACTGCATTAATTCTTTAGGAGGGGAAGGGGAGCCCTGTGACCTTTGTTGTGAACATCTCAACAGAGGTCATGGGTAGCAACTGACATCGGGGGAAGGGAATATTTGAAAATTTTCTTTTCTAGGTTAAAGTCCAGAGCTTGTTTACTTGGTTTTAAGGCAAAGATATTCATCATTTGGACAGAACTTAAAAAAAAAAAAAATAGGGCAATGTTTTTATCTTGGGCAGTCTCTTAAAATAGGAGACAAAGGGACATAGTTGAGTTCATATGTAAGTGAAAAGAATTAAGTCTAACTAAATGTCAGCACACATCATTATTCCTGTTTTAAAAGCATTTTGGAACGTCTGCATACTTTCTATTGTAGAAATACTGTTGCCAGTGTTTAGGAATAATGCTTTATTTCTTCTGAAATATCTGAGGTTCTATACCACAAGATTTGAAACCCAGCTATTTTTTTTTTTATCAGTAGATATATAACTCAAATGTATCATGCAATGTGTGAATGTTAGACAAATGTATAGTCAGTTTCCAACACTACTATGAAAGTTTCTTAGTTTAGATCAGAGCTGGGAACATATTTTTCTAAAAATGAGCACTTTTCATCAGTTAACAAACTTAGATTTGTGGTCAATTTTAACTTCCTTGCTGAATTGTTTTTCTGAAACAACAGTCTAGAAAATCCACTTTTCCTTTTTGCTCTTTCCACTTCTGTTCCCATATTACCACTTAATTTGAATTGTTTACTTGTTGTAATCTTGTCTTTCCCCCATCTTTTGATTTAAGAGCGTTTGCATGTTCATCAAAGCCATTTCTGGATCCTGTTAAACTATTAACTCCTTTGCTTTTTTTCCTAGTTTTAGCCATGTAGCACTTATAATTCTAACTCTCCCATCCTCTCCCAGTGCCAGTGTTCATTTTTCTTTCCTTACAGCAGTAGAAATTTTATTATATACTAGAGGCCAGGTGCACAAAATTCGTGCACAGGGGTGTGTGTGTGTGTCCCTCAGCACAGCCTGCACCCTCTCCAATCTGGGACCCCTCAAGGGATGTCCGACTGCCCGTTTAGGATCCGGCCTAAATGGGCAGTCGGACATCCTTCTCACAATCCAGGACTGCTGGCTCCCAACTGCTCACCTGCCTGCCTTCCTGATTGCCCCTAACCACTTCTGCCTGCCAGCCTGATCACCCCCTAACCACTCCCCTGCCAGCCTGATTGATGCCTAACTGCTCCCCTGCCAGCCTGTTTGCCCCTAACTGCCCTCCCCTGCAGGCCTGGTCACCCCTAACTGCCCTCCCATGCATCCCTTGCAGGCTTGATCACCCCCAACTGCCCTTTCTTGCAGGCCTGGCCCCTCCCAACTGCTCTCCCCTGCAGGCCTGATCCCTCCCAACTGCCCTCCCTCGCTGGCCATCTTGTGGTGTCCATCTTATGTCCACATGGGGGCAGCCATCTTGTGTGTTGGAGTGATGGTCAATTTGCATATTACTCTTTTATTAGATAGGATAGAGGCCTGGTGCACGGGTGGGGGTCAGCTGGTTTGCCCTGAAGGGTGTCCCAGATCAGGGTGGGGGTTCCCTTGGGGCATGGGGCGGCCTGGGCCAGGGGCCTGTGGTGGTTTGCAGGCCGGCCATGCCCCCTGGCGATCCAAGCAGAGGCCCTGGTATCTGGGATTTATTTATCTTCTATAATGGAAACTTTGTAGCCTTGAGCAGAGCCAAGCCTCCTGCTTGCTCCTTGGCCACAGCCATTTTTGTTGGGATTTATTTATCTTCTATAATTGAAACTTTGTAGCCTTGAGTGAAGGCCTGGGCTGGCAGGGTGTGCGGAAAGCTTGGCTTCCTCCATTGCTGGGGAAACCCAAGCCTCCTGCTTTCTCCGTGGCCACAGCCATCATGGTTGGGTTAATTTGCATACTTGCTCCTGATTGGCTGGTGGGCATGGCTTGTGGGTGTAGCGGATGTATGGTCAATTTGCATATTACTCTTTTATTAAATAGGATTTAGTACTCTACTGTTCTTCAGATGGAAGATTTCACTATCTCCTAAGTTAACTGTGTATATGTACATAATCACATAGAATCTGAAATCCATGCACCTAGCAGTAACTTATTTCTTGAAGTAAAAGTAGCCAGCTATTCTGAGAGCAAATTATTTTTTCTTTAGTGAAAGATAAAGGTTAATATTTTTTCAGAAATACATCTATGAAGCACTGATTCATTTTAGGTCCAGGACACCCCAGTTGCATAATGGGGCAAATTGAATTAACGGCATAAATCTAGAACTTTAAGGGGAAAGTTACAAAATCATATCTGTTGCAATAAGTTAACTAAGTAGTCCCAGAGGATCTAAAGCTTATCACATGCACACTAGGCATCGAATGTGATGGTAGTCTGTGAGATGTTCATTATCTGGCTCCAGGGCAAACCCCCTTTCTCTTTTTTTCAGAATTCTACAGCAGATTTTATTCCCTTCCTTCCCCATTTGATTTTTAGAGAGGGTGACAGGCAGGGAGGGAGGGAGGGAGTGAAGAAGAGAGGGCAAGAAACATCTATGTGAGAGAGACACATCAGTTGGTTGCCCCTTGCAGGTGCCTGCCTACTTGGTGCTGGGAGGGAACCTGAAACTCAGGTATGGGCCCTTGACTTGGAATCGAACCCAGGACTCTTCATTGCTCAGGCCGACGCCAGGGCTGGTTGTTGTTTTCTTAATAAGAACATGGCTGGATCTCCTTGAGTTGGAAGTTTGTGTCTTAGCTTTTTATTACCATCTGGCTCTAGGTATCTTTTTAGCTAGCAAATATTCATCAAATATTTGAATCTATCAGTGAATGAATACTTTAATAAATGCTCTCTGTTAGTCCAGGAATTTTATCTTTGCCAAAATTATTTCATATTCCTACTCAGAGTATAAGCTCTTGAAGGGCAGAGATAATGCCTTTTAATCATGGTTATTGCATATCACATTTATTAAAACTTTTAATTTTTTAATAATGTTTATTTTCTCATAGGTAGATATTATAAATAGAATTCATCCAACATAGATAGGTATAACAGAAAGTAAAAAAAAAAAAAAAAATCAATTCCATGCTCTTCCTTCTGGCCTTAGAAGTAATCTTTATTAAGGACAAAATTTTAGTAAAAACATTTTTAAAATGCTATTTGTGGTTTTGATTTTTTTTGAGTTTTAGGTTTACTTTATTTCCTTAAGGGTAAAGCAACATTACACAATTTGGCAACTAGAAAGAATCTTAGATATATATTTAAAAAAAAACAGTTTATGTGTCGTATGCCGTCTATTGAGAGAGGGTACTTTCACAGTAAAAAAAATGCCCCGTGGTGCATGGACATGATCTTCACTGTGGCGGAGAGGCAGTATATAGAGTTCAAGGAGATATAAAGAACCCAGTAAATGAGACAGTGGATCCAAAATGCCTCTCACATAAGGGGGAAAAATTGTTCAGCTTATTGCTATATGTAGGTATGCATTACTTTATTATATGAATTAGTGATTTAAAAAAATTTTTTTATCCTCACTCGAGGATATTTTTCCATTGGTTTTTAGAAAGAGTGGAAGAGAGAGGGAAAGACAGAGAGAAATATCTGATGTGAGAGAAACACATCGATTGGTTGCCTCCTGGATGAGCCCTGACCATGGCTGAGGCCGGGGAGAAGCCTGCAACTGAGGTACATGCCCTTGACCGGAATTGAACCCAGGGCCCTTTGTTCTGCAGGCTCTATCCACTGAGCTAAAGCGGCTAGGGCTGAATCGGTGATTTTTAAAAAAATGGATATAGCTGTTATTTGCAAAATAAAAATTCTTTAAGCATTTCTGAAATCTTTAAACATTTTGTTTTTGTGTATGTGTGTATGTGTGTGTATATATATATATATATATACACATATATATACATACATATATATACATATATATACATACATATATATATTTCAGAGAGGAAGGGAGAGGGAGAGAGAGATAGGAACATCAGTGATGAGAGAGAATCATTGATTGGCTGCCTCCTGCATGCCCTACAATGGGATCGAGCCTGCAACCTGGGCATGTGCCCTGACTGGGAATCGAACTGTGCCCTCCTGGTTCATAGGTCCACATTCAACCACTGGGCAACACTGGCCAGGCTGTTTATTCATTTAACTAACAGGTATTTAAAGGATATTTTCTCAGTTGTGGGAAACTAAAGTTAATTGATATTTTTAGAAAGGATCTCAGAGTAGAAAGCATTAAAATCCACTGATCTAGGCCAACCTCCTTATTTTCCAGATGAAAATCTGAGGCCAGGTTGGAGAAGTGAGTTGTACCAAACCACAAAGGCTAATGAGCTAGGAATTGGGACATTGGGGCCTAGACTTTGAAAAGTTTAAAAGTGAATATTCACAACAACAGTTCATTCTTCCCACCTCTTTTCCACCTTCGCTATCCTTTCTCACTTTCACCCTCCTTTCTCACCTTCTCCCTGTCTCTCCCTATCCACCTGCTTCTTCTCTTTCTTTTAAATTATTCTGTAGGTACAGATGAACCATTCCAGACGTGTTTCTTATGTTTAAAACAGCAGAATGAAAATAATGAATTTCTGAAGTTATTTTAGGGATAATGTTTGGAATGAAAGTTAATGAGTTAAGATAGGTTTTATATTTTTTAATTAGAAACATTGTTTCTGTTTTATTTTGATTTAGCAAATGAATTACTGGGGAGGGGAAGCGACTACAGGGGTTTACACTCCAGCCTCAGTGGTTTTTTTCTACAAAATGCATTTCTCTGGCACACTCAGCTTGAAGGGACTAGTGTTTAAGGGTTATGACACTTTAAGATGAAATATATTAGGGGAGTCAAGTCAAAGAGTCATAGGCTGTGGTTTTTCCTCAGTTCTTACCTCAATAAAATCATAGGAGTTTTTATTGAGATAAATGAATTTTGCCTCAGTAACAGAAAGCAGTGTGATACTCTATTGTTCATGAAGAAAACAGAGATATCACAAAACTTAAGTAAATTCTGCCTGACTTTCTATTTCTCTAAGTACAGGAGTTTATTTTAAAATGAACTACCCTGCCCTACACACAAACCTTATAACACACATATTTGCAATTGTTTTTGACCATTAGGATGAAGTGGAAGTGATGCAGCATGACTTCCGAGGCTCAGCCACCAGGAGCCTGTGGTTTCAGCCTGGGTCTCCAGAACACTTGTTCTTGGCTCGTGCCCGTGTGGAATCCAGCTGCCAATGAAAGGGCTTTGGGATTAATGTTTTTAACTGATAACCCATTTAGAGATGCCCTGTGCTTCAAACTGTAAAATTAGGATATCCTAGATCTTGGGTAAGACCTGTAAAGGATAATTGGTTTTTATATTCAGAAGGACCTGGGGGATTGTTTAGACCATTTATTCCCAGATGTTTGAATTTAGAAGCCATTATAAAGAGGTTTCTTGATATTACTTTTAAAAGGACATGACAAACACACACACACACACACACACACACGCACACATGCACACACGCACATGAACACGAACTATTATTGCCTTAATTTTATTTAAAAAACACATTAAAATTTGCAATAACATGGATGGACCTTGAGGGCATTATGATAAGTGAACTAAGGCAGAGAAAGACAAAGTATGATCTTTATTATACTTTGAATCTAATATATACACACATACATATATACATATATGCATAACCATATTCATTGATACAGAGAACAGATTGGTTGTTGCCAGAGATGTGAAAAATGGGTGAACTGTTTGTTTTTTAGTTTAAATAAATTGGAAAAATCCACAAACTTAAGTTTTAAAGAGTTTATATCTGTTATTACAAAATAATACATATATTATAGAAAATTTAGAGTAGTACAAGGAAGAACTTTAAAATAATGCGTAATGCACTGTGGGGTGGAGCTGGTGGTCAGAGGTGACGTCTGAATGAGCCATGCGTCCCAGTGTGCACTCCTTTGTGTAGCCCCTCTCCTTGAACTTGGGCTGGCTCTGAAACTTGTTTTTGACCATTAGGACGAAGTGGAAGTGATGCAGCATGACTTGCGAGGCTCAGCCACCAGGAGCCTGTGGTTTCAGCCTGGGTCTCCAGAACACTTGTTCTTGGCTCGTGCCCCTGTGGAATCCAGCTGCCATGCGAGGGGAAGCCAGAATCCCGGGGAGAACCCACATGAACGTGCTATGGGTGACAGCCCCACTGAGCTCTTTGCCGACAGCTAGTGCCACCTGCTAGCAATATATGTAATGGGAGCCTCTAGGTGACTGTGGCCTCAGCTGCCATGTTCCAGTGTCCACATGTGAGACCCCATGTGAGGACTGCCCAGCTAAGCCTAGCTGACCCACAGAACCATGAGGATTCATCATAAACTATTTTAAACTACTAAGTTTTTTTTTTTTTTTTTGGAGGCGGGTGAGTGTTGTTATGCAGCAACAGATAACTGGCAAGGATTTGGGCTAATTTCAAAGTAAACTCATTTTAAGGGAGCATTTTGAGGCAAGAGAACTTGATGGACATTACTGCTCAGTCACACACTTACTAGCTGTGTTACTCTAGGCAAGTTATTAACTACTGTGAACCTTAATTTTCTATATTTGTTAAATGGAAATTGGGAGATTTATAAGTATTCCAGTGTCTGGCACGTTGTAGGTACTAAGTAAATGTTAGTTTCCATTAAAAAACTCACATATACATACATTATGGTATGTAGGTATGCATATTACAGTTAGTTGGTAACTGTATACTCATAAAAACAGTGAAAACTTTCTTATAAACTAGAACCACTGTATAACCAGTATTATTTATAAATCAATGCTTTTTTTTAGTCAAATTTATTGAGGTATAATTTGCATACAATAAAAATTCATCCTTCTTAGTATATAGTTTTGGGGGTTGACAAATGAATAGTCTTGTAACCACCACAACAATCAATATATAGAACAGTTACATAACCCCCAAACTTCCCCCCCCCCCCCCATCTCCGCCAGCCACTAATTCGTTTTCTGCTCTATAGTTTTGCCTGTGCAAAAATATCATATAAATGGGATCATACAAAAGTAGCTTTTTGAGTTTGGCTCCTTTCACTTAGTGTGATATATCTGATACTATGTTGTATTAGAAATTTTGTTCCTTTTTATTGCTGAATGTATGACTGCAACACAGTTTGCCAATTTGCTTATCTATTCAGTGGTTGTTTGCACATTTCGGTGGTTATTTAGTTGATGTAAACATTTGCACACAGTTTTGTGTTTGTTTTGTGAACATAATTTTCATTTCTCCTGGGTAAGCACCCTAGGGTGGGATTCATGGATATAGGGGTGAGTGTATATTTAGCTACAATTTCAGAGGGAAGGCTGGGATGGGATGTGGGGGAGTGGAAGGTAGCGGGTAGGGAGGGAGATTAACCAGGTAATTTATGAACATAGACAATAGTGTGGTGAAGGCCTGGGGGGGAGGGAGCAGGGGAAAGGGGGCCAATGAGGGGGGACAACAAAGGCGACATCTGTAATACTTTCAACAATAAAGATAAATTAAAAAGAATCTGCCAGACTCTGTAATGTTTTGCATTGTCACCAGCAATATATGTGAGCTCCAGGTGCTCTGCATCCTTGTCCACACTTTGTATTGTTGGGGTCTTTTTCTTTAAATTAACATTTTACAGTGGCAATGTTTAAAAAAAGGGGGTGGCATTTCCTCCTCTAGTAACTGAAAACTGTTCCTCTAAAATAGGGATCTGTAAATTATGGCCTTGTTCCAATTCAGCTCACCCACTGCTTGTTTTTGTAAAGTAGGCAGGTGAGCTGAGAATAGTTTTTACTTTTTTTAATGGTTGAAAAGAGGAAGAATAATGTCTTGTGACATGTGAAAATGATATGAAATTTCAGTGCCTATAAGTATAGTTTTATTGGAATATGTCCTTGGTCATTTGTTTATATACTGTTTATGGCTGCTTTCATACTACAAAGACTAGATGAGTAATTGTGGCAGAGAACCTGTGACTAGCAAAGATTAAATTTTTACTCTATGGTGCTTTATAGAAAAATATGGTTTCTTTCTTTTTAAAATATGTTTTTATTGATTTCAAAGGGAGGAAGGGAGAGGGAGAAAGATAGAAACATCAATTGGCTGCCTCCGGCATGCCCCCCACTAGGGATGGAGCCCACAAGGAATTGAACCTTGTCCTCCTGGTTCATAGGTTGACATTTAACAATTGAGCCACACTGTCTGGGCAAAATATATTTTCTTTTAAACCATTTTCAATGAAATTAAAATAAAACTTCCTTATTTAATCTTTTTTATATTTCAGTTATCACTGTGAGCATCAGTTATATGTTTTATTTAACATAGTGGTGCTGGTGGGGACTACTGTTGATAGAACTTTTATGATAGTATATTTTATTTTTGTAGTGACTTATAAGTATAGACATATTTATTTAAGAAGAAAAATTTATATTCTATATAAACTTCCAGAGCCTTCAAAATTGATTAACTGAGTAGAAATCTTAGTAAAGTAAAAATGTGCCACACTGGAGTTTCATGAGTGATGTGCATGAGTAAACAGATTGTTTTGTAAAAAAGTTTGCTTATGATTATTAGTTGTTATTATTAGATCTAGTTATTACCAGATCTCTCAGAACGTGTATTTGACATTTGCATGAATGAGGTGTCACTTCATCTTCTTGGACACTTGTATCAGAAGGAACTAGGCGTATTTACCACAAAACTTTGGAGGCTTGTGTATAATGCTCATCAGTTCAGTCCTGATACACTTCCTCAGTGACCAAATACCAGGGGAGTCTCCACTGGACATTTTTGGCTTTTATTTTTCTAATGAGTCATAAAGGCTGAGTCACTTTCCATTAACTTGACTCTAGGACTTTTAACTGCATGTGGAAAAACCGTGAATGACTTGTAAGGAGATCTTTTCCTCTTCACTCCCTCATCATCAACAAAATTTGTTTTCTTTATTGACTCTATAGAGGAGTCCATGATTTTTAAGTATTATATTCATTAACGTTTGAGTAGCACCTTCTCACCAAATATTTTCAAATACTAGCTTTCTTTTTGATATTTTGAGGTTCTGTAAAATACTGTTAGGGTTGGCAAATACTGTCAGAAAATCATTGTCTAGATGGGAAGCCTGCAGTAGAGAAAGAGAAAGAAGGAACTTGATTAATATCCCCATCTTCCCATCTGTGCATCTTGAATTTGGCCTAACATGTGGGCCAACTGCTATTTTGGAAAGGACTGTTCACGCTCAATGTCTGCAATTACAAATCACTTTCTGGCTTTGTCTACAAACCTTTTCTTATCCTGTCAGTGATTGCTGGAGTCTAACTTGACATGTCTGCTTCTATTGTTTCCCCAGGTTTCCATGGTCAGACCTCATTATTTCAAATTAGGCTTCAGTGTACCCACAAAGCATTTCTTGTCTTTTCTTTGTATGGTTACCCCATTTAAGCTCCACAAAGTTATCTTTAAGAGATAATTTTGGCCCTGTGTATGTTGGAGCATACAGACTACGGGTTTAGGGAGCTAAGAGGGTTAGGGAGCTATTGATAGAACCCATTTATCATGCTTTTAACATCTCTGAATTCCAGGAATTTAGTTTCAAAGGCTCTCAGGCTCCCAAAGCAGGCTACTGAGGCTTAGTGGCAGATTTATTAAATAATTTGTAGGTCAAACTCAAACATTGTGTGAGTGAAAAGGGTGTGATTCTTATAATTTCACCAGAATAGGTGATGACTATACACCTAGGAGACATTGCTGAAATACTATGGGCAGTTGGATATGATGACTGAGTAGGGTCCTTCTTATAAAACCTTTCTGGATATGTAATATAAAATTTTCATTGGCACTTAGAACCTAAAGGACACCTGCCTCCCATAGACTGTCTTGAGGTTCTTAATTTATTTTCTATTTAATAATTGATAACTAAATGAAACATGATATTTGTCCTGCAGAATGTGTAACAGACACTAGGGTTTTATTTAGCTATTTATGTCTGGGAATCAGAATTCTATTTTTATTTTGTTTTCTTTTTGATTCCTATTTATGGTTTCTCCTCATATATTCTCCCAAATGTGGGGAGCAGATGTTGAAAGGATTTGTGCATTTGAAAGGAGGTAAGAAATTCTTGTACTTCTGTTTCCTCCTTACTTGGCAGTGTGGAATATAACTGTCATTTTCTTTGTTATTTTAAATAGAGACAGAAGCTACCTTTTTCCCTGTATATTCTGCTGTGCATCTCTTTTTTGGTCTGCTATGCTATCATTTCAGTAATTGAGTTCCTTCTAGAATTTTATAATATTTGCTCTAGTTTACTGATACATTAAAGAGTATATTTAAGTTGAAACCAAGCTTGGAGTATAAAATTGAACTTTAGCAGGGGAAAAACTTGAACCTAGACTTGTGAAACCTGGTTTTACACATCTCCTTTTTACCACTTACTAGGTTTAAGGACTTAGAGAAAACTAAATATTTCTGAGCTCCAGTTTCTTTATCTGTTTAGTGGAGATAATATTTACTATGCCTAGTACAAAAGCTTCTGATGAGAGTTAACTCAAGAAATGGTATGAAAACATTTTGTAAAACACTGTGCTATACATTCAGTCTCTTTTGTTATCACTGTTCAAGTTGCCCTGTAATATTCCTACTTTTCCTTCTTTCAGACCATTGTTCCTGTGACCCCTCATCCTTTGCCTGGAATGTCTGTCTACTCTAGCCAAATATAGGCTATCTGTGCCCATGCCACCCTTCCCTGATCTAGTTCAAATGCTGATTCTCTGTTAAGTCTACCCTGCTTCTTTCCTATGTGTGTCTTCAATCCACTTTGAACTACTTCATTAAGTAACATGTTAGTCTCTGTATCGGTCTACTATCTCTCTCAAGAGACTGTTAGCAGACTGATCACAGTATTTCTTGGGGATCCTTACACATAACACAGAAAATTTGTCAGACTATTTGACAGCTTGTGCTCAGTAGGCCGACTGACCTGAGCTAACTGAACATGGGATACCAGAATAAGAGCTATGTTCATATGCATACATTCACTAGAGTAGGAACAGAGGACTAGCAAGTCACTTACTTTTTCTCTTATGAGTTTTTCCTATTTCTTCAATTCCTGTAAGAGGTTTATTGGTATACTTGACTCAGGACTTAAATGCATAGTAGTCTCCTTGGGAGACAATGATCTTACCTGTTTATGGATCTACTTTAATTATGTAAAACCCTATTAACATGTGCACATTTCTAAAGAAAGTGATATGGTGTCATTTTGTCACTGTTCCTGGAGGATGTGGTTGTTTTCTCTGATGGTGTTGGGATCCATTCAGAATTTTTATGTTTGCTATTTTTCTTCTTTAGGTTTGTTTTTGTATTTTGGATTAAGGGGCAACGTTTTTACAAAGTTTTAACTAAACAGGTCAAATATAACATGTATTTTTTAAGTTCTTGATTATGAGGAGTGCTAATTGTGAAGAATCAGGTTTTGGGTTGGAAACTAAAATGATGAATATACAGATTCCAAACTTGGAATGGTTTATGCTCAGAAGAGGATCGGAAAGCATGAGCTCAAAGGTTTTTGCTTTGCAGATGGATATATTTAATTTGTACTTATTTTAGAATAGCTTCCTAAATTAGGGAAGCTCAAACTAGCCTCTTTTTCTGGTAGCTTCACATAGTGCATTAGAAATTAACACTGCTTTAAAAACATACAGCACTACGAAAAATATATACTTCCTGGTAGATATTATAGCAGCTTTTAAAAATTATCAAAATAATCTTGTCTCTTTTTAAAAAAGTGAGGCAAGTGAATCCTCAAAAAAACAAAATGTATTTGCTCAGCTTGTCTTCCTGTTTAGATGCAGGCTGCTCCTGATTTTCTTTCACTTCCTCTGCAGGGGACTCACGTGAAAACCAAGTATAATGTAGTACTGAAGCCAGTTTCAGTAGCAGTACATACATCCAAGGCATTTAGAACACATTCCAGTTAAACATAAATAATTTTGCAATCTTCAGGAAACTTTCTAATATAGTTGTTTACCTTCCCTGTTTGTACCCTCATCATCTGACCCTAGGTAAACCTTTTAGTAAATGGCACAGGCTACATTTGTATTCATTAGACAGTAAGTGACTGATAACATGGTCTCCTTTTACTCTGACACAGAAGGCTCTGTGAGAACTGCTAATTGAAAACAGGAAAAGTCTACCTTTTTATAAAACATCAGATTAAATGAAAAGTTATTTTAAGATTTATGATGGTTAAAGCTACTGACAGATGGATAAAAGCAGATGTTAACCATTTTTTTGTGTTAGAAATAGTAAAATCAACAGCAACAATGAAGAAAGCAATATTTCGTGCTGGAGAAAGTTAACACAACAGTCATCCTATATGAATAGTTTTTCATATAGTTTGTGACTCATTTTAGATGACATGCTTCTATCAAAGAGAGGAATATATGTCACTTACACTCAGCTATATTTCATACAACTTTATATTTGAGTTGGATGTGTTCTTAAAGAAAACTTGGAATATTTCTTTACAGGTCAAGGCATTGAGTTTCTGATTTGGAAAGTGACTTATTAAAGGTCATTTGGTAAGCTGCTGATGACAGCCAGAACTAAAATTCTGACAGGTATCTAGGATTAAAATAGGGTTCTTTGTAGTTCAACTTGTTTGTTCCTTACATGCAATGTTAAAGCTATAACATTTCTATAATTTAGATAAGAAATAGTCACCTTTCCTACAGGTGGATTTGATAGAAAGCTTTTACTAGAGTGACTCAAATGATAGGAAAATTGTTTCATTTTAGGCTTGTAATATTTTAAATCTTCGTATTACTATGTTGTTTAGATTTTGATTGTCTATACTTTGACTCAATATCCTACCCTCCTGTCTTTCTTGATGGTGATACTTCAATGTTTCTTCTATCTTCATAAACTATAATTACATGACTTTCACATAAAATTGTACTTTGCTTTCTAATCCTGGACATTCAACTGAAAGAAGTTTGGAGTGGTAGAGTTTATTGAACAATTTAGACAAACTGATCTCCCTTTCACTCAGGCCCATGTCTATAGGAAGCTTGTTCACCCTCAGTTGGACAGAAGAGGTTAGAAGAGTTACAGAAACGTAGTGGCCTGTTGATTATGTTGCAATTCCTTTCCAGGAAACATTTCCAGACATTCATAAAAGGAAGTAGTGATTGCATATTCCAGTATAGATTTTATGCTACAAAAGTGACTGGAACTGTGATAATCAGTGACTTAGTGGGACCTGACTAGTAGAAACACTAAATATAAAATAACTAATTGTAAGAATTCATTATCTCTGATGATGCCAATATAATAGGCTCCATTTATTGAACTTCCTCTTAATGAATGACAGATGTTTTCTTTGGCCCTTCATTTACCTAATTGAATCCTCACAATATTTATCTCATTTTATAGATGAGGAACTGGAAGCTCAAAGACATTACATAACTAGCCCAAGGTTTTTAGCCTATAAGTAAGCAATGTTTGAATCTTGATCTGTAAAGTTGTTTTTCTTCTCCGAAATACTCTTTAAAACACCAGGCAAAATACAAAACAATCAAGTTGCTACTTTATACATTCTGTTAAATTTTGTAGTATTGAAGACATCTCAGTTTTCTCCTTATGGAGTTTACCACTAAGCTTTAGTTTTTGCTTTTCTCTTCTCATAGCACCAGCTGAGTTTCCAGCTTTTTGGGGAATAGAGAACCATCCAAAGCTCATATTTAATTTTAATACCACTAAAGTGAATACAGATTTCTTTCTCAAAAAAAAAAAAATCCTCATTTGATGAACTACATAGAGAGCCACAATGGTTATTGACAGAATCGGTTCTTAAGGTCAATGCCCAACTCTCTGTTGTTTGCATAAGAGTTTTCTGGGTGTACTTTGAGACATCTTCCAATTTATTGTTGGGTTGTTTCCTTCTGCATAGACTCTATTTATAGGAGAGGGAGTCTGATTTTAATGTAAGCCTACTTGCATTATAATCTTATATAATAAAAGCCTAATATGCAAATCGACTGAACGGCAGAATGATTGGTGGAATGACTGGTTGCTATGATGCACACTGATTACCAGGGGGCAGACGCTCAATGTAGGAGCTGCCCCTAGCCTGCAGGCCCCAGGCCAGCCAGGGTGGGTGTCAGCAGGCCCACCCCTCTGCAAACGCCCCACTGGTCATCCTGCTGATCGGCCCTCTTCACCTGCCAGGCCTAGGGACCCCACCCATGCACGAATTTCATGCATCGGGCCTCTAGTTAGGAAGATAAGTCTCCTGATCTTCTGGGAGGCATTCCTTTAGATTAGTGTAAACTGAATAGTTCTAGGAGTGTGCCCATGGATCTCAAGATACCTTTTAGAAAAAAATATATTTCTAATCACTAAACATCACTATTTATTGAGCATATTGAAGTAGAATTCCAGAAATCTCAAGATTTACCCATTTGTTTTCTGTTCATACTTTAGATTTACATAATCCAAGATTACTGGAAATGTGTGTAGAGGTCTGACAAATGGTTACCAAAGTGGGGATGTGAGTGTTGCAATATGCTTGATGGGAGTAAGATCCTGAGAGAATATTTTACCACACTTACTTATCCCATGACCACTTTTTATAATAAAGTTTTTTTGGGGGAGGGATTTTGAGTATTATCTCATTTTTTTTGAAATTGTAATTAATTTACTAATCCTAATAGGAAAGGAAGTGCTAGCTAAAGTATCTCCTTATGGAAGATGAGTTGAAAGTGGAAATATCTGACTCAAGGATAAATAGAATTTGCAGTAGCTAGTCCTTAAGGAAACTCTGGTAATATGAAGTCAATAAACCAAAATGGTTTTTCTTCCCTTGGTGTAAACTTGCACTTAAGTAGGGTTGGATGTGATCTTTTGGGTTTTAATGGGCATGACTGGGTTTATCCTGCAGAGATTTAAGGAGATGGGTGGCTTTTCTTTCTAGGTTAAGGCAAACAGAGAAACCAAACCATTTAGGACTGCCAAACCTTTGAGGGCTTGTTTAAATGCCAGGAAAAGTGCCATTCAAATAATGGAACAACAGAAGGTTGGAGTTTCTTTAGGGTTACATGGAATCAAAATAAAAGACATAAATTCTTACTATCTGGATTTTCTTAGCGGAAAATTGTTTTGAAAAAAAAATTCTGTCTGCTATTGCTTATTTAATGGTATTTACCCTTTTGAGGACCACATGTGGTTATCAGTGGTCTATTGTTTTCTATATAGAATGTCTGCCTCTATCAGAATAATTAGTACTTTCATTTAAAAATATATATTTTATTTCAGAGAGTAAGGGAGAGGGAGAGAGAGATAGAAACATAAATAATGAGAGAGAATCATTGATTGGCTGCCTTGTGCATATGCCCTGACTGGGAATTGAATCATGACCTCCTGGCTCATAGGTTGATGCTCAACCACTGGGCCACACTGGCCAGGCTAATTTGTGAGTACTTTTAAAAATTATGTACAATTTTTCTTCAGTGCACAAGTACTTACAATGGCTATTATAGGTAAGCAAAAATAAGTGATAGTAATTTGTTGAAGATAATTCATCCTAGTGAGTGTTAGTGCCAGGATTAAACTCAAAGTAAGAGTACTCTTGGTTACACCATATTGCATCCTTGTGCAGTAAGTAGTAACTGAATATCTTATATTACCAATGCTCTGTGCAATGTGCTACAGAAAAAAACTGTATGAGTTTCATCTTTTTCTAAGTATAATTCTGGTAACCATTTTTTATGTTTAATTATGAAAATTTATAAATCCATTAAAATAAGCTGAATTATTCTAAAGCACCCTTGCTTCCTTTAATCATTTTTGTGGCATTAAGAGTAATTACTTATTTAGCTTCTGTGTAAATTTATATATCCCTAAATTGTTCTAAAAGTGGAGCATCCATGTAAAATGTAGTTGTTCTTTAAAGAGGGCACCAGAGGCAGCAAATTTCAGAGAATGCTTCTCTATCTGTGATCAGTTTAATTTTCAAGGCCAGTTGAAATTCACAAATGCACACATTTGCTAATCAGAGTCCAGTTCTTTAAGGCTTGATTTAAATTATTATATATCTGTTGGGTTTATTCAGTAGCAGTTTATATTTCCCAGAATTGAATTTCTTTAGCTGCATTGAATACCAGTTCACTTTCCTTTCCAAGTGCAGGTTTAATCGCTGGGTTTCTGTGACTGTGTATTCACAGTGCGTGCTTGGTAAATGTAGAATAACTTGATCTTTCCACTCTGTTGAGATGAGCTGAACTACCATCCCTTTAGGGCTGAGGAAGGAGAAGAGCATAGGAAAATAATATATAAGCACACATGGAAGATAAATCAGTGGCTAACACAAGACCAATAATACAGGGTGTCCCAAAAACATATGCACACTTTAACAGCTGATAGCTCAATTGTTTCTTTCTTTTCAGCAAGACTAAGCTTTGAACAAAGGAAATTCATCCAAAAATGCCATGGAAGTTTGAAAATGCAGTTGAAGTACAAACACTGCCTTTATAATTACTCAATGTGTGTACATATTTTTTAGGGACACAGTGTGCCCTCCTCCTAAAATGTATACACACTTTAACAGGTGATAACTCACTTAATTTTCAGTCTTTTTTCGGTTTAATTGATTTGAAATAATGGGTGAAGCCAGACTAAGCTTTGAACAACAACAAAAATTATGAACTAAACTTTTTTATGGAGATACGTAAAAAATAAAGCTTAAGGTACAAAACTGGCAACAGTTGACAAACTGAGGGCTCACAAATACTGAACTAAATGATTCTAGATATTTGTGATTCCATTGCTTTGCATTAACAGCAGTTCCTGGATCAGAAGGGTCATCAGTTTGAAAACAGGCATTGACTAAAAAAAAAAAAAAAAAAGTATTCATTTCCGTAAATTCTTTTAAATTTTGAAAATGAACTGTATATTAATAAACACTGACTTTATAATCATCCAAAATGTATATACATATTTTGGGGATTCCCTATATATATTCAAGACCTTTGGTTGTCCATACTGGCAAAGTGAGTTATATCTGTTGGTCAAACATAAGCACACATGTACATCACAAACACACGCACGCACAGTTAAGATGGTTTTAAATGCTATTGAGTGTTCTCTATTCCACACTGTCCAAAATGATAGGCACCAGTCCCATAGGACGTTTTAGCACTAGAAATGTGGCTGTGAGACTAAGGAACTGAATTTTTAAAAAATTAATTTAAAGAAATAGTTACATGTGACTTGTGGCTACCATATCTGTGATTTTTTTTTTTTTTTTTTTTTTTGGTAGATGATTAGGTAGGTGGAATAATGATGGGCCAATAGAACATACAGATTGGTCCAGTTTAAGGAAATCTTTTCTAACTTCTGCTTTATCTAACATTGGGCCATGTGGAGGCAAGATCACTTTGGTTGAAGGTGTTTTGAGGAAAGCCTAGTGACCCTTTGGTGAAAATGCAAATACAGAACCCAAGCATCAATTTGCTGGGAACTCAGACTAAATGACCTGGAGGTTATCAGATATTTCTTGAGAAGAAATGAAGCTTGGTTTGAGTGATTTGTGTTAATATCTGCGTCTGCATTTTCTAAGAATAGACAAGATCCAAGTTGCTACTTTTCGTGGGTAGCTTTTTTGTTTTGTTAATGCCAGTACAGAAATGTTTGGCTTCAAAAGCAGCACTCCATACAGTTTATGCTTGCAACACAGGAACCTTGTGAGGTTGATTGTGTTTGTAGATATATTATTTTTATCATTTATGATAACTTGAGTCAGATATTTCTTATGGGAAGTCTAATCTCTATCCAACAGTTCTACCAGCATGAGTAAAAATTGCTTTTTCCACCCTGCTACCTTCCCTCACCCCCCTTTTCACTGTTCCACTCACTCCCAGTCTTTTACCCTGTCAGATGGAAATTTCTGACTCAGCCATTTTCACTTTTCCAATAAGTTGCCCAGTTACTCTGTGGTCTCTGATAATGATGTAGATGGTCTGTGATATTAAAGTAGTACTTCTGATTTGAAGACTTATATTATCTCAGCATTTTCAAAACCCACTTGCCTACAAACCTAGTGTGTCTGTGGTTAGCTATAATATATATACTTGCCAAACAAGTGGTTTGGGTTGCTGGGATTTTCATTTAACTTTGAATTTTGGGGATTAGAAAAAAACACACTCAGGAACCTATTTTGATAAATTGCATCAGATTGAAATGTTGGGATTAAATCAGTTGTTTTGTTTTAAAAAAATGTCTCTTTGCTGTGCTCAGTCCTGTGCTTTGGTTGAAGGTGTGTGCGTGTGTGTGTGTGTGTGTGTGTGTGTGTGTGTGTGTATGTATGTGCGTGTGTGTGTATTTGCGTATGTATGTATAGGCATACATTTAAAACTAATGCTTGAACTGTTGGTGATGACCTTTATATAACTTATTTCTCTTCAAATTCCCGCATGATAACTGAGCTTATTTTCATGTTTGTTACTAGTAAAACACTTCTCTCCAGTGAAGAACTAGTGTTATTTCTCTTTTATGATAGTGAGCAACTTTTCATATTTCCCTGCTTAGTTTGTTTCTCAGGAAGATCAGATACAAATTTGGAGCCTTATGTAGACTTTGTTTTTGTTAGTATACTTTTTTCATTTAAAACGCAAAACAGCCTGGCTTGTGTGGCTTAGTTGGTTCAGCTTCAACCAAGCTCCAGGAGGTCACTGGATTGATTCCAGGTCATCAGAGCACATGAAGGGGGGCAGTGGTTGTGGGCTCCAGCCCCAATCAGGGGAGTGCAGGAGGCAGCTGATAGATCTCTCTGTCTTCGATTTTTCTATCCCTCTTTCCCTTTCTCTCTCTGAAATCAATAAAAACATGTTTAAAAAACAAATCAAGACCTTTTCATTTTATAACCTTAAGGATATGGTATAGTTAAATTGAATCAATAAAACAGTGATACTGTGTAAGTCATTTTTTTCCCTAGTACATACAGGGGTGGGCAAAACATAGGTTTATAGTTGTGAGTACATAAAACACAAAGTTAATGAAGCTATTGTAATAATCATAACCTGCACATCTTTTTTTATACAAGCAACTGTAAACCTACTTTTTTATTTTAAATCTTCACCCGAGAACATCGAGAGAGAAAGAGAGAAAGAGAAAGAGAGAGAGGCATTGATGTGAGAGAGAATCAATCATCAATCAATTGCCTTCCATAAGTGCTCCACCCAAGGATCAAACTGTCAACCTTTCAGTACACAGGACAACACTCAACTAAGTGAGCCACTCTGGCTAGGCCTGTAAAACCTACTTTTGTCCACTCTATATTTGTTGCTTCAATGTTGAGATGCTTAAATAAGATTTAAAATATATATCTATCTTTTCTTATAAAATATTATGAGAAGGATTATAGATAATAAGATTCCTCTTCATAGTAGATAAATTGGGAAGTAGAATAAAGTTTAAAAATGAAAATTAAGCTACAATGTAATCATAGAGTACATAATCAATGTCAAGATTTTGATGTTTATCTTTTCTACTATTTTCTAAATAAAATGTAAGTTGAAAAGTATTTCAACTATAGTCAAAGTACACTTGTAGGCTTACAAAGTTGGTGCTGAATCTGCCATGATCATGGAGAATACCTTTAGGATTTTATCTATGCTTGGCCATTACAATAAGCCACAGGATTGGTCATCTTTGTGGTGGGTGGACAGCATGTTGAACCTCCTCATCTATTTAAACCAGCAGTAAATTTAAATTGTAATTGGGCTCAGCTTTTCTTTCAACATTTCAAACAAAGCTTTTGCTTGTAATTCATTATAATCTTATGGGACCATATAGTATATGGGGTCATTTATTGAACTGTGTTTATGCCCTGGCCAGTGTTACTCAGTTGGTTGAGCATCATCACATGCACTGAAAAGTCACGAGTTTGATTCCAGGTCAGGGCATATGCCCTGGTTGTGGGCTCGAGTTGCAGTCAAGGTTCATGCAGGAGGTAGTTGATCAACGTTTTTCTCTCACATCGATGTTTCTCTCTCTCCTCTCACATTGATGTCTCCCTCTCTCTCTCTCGCTTGCTCTCTCTGCCCTCCCTTCCTTTCTCTCTCTAAAATAAAAATATAAATATAAAATATAATATGACTAATATGCTAATTGTCCCTCCAACCATCTGACTGGTCGCTATGACGCACACTGACCACCAGGGTGCAGACACTCAACGCAGGAGCTGTTGTGACGCACACTGGCCATTTACAAGGAAACAGCACCGCAGACCTGGAACTGACAAAACAACACTCGGCTTCCCCCAAGCGGGACACAGGCCCTGCCACTATCCTGGAGCTACAGCCCACCAAATCGCAGCCAATGCTGCTGAGACCCCATGGCACAAAATATGGCCCACAGCCCAGCCTGGAAACAGTCGCTGTGGGCATCGGGTAATGAAGTCACATAGCAATGCCCAGCTTCCTCTCTTTAGCGACTAGCTTCCTTGGAGTTTCTTCAGCCCAGGAATATGACTTGCTTGATATCCAGGTGCAAACATTTTACACTTTAACCTAATGTCTGTGAAGCATTTTCCTGTGCCTCATCTCATTTGATCCTTACAGAAGTCCTGGAGTAGGTAGATAGGAGACTCGGTAGAATCCTATTTTTTTTTTTTTCATTAGCCAGAAAATGGAGATGTAGAAAGTTTAGAAACTTGACCCTACTGAAAAGAAGTAAGAAATGGTGAACCTTGAAAATGACTTCAGGTTTTCTCACTGTGCAGAATATAGTCAGACACTGCTACAGTTAAATATTTTACCCTTTGTTCTCCCTGCATGATCTATAATACTTACTGCTGTGTTGCTGACAATTACCTGAAAGAGAGGTTGGGGTGCTTCACTGGGCTGGAGAAAGTTTAGCTAAATCAGAAAGCAGGTCTTATTAAGCTAGTTTATCCTAATATATAAAAACCCTGGGTCCATCACAACCAGAGGCTCGACCAACCAGAAGTCAGTCCTGCACTCAGCACTGGGTTGCCGTGGTGACCCAGCACTGACTGCTATGGAAGCAGGTGTGGTGACCCAGCACTGACTGCTGAGGGGGTTGTGAATCAGACTCTGAGAGAGGCCTGAAGAGAGAAGCAGGGTCTGATCCGTAGCCTCTGTGGCAGCTGTTGATCAACACTTGCCTCTCTCTTTCTCTCTAGGTCTGGCCAGCAGCTGCACCTCCATTTCTCTCCAGGCCTCCACCAGGGCTGCTGATCAGCCCTGCCTTTCTAATCATGCCCTGTTGATAGGCCCAGAGATGCTGACTGGCATAGAAACCGACCAGTCAGAACCAAACCTGGGTGAAGTGTGAGGAGCCAATGGCTGCCTAGGAGGTGGAGCTTTTGATGCTTACTGGCATAGAAACTGACCAATCAAAACCAAATATGGGTCAACTGTGAGGAACCAATGGCTGCCTAGGAGGCAGAGCTTTTGACACTGACTGGCATAGAAACCGACCAATCAGAAACAAATTGGCCAGCAGAGGAGGGCATTTGGGGGTGAGATCAGGCCGGCAGGGAGGGCATTTGGGAGCCATCAGGCCAGCAGGGGAGGGCAGTTGGGGGCCATCAGGCCAGCAGGGGAGGGCAGTTAGGGGCAATCAGGCTGGCCGGTGAGCAGTTAGGTGTTAACCAGGCTGGCAGGGGAGTGGTTAGGGGCAATGAGGCACTCAGGCAGGCGAGTGTTTAGGAGCCAGCAGTACCAGATTGTGAGAGGGATGTCCGACTGCTGGTTTAGGCACAAGTGGTCCCAGATAGGAGAGGGTGCAGGCATCCACCCCCACCCCAGTGCACGAATTTTGTGCACCAGGCTCTAGTCTATTTATATATATAAAGCCCTCGCTGGCGCCAATCGCATGTGTGTGTTTCCTTCTTTCATTGTCAATCATGAATTTGATTGACACTTCTATTATGAAGGGCAAATAGCGATATTAAAATATTTCTTATAATTAATTTCCTTTCAATGTGCACAGATTTGTTAGATAGGCCTCTAGTCCTATCTAATAAAAGAGTAATATGCAAATTGACCATCACTCCAACACACAAGATGGCTGCCCCCGTGTGGTCAAAGATGGCTGCCCCCATGTGAACACAAGATGGCCGCCACAAGATGGCCAGCAGGGGAGGGCAGTGGGGGGGGGGGCAGGCCTGCCAGGGAGAGCAGTTGGGAGGGACCAGGCCTGCCAGAGAGAGCAGTTGGGGGGGAACAGGCCTGCCAGGGAGAGCAGTTGGGGGGGTCCAGGCCTGCTGGAGAGAGCAGTTGTGGGGGGACCAGGCCTGCAGGGGAGGGCAGTTAGGGGTGACCAGGCCTGCAGGGGAGGGCAGTTAGGGGCAAACAGGCTGGCAGGGGAGCAGTTAGGCATCAATCAGGCTATCAGGGGAGTGGTTAGGGGGTGATCAGGCTGGCAGGCAGAAGCGGTTAGGGGCAGTCAGGAAGGCAGGCAGGCGAGCAGTTGGGAGTCAGCACCCTGGATTGTGAGAGGGATGTACCAGACTGGAGAGGGTGCAGGCTGGGCTGAGGGACACCCCCCCACCCCTGGGCATGAATTTCGTGCACTGGGCCTCTAGTTTTCAAGTAAAAACCCCAAACGTGTTTATGTGACACATAAATTAATTGCTCAAACATTACTTAGATATCATTCTCATTGTTTTCAATATTCTGTCTGAAAGAGAAATTTCAGTTGTTAGAGGGACCAGGTATGTTTGCTATTTGGGGCCTTATAATTGGAGCAGACAGTTAGGAGAGCGTCTGCAGCCCCTACCTATTGCTGTTGCCATTGATGGTGGTGGTGATGGGAGTGGGATTGATATTAGTCATGGGGCTGAGAAGGTGGAAGATTGGACATTAGGATGAAGTCTATTCACAGTTTGGACATTAGGATGAAGTCTATTCACAGTTTACCTGCATCCCATTTTTTCTCTTCTATGGAGGCAATTTTTATTAGAGTTTTAGATAGAGAAGAAACTCTTCTTTAATAAATTAGGGAGACATTGCTTTTGTAGGGCAGCACACAAAGGCATGGGGTTTACATATGTTATTTCCTAGTTCAGATTGGCTTAATATCTCTTAGATAACTTCACCTAAAAGTCATTACTGCTGTCTTTCTAAAGGGAGGGAAACTGATATTGGTCATCAGTGAGTTTCCCTCCCTTTGGAAAGAGAGCAGTAATGAATCTTGGAGAGTCAATGACGGGAGTTAGATCTCAAAGGGAGGTTTCTTTGGAATTTCTTACTGCAATCACTAGCTAGGGTTTTTCTTGTAGGTCACCTATGAAACACTGCAAAAAATAGGCACTTTTTTTTGCTGTTGTTTTCAAAAGACAGGCCAGCTGTGATTACTAGAGGCCTATTCTTGGGAGGTAGAGAGATGAAGTTAACTGTGTCCCATTTTTATTGCTTTGTTTTGGGATCTAGAAACCACCTTCTGAACACATGAACCACCCTTACCTAAATTTCGTTTCATCCTCAATTTCCAAGAATCTAACTATATTTGTCTTATTTTAATTAGCATTTAATATCACCCTTTGCTGACATATTGAAATGTAGACTACTTTTTTTTCTAGGAAATCTTTGAACAGAAATATTTGGGATCAGAAGAGCTTAATTTGGTTTCCATTCATTTTTTACTTGTTGGGTTATGTTGGTGAAGCTACTTTATTTTACTGAGCCTTAGTTTCCTCAGAAATAAAATGAGATATTGATAAAACATTTATCTTCAGGTGGTTAGGAGGAATAAATGTAACAGTGCATTGTAATCTACAGAGTGCATTGTCTATGTCAGTTGTGGCTGCCAGCTGTTACCAAAGTTTTTAAGACAAAATATGAGTCTGGAACATGTTTCTCCTTCATAGAGAGTGTTTTTATGTGTACAGAACAAAGAAAAGCAAGCATCATTCCTGCTTTCAAAACATTGGTATGTATTCCATCTGCTAAAAGTACTTACACAAAAACAGAACAGTTCACAAAATTATACCAGAACATAAAATGCTCTACAGACACAGTTGAAAGAAATAATTCCTAGTGAATTTATCATTAATCAAGGCATTTTTACATGGGCGGAAGCTTGTAAAGATTGAATCATAGGATTGTATCTTCAGAAAGTTTTGGGATGCCAGTAAAAGAATGACAGAAGGCGAATGACTTCTTCACTCTTCTTCTAGCTTGTATGGAGTTATCTGGGCTCTCTGCCCATAGGAATTGTAAACTTCCTTTGTGATTCATTTCACATGTTAACTCTTTAAGGTGTCCTAATATGCTCTGCCCAAGTCACCCCCACACCTTAACCTACCGTCAAATGATAAAAGCATAGCTTCTCCACTGTTTATACCTTTAAAGAGTTTTCTATAGGTTTTTATAACATTTATTAAATTATAGTCTTATTTGTCTTTTTGTCATCTCCACTTCCTTAATGTCTTGGAAGTGACTTATTCATCCTAAAATAGTGCTTTGCAAATGCTTGTTGAATAAATGTGCTTAGTAGGTACACACTATGCCATTTATTTAGGGGATCCATAGAGAATGAAAATCATCTTTTTCTTCAAGGAAAATGGCTGGTGTGTGTGTGTGTGTGTGTGTGTGTGTGTGTGTGTGTGTAGAAAGATAATGTATTTATACCTATATATATATAAAATCCCAGTTTTCATTCCTGAAACTTGCTTGGCTTAATGTAAACTGAATTATTGTTTATATGTACATATTTGGATTTAAAAAGCCCACTAAAGCTGTAAGTCTTTTAATAGGAATAAAGGAGGTTTCTAATTTTTATTTAAATGATGTTTGAAAACTTTTGCTCCTCTCTGTAATGCTGTTGCAAGGGCAGAACTTAATTCTGTTCATAATATTGTTTTTTTTTTCCTTAGTCTATGGCAGTGGTTGGCAAACTGCGGCTTGCGAGCCAGGCTCGTGAGCCGCGGTTTGCCGCTCTGTTGACTAATGAGTTTGCCGACCACTGGTCTATGGGACTTGTACTGTTCTTTGACCTTAATCACCAGTTTTTCTTTTTCTCCCCTACCCCGCCCCAATCAATGTGTATCTCTGGAAGTGTTTCTGTATCCTCTATCCAGTGCTAGTTGGAAAGGTACAGAAATTAGGCCCACGGGGCCCTGCCCTGAAGAGTTTGCAACTGGATGGGAGGCAGCTGTGTGCTGAGTTGAATGATCAAATGTGCATCTTTCTGTTGATGATTTTCTAAGTAAGGAGGCAGAGTTACACGGTTTTAATAGTGCAGAATAAACTTAGCCACACCATGCTCTAACTTTGGGGAAAATGTTTGGGTAGGAAGGAAGAGGCAGGCTATAGGACCATTGAGGACTGGATGTGGTTCCCTTAATCGCAAGATCAGCCTGAGATTGGAGTAAGTGGAATTGCACACAGGAGGGAAAGCTTGGGAAGTAGGAGGTTGAAAGCCCAGGTCCCAGTGGTTTATCTTAGGCTGCGAGATGAGTTTATGCTATTTCTCCTCAGTGCTGTTTATACTGTTCACTTCAAAGTAGAGTAGATTAGAAAAGAAGCAAACATCAGGGTCTGAACTTGGCCTAGCTATGAAATGTGTTCAGTAACTCCTAGACTGGTTACTGTTTTACAGAGGTAGGTGGATGTGTGAATATTTTCCAGCTCACATTAGAGTAGTGATGCAGAGAATACAGATGCATATCTGGAAAGGAACTAGAGTCATGCAGAAGAAATTGTAGATTGAACAAATAAAATGTCAGTATATATTTGGAAGTTCTTATTTACGCAGCAGTGCTAAGTCCCTGTAGTAATGGTAGCACTCTTTGTGAGTGTGTATGCTTCCATGTAGCTTTTGAATATTTTCTACCTTGCTTTCTGGCCCAGGCTTACCCATATTTTGTGGGTACCAATTCAACTGCTGCTATATTCAGGGTCAAATCACAGTAATTGAATATACTTTAATCTTGGTATTTAAATGTTAGGAAACTAAGGAGAGTTATTGTTAAGGTTAATTTGTAATATATAAATTCCTTAAACCTGTTGATGATTTGTCAAGCATCTTAAATATATGCTGATGATGGAATAAAATGTGGATTAAAAAAATAATATTTAATTATATAATTTAAAATGTGATGTATCTATAATAATAAAAGCATAATATGCAAATCAACCAAACGACTGAACAGCAGAACAACCATCCAAACAACCTGCTGGACGACCATGCTATGACACACACTGGCGCCAGACCAGCCAAGGCGGGTGTGATGCAATTGGTTGGGGTCCCCACCATCACCCCATAATTGCCCCAAAGAAGGAGTCCCAGGCCACTGACTAGCCAGTGGGGCAATTGATGGGGGAAGGGTTCCACTATTGCCCCAAAGAAGGAGGCCCAAGCCACCTGCCTGGCAGCACTGCGGTGGGTGGGCGGGGCCTCCCTCTGCAGGGCCACTGGTCTGGGGGCCCTGCCATCCATTGCCCCACAGAGGGAGGCTCAGACCACCAGCCAGGGACACTTTAGTGGGTGTGTGGAGCCGGCCAGCGATCACCCCACAGGGGGAGGCCCAGGCCAACCAAGAAATCAAACCCCATGCCTGTCACCTGCAGAAGGAGGCAACCGGCGTCAGGGGAGGGCGGCAGTACCACATAGATGGCAAGCAGTGGCAGTGGCGGGGGCAGGGCCAGCTGCGGGCAGCTGGGGAAGGAAAGGTCCGATAGGTTCTGATCGCCAGCCAGGGCTAGGGACTCTATCCGAGGGGTCCTGGATTGCCAGAGGGGGCAGGCTGGTCTGAGGGACACCCTCCCCCATGCACAAATTTCATGTCCTGGGCCTCTAGTATAAATATAAAACATTACAAAAAGCCAGTAAATGTAGAAACCCAGGAACCTATTGCCTACATTTAATAGATGTTACTATTTTACCTTACTTGCTTCAACCTTCTCTCCTCATTTATAAAGCAGTAAAATACCATATCTAGCGAAGGCACTCCTGCCCCTTTGCTTTTCTCTAGAGCAGTGGTTCTCAACCTTTCTAATGCCGCGACCCTTTAATACAGTTCCTCATGTTATGGTGACCCCCAACCATAAAATTATTTTCGTTGCTACTTCGTGAACCTACAGGTTCAGAACCGCTGCTGTAGAGCCTAAAACCAATGGAAAACACAGATATTTACATTACGATTCATAACAGTAGGAAAATTAAAGTTATGATGTAGCAACGAAAATAATTTTATGGTTGGGGTCACCACAACATGAGGAACTGTATTAAAGGGTCGTGGCATTAGAAAGGTTGAGAACCACTGCTCTAGAGGTAACCACTATTCTAAATTCAGTTTATGTCAGTGCCATATATTTAAAAATTAGTATTTTTACTTCAGGTGTGTGTATCCGTAAACATTATGTTTTTTTATGACATTATCATCATTGTTTTAAAAAATTATCTTTATTATTCAAAGTATTACATACGTCCCCCTTTTCTTCCTCCTTGGGCCCCCTCTCGCCTGTCCCCTTACCCTCCCCCCAGGCCTACTGCACAACATTGTTTTTAATGTTATGCTGACTAAAATAAATATAAGTTATTGCAGTTCTTCACATGGTCATCCCATGGAAAACTGCAGTAATTTTATAATTTTTAATTTTAGTCAACACATTAAAAACATATAAAATACATTTTTCTGATGTAACTTTCTACCCTAATAACATATATTGGAGTGACTTTTAAGCTATTTTAGTGTAATCATCAGTGATGTATATTTTACATTGTGGCATAATACATTTCATATAAACATGTGTAAACAACTGAAAATGTTTCTTCAAACCGTAGTTTCCTGTAGATGTGTGATATCCTCTGTTTTCCAGCCTATCAATTTCTAAATGCTTGTCCCAGACTTAGTAAACTGATTTTCTGACCTAATAATAGGTTCCTGCCTATTTGAAAAATAATAAGGTTATTCTAAAATAAATATAATCTTAGTTAATCTAAAATTAATACTGACTATAGTATACAAAAAAAGCCTTTGTTGTGTAATAAAAGTGCTTCAAATAGTAAGGCCATATATTAAAATAGCATTCTTTTGCACAAGATGTAACTTTAGCTAATTCATTCTGAATATTTGTTTTCTATGAACTAAATCCATACATATTCTAGCATTTTAATTAATGAATATTAATTAGCTAAATGTTTTAGAGAATTCATGTTGGTTAGTGTAAAATAACTTTTTTCAGTCTATTCCCACCATGGTTCCCCTGGAGTCCAGGAGGGTGTCATGTGTCAGGGAAGGAAAGAATGCTGGTTGGCTCAGAAAAGGACTCCCAGTCCTATTACCAACACACTTTATAGCATTAATAAGCTCTTTCTTCCTTCTAGCCCTCATCTTTCTCACCTACTAAATGGGAGGGTTAACCAGCTTATCTTGTAAGCACTTTCATCCTATGAAGTATTGGGTAACACTTCTGGGCCTCAAGTTGGAGTTTGCTGAGAATATAATCAGGACTTCCTATTGGAATTACTGGTTTTGCAGTTACATTTGAGCAAGGGGTAAGCTAAGGTACTATTCAATTTAATATGGTTTTAGGGCAAAAATGATTCCTCCATCATAAAACCATTTCAGACTAACCTTGACTTCTCTAAGCTCTGCCTACTTTTTTGTTGCAGTAAAGGCCAGGGCTGTATGAATGTACACATATATAGTGCTAAGTATGGCAAAGGAGTGTTTCTTCATTTCAGTTAAATGTCCTTACAGGCAAATCCAAAGCTATAGAAAGACATCTATAACCTCTGGTAAGCCCTAGGAGACCTTTTCATAAGTCCTACACATTACAGTAGACTGAGGCTTTGGGGAATTTTCTTTTTTAATGTCAGTTATACATTTGGAATAGAGTAAGGACATATCACCTAAACTACACATCCTTAAAACAAACAGAACATCACTTTTCATGAGTCCTGCCTGTATGTTTGCTTTAAGAAGCAGGAGGTCAAATTGCAATTTGGGATAGAATGGACCTTGGAGACCATCTCTGCTCATTTGCTTCTAAGAAAATAGGTCAGCAAATGGTTTGCCTGGATCTCCAGGTGGAGGCAAAGTTAGGGGCAGGATTCTGGTATACTCTGAGGTTCCCATTTTCTTTTGGTTTGCAGATTCTTTTTAGACAACTACCTTTAGAGAGATCTAGACAAGTTCTAACTAATGTCTAAGGGTGTGGACCTATTAAAGAATGGGATGATCCTTAAAGTAGAGATCTGCTCCTACCCAGAGGGACTGATGAAGGTATGTTTTTCCTTAATGACACCAGAATAGGTATAAGTCTATGGGAGAGGATCCTCTGGACCCCAGGTGGCTGAAGCAGTGGCCAGGTTTATTTAACTCCTCTGACTACTTGAAAGCTAGTTTCTGTAAGCTGCAATATGCAAAACATTTTTGTCTATTGGAATTTCCTGACATCGGGGTTCTGATTCTGTGGTTAATATCTTTAGGCCAGGGACCAGGGCTAACCATTATTTTGTGATACCCTGTGCTTGTCACTGAGCAGGTACTTATGTGGGTTTTTTTGTGTGAAAGAAGACTATGCTAACTACTCACTATTTTGTGCAGGGTAAATTACAAAGTTGATTATCTTAATATGAGAATTGACTTTTGAAGTAAAGAAAATGCTTTTCTTTTTATGTTGCAGTACTACTAATGAACCTTCCTTTTTGCTTTTCCCTCTCATCCTCTGCAGTGTGTCGAGATTTCGCTGTCCTGGAGGACCATACCCTGGCCCACAGCCTGCAGGAACAGGAGAGTGAGTAATAGTCTTCATCCCTGCTCCTTCAGTTTTCTTTTTTATAGTGGTAGCTTGAGGCAGGTGTCTTCGAGTGAGTCAGGGAGAGAACACAGTCACCAGGCTGCACTATCCATCCCTCTGATCGATTAGTCAGGCCCAGGACACCTGAGTGAAGCATGACATTCTGGGTATTTTGAAGTAGTTTCCAGGTGTTAGATGACTGTGGGTACATTGGAGGAAAAGAGGGGCTCAAAACCTTAGTGTGTTGTAGGAGGGAGACTGGTTATACATGTGTCAATGTGAGAAACGTCCAAACCTGTAGAGAAGTTTTATGAGTTTATTTGAGCCAAACTGACAACAATTGCCCAGAAGCAAAATCTCAACATATTGGAAAAAAAAAATGCTCCAGAGAATGGCAGTTTTGCAGTTTATTTTATATATTATAGTCAAAGGAGGAAGCATAGGGAGGGTTACATGAAATCTATTGATGATAGTTTAAGGAGGCAGAAGAAAGCAAATCAAGGAAATCTCTGAGATCAGATAAAGAGTAAAATGGAGACACACATACTTCTTTTACATTGGTGGGTACAGTATAGTTACTAATTAACTTTGCAGCGTATAGAGATGGTATGCAGGGGAACAAGATAACAAAGGGGTTTTGTGGTCTCCTTGTCTGGTAAAGGGGATTACTCTGACATTTCAAAGGTATTTTATCTTAGATGCAAAAAGTCAGCAGACAGGCTTACTTAAGGTAAAGATTGACCTTTGTCAAAGAAGATACTGGCCTAGGACATGACTAGCAGTAATGACTCACTTTTAGTTAAGAATGTGAATTCAGTTTCAAACCATCCTTTGTGGTTACTTCCACCATGCAGGCCCTCCCTGAGCTTGTCAGGTTTAGTATGTGGCCCCTTTTTTGTCCACACCTGTATTTGGGGTGTGTAGAAGTTTGGTATAGGGAGCTATTTCTTCCCCTAGGAATAGGGGCAAAGGTCTTTTTCCAGGCAATGAAGGTATCTAGACTGTGGATTTTTATGAATATTTAAGTATATAATTATGAAAAATAAATTGAAGCTGTATGTGTTGTACAAAAGTACATATTTATGAATATGTAATTTGTGAATCATTAATTGATGAGGCAATATAAAAGTAAGTATTGAAAAATATAGTTTATAACTAGAGTGATAGCTTGTGGAGCAGAGAGAGCACTGGCCCCAGCTTTCGAATATTTGTGTAGAAGTCCTGGCACTGCCACTGTTTTGCCATGTGACCAAAGGCAAGTGACTTATCCTTTCTGACCCTCTTTTTATTTAATGGAAAGATGGGGATGATAATTCCCGTGCTGCCTATTAACTGGCATTATTGAGAGCATACAATAAAGTGATGGTTATGAAGCTCTTTAATGGAAAAGCTTTTTTAAAGTTTATTAGGAAGTTTATTATTAACAAGCCAAAGCATTGTAATTCCTCTCCTCCATCTTTCTGTCCAGTTGAGCATCATTTGGCATCAAACATTCAGCGGAACCGTTTGGTCCAGCATGATCTCCGGGTGGCTAAGCAACTCCAAGAGGAAGATCTGAAAGCTCAGGCTCAGCTTCAGAAGCGCTACAAAGACCTGTGAGGATTCTGGGGAGTGGAGGGAATCATGCCAGGGCTGGTTTACTGGTTTCTTCTGTGGAACCAGCAGCCAGAGCAGGGGAGGAGGAGACTCTCCTTCTGTTCCTCTCATACCTGTCACTGTTAGATTAAAAAATTATGTGTGTGTGTCTGTGTATCTATCCATTTCTTTGATTTGAAAACTTTGTTTTTTTTGGAACCTTGACTTGGTTTTGGGATGTGTGCATTCTGGTGTGAACGCTTAGCATTTTAACTGTAGGACTTTGAGAAATGTGATCCACCTATTTTCCTTCTGTACAGGATGGGAAAAGATGATCTCTGCCTCATAGGTTGGTTGTCTGGGGGATCCAGTGAAACACTGTACATGATAGAACTTCATGACTTGTATTGGGTTCCTTTACTATGTTCTATCAGGGTTTGCTGCTCTTATTTTCCTCAACCCCCTTACTTTTCAGATACAGGCAAAATCTTCTGGAAAGCTTGAATTGTGCACTCAGTTCTCTCCATAGCTTCAGTGTCTGACAAACATTCTTTTTTCAATCTCCTCTTTTACAGTTCATATCTAAGTTCTCTTACGGAACAATTACTTTTCATTTTCAATGCCCTAAAACTCCCAGGATACATTTCTTCTTTGAGAGTAGTTCCTTATACCTAATTCTCTAAGAGTGGGTTTAATCATTAGCTATTGTTTTGAGGAGGAAGGGGTAAAGGGAGAATCAAAGGGACCCCTCAGTTTTTTTTAGTTGTCATGTTCATATAAACAAGAGAGCCTATTATTTTTGCTGCCTTTGAGGAAGGGTTTGTCTTTCTATTTTACTAGAGGCCAGGTGCATGAAATTCATGCACTGGGGGGGGCGGGGGGGGGGGAGGGAGGCTGTGAGTCCCTCAGCCCAGCTTGTACCCTCTTCAATCTGGGATCCCTCTCACAATCCAGGACTGCTGGCTCCCAACTGCTCCCGTCTGCCTTCCTGATTGCCCCTAACCACTTTTGCCTGCTAGCCTGATCACCCCCTAACCACTCCCCTGCCAGCCTGATTGATGCCTAACTGCTCCCCTGCCAGCCTGTTTGCCCCTAACTGCCCTCCCCTGCAGGCCTGGTCACCCCCAACTGCTCTCCCCTGCAGGCCTGGGTCCCCCGCAACTGCCCTCCCCTGCAGGCCTGGTCACCCCCAACTTAACTCCTCTGTCAGCCTGGTCACCCCTAACTGCCCTCCTCTGCAGGCTTGATCACCCCCAACTGCTCTCCCTTGCAGGCCTGGTCCCACTCAACTGCCCTCCCTTGCTGGCCTGATCGCCCACAACTGCCCTCCATTGCAGGCCTGGTCCCTCCCAACTGCCCTCCCCTGCTGGCCATCTTGTGGCGGCCATCTTGTATACACATGGGGCATCCATCTTTGACCACATGGGGGCAGCCATCTTGTGTGTTGGAGTGATGGTCAATTTGTAATTACTCTTTTATTAGATAGGATAGAGCAGTGGTTGGCAAACTCAGTCAACAGAGCAGCAAACCGCTCACGAGCCACAGTTTGCTGGCCACTGGGATAGAGGCCTGGTGCATGGGTGGGGTCTGGTTGGTTTGCCCTGAAGGGTGTCCCGGATCAGGGTGGGGGTTCTCTTGGGGTGTGGGGCAGCCTGGGCAAGGGGCCTGTGGTGCTTTGCAGGCTGGCCATGCCCCCCGGTGATCCAAGTGGAGGCCCTGGTATCTGGGATTTATTTATCCTCTATAATTGAAACTTTATAGCCTTGAGCGGAGGCCAGGGCAGGCCAGGAGGGGCGGGAAGCTTGGCTTCCTCCATCACCGGGGGCAACCCAAGCCTCCTGCTCTCTCCAGCTCCATGGCTGCTGCCAATTTTTTGGGGATTTATTTATCTTCTATAATTGAAACTTTGTAGCCTTGAGCAGAGGCCAGGGCTGGCCATAGTCGGTGGGAAGCTTGGCTTCCTCCATTGCCGGGGAAACCCAAGCCTCCTGCTCGCTCCGTGGCCACAGCCATCATTGTTGGGTTAATTTGCATACTCGCTCCTGATTGGCTGGTGGGCGTAGCAGAGATATGGTCAACTTGCATGTTTCTTTTTTATTGTAGATTATTGATAGAGAGGACTTCATTCTTCATTTTTTTGTTCCGCTTTCATCTTTTGTAAATAAACATTCTTACTGACTCTTTCTATCCCTGACACCATGAAAGGCACTGGAGACCACAGATGTGAAGAAACATAACCACTGCCTTTAATGGCCTTAGGAACATTTTCTGAACACTTTATATGTTCAGGTACATGCATGAAGCACATATAATTGAATAGTTAATTTCATGCTTATGAAGAGAGAAGAGATTGAGAAAACTGTCCCAACATAGGTGATATATTTAACCTGAACCTTGATGATTAATCAGGAGTTTATAGTGGTAATTGGGGAAAACCATTCTAGCCAGAGGGGGAAGCATGCATAAAGGTAAGAGGTAAAAGAACCTGGAATCGCATGGTAGCTGCAAGATGATCAGTATTGCTGCAGTGTGGGGTACGATTAGGTAGGAGATGAGCCTGGAAGTTTAAGATCCTGAATGGACCAAAAGGTCACATAAGTTATGTTAAGGAATTTAGGTTTCATAGATTTTATATTAGAAGTAATAGAGAACTAACTATTGGAATTTTAGAATTTTCATTTAGGGACTTACTCTGGGGACTGGGAAGGTAAAGAAATAGAGGCAGCAAGATTGAAGCATGAGTGCGGGGGTGGGGGGCAATGGGGAGATAAGGACACATATGTAATACCTTAATCAATACAATAAAATAAAATTAAAAAAAAAGATTGAAGGGAGCTATTCAGCAGTGGTCATAAGCATCAATCAGACTGTCAAACCTCAGAGGGAAATTACAGGAGGGTGGGAAGGGGGAGAGATCAACCAAAGGACTTCTATGCATGCATATAAGCAATGGACACAGACACTAGGGGGCTGAGGGCATGCGCAGGGAGGTGGGGGGGGGCATGGGGGAATAAGGACACATATGTAATACCTTAATTGATAAAGGAAATAAATAAATAAATAAATGAGAGATGGTGAGACTTGAATGGAGGACAGTGGGCAATATAGATGCAGAGAGGAATGATATCATGGAGCCTGAATGTTAATGGAGTTAGAAGAGAGAGATTTGAGATGTATGGAGGTTTAGTGTTACAAACCCAGTAAAAGTGAGAGCCAGAGCTAGAATATTCAAGAATAAATCATTGCCTTTTACATTATTCACAATTCTCTGTTATGAAAGTCAGTTCTGATGTTGATGCGGAAGTTTAAGATCCTGAATGAGGGTAGTGATATTATAAAAAGGTTATTGAGAGATGATGGAGACAAACCACTGTAAAATATAAATCAAATCTGGTGAGTGATGGATTCTAGGTCCTAAATGAGAGGAGAACCGGGTATCATATTCCTGCCTGGGACTTTAGGAGTTTGGAGGTATTCCTAGCTGAAATAAGTAAGTTAGAAATTAAGTTTTTCAATTTTTCATAGCCTGGCAGTCTTGACTGCTGAACATCAAGGGGAGGATTACATACTTAGATTTGAAGGAATTGGAATCTTCCACTCATTCTGGATCCCAGGGTTCCTGTCCAAAGTCAGGCTTGGGAAGATTGTTGACTACTCTTCTTTCTTTATTGATTAAGGTATTACACATGTGTCCTTATCCTGCACCTCCCGCTCATGTCCTCACCCCCTGCCCCCGGTGTCTGTGTCCATTGGTTAGGCTTATATTCATGATAAAATGTCCTTTGGTTGATGTCTCCCCCTTTCCCCCACCCTCCCCTAACTTCCCTCTGAGGTTTGAGCATCTGATCGATGCTTCTCTGTCTCTGGATCTATTTTTGTTCATCAGTTTATGTGTTGACTACTCTTTTCTCACTGGATTTTGCTTCCTCAGGAGTCTATATAATTAGCGAAGTAAAGTAGAACTGATTTAAAATCATGAAGCTCAACTTAAACTTCACTTCTTTCTTTTCTGTACTAGGACATGCATCTTCTATGACCCTTGTGACCTTTAGCACTTCATTTGGATTTGCCTTCTCTACTGTGTCCTGCTTTTTTTCCATCTGTTATCACCTTATGTTTAGGTCATAGTTGCTTATTCCTAATCAGATTTTATATTAATTTGGAAGATCCAGGTAGCAGAGTCTTTGAAAACTATGATTTTGTGTATGATTCTTAATTACTAGAAGTGAGTGAATGAAAGGCTATAAGTATAAGTAAAAATTATTCTGAGTAGATTTTAATTTTTTTGGTTTGGAAGATTATAAATCCTAGAATATTAGGCCAGAAATATGAAGTTATTAAGTCCAAAATCTTTTATGGCTGATAAGGTGACATGAGCGGGCATGTGTCACTGGGAGGATCAGAAATCTGGTCTGAAGACATCTTGTCCAGTGCTTTTCCTCCTGATACTGAGAAAGGCTTGCATCTCTGATCTGTGCTCTCTGTCTTGTATTCTCTGCCTCACTTTCTGTCATGTGTGCCTAATCACCCCTGTGTGTGCACACATCTATTTTCACCTACATCTACCTATTTCTAAATGTGTTGAGAGTGACTGTTTCCTTGTGCAAATGAGAATAATTTAAATTATTTTATCCCTCAGTTTTGTTTAGAAAAGTTAGGATATTGCCATACTCCTCTATCCCCACAGCACTTTTCATTTACAAAAGACTGCCATTAGACGAATTATACAGTGGGGGTGGGAAGTAAAAGAAGGTTTGGGGGGATAAATGGTGATGGCTGGAGACTTGACTTGTGGTGGTGAACACACAATACAATATACAGGTGATGTATTATAGAATTATACACCTGAAACCTATATAATTTTATTAATCAATGTCACTCTGATAAACTCAATTAAAAACCACATTATATAGCCAACACTGAGATTCCTTGAGCATTTTAAGATTCAACTGGCTGAGTGAGAACTAAGAAGATGTATTTGTTTAGCAAATGAACTACTTACGTAAGTCACGATTGTAATTATTTCAGCATCTCTTTAGATAGTAAACTCTAAGCATGTGTGTACCATCTTTTTGAGCTAACACTGTGTAATAGTTGGCTCCCTAGATCTATCCTGTTCTGGAGTTTTAAGCTGCCCATTGATTTTTCTTGCAACCTGAAGCCAGAAGACTTGTAGCCATTTCTGAGAGATCCAAACTCTTGTTTTCTGTTGGAACTGCTGTTTTATGGGTGCTGTTTTAAAGAATCTGTTTCTCCCACCAAAAGTGTATTAGCAGCTTTTGAGCACAGGAGCAAGACTTACTCATTTTTGTGTCCTCAATATTGAGTATAAAATCTGCATATAGAAGATAGTATATTTAAATCTTTGTTGAATGCCCACATGCCAAAACAAACAAAACTATAGTAACAGCAGTTTTCTCAGTGGCCAGAGTATTAAATAAGCTAGAATGAGCCAGAAAGGTTTCTACTGGGAACCGAAGCTTGGGAATATACATGTTTTCTCTTTTTAAAAACATTATCAAAACTGAAAAAATATATAATTAAAAATTTATAAACACCAAAGTTATACTACCCCCTCTAGGTGATCACAGTATTATTGACATCGAGTGATCTCACTCTCAGTGTTTTTCTGTGTACTCTCTATGTCTTTGTGGAGATTGATCTTACAGTGTACATCTCCTTTGCAGAAAACATGCCTGTCTCCCTGTAGGTGGTCCCAGTGGGGTGAGGTGATATGGTCGTGTAGAAAAAGCATGGGCTTTCCATTGTAGTGTCAGGATCAAATTTTCACTTAGTTTCTCTGTGATCTTAGGAAGGTAAATTCATTAGTCTGGCCTCAAGCTCTTCATCTGTGAGTGGTGACAGCATCAAGCTCTGCAACACTGTTGTGAGGATTGAGATAAAAATGTTCACTGGCTCATAGTGAGTATTCAGTACATTGTTCCCTATTTTCTTTACTCATGTTGTTTTGACTTTTGTTTTTTAGTGAACAACAGGACTGTGAAATTGCTCAGGAAATCCAGGAAAAGCTGGCTATTGAGGCAGAGAAACGACGCATTCAGGAGAAGAAGGATGAGGTTGGTTAATGCCCCTACACCCAATGGAGGAGGACTGCTCAGCTCTGGATTAGTTCCTTTCTGTGTTCCTGGGCTCAGTGTATGGCTGCTGCATGGGCAACAGAACTCTTCTCTTTTGGGTGCATAGTCCAAGCATTGACCTCCATAGACCATTGTTTATTGCCCACCAATCAGTTGCATGTGGTGAAATCTGAAAACATGATAAATTAGTTTTCTAGGGCTGCTATAACAAATTACCACAGACTTGATGACTTAAAATGAGAAATTTATTCTTGTGCAGTTTTGGAAGCTAGAAATTGAAATTAGGATGTTGGCAGGGCTGTGCTGGCTATTGGGAAAGATCTTTTTTTTGGCATGTTCTAGCTTCTGATAGCTCCTGACAGTCTTTGGCATTCCTTGGCTCGTCGCTGCATCACTTCAGTCTCTCGCTCCATTGTCATATGGCTTTTTTTTCTATATCTCTGTGTCCTCCTGTTTTCTTATAAGGACATCGTCTTTAGATTGAGGACCTACCCCAATCAAATATGACTCCTCTTAACTAATTATACCTGCAAAGACCTTATTTCTAAATAAGGTCACATTACGAGGTCCTTGTTAGAAAAGAACTTTTAGGGGACTCTTTTCAACCCAATACAGAATGTCTGTCTATAGAGTATTCCCACAACTTTAATGTGAGCAGAACTTAAGTATGGCCTGAGCAGGGGTCAGGAACAGTCATTGCTTTCTCTTTTTTGTTAATTGTTTCACTTCCCTATCATATGCTGACTCAAAGCACTGATCTGTTTGATTCTGTATATATTTTTAAATGTATTGTTTTTAAAGTCAGGAATGACTAAAATTAGCAATAGTATTTGTTTTTAAGATTTGAATATGCAACTATTACCTCCATTTGTGTTATGTTTTCTGTAGTTGTTAGTTTCTTTTCACTTGTATTGATTGTCTTCCTTCTTTCATACCTATTATGCTATTCTCGGCCACTATCTTAATTTATAATAAGGAAGAAAATGATTTATCATCCTATCTAATAAAAGAGTAATATGCAAATTAACCATCCCTCCATTACACCCACAAGTCACGCCTACCAGCCAATCAGGAGCGAATATGCAAATAAACCCAACCAATATGGCTACGGCCACAGAGAGCAGGCGGGAGGCTTGGGTTTCCCTGGCTATGGAGGAAGCCAAGCTTTCCACCTGTCTTTGCTGGCCTAGGGCTCCATTCAAGGCTACAAAGTTTCATTGATAGAAGATACATAAATCCAAACAGAAATGGCTGCTGCCTCAGGGCAAGCAGAAGGCTTGGCTCCACTCCAAGCTACAAAGTTTCAATTGTAGAAGATAAATAAATCCCAGATCCCAGGGCCTCCACTTGGTTCAACAGGGGGTGTGGCCAGCCTGTGAACCACCACAGGCCCCTTGCCCTCGCTGCCCCACACCCCAAGGGAACCCCCACCCTGATTCGGGACACCCTTCAGGGCAAACAAGCTGGCCCCCACCCATGCACCAAGCCTCTATCTTACCTAATAAAAGAGTAATATGCAGATTGACCATCACTCCAACACACAAGATGGCTGCCCCCATGTGGTCAAGGATACTGCCCCCATGTGGGCACAAGATGGCCACCACAAGATGACCAGCAGGGGAGGGCAGTTGGGAGGGACCAGGCCTGCAAGGGAGGGCAGTTGGGAGGGACCAGGCCTGCAAGGGAAGGCAGTTGTGGGTGATCAGGCCAGCAGGACAGGGCAGTTGGGAGGGACCAGGCCTGCAAGGGAGGGCAGTTGGGGGCGATCAAGCCTGTAGGGGAGGGCAATTAGGGGTGACCAAGCCGGCAGAGGAGGGAAGTTGAGGGCAACCAGACATGCAGGGAAAGGCAGTTGGGAAGGACCCAGGCCTGCAGAGGAGAGCAGTTGGGGGAACCAGGCCACAGGGGAGGGCAGTTAGGGGAAAACAAGCTGGCAGGGGAGCAGTTAGGCATCGATCAGGCTGGCAGGGGAGTGGTTAGGGGGTGATCAGGCTGGCAGGCAGAATCGGTTATGGGTAATCAGGAAGGCAGACAGGTAGACAAGCAGTTGGGAGCTAGCAGTTCTGGATTGTGAGAGGGATGTCCGACTGCCTGTTTAGGCCTGATCCCACCGGGCCTGCAAGGGAGGGCAGTTGGGAGGGACCAGGGATCGGGCCTAAACGGAATCGGACATCCCTCAAGGGGTCCCAGATTGGAGAGGGTGCAGGCTGGGCTGAGGGACACCCACCCCCTGTGCACGAATTTCGTGCACCAGGCCTCTAGTTTTTAATAATATAATTGTCATATGATTTATTATATAATTATAAATACTTTGTAGGGTTAAAAGGGGGCACTATTAATAATTTATATAAACTGGGATTGTCCTCAGCTAACTGGCACATATGATTGTCCTATTAAGTAGATATGGGCAGGGTCACCAGTATACTAGTCTATACACACTGCTTCTCTCACTGAGCCATCCTGGTTCCCATAGAACTGTTTGTTCATTGACAGATGAGTGTGAGACATTCACTGTATGAGTGTATTTAGCTGTATCTTCAAGAAATAAACCACGTTTCTGTGGTTATCTGAACTGGAAGGAGGAATTAGGGATTGCCTCCCATCCTTCCTGTTATCAGCACAGGAGCTCTTTCTTGCAGCAAAATGTGTTGCTTCTCTATAGTCAAGACTTTGCTTTGGGAATGAAACTGGGAACTGAAAGAAGTGATTATATTTTGTAGACAGGAAAGCTTCTTTTTAAAAATAACAGAGTAATGGTTGGCTTCTGATAAATGCTGTTGGTGTCCTGTGATTTCCTCCTCTGCCCCTGCCTCATTCATGGACAAATGATTATAAGGAGAAACCAAAACTCTTTTAGGCATGTAGAATCTAAGTAGTAATCTCAATAAACAACCCCATGGTAATATTATATAAAATAAGCAGTGTAGTGACAAAGTCCATTTTTCAGATATAGAAGTTGACTTGAAGAATAAAGTGACTGGTCCCACGCTATAATAAGGTGCCAGACAAATGGTTGTACATACAGTACAGATTTGACTGACAGCTTCTGACTTAGCTATATTGTGACATAACATAAAACATGTAGATTTTGAAATTAACTGCCCTGGGTTTGAATCTTAGCTGTTTGACTTTTAGCCTTGAGTTTCAGTATCTTTCTTAAATGTGTAGAAACTCAGGTTCTATATTGGAGAAGTCATGATATTTATGCATAATTTAAAGAGGTGTTATGAGGTTTAAATGAGATCGTGTACAGAAGACCTTCGATACATACTAACTTAATAATTGCTCTTTTTGCTTTCTTGTAAGGTGTTTTTCTCACCATTCTACTCTTTATAACAACTCAGATTTCTCTTGTAGGGATATGTGATAAGTTAGTGGAGGTATGTGATAAGTTAGAGAGTGGGACAAATATATAGGCTTAGTATATTCCAATATTCTGAGGTTTGAGGGATCTTCAGGAGTTTTCTTGCCCTTAAAGGCCTTCCCCACTATTTTACCTACTGAAATGTTTCCCCTGCCCCTGGACAGTGGAGAGATTAAATGAGAAAGCCAGTTGTGGAGATTTAGCGAGGCTAGCCTTTAAAAACCCCATTCAGACTTTTTGAGTTTTCAACTGGTGCCTTAGATTAGAAGGGGGTTACTGTGCAAAGATATTCTTTTTTTTAAAAAAAAATCTTTATTGTTCAGATTATTACAGGTGTTTCTCTTTTTTTTCCCCCCATAGCTCCCCTCCACCTGATTCCCCACCCCACCCCATGCCCTTACCCCCCGCCACTGTCTTCATTCATAGGAGTAAGATTTTTGTCCAATCTCTTCCCGCACCCCTCACACCTGCTTCCCCTGAGAATTGTTAGTCCACTCCCTTTGTATGTCCCTGATTCTATTACATTCATCAGTCCATTCTGTTCATCAGATTTTTTATTCACTTGATTTTTAGATTCACTTGTTGGTAGGTATGTATTTGTTGTCTTTTTGTTGTTCATAATTTTTATCTTTACCTTTTTCTTCTTCTTCCTCTTCTTAAAGAATACCCTTCAGCATTTCATATAATCCTGGTTTGGTGGTGATGAACTCCTTTAGCTTTTTCTTGCCTGTGAAGCTCTGTATCTGACCTTCAATTCTGAATGATAGCTTTGCTGGGTAGAGTAATCTTGGTTGTAGGTTCTTGCTGTTCATCACTTTGAATATTTCTTGCCACTCCCTTCTGGCCTGCATAGTTTCTGTTGAGAAATCAGCTGAAAGTCATATGGGTACTACCTTGTAGATAACTGTTTTTCTCTTGCTGCTTTCAAGATTCTCTCTTTGTCTTTTGCCCTTAACATTTTAATTATGCTGTGTCTTGGTGTGGTCCTCTTTGGATTCCTTTTGTTTGGGGTTCTCTGCACTTCCTGGACTTGTAAGTCTATTTCTTTCACCAGGTAGGGAAAGTTTTCTGTCATTATTTCTTCTAATAGGTTTTCAATATTTTGCTCTCTCTTTTCTTCTGGCACCCCAATAATTCAGATGTTGGTACACTTAAAGTTGTCCCAGAAGCTCCTTACACTAGCTTCATATTTTTGGATTCTTTTTTCTTTTTGTTTTTCTGGTTGGGTGTTTCTTGTTTCCTAATATTTCAGATCTTTGGTTTGATTCTTGGGGTCCTTTGATCTAGTTGAATTTCTGTATATTCTTTATTTCAGACAGTGTATGCTTAATTTCTGACTTGTCCTTTTCCATTTTTTTTGGCACTCTTGTTAAGATCCTTAAAGGTCTCACTAATTTCCTCAGAGGTTTTTAGAAGATTTTTGAGTAACTTTATAAATGTGGTTTTGAACTCTATGTCTAGTAGTTTGCTTTCCTCCATTTCTTTCATTCGTGACCTGTTTCTTTGTCTCTGCATTTTGCTGCTTCCCTGTGTTGATGGAGTGGTTTTCTGTGGTAGGGGACCACTGGTTCAGCCTATCACCTGAGGTGGTCACTCTTGGTGCACCCCTTTGTGGGCTGAGTGCAAAGTCTTGGTGTAGTTAAGCCTTGATTGCTCTTGGTACACTGGGTGGAATTGACCTCCAGGCCAGTCGGCTGTGAGCACTCGCTGTGTCTATAATGGAAGAACTGCTGTGCTGGAGACATGCTTATGGGGCAGGACTTGCTTCAGTGGGGCTTTCGTGCTCACTGAGTCTGCCTATTGAATGTGTCACTTATGGATGTGAGGAGTTGAAATCTGGTGTCTCACACTGACCACTAGGTACACTGGCTTCTGGATCTCCAATGGAGTTCAGGTCAGCTACTGTCTGAGGCCACCCAGCAGGAGCTACAGCGAGAACTACAGTTTTCTCCTCTTTGCTTGGGGTTTGGAGGTTTTGGAGCTGTCTGACCAGAGCTGCTGTTTGTTAGGTTAAGCTGCAATAGGGCAGGCCATTTATATGCAAAAGCCGCTGCGTGGAGCTTGGGTTGGTTTGTAGATTGTGTGGGGCGGGGTCTCAGGGAATCACTAGGCTAGTGCTTGGCAAACAGCAATGGCTGCCAGTCAGCCATCTCTGCGTCTCCACATTTCCAAGTCCCCGCATCCCGCGCCCCAGCGCAGTAAACAATGATTGCTGCGTGCACCTCTGCAAGAAGGCCACCCTCACTTTCTGACCTGATGGCAGACAGTCTAGCTTCTCCCCATAGGAGTTTGGGTCCCCAGCTCCCCAGAAACTGGAGTTCGGAGTAATCAGGAGCTTGTTTCCCTTCGGGTTGAAAAAAGCAGCGCACCCAGTTGTCCATCGCCAGCCCGATTCGCGCGCCTCCATACCTCAGCTTTTCAGCACTTGTGCACGTTTCAATGCTCTTTTCTCTTTCCTTCTAGTTGTAGAACTTCCACTCAGCCAGCTTTCCCATGGTTCTGGGTGATAGACGTTTTGTCTTTTAGTTGTAGTTTTGAAATTGTTGTGTGTGGCAGCAGTTTAGGTGTTTACCTATGCCGCCATCTTGGTTCACTCCAAAGATATTCTTTTGTGGTAGAAAATATGACTCTCACCCTATAGGTATGTTGTTAATATTAAATGAACAAAATTTGCATTAGTAAAGTTTGTCCTTGAAAGATGTATGATAATGCTAATTTGTTTATTTTCATCCAAGCTGGCTCACACAGGAGACTGAGACAGTAGTGCTCATTTTCCTGCCAAATATTGCAAGAGCCTTGCCTGTTAGTCATGAACTGTCTTAATTCATCTCCCCCCTCCCTCTCTTCTTTACTTCCCTGTAGAGTCTGCTTAGCTAATGAGTTTTTATTCAACAGCAGGGATGTGGAAAATTCCTCTCTGGATTTTTACCCAAATCTCTTTTATAAATTTTTGGGGTCAACTTACTTGGGTACTTTATAATCCCCTAAAACAGTGGTTCTCAGCCTTTCAATGCTGTGACCCTTTAATACAGTTCCTCATGTTATGGTGACCCCCCAATCATAAAATTATTTTCATTGGTACTTCATAACAATAATCTTGCTAGTGTTAGGAATCATAATGTAAATATCTGTGTTTTCCGATGGTCCTAGGCGACCCTGCTAGTGGTTCTCAACCTGTGAGTCGCGACCCACAGGTTGAGACCCGCTGCTGTAGAGCCTAATACTATCAGAAAACACAGATATTTACACTACGATTCATTAACAGTTGCAAAATTACAGTTATGAAGTAGCAATGAAAATAATTTTATGGTTGGGTGTCACAACAACATGAGGAACTGTATTAAAGGGTCGTGGCATTAGAAAGGTTGAGAACCACTGCCCTAAAACAACCAGATGTGGAATTCATAGCCCCTTTACTCTTGATACAGATTTTTTTTTTCTGAACAACATTGTTAGGAGAATTAAGAGTTATACAACTTTGTGGGTGAATCAGCATGTCTAGCTTTGTTCTGGTATAATTTTATTATGATTTTAACAGAACATAGATGAAGGAAAGTAGCATTTCCTTTCAGGGAGACAACTGTTGAAACGTTTAAAAAAAAAGGAAAGGAAAAAGATCTTTTGTACTTTTATCAGCACTGTGGCCTCTCCCCTCTTTCTTTCCCTTTCCCTTTCCCCCTCTTTTCTCTCTTTACTCCTCCCTCTCTCCCTACTTTCCTTCTTTTTTCCTTTCTTAGAAACTGTTAACAATGTCTTAAATATAGTATCCGCATGTGTTTCTAGGTGCCCTGTTGAAAGGGCTTCTAGCCTTTGGGAATACCATACTGTATGAGTTTGTGATTAGTACAAGTGGACTAATTTCACTGGGATCCCTCTCTTGATCACAACATAAGTTTGTCAGTGCCCTTTAATAAAGCTAAGGAGTGTGTATTTAGTTCATTTAACTTAGTTATTCTTAAGTAAAACTTAAAGTTTTTATAAGAGAGAAAGTGTGTGTGTATCTGTATGTGTATGTGTGAGATGAGACAGAAAGAGAGAGAGAGAGAGAGAGAGAGAGAGAGAGAGAGAGACTATTCATAGAAATACATATGTGTGTCTTTGAACTTAGGTTTGTAGTTAGACAGACATGAGCAGAGCAAGGATGATGGGCCAGGTATAAAAGGTCACTAGGATGGAAAGCCCCCGGTGCCTAGCAATGAGCAAAACTGGGAAAACAAAGACCTCGCCTCCCAGGGTAACCTTTCCTCCCCTAGCATATCGCTGGTCATCTGGTTTAGACCCACTGACCTTTCATATCTCTGGTCATTTGGTCTGGAACCCCCTGACCTTTCCTTCTCTGGCATGTTGCTAGTTATGAGGGTTAGACCCCCTTAGGGGAGGAATAAGGGGGTTAGAAAATAGCCCTTAATCATTAAGCCCTCAAGCAGTGAGGTTCTGACCCATATCAAGTGCATGTAGACCTCAGTTGTGTTTCAGATTGAGGCCCAGAAAAGCAGCAAAACCAGAAAGCGACCCTACAGGCTGACCTCAGGACCAGCTGCATTGGATAATGACACCCTGTCTTGGTGCCAACCAATGAGTGGAGACCATGACCCTGAAAGGACACACCTAGAATGCTCATGAATATTCTGTTGGGATCCTCCCCTGAGACCTCTCATAAAACCTCTGTCCTTAAAGGCCCTTAGGACAGAGGACCCAGATCACTCTCCCCCACCAGGAGCATATCCTAGTCTTTCTCCTCTCTTCACCTCTTTCTCCTACCCCAGGCATGTTACGTTTATCCTTCTCATTCCTAAGCCCTAAGTGCCCTTCTTTTGCCTCTGTAACTGGTTTCCTAAGACCATTGCTTGTACCACTCACTTCTACCTCTGTGACTTTCCAGATAAACTTTCTCTTATTGAGTCTTGGCTCTGAATTCTTTCCTAGCCAGAGCTCAAATACCACGGTTGCTGAACCCATGTCTGGTCTGACCCAAACAGGTCTAACACCTGTTGCCATTCTCACAACCAACAAGTTCAAATATATGTGACTATTAGAGAAAAACTTCTTTTTTTTCTTAAGTAAGCAACATAGCCAACCATGTTATGAAAAGTCTGGCACTAGTCCAGCAATTTAAAATCATTTATAATATGGACTGCTTGGGAATAAACTTAGTAACCAATTTAGATTAAAAATTAATTGAGTGTGAACCATACTACTTTTCTCATAGCATTTTTAACTGATTAGAATTCCATATTCTAGAAGAATTTTTAAAGAAGTTGGTGATATTTAGAGAATAGCTCAAATAGTAATACATTTTAGTTACTAAAATTGTTTCCTATGTTTTGGTACTAAAAATAAGTTAATATATATATATGACAAGAAAGGGATAGTGAATGGAAACTCTAGCTAAGAAAACGTCTTCTCTGTTTTTATCCTATTTATACTGATGTTTTTGCATCCATAGAATTGGAATGATCTTTTTTTCCTAGTATTATACAGTAACCCTTTTGGGATTATACCTACTATGAGGTCCCTACGGAGTTAGATGGTAAAGTTATTGCTAGTTGGTAAAAAAATTTAGCAATCTAATGGAATGGCTTTCTTTTTTTCTTTCTTCTTTCTGACAGTCTTTTGACTGTCACAACTTTAGATTCCTTTTAGGTTGTTTTTATACCCAAGATTTCCCCAGGGAGAAATAACCCTGCTATGAAATCATATAAACCATAAAAATACTTAAGGAATCCAACACCTTGGTTCAGTAATTTGTCAAGTGCTTGAGAAAAATGTGCCAGGCTCCTGTGGGCTCCAATGCACCTTGCTTGAATTAATGCCTCTCTTAGGGCACTCATCTTTGTACATCTTACATTATGTAATTATTTGCTTCTAATACTTGATAGATAAGGACTTTCAGGATAGTGACCACGTCTTGTTTCTTTACAGGCTTCTAACCATGTTCAGCCCATTGAAGGTGCTCAGCAAATCTTTGTTTTCATTAAAATTACTTTCCTTAACATTTTAGAGATTTTTTACTGTGCCCTTTCTTAGGCTCACAGCTTCAGATTTTCCAGTTGGGTGACTTGGATAATAAAAAGGGGAGAGATGAGATATAATAGTAAATAGTCATTCCAATAAATGGCTTGGCCAGAAAGACTTCTATATCACAGTTATTCTGTATGTGTTAGTCCAAAGTGAGTCTACCTGATGAATATGATTAATTAAAAAAGTAAACTGATGAACAAAATAGATCCAGAGACATAGAAGCATGGAACAAACTGTTGAATCTCAGAGGAAAGGTGGGGGTGGGAGGGTGGAGGGTGAAGGCCTGGGGAAGAATGGGTGTGGGTTGGAGGGGATCAGTGGGGAAACAAAAAGGATACATTTGTAATCCTTTCAAGCAAAAAAGATAATTAAAAAAAAATCATGGAAAATTACTTCAGAAGGGCTTATGAGTTATTTTAGCCTTTTCCCCGAAGTTATGTTTTATGGAACACTAATTCCATAAGATTTATATTTTTATGTAAAAAAAAAAGTTTCTGCCACAAAGTAAATTTGGAAATTCATGAATTATAGGAAGATAACAGGTCTCTTTTATCAAAGTTTTAAAATAGCCTAATGTTCTTTTTTTTTTTTTGAAACATGGTTGTTTTTTTTAAAATATATTTTATTGATTTTTTACAGAGAGGAAAGGAGAGGGCTAGAGAGTTAGAAACATCGATGAGAGAGAAAGAAACATCGATCAGCTGCCTCCTGCACACTCCCCACTGGGGATGTGCCCGCAACCAAGGTACATGCCCTTGACCGGAACTGAACCTGGGACCCTTCAGGCTCTATCCACTGAGCCAAACCAGTTAGGGACTAATGTTCATTTTAAAGAGTTAGCTATAATACCTGCTTTCCATGGAATGCTCTTGAGTTTTTTTAGGAGAACCTTTTGAGTCCTCTGTTTTTAGGAACAGAGCTTGGGAAATCCTGTTCTAGATTAACCTTTAACAGGAAGAAGCTGAAGACCAAGGAGGTTATTAATGTCCAGGGGCACTAAGCTGCATCCAAGCATTGTGACTAATAATTGCCATTGCAAGCTTGTTTCAGAGGAAATTTTTTTATGTGGAAATCACACAGTTGAACTAATTGCACAGTAATAATGTTGGAAAGCAGGGGGAGAATTGACTTAAGCTAAACCACCGTTATATTAAAGCAGTTATTTTCCATTGACTTTTATTCTTTCACTCCTCAAACTTAGGTAATCTTTGTTCTTACTGGGTAGAATCTTACTCAGCTGAGAGCTTCAAAAAGGAAAAGGTGTGGGTGCTAAGGTACATAAGAATTATGATTACCTTTTTTCTACTTAACATATCGCTTCTTTTGCCTAGCTAATGTGTTGTGACAAAGGGGCATCATCCTTGTTTCTCTCCTGGGTTTTCACACTGAGAAAACAGCTTATTGCTATGTATTTATTAGGACTAAGGTCAGTAGTAGGAAAGCAATTATAAGGTGTCTGTGAAGTGTAGTTTAATAATTTCTGCTGACATTTGGAGCTGATAATTATTCTTAATATTTTTTATTCGGTTATAGCAAGAAATTTTTTGTTTTCTGTAAAGTAAACCACTTAGGAAAATGTAGGGTTGGATGCTTAATAAACATGACGACTTAGGAAATCGTTAGCATTTTTCCCTACTTCTGAAGCAAAAAGTATAGGAATTTTGGAAATTCTATAGCAGATACTAATTTTGGGAGAACAAGTTGTCTGTCCCACCACTCTATTGTCCTGATTGACATATTGCTTTGTAAGGCATCAAATGTAATAAACCTGGCAAGACAGCTGGTATCTGGTAATACTCAGAGATTTATTAAAATGATACCTAAAGGATTCAAGATATTTGACTTTAAGATTGAGTAGTTCAAACTCTTCATTGTATAGATATAAAGACTTGAAGTCCAAAGAAACTCATATTAGTAGTTAGTATTTCTTTCACAGTGTCTCTGGAACATCTCTGGCTTGAGCTGGAAGGAAAAAGGAAATCATCTTAATTTTCAGACTTAGGGAGCATTTTCTATCAAAGTGTTAGAAATTCAGATTTCTTTGCATGAAAATTATGTGTAAGTAGGATTGTTTTTTTTACCTGTCATTCTGAGTAGCAACATTTTGTGAGTGCACACTCAAGTGTCTGACACTATAACATGGGCTTTTATATAGATTTATGAGAATCTTTCAGTGTAGGTAGCACTCAAATAAAGGCAATATGTTAACAGTGTATTTTTAACTTTGTATTTAGGCATTATTTAATATAAAGTTAGAATTGTAAGCCTATTTTGTTGAACATTAAATATTGATTATCTGGATAATCATTGCTAATTTATCTAGCCTCAGCATCCAATTTATTCCTACACTGATGTGTGAAATAATTATTTAGATGGAATGTTTTTGGGTCCTCCACTCTTACATTCTTCATTTTGACTTTCTCAGAAAATTGCAAAAGGAAGAATAGTTATTGATTCTTCAAAATTTACACTAACATTTAGGCACTTCTGTATTTCTTCTTATAAATACAAAGAAATAAGCACCTCAGACTACCATTGTTATTACTATTTGTATGAGCCTTTAAGAGTCTGGTGACAGCTATGGACCTTTTCTTCAAAAAAGTGTACACAAACAAAGTTTATGGGTTATTTTATAGGGCTTTCATAGAAATAATCTTCAGATTCAGAACACTGTCACTTTTCAGCTCAAAATATTTAGTAAACCTTCATTTATTACACTATCTACTCCAGAAATCTTAAGATTGTCTGCAAGGAATGCCTGTGATTCAGCCTCAAATTATTTTTTTTCTATCCTTACCTTTCTCTGCAACACTCTACATTCTAATTAGACTGTTGATCATTCTGTAGATTAATATACATTAAGACATTTATTATTTTGCTGATGATGCTCTCTCTTTTTACTTTGCCTATTGGAATCCAGTTCTTTGTTCAAAACTAAACACAGATGCAAAGACTTGCACTAATCCCTTTAAGGAGAAATAATATTCCCTTTTTTGTAGTCCCATAGACATTTTTATCCTTCTTTTGAGGTTTTATAATTTACTTGTATTGTAGTTATTTGTATACACCTTTCTTTTTTTAGGGAGATGATAGTATTTTGTGGACAGGGTTAGAATGTTGTTCATCATCCAGTAATTGCTTAAATCTTGCCTGGAGATGAAGTAGAGGGGAGACAGGAGGAAGACTGTTTCCTCTTCTTCAGTTAAGGCAGCGGTACTCTAATGCAGAGCTCAATCAGGATCAGCCAAAAACTCTTAACATTAAATTGTTATTACAATTTATAAAGTTTTATAGATTACTACATCCTTCCCCACCCAGACTTGCTGAATCATTGTCTTGGGAAAAGGGCTCACAAATATGAATTTTTGTTGTATAGCCAACTTTTGGTATACTAGCTTTGAATATCTTCAGATTAAGTTTAAATTTTAATTAAAAAAATACCTTTCTCTGTTATCTGGATCTTGTGTTTCTCCTGTTGAGCATTCATCTGAGCTATTTAAATTGCTTGAGTTTAACACCAGAAAGTCTGCGGAACCATAGACAGAGCCCACCTACAAAAGCTTAGCAGTGGAGTGTGGAATCATTGACCTGTGGGGTCATTGTATGGAGTTCGTTCATGCTTTGCTAATATTTATTTTCATTCTCTCTGCATTTGCAGGATATAGCTCGCCTTTTGCAAGAAAAGGAGTTACAGGAAGAGAAAAAGCGAAAGAAACACTTCCCAGAATCCTCTGGAGCCAATGCTTATGGAGAGAGTTACTGTTATGAAGATGGAGGTAACATTGCCTACATCATGACCTATTCTATCCTTAGATTAAAAGCTTTTTCCCCCATTCCTCTAGTCTTTTAAACAGAAGCCAATGGTGAAAAATTAAAATTTATGATTCTCTGTTCATTCTTTTGCTCTTGATGCTTTCTTTGCTATTCGATTACCACATAGAAAACTTTCTGGGGGAAGGAAGTCCTTTCGAAGTTTCTCTTTCTAGTGCCTGTGTTTGCAGTGTGGTGGTGGGCAATTTTGGTGGTGGTGGCTCTTCACCTTCAGTGTGTTGGGAAACGAGTATTTGCAGGCTATTGCTCAGTCCTTTTTAAAGATATGTCAAAGGAAAGGTATTTCCTATAGTTTCTAGTATGAGTGTTTATTGTAGTTGAGCTTAGAGGCCATACTTAGGATAACAGATAATAAAATATAAAGGCTGCTTCTAGGAGTACAGATTTAAGTTTAGTGGTTTTAAAGACCCTTGCAAACTAATTATCAGTTGCTTCTCTATAATTTCATTAAGAAAGGTAAGTGGGTATTTGTTTATGATGAGTAGAAGGAAAGGAATGTATATGCAGATGATGGAATTATCACAGTTTAGGCGCATCTTGCTCAGTCACATTGTTCTTCCAAATTGATCATTATCACTAGAGCTCAGCCCTATGGGGTAATTAGTAAGCAGGTTGATTCTCCATTTATTGCTTGCTGTGTTCTTCCATATGTAAAGTGCCCAGCTCTTTTAGGATACCCATTTTTCTTACACTTATTTTCCTAATGCAGACATGTAGTACATCATTTAAAAAGAAACATTATGGCCTATGTTGTGCTATACTAGAGATCAGAAGGTAAAGAGTTACTCTTTAGACTTCATTAAAACCTTAGGAATGTGTTTTTATTTTGTTTTTACTTTTAATTCTACTCTGGAGGCATGTGCACTGCAAATAAAAATAACTGCTTTAAACTTTTAAGTCTATAAAAACCATTAGGGTGGCAATGAGTATACTAAAATATTAATTTTAGTCTCTCTCTTAAAACCTTATACTAACTTGAATTGGAACTCAAACCTGGTTGTTTTGATCACAGTGCCCTCATCCTTATTCATATAATATTTTAAGAATTCAGTGGATTTTCAGGGATATCTAAAAGTTAAAAAACAAACAAAAAAACAAAAAAACATTACCCTACATGTACCTTAAGTGCTTTTGTAAACTTATAGAGAATGACATATATGCCAGTTGGGGGATTGGGAATGTGGAGCAGTGACCTCCTTAGCATACGCTTGTAAATGTTGGAATCCATCTTCAATTGTGTTGTTGTTGAGAGATTATGTATTGCTGAGCATGTGATCCTTGTTTATGTGTCTCTGAGTTAGACCCAAGTTGAAATCAGAGAAATCACATTACAATTCACTTTGTATTCTTTGCAGTGGTCCTTTCCCAACACATAAGAGATAATTCTTTCATTGTACTTCTCTGTCTTTGTGTACTATAATTTTCGCCTTACTTACATAATAATCACAGTATATTACTACAGAAGCTTTCAGCTGTTTTTTACTTAAAATTTCATAAATTAATCTTTTAAAAATGATCATTTATAAATTTTATGGAAATTTATAATTATACCAATATCTGTCAGATTTATATTAACTGAAATGGTATATCTTATTGTGAACCCATGTTTTTCTTTCAAAGCCACTTGCTGGTATTGCAGGTATATTAGTGATATTTTTTAAGTTATGGCCTTTGGAGTCATACGATCTAAGGAAGTTATCTATTATAATCACTCTAAGCCTTTTTATCATTTGTAAAACGGGGATTATAATAATATATTCTCATGGATGTTGAGAAGATCAAATAATGCAATTTTGGTGAAGATATAAACTCTCAAGTACTGTTGTTTATATATATTGTTATGTGTGCACAACAAAGTACTTCTTATATCTAAACAAACATCATCTTATTTTGAAAGACAAACATGGAGGCACCAAGAAATATATATATACACACATATATATGTACATATGCATGTATATGTATATATTAGATATAAGGAAGTTAATTATATTTGCCAAATAACTTGGTCTTAAGAAATTTACAAGTCTCAGTCCTTAACTGGATGGGTTTTTAAAGGATCCAGATTCCTTAACCCCTGTCTTTTTTTTTCTTTCCCATATTTAAAGATGTCACAGCAAGTTAAGCAATAAATATTTTTATCCCATCAACTCTGAAAATGTAGTGACTGTTCTGCTTTCCTTCTTGTAACATATTTCCCTACTAATTAGTAAAATTACTAATATCATTTAATGTTTGAGAAAGAACTTAAAAACACTAACAAAATAATCATAGCCTCAAAAATCCATGTTGAAAACAAAACCCTTCTTGTTTCTTTTGGCCTTAAAGGCGGACTTCACTCATGCAGCTGTCTTTGGAAACACTGCTATTAACACTGCTAGTCATTGTTCCCCTGGATGTGGTCATCATCCAAATAGCTGTCTGTATTCTTTTAATTCACAGCAATAGTCAATTGGTTCTTTCTTAGTTGTCAAGATACACTTAAAATAAGTGTTTGATTAAAAGAGGAGGTACTATTTTTTTTTTAAATTACAGAGTAATTGTTCTGTTTCACTTTTGCTGTTATGTAAAAAATAAATTTAAGTATAAATTCTGAAGATAAGTACTTTTACTGACTTTTCAAAAGACATCTTAATTTAGATGTCATATTTGAAGCAAATTTTCTTCTTAAGTTCAAGAAGTAGTTCGAAATGTTTGAGAAGCTTATGGCATCAATGATGCATTTACCATATATCTTTCCTTCCTCTATTCCTTTATTAGATTAACAATAACAAACCTAAAAAAAATAAAACAACCAAAAGCAAAAAAAAAAAAAAAAAAAACACAATAAAACCTAGAAACTAAAAAATGTATAGTTCTTTATTTCCTTTATATCCTGTCAACTTAGGGTAGCTGTTTCAAATGCAATTCAGCAAATGGCTAATTCCAGCTCTCTTTGCAATTTTCCATGGAATTAGCATCTCCTTTTATTATTGTGAAAATGTATTACTGGCTTAGAAATGTTAAAATAAATACACTCTTGCAAATGCATATTAATGTACTTCCTTTGTTTCTGTACTATACTTGTACCTACATGAGACCCAACAAAAGCACTTATCTATTTTGCTGCTTTTAAACATGGTGTTAAACTTAGGGACTTGTATGTTTAGTACATACTGTATTTTTATATGAATAATATAGAATCCTAAAGTTTTAAAAATGAATTTAGGAAATAACTATTTTTTTTGTGTATTCCATGATGGCATCTCTTTCTGCCATGATTCAAGTAAGATTGGGAGCAGAATTATCCAAAGATAACAGGGTCATTGAATCACTTAAAATTCTTCTCTACTTCATGCTCTTTCACATTGAACTCAGTATGTCTGGGAATGTTTGCTTTGGCCACCTCAGGGGAAAGGATAGAGGAATACTAAAATCCATGGATCATTTCTCTGTACTACATGGAAACTATCAACATTCTGATCTTGATTTATTGTTATTTCCAAGAAGAATATTTGAAAACCTCTGACTGGAATCATGCAGCTTAGTTTCTTCCGTTTTATGAGATTTCCTCAACCCCCATTTCCCCCAATATACAGTTCCAAATTATTTTTATAAGTATAATTTAACATTTAATGGCTGTAATTTCTGTTTTTGGCAAATATTAAAGTACTTGTTAACTCTTCCTAATCATGATCAAGATCTTTCAGATTGATTTCACTTGATTTAATTAATTAATTACTTTATATTATCTCTTTGGCTATATACCCAGAATCCTTCCAGTAGATGCCCATCCCCTACTTTCAGTTTGTTAAGTTGAAAAAGTGGTCCTCTCCATCTTAAAACAGGTTAGGTTTGGATCCTGTCTCACCTGTACAGTGAGTTCCTAATTTGATTAAGTTAACCTGCATTTCTGTTTCCACATTCCTCTACCTCCACTCAGACCAGCCAAGGTCAAGGAGGGCAAGGGAATTGGGTTCTGGATTCTCAAGGTCCTATAAACTCCAAAGTGATGAAAAGACTGTGAAGCAGAGAAAGGATAAACCCAGACATCCACCAGAGAACTGGGAAGAACTGGAAGAACATCGTTTATCTGAGAAGTCTCTGTCCTCTAGCTCATGCAAAGTGAGGGATGGTCCCCAAATTATCACTGAGCTGTGTGAAAGGAAATGGTCTGGCCATGAGAAGCCCTGGAGACCTCCTCTTCCCAAGATCAGCGGTGAAGTGTTTCTGAGCATGGAATCTGATGACCAGGAGGCTAGCAGTAGCCATCGGACTCGGAATTGGGAAAAACATTCCAGACACAAAGACAGGCTTTCACCAAAGTCTTCTCCAAAAGCAGGAATTCACTGCAAGGAGGCTGCTTACGGGAGGGAGCGTGGGCAAGGGGAGCGCAGAGGGCGGAAGCACAGGCCCAGGACTCCTCCCTTCTCAGAGAGTGAGGAGCAGCTCCACCTCCATGACACAGGTAATAAAGGACGTTGTTGCAAGGCCTGGTATTGTGTATACATATAAGCTGATGTATTTAGTAAGCATATCAAGCAACCTATTCTTATGAAATAAACCTGGAGTCAAATTTTACATAAGTCATTTCCTTAATCTCAAGTAAGCAGGAAGAAGAAAAATATTGGTGACTTTCCCTTTCTATCTTCTGAGAGAGTTACCTGGTCCTTCCGGTCAGAGACTGCAGTGGAGGTACCCATCCCAGCCAGATACAGTTCCTCCCTTGACAAGATCCTACATCCGAGATTCAAATACCAAAGCAAAGCTCCCAATTTTCTGGTTTTGCTTCAGTGAACCCAGAAGATCTGGTGACACTGCCTTCATAGCATTTGCCTAACTATAAGACCAATGGGGCTGGAAGTTCTAGATTTTCTTGCCCTTATCTTTCCCATCTGTAAAGTGAGAGATTGGTAAAGCAGTCTCTTACAACACTGCTTTTTATATTGGGAGCCTAAGTCAGTTTTCATCAGAAGCACCTGAGCTGTTTCCTAAAAATGCAGATTTTGGGTCTCCCTTATATTATCGTCTCTGGAGTGTGGCCTGGCAATTTGTTCTTGTTTTAGACCTGGAGACAATTGTGTACTTAAAGTTTGGAAATCCTTGCCTTAGGTTCCTTTCTATGCCTAATGTTCTTCAACCCTAACTCTCTAGTTGTTCTGAGGTGCCAATATCAAGTAAGTTCCTGGTGCAGGCGCTTCACTTTATTGCACTTCACAGATGTTGCATTTTTTACAAATTGAAGGCAAGACCCTCCTCCAGCAAAAAGGTTATGACTCACTTTATTGCCACATTCGCTCTATCGTGGTGGTCCAGAACCAAATCTGCAATATCTTCAAGGCACACATGTACTTTTATAGGAATGAAGAGAACGTTAGATTTCAGCTTTCCATTTCTGGCATCTCTGAGATTTTACTTTTAAGTCCATCATTGATACAGTGAAGGTTCTCTTTATTTTTGTCTGGAAACCTTGTGGCTATAACAGGCTATAACACTGTAAGTCATAGCACTGCTCTATCTGGTAGTAGACCATACTTCCTCCCTGGATCTATTTTACTCTTACTGAAGTTTTTTAGAAATGCAAGGGTTATTGGGAAAGGAGTACTAAGGAGGCATATCTTCTTGTTTTCTTCTTTAGTGTTTGCCCAGCCAACCTCTACTTCTGATCTGGAAACTGGTTTTGATATTGCAGATTCAGGTTGATTGATTTGCTGCTTTCTATCAGGTTAATCCTTTAAGTTGTTAAAGGACTTGGTCAAAAAGAAAATGAAAATTCAGTCTAGCAAGCCACACTGATACCTGTAACAGATATTCTTGCTTCAAGCTTTAAGTTTGGGGGTTTATGCTTAGATCTGAGCCTCGGAGAGTTAATAATGAAGGCAAAACTATGGCTATGTAAACAGCAATTGCAAATTAGATATACTTTGAATAGTGAGCTATGCATAGAGGAGGAAGTGATATATTCTATCTGGAGTAGGCTTTATGAGTGAAGATTTAGAAAGACATGTTGGAGTCCTAAAGGTTTGGGGGAGGAGCTGTGATTACACCAACGCTATATTTTTTATTCTGTGACTCTGACCTTATAAGTGTGCTCAGAGAGCTGGTTAACCTTTATGGCTTTTATTTCTACTTGAGGATATGTTAAACAGGCTTAGGAAAGGTGAAACTGATATAAAGCTAGACAATGAATCACAGACCCAACTATTGGAGTTATAGATAAATGTTTATTTTTATTTATTTATTTAGCCAGCACAGGGGTTTAAAAAACAATGTGGCTGGGCAGGTACTAACATGGCTACTAACATAGGTGCTGTGTCTGTCATTTTGTATTCAACTTACTTTACAGATTTTACCCCTCTAGGCTAGTTTTTCCAAATCTTCTGGAATAGGTCAGAGGATTACATTAAAATATAGTTACTAGGCACAGGTGTCTATTCTTAGTTATTAGCATTAATAACTTTCCTCATAATTTAATAATGAGGAAACTAGCAGGACGACAAATAGCTTGTTCTAAGTAAGCATTTATAGGACCAGATTTTACAGAGTCGGTTGAAAAGGGAATGCAAAATAAAATTGCTAAATTAAATATAAAATCAGTTAACCTTCTCAAGGCTAGGAGAGTAACTTTTCTATTTAGCTGTTAAAATCATGTCAGCCTGTTAATTTTCTGCAGGTTAACCTTCAACCTCTCAGGGTCATAAAATTCTGCACCTTTCTGCTATGACATTCCCCAAGTGTCAGACTGGCTTATTACAAAATATTCTTGCATTATATTAAAGAATCTGTCATCATCAGTTTACCTTGTTCCTAGCAGAATTTATTTAAAGGTAAGTTTTATTTTTGTTTACTGAGAAAGGGTCTTATGTCTTTATACTGGAGAATGATAAACAGAAAAAAAACAACAAAAAAAAACCAAGAAAAATTAGATTAAGAAATGAATGTGGAACTGTTGAAAGTGAGTTTTCAAAATACGTTTAGGCTACTAAAATGAGAACATCCTTTCTGTTAATTTTCTTCAATTAACTGTGCTTTTAAATTTTTTAAAGCATTCCTGTTTTCTGTACTGACAGCCTTAGACTGCACTGGCTAAAGTTCCAGAAATTATTCTGGGCTATGGAAATTTTCTACTAATGAGACATGCAAGTTCCAGTGTATAGCAAGAGATCAAATAAACTCTTTTCCTACTATATATTTGGGACTTAGGGAGATATCACTGCAAATTATTACTATTTTTATTGAGGTATAGTTGACATATAACATTATACTAGTTTCAGGTGTACAACAATGATTTGATATTTGTATATATTGTGAAATGGTTACCACAGCAAGTCTAGTTAACATCTATCAACATATACAGGTACAATTTTTTGTGAGTGTGATAAGAACTTTTAAGATCTGCTCACTTAGCAACTTTCTAATATGCAATACTAGGGGCCCAGTGCAGGAATTCGTTCACCTTGAAAGGAACTGTGGGTCACGAGACTGCAATGGGCATGGGGTGGGTCTCTGCCCATCCTCCGTGCCCCTGCCCAGCCCTGCCCACCGCAGCCCCTGGTCCCCTGTCTGCCAGCAGCCCCACTCCAGCTGTCACTGCTCCCATGCGCTGACAGCGCTGGCCCTGCTCACACCCACTGACAGCACAGAGAAATTGGGGCTGGCGCTAGCAGCGGGTGCAAGTGGGACCGGCACTGGCAGCAGGTGCGAGTGCCAGGCAGGACCATGGCATGCAGGAGCAAAGAATTTTCAGTAACCACCAGAGGCTCACCCCGATGACAGCTACCAGCATTCTGCCTTGGTCTGGCACCCCCACTCACCTGCTCCACCATCCTGCTGCAGCCGATGCCCGCCATGTTCCGTGCTCTGCTGCCTGTTACCGACGCCTGCCATGTTCTGCGTGCACCCCCTGTGACCGGTTGTTCGGTTGTTCAATTGTTCCACCATTTGGTCTGTTTGCATATTAGCCTTTTATTATATAGGATAGTATTATTAACTGTAGTGAACATGCTGTATATTAAATTTCCATGACTTAGTTTTTTTTATAACTGGAAGTCTGTGCCTTTTGACCCCCTAGTGAGATTGCCTGTTTTGCCACTAACCCCATTCCCACCTCTGGCAACCACCAATATGTATTTTGTATCTATGAGCACATTTTTTTTCCCCTTAGGTTTTACATACAAATGAAACCATATGTTGTTTGTCTCTCTCTGTCTGACTTGTTTCAGTTAGTATGATGCCCTCAAAGCCTATCTGTGTTGTTGCAAATAACAAGATTTCATTTTTTATGGCTAAGTAATATTCCATTACACACTAGAGGCCCGGTGCATGAAATTCACGCATGGGGGTGGGGAGTGTGTGTGTCCCTCAGCCCAGCCTGCACCCTCTCCAATCTGGGATATCTCCATTGCCTGTTTAGGCCCAATCCCCTAAACAAACTGTCAGACATCCCTCTCACAATCCATGACTGCTGGCTCTCAACTGCTCACCTGCCTGCCTGCATGATTGCCCCTAACTGCTTCTGCCTGCCAGCCTGATCACCCCTAACCATTCCCCTGCCAGCCTGATCGATGCCTAACTGCTCCCTTGCCGGCCCAATTGCCCCTAACTGTCCTCCCCTGCCAGCCTGGTCACCCCTGCAGGCCTGGTTTCCCACAACTCCCCTCCCCTGCAGGCCTGGTCCCCTCAACTGCCCTCCCCTGCAGGCCTGGTCACCCCCAACTGCCCTCCCCTGCTGGCCATCTTGTGGCGGCCATCTTTGACACATGGGGGCAGCCATCTTGTGTGTTGGAGCGATGGTCAATTTGCATATTACCTCTTTATTATATAGGATAGTCATGAGCCAAAAAATGACATTTTGGTCACAGGCTGTATATGTGATGATTGTCCTATTAGAATACCATGGAGCTGAAAATTCCCTATTGGCTAGTGACATCATAGCCATCCAAGTGTCAGAGCACAAGGCACCTGTTTGTGGTGATGCTGGTGTAAACAAACCTGAGTTGCCAATCTTATAAAAGTACTAGAGGCCTGGTGCACGAAATTTGTACACTTGGGGGGGTTCCTGGGAGCTCTTGGAATGTCCAACTGACAGGGAGTGGGCCTAAGCCATCAGTTGGACATCCTTATCACTGGCATGGAGGTGGGAAGGCTCCTGCCACCGCTGCTGCCCTCACCAGCCATGAGTCAGGCTTCTGGCTGAGTGGCGCTCCCCTGTGGGAGTGCACTGACCACCAGGGGGCAGCTCCTGCATCGAGTGTCTGCCCCCTGGTGGTCAATGTGTGTCATAGCGTGTTCTGCAGTTCGGTCAATTTGCATGTTAGCCTTTTATTATATGGGATAGCACGTACTGTTATGTATAGTACATAATACTTGATAATAAACAACTGTTACTGGCTTAATGTATCTACTATACTTTGTCTAGCTGTTGTAGAGTGCACTCTTTTTACCTATTAAAAAAAAAGACTTTGCTGTAAAACAGTGTATCTCATTATGCCAGCAACAGCTTCCTACATCTCGTGTTTACTCTTATCTTTTGATTGCATCATTTTCTCTAAGATTTGATCTCATGTTGTTTTGTATAGTAACATGCTATGCAGGCGTGTAGCCTAGGAGGAATAGACTATACAGTATAGCCTGGTATGCAGGTTGAACCATCTAGGTTTGTATAAGTATACTCTATGATGTACCTGCAATGATAAAGCCGCCCACCAATGCATTTCTCAGAACTATCCTCCTTGTTAAGCTGCACATGACTGTATTCTTCATCTCCTTTAATCATTTATCCATCAGTGGGCTCTCAGGTTATTTCCATGTCTTAGCTGTTGTAAACAATGCTTCAATTAACATGGGCACATATACCTTTTCCAGTTAGTGTTTTCATTCCTTCAGATAAATATCCAGAATGGGAATTGAGGGGTAATATAGTAGTTTTAATTTTTCAAGGAACATCCAAACTGGTTTTGATAATGGTTGCACTAATTCAGTTTACATCCCACCAACTGTTCATAGCAGTTACCTTTTCTCCACATTCTCACTAACACTTATTTTTTTTTTAGAATAGCCATCCTAACAAGTTTTTCTATTTGCATTTTCCTGTTACTTAGTGATTTTGAACATCTTTTCATGTACCTATTGACCATCTGTATGTCTTATTAGAAAAAAATGTCTATTCAGATCCTCTGTCCATTTTTAATCATATATAGCTACTAATAGCCCAGTGCACGAAATTCATGCACATTAAAAGGGAATTAATTAGTGGAAATATTTTAATATTGCTATTTGCCCTTTCTCCATAATAGAAGTGTCAGAGATGAAAGAAAATGAATAAAATGTATATGAAAATCTTCCTCCTGTCAGAGTTTGGGGCATGCCATGGGACCTAGAGTCAAGTCCCTGCCAACTACCCATACATGCTTTGAAAACGCAGGAGACCCAGACCTGGCCAGCCCCACCCCCGTCAAGCCCGTCCGGCAGGGTGCGTGGTCTAAGGTCCCCTGTCAAACCCTGCCAGGCAGGGGGCATGGCCTGAGGTCCCCTCAAGTCCCACTGGGCGGGGCGCAACCTGAGATCCTCCATAAAGCTGCACCAGGTGAGGGGCGTGGCCTGAGGTCCCCATCAAGCCCCCTCAGGTGGGGGGCGCGGCCTGAGGGCCTCTCTCAAGCCCTGCTGTGCAGGGGGCACGGCCTGAGGTCCCCCATCAAGCCCTGCCAGGCGGGGGTCACAGCCTGAGGTCCCCTGTCAAGCCCCGCCAGGTGAAGGACACGGCCTGAGGTCCCTTGCCCCGTCCAGGCACCATGCAGCCTCAGGTCCCTGCTGTTTGGTCATGACGTTATGGCATCCTGGCTAATTTGTATATTTCTCTATTATATAGCTAGATTGTGTTGTATAGTTCTTTATATATTTTGGAAATTACCCCTTATTAGTTATGTGATTTGCAAATACTTTCTTCCATTTAGTAGGTAGCCATTGGTTTTGTTAATGGTTTCTTTTGCTTTGTGGAAGCTTTTTAGAGTGATTGGTCCCACTTGGTATTTTTTCTTTCGTTGCCTTTGCTTTTGGTGTCAAAACCAAAAAATCATCTCCAAGACTAATGTTAAGGATCTGGCTATGTTTTGCCTAGGAGTTTTATGGTTTTGGGTTTTATGCTTAATTATTTAATCCATTTTGAGCTGATATTTGCATATGGTGGAAGATAGTGGTCCAGTTTCATTCTTTTGCATGTAGCTGTCTAGTTTTTCTCAACACCATTTATTGAAGAGACTGTTCTTTCCCTCTTATATATTTTTGGTTCATTTGTTGTAAATGATCATACATTAAAGGTGTTTTTTTTTTTTTTTTTTCTTTCTGGGCTTTCTATTCTGTTCCATTGATCTATGTATCATTCTCTCTTTAACTGCCAAGAGGTTACAGTCTTCTCAAAGTGTCAAGCCAATGAAGACTTGCATTTGAATACCTTCCAAGTGTCTTTGATAGATATTAAAACATTTTCTTAGTTAATTCTGTGATGTAGAGTCAGAGGCATAATAGTGGACAAAGTTGAATATATCCCACTATATTGTTTCTTTCAATATGGATGGCAAAATTGAAGGGGCAAAGGGTAGTCTTTCCTATCGTCCTCAACTAGGCCTTGGGCTGCTCAATGTGTCATTTTTTCTATTATAAATAGGAATATGATACAGCAATCTACCTTGTCCACTGACTGCCTAATACAAACTTCCTTATATAATTTTATTTATTTTATCTAAAATATTCCTTTATAGCTATGACCACACTAATCATAACTCAGGGAGGTTTATATTCCATTTAAATATGGTCCACTTTTGGGAGTGTGCTACTGTTTTGTGATTGTCCCAAACCACTCAAATCTGGATTAAAACCAGGCCCGCCTGCATAAGAGTCGGTAGCTCTAGAAACTTCTGGGCAATCATGTACTAATTGGCCTGAAGCTAAGAAAACCATGTTTAATAGTCTTATTTTGTGTGGGAAGGGCAGATGAGTCTGTGGCTTTAGGATTTACCGCAAAGCTAGGTTCAAAGCTTTACTAAGAAAGGCTTCACCAGAAAACTTAAACTCTCTTCATCTGCCCAGGATTTAGTTGTATTTTCTTGTCTTTCCTTTTTTCTTTTTTCATTTAAAGCAAGCAAATCAAGTGTGGTGAGGCATTTTGCTAAAAACCATTTTAATGTGTGGTTATTTTGATGGACATAATTTACTAAACTGATAGTTCTAATGCTTATTGCAAATAAGAATCAACTGTTAAAGATTTTTTTAAAAACAAAATACTAAAGGCAAGATCTCTCCAGGCTGCTTAAATTGGAATCCCTGGGATTTGGGTCAAGTTTTTGTTTCTTTAAAGCACCACAGGTGATTCTAGTACATAGCCATGGTTGAGAACCACTGATATAAAGAAATAGGCAGTTAGGAGTGTATTTTCTTTCTACTGTCAGCAATCCATTTACTGAAGTCACTATTTCAGATATTTAATCTGTTTGAATCCAGATTTCGGAGGGAAGGTGTGCAAGGCTGAGGCAAATAGAAGGAAGCCTCTCATTTCCTTCAGTCTTGACAGTTTAGCCCCATTAAAACCTCAGCTCTGTACTTTTCTCTAAATTCTCTATTTCATTGACTTAACAATTTTTTTTTTTAATTTAAGAGGTTGGTTTTTTTAATGCATTCTTACTGATTTCAGAGAGGAAGGGAGAGTGAGAGAGAGAGAGAAACATCAATGATGAGAGAGAATCATCGATCGGCTGCCTCCTGCACACCCCCAACCCCACTGGGGTTCCAGCCCACAACCCAGACATGTGGCCTTGACTGGAATCAAACCTGGGACCCTTCAGTCCACAGTCCAATGCTCTATCCACTGAGCCAAACGGGGCTAGAGTCTTTTCCTTTTTTTTTTTTACTTCCTGTTTTGCAAAAGCCTCACAGTTTCTTGCCTGATTTCCTATTCTTGAAGAAACTATGTGAGGGGGGAGGTTTTACCAGACAGTGTTGGGTGGGTAACTTTGTGTGGATTGTCTGCATCACCACTTCCATGTTTTAGGGGAAAAATTATTTTCAGTGCACCCTGAACTGAATTTTGGAGTGGCAGCAGTATTATCAGTGTTAGATAGCAAAGAAAGGTAAACTTTAAGGTAAAGCTTGTGTTTTTTTGTTTGTTTGTTTTACCTTAAATTTTGCAAATATTTAGAAAACAAACATGGTTGCCTTACTGTATTGAGTTTTTTCTAGGAATGAAGCTGAGGGGCATGAAAGAATCAGCTTCTACACCATCGCGAGTTACCCCCAGAAATCAGGAATGGTATGATGCTGAAATTGCCAGAAAACTGCAGGAAGAAGAAATTTTGGTGAGTAAATTTTAATGCAGAAGTTCAGGTGAATAAGGTTTTTTGTGAATTGAGTCTTCTTGAGATTATATAATAGGCATTATAATCCTTTATCAGTTAAGAAGCTAATACCCTTTTTATTATCAGTGGAAAAAATCAAAACAACAGGATTAGAGTGTATAGTTTTATTTACTCAGCAAGTGTTAGCAATAGAATTTTATACCCATATCTCTCCATTATTGAGTTCTGATAATGCTCTAAGAATCTGCTGCAGAATTTGGTTAAAAATAGACCCTGCTCTAGCTGGCAAATGTATACCAACCCTTACCAACTTGAAAGATGTTAATCGCAACTAGTTTTAAATACCAGTTTGTTTTTATGTAGGATTTTAAAAAATGGACAGCATAGAATCCAATTAAATATTTTGTACTACAGGCTACCCAGGTGGATCTGAGAGCAGCTCAAGTGGCCCAGGATGAGGTGAGTTCATAGTAGTTAATGACTTTGTTTAGCCAATATTTTTTGGAAAGTAATTTTCTACCTGCAACTCCGTAATCAATGACAGTATGGACTCGATTTGTTTAGGAAATTGCTAGACTTTTAATGGCTGAAGAAAAGAAAGCTTACAAGAAAGCCAAGGAGAAATCGTCATTGGACAAACGAAAACTTGACCCTGATTGGAAGGTAGGGTCTGTTTTATGTCTGTCTGTTTTTTAAATGAGAAGTTAAATTAGAACTGTGAAGGGAACTCTGCTTTTAGGGTAAGCTCTGCAAATATATTTAGGTAAACAGATTATCTGTATCACATGTGCATCTGACTTGTGAAAGTTATTTTACTATAAAAAACATACTGAATTCTTGAAAGTAACTATTTAAAAAGCTACTGCTAAGATTAAAAAACTCCATTTCATTCATTTTAAGACCAACCAAAGTGCGAGTGCCCTCTGGTCATGAGCAATCTTAGTTTTACTATACTTACTTTACAGGATAGCGGAGCGTTTTCATGTGCTTTCAGATGGCCTTTTCCTCCTCTCTGTTCTTTCCCAATCTATCTATATAAAAGGCTAAGTGACCATTACGACCAGTCGCTATGATGCGCACTGACCAATAGGGGGCAGATGATCAGTGCAGGAGCTGCCCTCTGGTGGTCAGTGTGCTCCCACAGCAGGAGCGCTGCTCAGCCAGAAGCTAGGCTGATGGCTGGCGAGTGCAGCGGCAGCAGCGGGAGCCTCTCCCGCCTTTGCAGCAGCGCTACTGAGCAGTGACAGCAGACGCAGTGGGGCCTGGATGAACAGGAGTGGCACAGCACCCCGGCTTGGGCTCCTCCCTGGCCACCTGCAGCTTCATGCACTGCTACCTCTCTCAGGGGATGTCGGACTGCCGGTTTTGGCCTGATCCCCGCAGGTTAAGTCTGCAGGGATCTGGCTGAAACCAGCAGTCCGACATCCCCTGAGGAGTCTCAGATTGCGAGAGGGACCCCACTGGTGCATGAATCTGTGCACCAGGCCTCTAGTGTACTAATATTGTGCTTCATCTCTGGTTATGTACCCACTAGAGGCCCGGTGCATGGAATTCGTACATGGGGGGTGGATCCCTCAGCCTGGCCTGCACCCTCTCCAATCCGGGACCCCTCGGGAGATGTTTAGGCCTAATCCCACAGTCGGACATCCCTTTCACAATCTGGGACTGCTGGCTCCTAACCGCTCGCCTGCCTGCCTGTCTGATTGCCCCTAACTGCCTCTGCCTGCTTATCTGATGCCCCCTAACTGCTCCCCTGCCAGCCTGATTGCCCCCTAACTGCCCTCCCCTGCTGGCCTGTTCGCCCCCTAACTGCTCTCTCCTGCAGGTCTAATCGCCCCTAACCGCCTCTGCCTCGGCCCCCGCCACCGTGGCTTTGTCCAGGAGGACGTCCGGAAGATGTCCAGTCTAATTAGCATATTACCCTTTTATTAGTATAGATTGTTTCCCTTCCTCTTATGACAGACATCACCAGCAATCATTGCTTATGTCACAATGCAAGAACTGTCTAGCATGAGCTTGAGCTGTTACCTTCCCCTTGTTAATTCAGAACTAGGAGGCAAAATAGTCAGTGACCTCAGTTCATCCTATTATAAAGTAATCTAATTGTTGTATATGGTGGTTGCAAATTCAATTTAATGGACTTTACAAATTTGTTACTGTGTGCAAAGTATCCCTTTGGACTTAGAGGGAAAGACAGAGTCATATATTTCCTCACGATAATGTAGAATGTGGACAGGGATTCAGACTGTAGACAGCTAACAAATACAAGGTCATGCTGGCTGAAGAAAGCATAATGGAAGAACAAAGGAGGAGGGGGAGAGTGCATTTGGTAAAGTCTTTCTAGGGAGGGAGTTTGTACTAGACAGAGGATGCAGTGAAGGTGTGTATCCACCTGTTCTCTCTCACAAATTCCTCCCCTGGGTCTCCGGTCCAGTCTGATTCTTGGCCTTAAGGAAAAGAAGATACAGAAAACATGATAATAGTATGGCTTTATTTCCTGTTGCTCAGTTACCCAGTTGTCAATCTAAAAGCAAGTGACAGGATTGTTTCCATGTTAAGTATTTATATTTATCTCCCTCTTTTACTCTCTTTGTAATTTAGGATTTTTTCTAACCTATTTCATTTTTAGTAGAAAGCTTCCCACATGCTTGTCCATTAATTAAGCCACAAATAATTGCCCAGGAGTTACTCCATTTCTTTGTTAACCTGACTGTGAAGGAATTGATATTTTTAAGGATTATAAATCAGGAAAGTAAGAGGCAGGCCACATTTCTATCAAGTATCAGAACTGTGCTGTCTAGATTTTTTAACTGGCGCTGGTACAGTTCTCCTTCTGGGAAAAATGCCATGAAATGGGCCTTCATTTTCTGGCTTGGAAATCTCATCCTGAAGTTAGGTGTTCAGAAATAAGGGTAAGAGCACAAACTAGTTTCCATAGAGTGGGAGCCCTCCAGTTCTTGTCAGCTGCTGTGCAGCTGTACTGTTAATAATGGGTGGCCAGACACAGCCATAGGGGAGCATGTTCACCTGAGGTTAGTTAGCCCACTCACCTGACTACATTGATAGCCTCCAACATACCTTTGTGACTATAAGTTGTTTTTTTTTTAATCTCTGAGTGGTTGTATTTAAAATATTTTATGTTCTTCTATTGAATGTAAGTACTAACCTGAAATCATTAAAGGAGAGTAGTGTGACATAATTTAGATGTTATCTAAACCTAATCTTTTTCTTTCTTTGTTTACTGGATGTGTTCTTCTTTTTCTTTCTTCTTTATAGCCCAAAACAGCTAAATCAGCACACTCAAAGACAAAAGACAGTGATGAACCTCACCGCTCTAAGAATGACAGACCTGCACGGTAAGTGGATACCTGCAGCAGAGAGTGAGGACCTGACTTTTCCATGACTGAGGAGATGTTGTTGCCTGACGGGCGTCTTTGTTCTTAGGGGAGGAGATCCCCGATCTGAGGTGATATCAAGTCTTGCGGCGTATTCTCAGACTTTTGTTTCCAGCCTTTTAAATTGAGTTTGAACAAATCAAATCAGAAAGACAGGGAATTTCACCAAAGCTGGGCATAGAAAGGAAGGATGTGCTTTTTGTTAGGACCAGTTCTTGCCTTTTCAGTCTTCACTGCCCTCAGCTAAGAAGAGACAAGGTTAAACTGTTTCCTAAGTAAAATCTCAGTTTTTAATTTTTTACTGAGGTTCATGATCACATTGGTGGGATCCTGACATTTACACATGCTTAAATTCATTTTTGTGTGAGTCTCAGCATCCTAGGCAAATACTCCTTGAGTCATTGCAGACTGTTCTAAATCCCACCAGGTCAAATGACTGTGGCTGTGGGGTATGTACTTTCTGACTTCTCTCAAGCAGTCTTAGGTCAGGATAATGGACCAGCTGCTGTCTTTCCACCTCAAGTTGTCAGCCTCTAGGTCTCTGGGGAAGCAACCTTTTCTTTTTTCTTCATTGCTTTCTGTTGCTTTTCAAGAGAAAATATGATTGGAATAGGAGTACAGAACATGAAATATAAAAAGACAATAACACTAAATGTGACATTTTGAGAACTTTTAATTATTAGAACCTTGAATTTTGGTCCTGATTTTTAATAATATATTTAATATAATGAAAACATACACTGTTGTTGCCCTTTATTGCCCACAAACTGCTAGGCTAATTTCCTTAAAGTGAATATATTTAGTGACCTTTAAAAGCCATCCTCTATTTTTAAACTCAAGGCCTTCCGAAGATAAATACCCTTTAGAAAATTTTATCAGGTTTGTAAAGCTCTTAGTGCAACAGTAGTGTAGTTTAATCATGCAAAATAAGTTATTCTTGTAGCTTTTAGTTAAGCATATGCCAAACAATTTTTTAAGCAGATTTTAGTACTACATGGTTTAGTTTTATTTACATCCCTAAAATATCCAAGTAAAATAACAGCTAACTAATCTGTTTTCAGTAGGTCCTTCGATTTGGTTTGTTATGCTTTTTTTTGTCAAGTGAATTAAAATCTTTAGGGTTATTTTGCCATCTTACAAGTCCAAGGGCTCTTTAGAACAGTAATAACTTTATAGCAGATAATGTAGACCAATCAGGAATGGCCATTAAGAAGGTTTATTAAAGTTGAAAACAAGTTTTTGGACTGCAGTAGACACTCTTAAAAATATTTGGCATATTGTAAGAATAAATAATCAAATGAACGTGTATTAAAAATGGCTCTTATAAATAAGTGAAAAGTTACATAAGACTAGTCAAACTGAAATCTTATTTGACCTAAGAGGAACATTTATCTTTAAATATCATTTACACAAAGATTATATATATATATATATATATATATATATATATATATATATATATGACAAAACAAAAATGAAGAATTGTATGTAACCTGTATGTTCCCAGTTAAAAATTAAAGCCTATTATCTTAGCACTATCTGTGCAACTAATATCAGAGTGCATGTTTTCTTGTTAGAATCTATGTATTCCTTTTTCAGAATTAATTATGGTATTCCTGGCTGGGTTGCTCAGTTGGTTCAAGTGTTGTCCTGTACACCAAAAGGTTTCAGGTTTGATGCCCAGTTGAGGCACATACAGGAGGCAACCAGTGGATGTTTTTCTTTCACACTGTCTCCCTCTCTCCCCGCTTCCTTCCTCCCTCCCTTCCTGCCTCCCTTCCTCTCTCCCTCTCTTCCCCTTCCTCTCTCTCTAAAATCAATAAAAAAAGGAGTGGATTTAAAAAAATTAGTCATAGTAGAAAAGTTTAGCCATTTGTATAGAAAGAAATGGTTTCAAGGACTGAAAAATGTGGATCTGCCTAGGTCAAGATGTTTACTTCAGTGCAGCAATGAGAGTAGCAGAGGGGATGCAGAGTCTCAGAGCTTACAGCATTTTTGGTCAAAAGTCAATTTCTTTTTCTGTTATAAGATTTTCTACTCTTTCTAAAGAAATAGGGAACCAGTTGGCAATCTGAATGAATTATACCACTTTGTAATTGGAAAGAGTTGCAGCCCAAGTTCCAAATTCTTTTAACTACGGGATTTTATAGTGGTAATACTACTTGGTATTTTATTTTTATCTGTATTTTTGAATGAAGACATAGCCACTGATAATACACACCTCTGTGGCAGAGCATAGTATGGTGGTTAAGAGCACTGATTTTGAAGTCCATGTGAGTTTGAGCCCTGTCTCTGCCACTTAACAGTTGTGTGAACTTGGACAGATCATTTACCTCACCTTATCTAATCTAACTCAAAAATATGTGTATGATAGCTACTATGCAGGCTTAGCTTAAAAGTTAATTGAGATATATTCATATAAAATCCATAGTGGAGTCCTTACTGTATATATAAGGTTACATCCCATACTGACTTCTTGTAGATACTGAATATACAGGTGAGGCCTACCATTTGGGGACAAGGTGAGAAATTTGAAAACACTTGCCTTTATTTTTATATGACAGAGCCCATTGTACCTATATAACTGTAACTTTCCAAACTTCAGACTACTTATGCCTTCCAGATTGTATATGTAGTTCACAAAATATCCTACAACATGGTTATATGTTGACAAATCTTAACCTTACGTGGTTCCATGCTTTAATGCCACGTTTGAGTATACCTTTGGGAAACAACGGAAAATAAGAGATTCTATTCTTCATCTTCATTAAAGCCAAATGTTTGCAAAAACCTGTGTTACATGATTAAAATAATAAAAAGTTTAGAGCAGTACAAATTTTCCAATGTTTTTTTCCAATGTTTTCTTTTGACTTGAAAAGTTGCCAATATATGACTGCCTTTTCCTTCTCTAAGCTCTACTTTGCCACCTAGTGGATTAAAGAATTTTGCAGTAAATTTTATGTGTTAAACAATATCCCCTCTCCTCACCTCTCCCTGGTCCTTCCTTATCTTTCTTTATTACTTTCTTTGTTTCTATTCTTTTCTGTCTTCCTCTTTTTCTTTGTAAAACCTACTGAAACAAAATAAATTTTTCATTAGGGATAGTGGTCACATCACATTAATCTTTGTTTCTCTAGTCCTTAGCACAGTGCCTCACACATATTGGGTATTCAAAAATACGCATTTTTATTGAACTAAGTGCATAAAAACAAAGGAACAATAAGATAAAATAATTTATCCAAGGTCATGCAACTGGCCAGGAACTAAAGTGAGAATTCTCAAACATTCTGACTTTGCATTTGTACCAAAAATGTTTTTACCATGTTATCCAATGAGCAGTAGAATTGTAGTCCAGTGTTTAGAATATCTCTAAATACAGACCTTCCTCCAGGCCGCCACCACCTACCATGACAGATGCTGAGGATTTGGATTACACTTATTCCACACGTCATTTCTCAAAATCAGAGTCCTCTCATAAAGGTAAGAAAAATACAAATAGTCAAGTGTAGGATCTTTTTTAAGTAATCCTTGTGGTATGGTGGAAAAATCAAATGCTGGGTTATAGATCACTAGAGTGGAAAAATTAGTTACCCTTCCTCTCCGCAGAGCAATATAATATTCTTTATTTATTAAAAATAATTTTTAAAAATACAGAAACAAAACACCTTAAATTGAATCAAGATTTTCTTATGTATTTTCATTCTGCTGTGGAGAGATTTCATTGCTTTCATCAGATTCTTAAAGAATAACTGTGGCCACCATTTAGATTTCCTGGGATTTGTCTGTTTTAGCTTTTATTCCCATCGGCCCAAAACTCTAGTTAATGGAGTTAAAAGTACATACATGTATACACATAGCACATAAAACACTTATGCAAAAGAAAAATGGGACAAAGAAAATGAGGAAAGAATATGAGATTTAAGTTGGACCAGATCTTTAAAATGAAAGTAATGGTTGAAAGGGTTGAATGTAGTTCTTTAAAGCATATGCATTCACTAAAGGGTATTTTTAAGATAGTCATAAAACGAGATAACGAAGTACTTTCTCACATCAATTTCCTCATCTAAAAATGGAGGTGATTTTAATAGTATCTGTGTTGTCAGAGCCATATAAGTAAAATATCTGAAAGGAGATTGCAGGTGACTTGCTAGATATTGATGTTTATTATTTCTTATGATTTCTTCTAAGATTTATTAGGTAATGTTTTTATTATCCTTTTCCAAATCTAACATTCCCAAACATCTTTAACTATTTTTTTTTATTTTGCAGTCATTACAAAATACCAATGTATAGGTGCCACTCCAAACTAATTACATCAGAATTTCAAGGGGAGGGATGTTGCTAGTCATTGGTATTTTTTAAAGCTCTTTTGCCCCTAACCCCTCCATTCTGTTAATCATCTAATGTTGAAAATAAGACAAAAGACATTATTTAAAAGATGGGATTAGTTGGACTTTATCAAAACAATGTATAAATTACAATCCCATTCTTTGGTGGCCTTTTTACTATCCTTAGATTAATGGGAAGTAACTCATGATTTCTTTTTTCCTTAATCTATAAACCAGCATTACTTTTTAAGGGGTGTCTTTCTGTTCTTGACATATATTTAGTACATAATATTAAAACAATACATTGATTCTTTCTTAAAAAAGAATATTATTATTGATTTCAGAGAGGAAGGGAGAGGGAGAGAGAGACAGAAACATCAATGATGAGAGAAAAACATTGATCAGCTGCCTCCTGCATTCCCCCCACACTGGGGATCAAGACTGCAACCAGACCACGAATAGAACTGTGACCTCCAGGTTCATAGGTTGACTGTCAACCACTGAGCCACATGGGCCAGGCTACCACATTGATTCCTTTTTTTAAAAAAATATATTTTATTGATTTTTTACAGAGCAGAAGGGAGAAGGAGCAAGAGTTAGAAACATCAATGAGAGAGAAACATCGATCAGCTGCCTCCTGCACGCCCCCTACTGGGGATGTGCCCGAAACCAAGGTACATGTCCTTGACCCGAATCAAACCCAGGACCCTTCAGTCCCCAGGCCAACGCTCTATCCACTGGTTAGGGCCACATTGATTCCTTATGTAAATATTTTATAATCAAGAACAAAGAAAATATGATTCACTTGAACTGCATAGAAATAAAGATAAATAATTTTGCCCAAGCAGGGAGAAAAACTGAGTTTCAAGATTTATAATTTTTTACTTTTTAAAGTATTTTTAATTATAGTTGACATACAATGCTATATTAGTATCAGGTGTACTACATAGTGATTAGGCATTTATTTAACTTACTAAGTGATCACTTCAATAAGTATAGTTCCCATCTGACACTATGAAGAGTTATTAAAATATTGACTATATTTCCTATACTGTACTTTAATCCTTGTGGCTATTTTTTATACCTGCCAATTTCTACATCTTAATCCTTTTACCTTTTTCACCCAATCTTTTTCAACCCGCCTCCCATCTTGCAATCATCAATTTGTTCTCTGGGTCTCTTGAGTTTGTTTCTACTTTACTTTATTTTTTAGATTCCACATATAAGTGAAATCATAGAGTGTTTGTTTTTCTCTGTCAGATTTATTTCACTTAGCCTAATACTCTCTAGGTCCACCCATGTTGTCCCAAATGGCGAGATTTCTTATTGGATTGTATATATGTACTGCAGCTTTTCAATCTACTTGTCTATAGATGTACACTTTGGTTGCTTTCATATCTTGACTGTTGTAAATAACACTGCAGTGAATATAGGGTTATGTATATCTTTTCGAATTGATGGTTTGGTTTCTTTGGATAAATACCCCAAAATGGAATTGCTTGATCTGCAGTAGTTAACTTTTTGAGGAATCTCCATGTCATTTTCCATAGTGGCTGCACCAATCTGCATTCCTACCAACAGTGCATGAGGGTTCTCTTTTCTTCCCCTCTTTGCCAACACTTATTTGATGATTTATTAATGATAGCCATTCTAACAAGTGTATGAGGTGATATCTCATTGTGGTTTTAAATTGCATTTCTCTTATGATTAGTGATGTTGAGCATCTTTTCAGATATCTGTTTGCCATCTGTATGACCTCTTTGGAGAAGTGTCTGTTCAGGTCCTCTGCCCATTTTTAAATTGGATTATTTGTTTTCATAGTGTTAAGTTGTTTAACTTTCATATTATATATTTTGGATGTTAACCCCTTATGAAATGTATCATTGGCAAAGATCTTCTCTTCATTCAGTAGGTTGTCTTTTTCTTTTTGTTGATGGTTATCTTCATTGTGCAAAACCTTTTTACTTTGATGTAGTCTCATTTATTTATTTTTTTCTTTTGTTTCCTTTGCTTAAGGACACATATCCAAAAAAAAATATTGCTAAGAATGGTATCAAAGAGTTTACTGCCTATGTTTTCTTTTAGGAGTTTTATGGCCTCCAATCTTACATTTAAGTCATCAATCCATTTTGAAGTTATTCTTGTATACGGTGTAAGAAAGTGATGTTGTTTCATTCTTTTTCATTTATCTGTCCAATTCTCCCAACACCATTATTGAAGAGACTGTCTTTACCCCAATATATATTCTTGCCTCTACTGTTATAGAGGAATTGACCATATAGCCATGGATTTATTTCTGGGGTCTCTATTCTGTTACATTGATCCATATGTCTGTTTTTATGCAGTACCATAATGTTTTGATTACTATAGCCCTGTAATATGTTTGCTATCTGGTAGTATGCTACCTCTATCTTGTTCTTTTTCTTTAAGAGTTTGCTGCGGCTATTTGAGATATTTTGTGGTTCCATATAAATTTTAGGATTCTTTGATCTAGTTCTGTGAAACATGCCAGTGGTATTTTGATAGGGATTGCATTGAATCTGTAAATTGCTTATTTTATTTTTATTTTTTCCATAAAGCTATGTTTATTGATTGCACAATGGTAAATCACTGAGCAATGAAACAAATATTATAATTATATTATAACATTATTAAATTATCTGTAAACACTACTTATTTATACTACTGTGGTTTTTCATAAGATATGTTACAGATCAAATATATTCACACTTTTTTTTCTCCCCACACCCCCCGCCCTTGACCTCTCCCCGCCTGCCCCCACCCCTTGCTTATTTTCAAAGATTTTTTTTCTTAATGTTGTTTCTTCTTTTTTCCTCCTCTCTTCCCCAGGTTTCCATTATAAGCAGTAAAAACCTAAGAATCTGCCTTGAAAACGGACTCACTGTAGCAAATATTACTGGATGATGCAGAATGCACTCCACATTTATTTTTTCCTCCTATGTTTGTACTCCTGGGATTTATCCTCAAGTGTTTTTCTGACCATAAATAATTTTAATGCATTTAAAATATTTTGGTTATTTCTGATCACTTGGGCAGTACAAGAAACTCTAGCTTCTCAATATTGACCACCTTTACACTGCATATACTTCCATGGATATAGTATCTAAGAGATCTATAAAATGCCATTTTTCTTAGGTATGAAATATTGGTGTCTAGGGACTATGCTTTATTTAGCAATTAGAATTTAGTGAAGATAATGATCAAGGTAAATAAAACAATGTTTGGATGAAATGCAGCATAGAAGAGTGTAAGAAACAGTTGTTTTGGAGTTCATTAGGATATATTGAAAGAGCCTTTTGCTTTTTGTACTCTTTAGGAAAAGAAAAAAAATCACAACCATAAAGTATTTTTAAAAGATCATACCTGGAACAATTGAAATGTGTTACTATCAGGACTATAGAGGTTTTGCAGATTCTTATACACACCCTCCAGGGAAAACTGACCTAGATGTCCTTCTCTAACACTTCCTTGCTGTTGCTTCACCAATAGGTCGAGACTTCTGAAGCCTCTGGGCATTGCCCATTAATTAGTATTAATTGGAAAAAAATTAATTCTGTAATATCCTAACTCAGGTCTGTGTAAAGTCAACTAAAAATGAAAACTTTCTATCCCTTCTCTTATTTTTACATTCTTCTATATAGCCAAGGCAAGTGGAATTGGGAAGAAGTGTTTATAAATGATGATTTCATCATTCTCTCTGGCCATAGATTGAAGTTTTCCTCTTGCTTAAAACACATAGCAATATTTGTTGACAACCTCAAAAATATTTCATGTACTTCTCAATAAATAGATAATTCACCATCAAGTCAAAATTAATAAAGTACTTCTTTATGCATGTATTTAGTTCTACACATCATTAATGATATATGGTCATTTGATCCTTTATACAAGACCTTTAAACTCCTCTTTAAGAAATAGTCTTTGTTTAACTTCCAACCTATGGAAATGCTTATTTTCCTATATTAGTTAGTTAACACAAATGTCAGTCACACACCATATATATATATATCTATACATACATACATATATATATATATATGTATGTATATATAAAATATCCTTTCAACTTGACTGCCTATAATTTTTCACTGTATGAATCTGACGTTTTTGGCATTCTAGTACAATTTTTGTTTAGAAAAGAAATGTGAGGTGACTAGAAAAAAGTTCGTAATCCATTCTTTTCCCATTGGGAAATGCCTTCAGTTGCCTTATCTTTCCCGATAGACTTTAAAGTTAGGTGATATTCAGGAAGCTATTAAGAGTAGTTTTGAGAGTGGATGTGGGCGTTTCATTTTGAGAAGGGTCTTTAGTTTCAGAAAGTGTTTGGATTGTAGGAATTTGGGCAAAAGGTATCTAAGAGTTAACTTTGAGGAGAATGATATAGAAACAAAACCCTAAGGGAGGTCGTTACTTCAGAGAAACTGGGAAAAGCAAAATAACAGGACTTTGGCCATGATGAAATGCATGAATAAAAAGCCTTCATTTAGCCAATGGCAACAAAACGGGGTCCTGGCCTTAAGTCCAGTTGCAGAGAGGGTGGTTTCAATATCCAAGCTTAGGCCTTGTTGACTTACATGTTTTTTTGTCTGCCCTGTGATTTTGCTTCATGTTTTTAAAAGTTTTTATGGTAGCTTTAAAGAAAAAAGCAACAGCAGTGTTTTTTTATTTGATAATTAAGCAAATGAGCAATATCATTTGCCATATTTTTATTTTATAAATGTTTATTTTTATATCTCATGCAATGATCAGTTTTACTTTTTAAATTCTGCATTCCTCTCGCTTCTCATGTACTTTATTCAATTGTATTTATTATTATGAAATGCTAACTGGATATATTTCCTTCATACTGTCAGCCCACTTAACACTTAACCAGAATGTTAGTATTTCAACTGTCTTAGTGAGTGACCAAAGGTGGTATTTCCTTTGTGACACCCAATTCAACATCTGTATTGAAAATTTGATTTTTTTAAAGGTTTTTAAGTGATTAGTATTTTAGAATATTTTAATTTAACTTAATATTTTTTTGTAAAGCAAATACTCTTTAAAGCATATCAGAGTAATTCTTTCCCTGTGAATCAGGCGACAGAAATCAAACTCAACCAGCTAAATCCTCTTATTCTCATTCAAATAATGTAATTAGCTTTGAGACTATAAAAGCAACTAACAATGGTATTTTTAAGGAACTGCCAAACAGTCTTCACTGTGTTATCTGCTTTTCACTTTGTCATTTCTATATAAATGTGGAAGCATTTATTTTTTCCTGTTTCCTACTGCTGGAACACACACAATTTTAATTTTTAGGCCCACAATGTATTATGCTTTAATCTTGTGATGTAAACAAATGCTTCTGGCCTTGGGAAATCTTTGTTTCTATACCTCTGTTCTCTGGAGGCCAGGCTTTGTTAGCACCAGTATTGCTGAATGAGCACAATGTGTTAAGGAGCCTTATACTGGACAGATAACAGTCCCTTCCCCCAACCTAACTTGTAAGTCATTGCCTAATGGCAAAGTGAGATACAGTCAGCTTAAATGTTCTGAGTTGAAAAAAAAAAGTTTGATTCTAGTCTCAAACCATGGTCAGCCATATTATTTTATTGGGAGACTAGACGGTTGCTACACTCACTTTAAGAGAACACTGAGATTTTTAGAAAGGCACTTTGCCTACCATGGAATTTTTGTTTCTCAAATGTCTTTACAATAACCAGCAATGAACAGTCTACTGAATGGCAAGAAAGTCTGGCTTTTGATCATACAAACATGTGAATTAGAAGAGAAAGATAATGAATAGTTGCTCCCAGGAGGAAAACTTTCTCAGAATGGCAGTGACCACTTGGATCTAGGTCAACATATTTTAAAATGGGTAATATTTGGCCTTGTGTTCCATAGAACTTATAAAGAAAATTATGAACTGGACCCATTTTCCCTTTTCTTCTCTACTGTGGCCTGAAGCTGAACTTGGATGATGAATATGCATTGCTGACTTTGACCATACCTTCCCCTCAATATCAGGATTTTCTGGTGTAAAAATAATTAACTTTTAATTGATAATTATTTTTCTTTAATACCGTCAAATATTCTTTAAATTTGTCTTGTGCCAACTTGTTCTTTGGAAACACCTGTTATAATATGGTGCATTCAGTTTACCACGTAAGTGGTTAACATTTTAGAGCCTTGATTTTTAATGAGTGTTGCCTTTGTATAAAAATTACTTTGGGGAATATCAAGATTATTTATTCACTGGTAATTTCCTTAAAAGGTAACTGTGGTGATTGGCTGTAAGATCTTTAGCCATGTAAAGGAACAAGACCCCTGAGTAATCAGCTTTTGGAGGGATTGAGAACAGAATAGAATTTGCATTCAAAGGCTTCTTTCCCTTTTGGGAAAATAGCAGTTGTGTAGGGAATGGTCCTGTGGGAAGAGAACACTGATCAGGTAGACTCCCCTGTACATAGTGTGCCATATTCTGATAGCATTGGCTTATTAGAAACAGTCATAAAAAATAAAAACCTGTTCTTTTAGCAAAAAGGAAAAAACAGATTTTTAAAGTACTTTGTTCATTACTTACTGCTCTTAGTCAGAGAAGTGACTAGATAAATGGTCCCATTTTCTCCTCACATCTGGTGGTGCCTGTGAGTCTTAAAGCCATAATTGCTTATCTTCCTATTGACAGAATCCTGTTTTCCCCTTAGCCCATAATAGGTAATATGGGCAGGGAGAAGCAAACTGGAGATTGTCCTGATAAAGCGTCATGGGGCACAGAGTCATCCAAATTCCTGGTGGTAGAACCTTTGCTCCCTGATCATTACAGGAAAGGGTCAAGGCTGTTGTTGCATTTGCCAATTAACTGTTGTTGGAAATGTTGAAATTCGATGGTGGAGAAGTCAAGAAGAAAGAAGTAAACTGGGACAATCTTACTTGTACAGTCACTTTTCTGATGAAACCTGCACTTTGTGTCAGCAATGTCTGAGGAGCAGTATTGCCTTAAATTAATTTGATTCCAATCGAGGTCAGAGTATTGTACTTCTTAGCATGTAAATGACTGTCAATTCAACATTGAGATATAAAATTCACAGGTGATCCCCAAACACCCTTGCCATCAGGAGCTTTGGACCTCCTTCCACTGAGCTATGGGTAACCTATACACTGACAGGTAGATACATCATTTCATTTCAAGTTGCCTCTCTGTCTGTGGATGAGCAGTGGCATGATCAAAAAGGCTGGTAGGAGAGGGAGAAGTTCCTGGCCAGATCTTTCAGGTTATCACTTCCTGAATAATTGGCAGTTGACTGTCTTTTCCCATTATGACTATGTAGAAAGGTTCTATTATGCATTAAAATCAACTCATTATTGTTTTATAAGAATTTCATCAACACTTTTATGTATTTAAATGCATACCGTTAACAACAAAAAGAGAAAACTGAACAAAATAGAGACCTTTACTTGAAATTGGAGATTTATTGGTGTGAAGAATCTTCTGGTTTATTGCTTTTAACAGAAAATTTACCAGAAAGACTTCTGCTATTGTAGGGCAGACACCAGAGTTCTTTTTAAAGGTTATTTCTGATACCACAAACACGTAATCATCTAAATAATCATGTTGGTTTGTGGAAATACCTAGTCCTAAAAACCACTCTTTCCCTTAAAAATTTGTGAAAACTGCCTATAAACACATTCCTAAGAGACTTAATATGCATTTGTGTATTTTCAGCAAACTAGAAATGTTCCTTTCCTTTGGAATACCGCTTCATTGCATAGAGAGCCATCACTGTACTGGTTTTAGCATTTCAGATAAGGAGAGAATTAATTGTATAACTCAGTGCCCCATTACTTATTGCTGAGGTTCATGTGTAAAGAATAGAAGAATTGAAAGATAGTTTGAGTGACATTTCCTTCACAAAAGAGGAGGAAGGATTAAGAATAGCGAAGAAGTTGAGAATATCCTGTTACTCATCATATGCTTGGGATATGTTTTTGTTGCACTGAATTTCAGACCATCATTGCTAAGATAGCTTCTAGCTGTTAAATTTAGTAAGAGGGTTTTTGATGTCAGGATATTTTTAGAATTTCTGGTTGAATTAGTCTCTGAAGTCCCTGCAGGTTGTAACTTCAACTCTTGCTATAAACCGAAAGTCCAATGCCCTTCCTCAAAAATAGTTGTATTTTTCACCTGCCTCTTCAGGGCAACCCAATATTTATTTCATGAAGTACTGTAAATAAGGATGAGGTATAGTGGGAAGATAGCATATAAAAGTGATGATCCAAAATGAGAATTCTCTGGAATGGTGTTTTCCTTACGAAGAATCCATCCCAGCACAATATTATATTTTGAAAGGTGCTGAATTATAAAGTACAGGAGAGCTCATATAAATCAAGTTGCTTAGGAAATGTGAGGTAGTGCTGTCCTTTGTCTTACGATTTGGAAGAGTGCTCTTTTGAGAGAGAGCCTGCCCAGTACCAAGGCATTTTCAGATTCATTGGTAAGAAACCTTTTGACATTTGCAATGTAAATATGTTTAAACTCGTGATTTTATCCCAAGTGCTGGTCAGTTTGTATCCAAGCCCCAGAGGGAACATCAGCTTTAAAATAGTTGTTCCATGGAGCTGAACGGAACCTTGAGGAAAGACAGTTGCCCGAGGCCACCTCAAACCACATGGCTATCTAGAGATTCAGTGAAACTGTGAGGGATTCTTCTGTGAATGCCTTAAAGGTGACTGATGTTGGGAATGGTGGGTATGTATTCACCCGTCTGGACTAGGCTGATGGAAACATTCTATTTTAATTCACCTTCACATAGCACAAGTTGTTCCTGCTCATGACCTCATCAAGGAAAACGAGAAACATGGTGCTGGTGACTTCCATGTGTTTTGGGAGGTTGAGGTGGGAATGTCATTTTGGACTCTCCAGTGCTCAAGCCTCCCTTAAATGCCACTTACATGTCTACATTAACTCATCTATGCAACCTTGTATTTTTATGGTTTGTTTTTGACACCTATGTCCCATCTGATTCTTTAAACATCAGGATTAACATCAATATTATGAATAATTTTTAAGCCAAAGTATTGTATAAGTCTGTGTGCTTATTTTCCTGGATGGTCTGAAGCAAATACCATTATTGTCCTTTTCTCTGAATAAAGTCATCCATTTGTTAAGTCAATGGTCTCTGACTCATGTTTTCTTTATTGCCTTCAAGGACTTAGGAAGTTCTGCACTTATTATTTGTTTCCTTTCTAATATATCTTTGTTTAATTATAGTAAAATGTTATCTTACTCCAGAGCCATCCACTTTCTGTAACCACCTATAACATGGTACTGATGTGCAGTACATTGTAATTCTCAACAAATACACCCAAGTAAAAATTGGTTAGAAAAGGCTTTGTTTTGTGTGGTAGTGGCTTAGCTGATGTATTTGGGGTGGAGGGGGACAGAACAAATATGTGGATGTTCATACTATAATCCAAACAACCAAGGACACCATGAGTGCAACAACTTAGTCTGCACCACACATGACTTTCATTGATTTTAAAAACAGATATTAATAACAACTACTATTTAATATTACCATTATAAGGATTGTTTATTTATATGGCTTGAGAGAATAACCATGATGTGGAAGCTGGTTCTACAGAAATTTAGCAGGTTACTTAAAAATAAGATACTATTTTCAGTGACCATTAAACTGATTTTTAAAGCAGTCACTTATTCCAGATCCTCCAGGCTTTTCTGGCCAATGTTACAGGGAATCTAACTGATCTCTATGATATGTCTATACCATACGTCACAGCCAGATGCCCAAGGGACACCTGTGATGTACAAGGGTTATTTTCTGTAGTTGAAGTTTGTGTTAATGTCAGGCTTTAGTTTCTAAAGAATTACTAGATAAAAGTTACCAATGATAAAAGTTGACACATCTAGAAACCAATTAAAAAATTAAATATGTAATTAAGGTAGCTCCTTTGAATCTGTGTGAGGAGGCGCCTAATATGATTGGATGGATATTGTGAGTACTACGGAGTTTTAAGTGTGGAAATGTAGCACCCTGGAAAGCTTCTCCTTAAAAAAGGCAGCCAGGAGAGCATTAGACACCCACCTAAACTTTGGAAGTTTGGAGAAATCTTTAAGCACACTTTGGACTACCACTGCAAGTCAGAGTGTAGGGGTTTGAAGACAATTCCACCCCATTTCAAGGACAGAAAGACCACTTGTTTTAATTATTTCTAGCATATAAACTAAAGACCACCTGATTTCATGTGCTCAAGGAGTTTGATTGAATTAAGGATGTCTGGGCTTTGCTATAAACTTGCTTCAGGACCTTGGGACACCACTTAGCCTCTTACCTGGGTTCTTAAAACACACACTGCAGGGAGACCTGGTGGTCCCTAACTCCAGTTCTAACGTTCTAGGATTCCTGCTCCCAAGGGCTGCTAGGTTTTTTAAGATGCTCTGGAAAAAGAACAGCCTCAGACGCTACTGGGGCCTGGAAAAGTCCCAAAGACTTCCTAGGCATTTATTTGTAAGATATCATTTCTGACTTTGTATTCTATAAAACTTTTTGTTTATTTTTGACAAAAAATTGTATGTGTACAATGAGATGCTTTGGTGTATGTATACATTGTGAAATGGTTACCACAAACTGCTTATTTTCCTCTTTGTGTATGTGACAACACGGTATCCACTCTCAGTAAATTTAAAGTTTATATGAATGCATTATTATAACTACAGTCACTGTGCTGTACTTTAGTTTCAAAAAAACTTACTCGTCTTATAACTGAAAGTCTTGTACCTTTTGTTGCTCTTTTGTTCCTGACTACACTTATTCTGCTATTCCTAGGGCCACACCCAGCTTATTGCCCATAACTTATACATACATGTTCTATTAGTCAAAATGTGTCTGTACCCAAGCTTCAAAAGTGAGCCTCCTTCATCAAAAGGTCTTTAGATGTTCTTGTGAACTCTTGCACCTCCAACTAGTATATCCTGCTTTCATACTCTCAAAACACACGTTTCTTACCAATTCCTGTGCCTAATTATGCATGTTGGGTCATGTTGATCACGACATGCCTTAATTAAGCCTGCTGCACTTGCTTAATGGATGTCATGACTTACCTGATCTGTGCCCTTCTGAGCAGTGCTCTCAGGTCCGGCCTCGCTTTGAGGAATCCCTTCCTGCTGACCTGCCAGCCTCCTGCCCTCAAGTCCCCCACCAGATCTTGGGGGTTCTCACATACACAACTAGGGATATCAGAGTGTGTGTGTAAGTGTATAAGTCTGCAGGTATATCTAACATTGGCTTTAAAGATGTGTATATAAATGACAATGGATTTTTCTGGCCTGGAGAGGTGAGTATGAAGTGGTATATATCAGTATATCAGTTTTTCCCTTTATGGATCATGCAAAAGGTGTCAAGTCTTAAGAAGAAATTTTTCTATTTCTCTGTTTTCACTTTCATTAATTTCTGTTCTTTATTATTTCCTTCTGCTTGCTTTGGGTTTATTTTCACCTTCTAGATTCTTGAGGTAAGAGCTTAGATTATTAATTTAAGACTTTTTCTTTTTTTCTATTATAAACATTTAGTGATATGATTTTCTGTGCTTTATTAAATTGCACTCTGTTAGCTCTTCCCCAAATTTTAATATGTGGTATTTTCATTTTTGTTCAGTATGATGTATTTTTTAAAATCTCCCTTGAGATTCACTCTGATCCGTGAATAATTTAGAAGTGTTCTGTTTAGTTTCCAAATTTTGGGGGATTTTCCTGATATGTATTATTAATTTCTAGTTTGATCCTATTGTGGTTAGAGGACACACTCTGAATGATTTTACTTCTGTTAAATTTGTTGAAGTTTGTTTTATTTCCCTTAGTATATGTCCCTTGAGCACGAACAAGAATGTGTATTTTTTTTGTTGGTGGTGGAATGTTCTAGAAATGTTGATTAGATCTTGTTGATTTATTGCATTGTTGAGTTTTCTATATACTGACTGATTTCCTATATTGTCGTTCTATCAATCCCCAAGAGAAAAGTGTTAAAAGTCTTCAACTATAATTGTAAATTACTCTTTTGTTTTGCATCTCTGTTGTTTCACATATATATTTAAGACTAGAGGTCCAGTGCATGAAATTCGTGCATGGGGGGCAGTGTCCCTCAGGCCAGCCTGCACCCTGTCCAATGTGGGACCCCTCGAGGATATCTGATTGCCCTGTCACAATCCAGGATTGTTGGCTCCCAACTGCTCACCTGCCTGCCTTCCTGATTGCCCCTAACCGCTTCTGCCTGCCAGCCTGATCACCCCCTAACCACTCCCCTGCCAACCTGATTGATGCCTAACTGCTCCCCTGCCAGCCTGGTCACCCCTAACTGCCCTCCCCTGCAGGCATGGTCACCCCTAACTGCCCTCCCATGCAGGGCTGGTCACCCCCGACTGCCCTCCTGCCAGCCTGGTCACCCCTAACTGCCCTCCCCTGCAGGCTTGATCGCCCCTAACTGCCCTCCCTTGCAGGTCTGGTACCCCCCCCAACTGCTCTCCCCTCCTGACCTGATCACCCACAACTGCCCTCTCTTGCAGGCCTGGTCCCTCCCAACTGCCCTCCCCTGCTGGCCATCTTGTGGCGGCCATCTTGCATCCACATGGGGGCAGCCATCTTGTGTCTGAGTGATGGTCAATTTGCATATTACTCTTTCATTAGATAGGTTACTGTGTCTTCTTGTGGAGTGACCATTTTATCTATACTAATAATATCCTAGGTGGTTGTCACAACCTCATGCTGTGATGTGCTCATGCCATCACAATCCCATGATCCATCACCAGGAGGCTGCGTACACAGTGGGCACGCATGGATGAGCGAGGACTTGATGCTGCTTGCGTGGTGCAGAGGCGGGTCCTGGCGGCTGCTCCGCGCAGCCAGGCCTGGGGGTCCTGTGGCCCTGCGCATTGCGGAGGCAGGGCCCAGTGGCTGCTCCACACAGTGAGGTCTGAGGGTCCTGCTGCGGGACCCCTGGCTCCAGCTTACCTCTTTGGGACAGTCCATCGAGGAGCCCTGGGTGGGTGGGTGGGGCCTACCTCTTTGGGGCAATCCATCACAGGGCTCCTGCACTGTGAGAGGGCACAGGCCAGACCGGGGGACCCTACGCGTCCCCGCCTCCTCCCCCCCCCCCCCCCGTGCACAAATTTCGTGCACTGGGCCTCTAGTTATATAATAATGCCCTTCTCTGTTTCTGTCTGGTAATTTTCTTTGCTTCAAAATATACTTTATCTGGTGCTGGTATAGGCACTTCTGCCTATTTTTTATTAAAGTTTACATGATATATCTTTTTCTAATTAATTTCAAGCAGCCTATATCATTACATTTGAAGTGAGTTTATAATAGAAAGTATGCAGTTATATATTAAAAAAAAATTTTTATTGGTTTCAGAGAGGGAGGGACAGGGAGGAAAAGAGAGAGATAGAAATATCAATGATAAGAGAGAATCATAGATAGGCTTCCTCCTGCACACCCCCCCACTGGAGATTGAGCCCACAACCCTGGCATGTGCCCTGACTGATAATTGAACTGTGACCTCCTAGTTCATAGGTCAGTGCTCAACCTCTGAGCCACACTGGCTGGGCTGCAGTTATATATTTTAAGCATACAACCTACCATATCTATCTTTTGTTGGTATGTTTAGACCATTTACAGTTAATATAGTTAATTCTCTATAAAAACTTAAGTTGGACATTTTATTTTTTTGTTTTTTTGCTTTTCATTTCTCAGTTTTCTGAGGATTTCTTAAACAATTTTTATAATTCAATTTTGATTTATTTATTGTAATTTTTGAGTGCATCTTTTTCCATTTCATTTTTAGTAGTTGCTGTAGGTATTACATTGCATACACAAAACTTATACTGCCTACAAGTATCATTTTACCAGTTCAAGTATGGAAACCTTACCGCCCTTTATGTCCCTCTCTCCATTTAAAATTGTCTTAAGTATTTCCTGTACATACATTTTTAATTGCCTCAACAGTGTTATGCTTTGCTTGTTGTTTTTTGTTGTTGTTTGTTTTTTTTTTTTTTTTTTATTCAGCCATCAAATATTTTAGGAAACTCAGTAGAAGGGACTTGTACCTATCCGTACTTTACTCTTTCAGTTCTTCCTTCCTGAAATTTTAGAATTCCTTCTTTTTTCAATTCTTTTCTGTTCAAAAACTTTTTTTATAGCTATTCTTTTAGGGTGGATCTTTTGGAGACAAATTGATTTTTATGTGTTGATTTTGTAAGCTGCAGTTTTGCTGACTTCTATTAAGTCTAGTAGCTATCTCATGGTTTCTTTGGGATTTTCAATGTATAGGCTTATAGCATAGGAACACAGAAATAGTTTTCATTCTTTCTTGCAATTTGGATACTTTTATTTCTTATTTTATTGCCCTCTGGCTAGAATTTCCAGCACAGTGCTGAATAACAGCAGTAAAAGTGAGCATCCTTGGCTAGTTCCTATCTTAGGGGGAAAGCTTTCAGTCCTTCACCATTGAGTAAAATATTAGCTGTGGCTTTTTCATATGTGCCTTGTAGCTTGCAATGGAAGTTTCCTTGTATTCGTAGATTTCTGAGTGATTTTATCATAAAAGGGTGTTAGAATTTGTTAAGTACAAATCTTCGTCAATTGAGATAATCAATCGTGTGTGTGTTTCCTTTATTCTATTAATATGGTATACACATTGATTGATTTTCTTAAGTTGAACCACCCTTCCATTCCTAGGATAAGTTCCACTTAGTCATCCTTTTAACATGCTGTTACATTTTGTTTGCTAGTATTTTGTTGAAGATTTTGACATCTATACTCATAGGATATTGGTATATAATTTCATTTTCTTGTGGTATCTTTATCTAATTTTAGTGTCAGAGTAATGCTGGCTTTATAGAATGAGTTAGCAATTAATACCCCCTCTTCTGCTTTTTGGAAGAGTTAAGGAATATTAATCTTAAATGAGAGTCCATTCCTTACTGGTTCAATCCCTTTACTTGTTGTAAGTCTGTTGAGATGATCTATTTCTTCTTGAATTGGTTTAGGTAATTTGTGTATTTCTAGGAATTTGTCATTTTCATCTAATTTTTTTGGTGTAGTTCATAGTATTCTCTAATGTTACTATTTTTTTCCCCTGTAAGGTTAGTAGTACTGCCCACACTTATTTCTAATTTTAGTTATTTGCTTATTCTCTCTATATTTTTTGTCAGTCTAGCTAAATGTCAGTTTTGTTGATCTTCTTAAAGTACCAGTTTTTGTTTTGTTGATTCTATTTTCTTTCTAGTCTCTATATAATTTATCTTCACATTAATCTTTACTTCCTTTTTATCATTTGCAGTGTAGTATCTGTGTTTTATTTTTTCACTTCACAAGATGTAAAGTTAGGTTATTGATATGAAATCTCTTTTTAATATGGGCATTTATAGCTATAAATTTCTCTCTGAGTACTGCTGTTGCTGCATCTTTTAAGTTTATTAAAGAATAAATAAACTTAAAGTGCTGTAAAGCAGAATTTCTCAAAATTTTAATATATAAATCATCTGAGAATCTTTTTAACTTGTATATGTTGATCAAAAGGTTTGGGGTGGCTCTGGAAATTTGCCTTTTTAACAAGCTCCTTGGTTATTTTTATGCTGCTGTTCTGAGAACACACTAATAGCAAGGAAAAGTCCCTGCGATACCTTAGAAGAAGTAAAAGTACTAACTTTCATTAGACTTTTTGATATGTCAAGTATTCTTGCTGTCTTCTTCATTATAATAACTGAAAAAGAATGTAAATAAAACTACCCAGAGACTAGGAAAACAGAAAAATAAAATACAATAAATCTGCAAGGTAGAAAAGGTGGAGTTAGTAGAAGGCCAGCAGTTAGATGGCAAGTTCAAATAAATATTTCAGTAGTTATATTACATTTGTGGGCTAAATGCTCCAATTAAAAGACACGTGATTGTCAGTCTGATAAAACTCAATGATATGCTGCTTGCTTATAAAAATACTTGAAATATATGATAAAGAAATGTTGAAAGCAAAATAAGGCAAAAGATGGTCCATAGAAACACTCATCAAGAGAAAGCTGTGATAAATATCAAAAAAAGAAAATCTTAATTAAAAATATTATTAGAGAAAAAGAAACATTTTGTAAAGGTGAAAACTTCACCTCACCAGGATGATTTTGACAAAGTGGCAAATGAACTTCCTCACAGTCAAAACTATTCAGGTGGAGCTGCCTTAGTAAGTAGCAAGTTATCCCCCCTACTGTTCTCCAAACACTCTACTCTCACTTTCTCCAGCATGCAGGCTCTTTCTAAGTCTATGCATAGATCTGAACAAAATCAGGGGACAGTGATTTCTCACCAAAGCACGCTTGGCTGGATTACATCTTATTCTTGTTGCCTGGTATAGTGCCTGGCACATTGGAGCTCAGTGTGGAAGTTCCTATGTTGAATAAATGGATAGATGGAAAGAAGAGGACTCCTAAAAGCCTCTCCAGTCCTTACATTCTCAGGATCCCCACTTACTATGCAGTGTTCAAAATGATTTTAAAAAAAACCACAATTAGGTGATATGAACAAGAACACTTCATGAAATGGACAGTCCCCTTTTTTTAATATTTTATTGATTTTTTACAGAGAGGGAGGGAGAGAGAGTTAGAAACATGGATGAGAGAGAAGCATCGATCAGCTGCCTCCTGCACGCCCCCTACTGGGGATGTGCCCACAACCCAGGTACATGCCCTTGACCGGAATCGAACCTGGGACCTTTCAGTCCGCAGGCTGACGCTCTGTCCACTGAGCCAAACCGGTTTCGGCTGGACAGTCCCTTTTTGAGGAACTTCTGAATGGGGCAGAAGGCAGGAAGCTTTTATAGGATAAAGAATAAAGAAAAAGGAAGAGAAAAATAGAAAATAGATGATTGGTTGGGGCCAAATAGTCAACCTTGTTTGGAGTGAGAAGGAACAAGGAACTAAGTATAGAGCCCAGTGTTGGGGTTTGGGGATTGGCTGACCAGATATATACTGCACTTCTGGTCAAGGGGAGCCTTTATAGGCATACAGAAGTTATCTTAGTTTCTGTTTGCCAATGTGGCACCCTGAGCAGGAGCAGCTCCATCTTGGGCCTAAAATGTTATTTCAACAAAAGTTTTAGTACAGATCTGATCAATGAATTAATGAACATTAGGGAGGATCAGAGAAAGCCACCTTGGAAATGGATGGTGTGTTTTTAACCCAGCAGTTGTTTATGGATTATATTTGTAGAAATGAACATTTTAAATGAATGCCACACATCTTAGATTCAGAGATTAGTGAAACAGTCTCTGACTTTTCTTTGAAATTTTTGCTAAGGCAGGTAGTCGGGTAGAGCTGGCCAACCCACAGGGTCACTGATGTCACATGGCATGTCTGCTCCCCTCTCCCCTTCAATCCTATCACTGTGGGTCACTCACAATGAATCCCCAGAGTCTTTTGTACTTCCCAGTGTTTAGGAGTCCACCTCCCATTTCACTCTGCTGTCATCCTCTCAACTCCACTAGGTGGCCCTATGAGAGCTCATGAAAAAGGAAGGCACTGTGACTATTACACAGTTGTTCCACGTCAAACCTGTGGAAAGAGGCATTCTTTATCCAAAGTCTGGGAGTGCGGTTATTTCCCTAATCACAGCCTCTTCTTTCTGCTTCCACAGGCTGGTGGCCACAGGCTTGGCAAGCCCTCCCAGGGCACCAATAATGCCCCTCATAGGCTGGAATGGGGCATTGGCACTTCCTACCCTCTCCCCTGTCTAAGCGAGTGAGGGGGCTGTTCTTGGTATTTAACACATCAACAACTGTCTCAATGCAATTTAAAAATGCATCTTTTTATGTCCTTAATATACTTGAGGATTTCAGGAGTTACTCAACCATTTTTAGCATCTATTTTGACATTTATGCGTAATACTCTAATTTTAGAATTTAGCATCTTTGGCATGTTGTAAAGTGGAAATACAATGCAAGTCAGATATTAATTTTAAGTATTTTAGTAACCATATTATAAAAGTGATAAATGAAGAGGTAAAATTAATTTTCATAAGATATTTTATTAGCCCAGTGCATCTAAAATATTATCAAGTAATGAGTGTAATAATTAGTAATTATTATGTTTAATTTATTATTTTAAAATTTTATAAACTGCAAATTGATTGATAAATATGCAATGGTGTGTTTTAACCTTCACCAAACTGTCAAATCATATTTTTTACTTATACTGACATTTTGCCAGCAGAGGGAGCGCTAAGCTGGCAAAACAGCGTAAACCTTGAAGTTCTTAGCATCTTGGCACCATTTCAACTGGACTGGCTGAGTGTAAAAACCAATGCAAAACAATACTTTGTAAAAGTATTATATGTTAATTATAAAAGTATTAAAATATTGATAACTAGAATCTAATGTATCACCAATACTCCCACTGAAAGATAAACACAATTTTTTACTACATTTAGTACCAGGCTCTTTTCTGGGCATAGGATGTAATTCCTTGTAATTACAGTCATGTTAAGGGGAGTCAGAGTTCAGGAATATTTGTGCATGTTTAAAAGCTGATGGGAATAATCAATAAGAGTGAAGAACTGGAACTGCTATTAGAGAAATGGAACTGATGATAGAATAAAACTTATGATAAAGTGAGGAGCAGATACATTTAGTCATACACATTAGCTATGTATAATATAGACCTCTATATAAGGGTTTGACCTTATAGATCACATTATAGTATAGATTATGCATAATACGACAGCAGGAGTTAAGGGAGTGCAAGTGACGTAGATTTGGTGGTAGGAATTTGATGGAGTTTCTTTCTTTGATCTTTCTTCCTTTCCTTTATATTTTCTTATGCATGGTGGAAGGGAATTCTCTGTGCTGAGGATGAGAGGGCAAAGTTGGAAGTCTGAGAAGTGTGAAATAAAAAGCAAAGTCATATTCTACAACAGAAAAGTGAGATTTAGAAACTTGTGAAGAATGGTGACAGTTTGGAATAATGGCTAGGGGATATGATGCAGGGGATGACGAGGAACTGCTGAGCACTGTAGATTGAGAGAGCAGCTGTGATTGAATTCTATACATTTATGGCGGCATCAATCTTCATGGCTGCTTGAGTTTTGGCAGCCGCATCACAACCCATATGTAGAATCAGAAGATATAAATGGTTGTCAGTGATCCATTGTTGAGGTTTAGATGGACACGGGTAGTAGAGTCAAAGGCCGAAAAGACAGAGGTTGAGGTGGGGCACCATGAAATCGTGGGATGAGGCTGCGGGGCAGGGACGTGACTTTCTTGGAGAAGAGGGAGTAGTTCTCCCAGAGATCACAGAGATCAGAGTGTAGGGGTCAGGAAAGGAGGGAGTGAGGGTAAAGAATGAAACGTTTTGATCAGGAAGAGGATAGTTTATATACGGAAAAGAAAATAAGCCCAAGGAATGAAAAATTGGAGTGTAAAGAGAGATGACTATAGTTTGGGGTCAAGGACATTGATACCAAGGTTGTCTAAATTGTCATTTGCATAGGCATTGAGTCCCAGAATGTAAAAGAAGGCATTGCCATAAAGGCTTGCAATTATAGCAAGAAAACAGTTCTGGGAAGAACAGTAATTTCATGATGCTGATCTCCAAGGTAATCCTTGGGTAACCAGTAAGTTGTGTCAATTTCTAGGCATAGGACTTTGCAATGAAACAAAGGCTGTGAGAGCAAAATGAGAATACATTCAAGATGATAAATGTGAACTGCTTTTAGGCCATACACCATGGGACTTCAGAGCATCAGAGAGATTTGGGTTAAAATATATTTTTTACTCTCTCGCTAGCTGTGTGGCTTGGGCAAATTACATATCAACTCTGAAACTTAGTTTCCCTACCTATTAAGTGGGGATAATAATATAATCTACTTTAAAATCTTACAGAAACTTTTTGAATATTTATTATTCAACAAGTGATATTTGCCAGAATCTAAGGAAAACAAACCCAATATGCTTATTAATATAGCCATAACATATTCCAACTGGAAGGATGCTCCAAGTTCATCATATAATCAGCAAAGCAAACAGAGAAAGAAGCCAAGAGATGTTCAAGATCATATGGCAGGATTATCAAGATCCCTAATGCCCAGCCAGAACCTAGAGTATCAGCTTCTTTCTTTCTGTCAGACTAGGTCAGTGGTCGGCAAACGCTTTAGTCTACAGAGCGGCAAACTGTGGCTCGCGAGCCGCATGTGATTCGCGAGCCGCAGTTTGCCGACCACTGGACTAGGTGACCGAACTTCGTCTTAGTGTGGGCATTCTTTACTAAAGAAACTTTACCTACCTTTTCTTTGAATATTTTCCAGTGCAAGGAAATTACTACTGCTCATGAAAACTGCTCAATTTTTTTTAAAATTCTTTTCTTGTCTTTTGACAGCTGTGAGTTTTTTTCTTTATGCAGCATAAATCTCTTTTCCTTTATTTCCAATCACTTGACCTTCTTATGTCCTCCAGCAGTCCTATTTTCTCTTCCATTGACAGCTCTTCAGACATTTAAAGACAGTGACTGTGTCTCCCCGGACGTTCCTCTTCTCTGGCATTGACGTCCCTGGGTTGTCAGTGTCCTTTAGTGACACAGCCCAGGGTCTTTGCACTCAGATTGCCATTTTGCCTGTTTTTGTCTGTCTCTGTCCCTGTTGGCTCCTTACCTCCAGACGTGACCTGAATTCCACAAAACTTAATAGGGCTTTCACCATCCTGTTTGGGACATTTCATGCAGTTAAAGCCAACATTGATCTTTTATAAAGCTTTCCATCTGTTTTCCATGCACTGCTCTCATGGACTTCCCTAGAAGTACAGATGTGTTTTGCATAAAAAAAAAAGGGACTTGCTCTTTTTCTAGGTTACACTTCATTTTATAGATTTGCCTATTGTTCTACCTTTCATGACTTTTTTTCTGGATTCTGATTGGATTTATGTGTAGATGTGAAGAACACTGGCTAAGGCTTGGGTGATTGGCAGCTGCTTCATTTAGAACCCTGGAAAACACCTTCCCAGTCAAAGGCCCTGAGCCTTCTCTCTCCCTGAACCACATGGGAAGCTGGTGGGGAGGGGGCTGCACACGGACTCTGGCTTTTCCCTAGAGATGAGGAGTTACAGGTAAAGGGCTTCCATACTCCAGAGTCTGTATAGTCCATGACAAAATTTTTCTCATCAGAAGCCATAAGTATTATTCCTTTGTAGAAGAGGTATTTTTACTTTCCAAATTATACTCTTTCCACCACTTTGAATGTAAGTGTTTTGTTTGTTTTTCAGTTTACAAGATAGATGTGCTAGTAAGTGGATTTTTAAATTTGCTTACTTGGAAAATTAACATTTCTCAATCTGCTGGTGTATCAAATTAGAGACGATTAGCCTCTAACTTATTGAGATACAGTAAATAAGTTGAGTGAACAATACATGCTTCATTTTGTAAGGAAGGAACACGTTTTTCTCTATCCTCTTATGGTCCCTGGCTGGGTCTGAACATTAATGTGACAAAGACAGATTTAACAGGAGAAAAAAAGGCATGCAAATGTTATTGAATTTTTACATGTACATGGGAGCCTTCATAGAAGAATAAAGACCAGAAGAAATGACCAAAGCAGGAAGCGTTTATATACATTTTAGACAAAGAAACTATACATTTGTGGAAAATGAACAAGACAGAGGAATTTGGCGTAGGGGTACTAAGTGGTGAAAAGGTGGTAAGATAAGGGTTAGTGCAATCAGGTTTGTTTGTATAGATTTCTTTGCCCCAAATTCTCATCTCTGGTGATAAGAATGTCTTCCTTCCTTCTGGCATAGGGAGGGCGTCTTTCACATGGGAACTTTTGACCTGTTTCAGAGAAGGGTGAAGAAGGGGAGGTCACAGTGGCCTTGTTTCAACACTAGCCTAAAGTATGTTGCCAATATTCCAAGGCACCCCATACTTCGGGATAGTGGATAGTGTGTCCTTGAACCTATGAACTCCCTGTGAATACTATTTCCACTTAGGAAATAGTCTATAAACTAGAACTTACTGTGTGATAAGACAAGAGAACTGTACTAGCAGTCTTAATACTCACAGGAGCTCCATGTGGCAGGGACAGCTATGAATTCCCACTTTGCAGATGAGGAAGCTAGTAAGCCCAGGGCCAATGTGGCATAGCAGGCTTGCTTTTAACCAGCTCATGTGAGCATAAGGTGGGAAGTAGAGCTTCTGGGACATCCTGCGCAAGTTGGTTTAGCTCTCTGGGCCTCAGTTCACTCATCTTTTAGACTCTATTTAATGAATCCCCCTTCCAGCTCTAAAAATCAAGTTCTTAGCCACGTCTATAGAATGTAATAAGAAAGAACAAAGGACTCAATAGGTGAATAAAAAGAAATGAACTTGTGTGTGTGGTTTGGAGTTTTTTCTCTAATAAAAATACATGGTAGTTTAGGGACAGACCCTTTTGCTAAGGAAGAAAACAAATCATAGGACAGAGAAAAGTCAGGGAGAGTAGAGTAAGACAGACAGACATCGGAATTGGTTGCTGTGTTCCTGGTGTTGGTGGGGAAGTGACCTGCCCAGTCACCAGGTAGGACCACGAGGCGTGAAGAAAGACATCAGTTCAACATGAAATGGGTTATCTTGGGGTAGTCCAGATCTTTGCTCTCTGGCTCTGCCCTCTCCCACTCTATTTTCATTGACATGTTCAGCGTTTCTTGATCTATAGCAATTAAGAGGCAGCTTCTGCTGATGGAAGCTGGTCAGGCCTTTGAATCTGACACCAAGGCCAGGGGGAGAGCTGCGTCTGCCATGAGCATCTGGTATGTCAGGAGATGACAGGGGAGTGGCCTTTGGCAGGAGTAAGTGCTTTCACCTAGAAGCAGCCCTGCTAGTGAGATGAGAGAAGAGAGAGAAGATCCAGGCGCTCCAAGTTCACAGATGTAGAGGAGCCAGCTGGCACAAAGAATCACATCACATCTGTCAGGGAAAGTGATCAAAAGCAACAGGACTCAGGCAACTGGCAAAAGGTGACCCCCAGCTACTGAACAGCTTCAAAAACACAGTTAATCCCAAAGACTGTGAGAAAGTGAATGAGTGCTCACAATAGGATTCTCCCAAGTCAAATGACCTCTCTCTCTCTCTTTCTGTCTCTCTTTCTGTGTGTGTGTGTGTGTGTGTGTGTGTGTGTGTGTGTGTGTGTTACCCTTTCTTTTTCACTCTTAATCCTTTCCAGTTTACTATATGAAAATGATTAATAAATAATATTCTATACACTGTCTATAATTTTGGGTTGGGGTGTTCCAACTGGACCTCATTATCTATTAGTTGGGGAATTCTGACACTTAATGATCTGAACTCTTCTTCAAACAGGAGAAAACACTTGGGGTTTCTTTTCCTCCCATCAGTTCAGAGTTAGCTGTAGAAAGGAAATGAAAAACTGCTCCATTCCAAATTCAAAAAATAAATGTATATTTTGCTAAAAGCCATCCCTGAGGCAGAAAGTCATGTATCTGTTTCTATATGGGAAGAAATATTTTAATCTCCCGAATCATGGTTCTTTGGCTATGTTCCTTCTTGACTGTTTCATTCAGCCTGTGAATTCATAAAGAGAAAGGGTCACTTTCTCACAGAGGGAATTCAGTTTTTCATTTTCTTTATAATCACATGGTAACTATTTGAAATTGCACTCTCAGCAGGAAAACTTTTGCCATTTTTAAATAAGTATGTTCACTGCAGTTAAACCAACTATAGCTCGTTTATTCTGAAGGTTTGAATTTTGTTTAAAATTGTATTAAAACATACCATATCTCCCAGAAAAACATTTCACTCTTCTATTGCTGATGTCCACACTGTGGAAACAAGGCCCCAGCAATCAGGAGGTCTGCCCCATGTCACCCAGCTGTGGATGGCACACAGGTCTTGATGCCCTATCCCGACCCTACTTGTGCTCTCTCCAACCACTGACCCACTTCCATATTCAGGTAAAAATCTGTTACCTAGTGACACGCAATCAATGATTTGTACATTCTTCTTATTCATTTGGTATACTCCAGGAAGAATGTGAAAATGTAGAATCTTAGATCCCTCCCAAACCAATAGAATCAGAATCTGCATTTTAACTCGGTTCCTAGAAGACTCAAGTGTTAATTGAAAGGAGCAGTGCATTAACTTCTCTGGGAGACTTTGACTTTCTTTGATGGGTGTGTTTTGATCGGGTGGTTCTTTAGGTTTTATAAGGATTGTAAAACAATATATTGTGCATATGTTTTCATTTCAACCCACAAGGCTATTGCTTATTTTTTACTTTAGCTTGTTGCATGACAAAAGTTTATTAGTATCAATGACTAAAGAGATGATTATTTGCAATCAAGCACAAGGCTAGGAGTGATCTCTAACATTAAATTAGTTATTGGATAAAGGAAAGACTTTTGGGGCTGAAATTCAGCCTTTTTATCTCTCTTAATTTGGTGTCTAATGATAGGGGCCTGTGGCAGTAGAAAACAGACTTTTGGTGTGAAACTGGGCTATTCTCTTGCACTGAGATACAAGCAATCCCTTGCAGACTCAATCTTAAAGTATCCTTTGCAAATGTAAATTGAAAGCAGGAACTATTTCTTGTCTTTCCCCTTCCTCCCTCCCTCCCTCCCTCCCTTCCTCCCTCCCTCCCTCCCTCCCTCCCTCCTTCCCTCCCTCCCTCCCTCCCTCCCTCCCTCCCTCCTTCCCTCCTTCCCTCCCTCCCTCCCTGCTTCCCTCCCTCCCTCCATCCCTTCCATTCCTGATAATCCTCACCAGAGGATATTTCCCCCATTGATTTTTAGAGAGAGTGAAGTGGGGAGGGGTGGGGAGAGAAACATCCATGTGAGAGAGACACATTAATTGATTGCCTCCCACATGTGCCCTGCTTGGGCCAGAGATGAACCTGCAACCTAGGTGCATGCCCTTGACCAGGAATTGAACCATTGACTCTTCAACGTGCTGGCAGACACTTCAACCACTGAACAACACCGGCCAGGGAATCTTATATGTAAATTTTCATATCAGTGATGAAAGAAGGTCTAGCATCACAAACTTAAACTGTTTTATTCCTATAGGATCCAGGGTTACCTGCGCACACTGCACTCTGATTCTTCCTTTATTTCCCCTCACTATCCAGACAGTGTCTACCTTGTCCTCTGGCCTCTCACTATTCCAGGAAGCATCTTGTTCTTCAAAACTATTTTCTGTAATGACAACAGAAATACCTTTTAAAAAATAGAACTGAACCAGATCTGAGACTCTTACCCCCTGCTTAAACCTGTGGTATCTGTACTTTTTATAAGATTAAGTAAAAAGATTTTAATAGACCTACATCTTAATGTCCACTGTGATTTGACCCTTACCCAATTCACTAATGCAATGTGTGATCCTTGATTGGGTCTTTGGTGAGAGAAAGATGATCCTTATTCTATAAACAACATTAATGGGGCAATTGGAAAAATTTGAATAAAGTCTATATATCAGAATTACCCCATCAATATTAATTTTCTGATTTTAACAATAGTACTGGATTCAGGAAAAAAAAGTATGCTTCATTTTAGAAAGTTGCACACAAATGTTTAGAAGTAATGGGAAATCTTTGTCTTAAATGGCTCAGAAAAAAAAGTATAATACGAGAGGGGCGGGGGAAGGTGAGAGACACACCCACTTAAACACATGCAGGAGAATTTTAACATTTAGGAAATTGGGGTGAAAGGATTTCAGGATTTCTTTGTGCTATGACAATACCTATTTTGTGAGTCTAAAATTCAAAATAAAAAGTAAAAAATTTTTTGTCAGCTTGTCATTATGTTGCCATGACATTTGTTATAAAATAGTCATTCATGATGTAGCCTCACAACTTATTTTTGAGTAAAATGAAGGCTTATACAGTGATGACAATCAGTCTTTAGCAGTGGGATTATGGTTAATTTTAATACATTCTTTCTTTTGCTTCTCTATTTTTTCTTAATCTACTTAAATGACTATTATGTGTTAAAATGAGAAATGATAAAATTATTATACTTGAAAATTCAGTTAGATTTTTTTTGAAACGTTTTTGTTTTTTTAATATATATTATTGATTTTTTACAGAGAGGAAAGGAGAGAGATAGAGAGTTAGAAACATCAATAAGAGAGAAACATCGATTAGCTGCCTCCTGCACGCCCCCCACTGGGGATGTGCCCGCAACCCAGGTACATGCCCTTGACTGGAATCGAACCTGGGACCCTTCAGTCCGCAGGCTGACGCTCTATCCACTGAGCCAAACCGGTTTTGGCTAGATTTTATTCCTTCTTGTTTATAAATTAACATGATAAGTCACAGATTTATTTTGCTTCTTACTTTGCAAAATGTTAGTGCCTGTTTTGCCCTTACTGAAATCAGTTTAGTGGTTTCCCTTGTATTTGGGTTTTCTTAGTTGTTGAAATGGAAAAAAAAAAAATCTTGTTCTTTTTCAAACATTAATCGATAGTCCTCAGCTAATTTAAGTACTTGAATTTTAATGGTAGCTTCTGAAAATTGACAAACTGAGTGGTTTGGATAAGTGTGTGTGTGTGCGCATGTGTGTGTTTGCTTGAACCCATTGGCAAAGGTGCTAAAAAGTGCCAGAAAGAACCAAGGTCAGTCACAGAGAAAATCTCCAGTTTCTCTTTAAGGACAAAAGAGTAGTTTCATATTTATTTAATGAATAGTCAATCCCCAAATAATTTAAGTTTAGTTTGGCTACATTAGGATAGTCATTGTGAGTGAAAAGACAATTTGCTAATATGGAGTTTTCATCTAAAAACAATGAAAATTAGAGAACTAAAGCAGGCAAGGTGAATTTTTCCTCATATTTCCCCTCTCCCCTCTTCTTGTATCATCAGACTGAAGAGAAAGACTCTTTACTTTTTATAAGTCACCAATACTTTTTTCATATATTTTTTTGGTTAGAAGCCATGAATATAAAAGGTAAGACAACACAGTAAAAAGAAGAAGGGAAATTGTCTTATAAATCCAGAGCCATAGATGAGCACTCATTTACCTATTCTCAAGCTATTCTCACATGCACACCACATACTTATTTTACCAAAATAGGATCATATTATTCCGTAACACATCCTTTAAATTAATATATTGTGAATATTTTTCCATGTAAATGTTCCACTATGATTTTACCATAAGCAATTGGAACTATTCTACATTTATTTGTCATTTCAAGGTATGTTTTTTTCCTCTCTCTCCTAACAGAGATGCTACTTGAGGACTATCTTTGTAGCTTAATCTCTGTGTATCTTTTATATATATATTTTTTAGGACAAACTCCAGGAAATATGCTTACTATGAATTTTAAAAACAATTTTGATGCAAATTTCTTCCTTCAATTTGGAGACAATGTTCTATACACCATTTTGAGAATCATGTTTATCCTGTGTAATCCTGGACGTTATTTTTAATCCTTTCAATTTAAGAGTTGAAAAATACTATTTGTTCTAAGTCACATTTTCTTGATTTCTAAAGAGAGTAACCTTTTTCCTATTTTTATTGGCTATTTATATTTCTTATGTAAATGATCTTTTACTTTCTTTATAAAATTTTTATTGAATTTATTGGGGTGACATTGGTTAATAGAATTATATAGGTTTATAATACACCATCTGTATATTGTGTTGTGTGTTCATCCCCCTTTACCCTCTTCTACCTCTTTTATCCACTTTTCCCTCTGGTGGTCACCACACTGTTGTCTGAGTCTATGAGTCTTTTTTATTTTCTTAATCCCTTCAGCTTTTATACCTAGTCCCCCAACACCCCTCCCCTCTGATAGCTGTCAGTCTGTTCTCTGTATCCATGCATCTGTTTCTCTTTTGTTTTTTAGTTTATTTTGTTCATTAGACTCCACATATAAAAATCATGGGATTTCTCTTTCTCGGACAAATCTCACTTAGCATAATATACTCCAGGTCCATTCATGCTGTTGCAAAAATTAAGATGTCCTTCTTTATACACATATAACAGCTGAGTAGAGTTCCATTGTGTAAATATACCATAGCTTTTTATCCCCTCATCTACTGATGGGCACTTTGGCTGCTTCCAAATCTTGGCTATTATAAATAATGCTACAGTGAACATAGAGATGCATATATTCTTTCAGAATTGGAATCCCTAGGTATAAGGCAGTTGCATTTTTAAATTTTGGAGGACCCTCCATAATATTTTCCACACTGGCTTTACCAATCTGCATTCCCACCAATAGTGCACAATGGTTTCCTTTTTTTCCATATCCTGGCCAACACTTGCTGTTTGTTAATTTACTGACGATAGCCATTCTGACAGGTATGAGGTGATATTTCATTTTCTAATTAATTCCAAAAAATAAGAATACTAGAGATGAAGGAGTTCTTGTTTTCTTTTTTTTTTTTTTTAACTAGAAAACCAATTTTCAAACAAAGTCTTAGGAAATTCTAACTGTATAGGCAGAAGCAGGGCTTTGACAGTAGAACAAGTACCAGCTAAATTGTTTTTTAGCAGGGGAGTGGACATTTGCAGAAAGAATGGAAGGGAGAAATGACTGGAGGCAAGAAGATCTGGTAGAAGACATGTAATCACCCAAGTGAGCAGAGACAACATCTATATTTATCATGGACCAGGAAGTTTAGAAGAAAGCCTAATATACTGCTTTTTTCCCTCTCCCTCTTACTGACTCAGAGAAGTCTTAAACCTTGGAGCATGTTCTCAGATTTAATTCAGTCTGACATGTAGGAAAAATTAGGAAATCCAAGATTAGAATTTAGTCATTGACTTCTGTAATGCTTGCGAGTTGCAGTGATATAAGAGGACACCCAGTTCAGTGCTTCTCAAACTCTAATATGCAAGTTAATCACCCAAGGCCCTGGGTAAATGCAGTTCTTGGGGGAAGGCGCTAGGTTCTGCATTTCTAACAGTCTCCCAAGGGATGCCCATGCTGTGGCTCTGGGAAACATTCGAGGGGCATAATCTGGCTGAAGTCCCTTATTTTAGAGACAAATTACTTGAGACTTAAAGATGTGAGGACTTCTATTATAGCTACCTATATGGCACACAATACAACCAGAAACCTGCCCCTACAACACCCACTCCCACACTCACAACCTCGTGCGCACACACACACACACATCTACCTGGGATACTGGATGCAATGTAATGGATGTCCTGTTAGAGGCACAACTGGGTTTGCAGGAGAGTAGGAAGTCTCCAGGAACACTAAGAAAGAACTAGAAACCAGAGTGTAGGTATGTGAACTGCCATAGCACACAGTGAGACTCATTTAATTTCCTAAATGAATCCAGAGAGGGAAAGTGACTTGCTCTAACTTATATATATATTTTTTAAATCCAGTGTAAACACTTCCATCATTATCCAATTGAAACTTAAGAAGATTTTGACAAATAATAATGGCAGAAGACCTGCATACCAGAGAGTAAAACTTCCTATAATGCTACTATGATTAAAAAAAAAAATAGGAATAGAAAAATATTTCAGTAGATAAGCCTAGAGAGTGAAAACAGAATTAAATGTAAGTATATCTTTTCCTAGTATTTGAATAGTCTGCATTTCATTTCAGAAGAAAAAGAAATGGTACAGGGACAACTGACTTTGCTTTGAAGGAAACCAAGATAGGCATATGATATACAATGGTACATTCTTGTCTGAACAAAATAATTCAAATATATTATAGTGATAAATTAAAATAACTGTCGGAAGAAAATAAAGAATTGTTTGTGTGTAAATCTTAGGAAAATCCAGAAGACCCAAATCACCACAACAAGAGGACTAATTTAACCATATACAAATAAAAACTGCACTGCCAAAGGTTCTGAAAACTAAATCACAAAAGAAACAATGAGAACAGTATAAAACTTATTGATATAGGGTTACTGTACCTAATATAAAAAATCTCTCAACAAACACAAACAACCCATAAAAAAGTTTAAAAACTATAAAAAGATGCTTTGGAGAAGAAATGCAGTTGGGAAACCTAAGGGTAGGCAGGATTACAGTGCCCACTCTGCTTCATTGGTGGCATTGATCTTTGATTTGGATCAAGAAACTCATAAAGATAGGCTTTAGTTAGCACCAAATTTATTTTACTTTATGAAAAGACTAGAGGCCTGGTGCATGAAATTCATGCATGGGGGGGTCCCCTCAGCACAGCCTGCACCCTCTCCAATCTGGGACCCCTCAGGGGATGTCCAACTGCTGGTCTAGGCCAGCAATCGGACATACCTCTCACAATCCTGGACCACTGGCTCCTAATCGCTCACCTGCCTGCCTGCCTGGTAGCCCCTAACTGCCCCCACTGCTGGCCAGATCACCCCCAACTGCCCCCCCTGCCAGCCTGGTCACCCCTCACAGACCTCCACTGGCCTGGTTGTCCTATGCAGCCTGCTTGTTCAGTCATTTGGTCGTCCCTCACTAACACCCTCCCCCACCTCCGCCGGCCTGGTCACCCCACGCAGCCTGCTGTTCAGTAGTTGGTCATCCCTCACTAACCCCCCTGCTGGCCTGGTTGCCCCATGCAGCCTGCTTGTTCAGTTGTTTGGTAGTCCCTTGGGCCAGCCCTGGGCAGCTGGGCAGCTGACATCCAAGGCTTGCCTGTGCCTCAGGCCAGCCCTGGGCATCTGGGCAGCTGAGGGACTGGGCACCACCATCTTGTGGCTGTGGGCACCGCCATCTTTGAGGGTGTGGCAGTCAACTAGCATATTCCCTCCTTATTGTCTGTGGGTGCTGACATTGTTTGTGAGGGCATGATGGTCAATTAGCATATACCCTCTTTATTAGATAGGATAAGTGAAAGGCAACAACAATTCATTAATGATACCAAGAGAGTGGAGTCTTTTAACTATTAGGCATAGCTTGCAATATCCCCAAATCACTGCACACGCAGGACATATGTGTTCACAAGGACAAAGTGCAAAGCTGAGCATTCGGAAGCCATCAGCCCTGGATGGTCCAAAGTTTTGGATACCTTGCTAATTGTACCATTGTCTTGGAATGGCAGCATCTCATCAAATATCATTTAATTATTAATTTAAAGATCATCTTAATGATAATGTGTAGGTGGTTGGTTCAGTACACAGCCTTCAAGCTGCTTATCATTTACCTTAGATTTGCAATAGTACAATTCTGATGGTAAGTTTCATAAAAAGGATTTAATGAACTGTCAAATACATATAGATATATGCATATGTGTGTGTGTGTGTGTATGTATATATGTATATATGTATATATATGGAAAGAGAATAAATAAATATATGCCAGATTGTTCCAGAGAAAGTGGAAAAAAAAGGAACTTAATTTTACTTTATAAACAATTTTATTTTTCTTTAAATTGTTATAGCAAATGTGTTAATTTTGAGCTTTATTTAAAAAGCAAACAAACATGTTGGTTTCAGGGACTTTTGTAAAGGAAATAACAGCATCAGCAAATATTTAATCTGATCTGTAAAACTGAATGCAGGATGGCTATGCAGAGTCTCATCTTCTTAGAGGACAGTGGGATCTTACTAAACAAAGGCCATAGGTACCATTAGGGAGTTTCTGTGCCTTGCTGAGTTATTTCTTCTATGATGTCTGCACTGCAGGGAGAATGAGGTTTTCTAGTAACTGTCAGATTTCCCTGGCAGCTGAGCCCCTAAATACTTGGATTAGCCTATTTGTTTATAGTAAAAAATTTCTAACAAAAATCTCTAGCAAGAAGCTGAGTGAGATATTCAGTCATATTCGTGTCTCTTCACATGAAGTCGACATGAATCTAGTTAACTTCCTCCAGGAGACTTCTCTGATCTAGTAATATTAACTCTCCACGCCTAGAATAAGTGTCCAGGGGTCTCAGAATTGAGGTACTTTGTATGTGGCCAGAACATGATCTGTAATTATAGGTATTATTACAGAATTTACCAGGCAACCAAAAAATACACAGGATTACCCAGAGATACAGGAAAAAACGCGTTTATTTCCAGATGTACTAGTACTGTGAATCAGGGGAGCCTGTTTTCAAAACCTGAGCAAGCCAGTATAGAGGAAGCTTTATCTTTATACTCTATGGTTTCTTTGTTCCCCATATATGGATCAGACTCCTAGACCTTTCACAGGCTTGCAAAAAGCCCCATGTGTTGGGATGGGGGCTGTGAGACTACAACTAAAGGCCTGGCTTGGCGCCAGAGCTGATAACCCCCTCCGGGGGTTGTGTATTGTTCATGATTTATGGCCTCTGTAAAATGTGAGTATTTAGGTAAATAGGTCTTGCAAAACCAGATAATTAAGGAAGAGGCTGTGACTTGATTATAGGCTAACAAGAATGTGCATTAGGAATACTGACTAGGTACAGAGTCAGGCTGCTAGTCTCCCCTCCAAAAATGTCTTATTTTCATCATCAGTATAATTCCAGTTCTTGATGGCATAATCCTCACCAGCATTGTGGCTCCTTCTGCTGACCTTGTGACCTTCATGGGCAGCTCTGGTGGATTTTAACAGGCTTCATTTGACTGCTGCTTTTGCTTTAAACTGGGAGGCCAAACAACAGCTTCTGCCTGCCACAGACAATCTAGGAGAGTCTTTGGGATCTTTATCATGGATTCCAATGCTCCCAGTGGCTTCTAGGACCATGTTTCCCCTGGGGTTTTGCCTCATGAGAGGGCCAGGAAAGAGATTCCTGGGGATTATAAGGCACAGTCAGCTCAATGGGCAACCTGAGCATCTTCACTGGACCGAGAGGTAGTTTAGGCACTAAGATTCTGCTTCCAGGGGAACATATGCCATTGTGAGTTTGGGGAGGGAATTCATAAGGTTCCTGGCCAACCTGGCTTCCACAGAAGTGTCTAGGGTAAATCTTGAGTGTTTGCACACCTAATGTGAGCTACAGAAATAGTTCTGGGCTACTTTCAGGTTCACACATTATCTAGAATTTCATTACTTTTGGAGCTTTTCTGAGCTAGTTTGAGGGAATTCCAAGCAAATTTCCAGATTCTAGGGAACACTGTGACTAGATTCTATAGCCCTAAGTCCTTTTATGGCCTGGAAGGATAGTTTTATGGTTTGGGGGCTCCAAATAAAGGAGAGTGTTTACAATTGAGAAACCAATGGAATCTTCTTAGAAGAGGAGGAGGCTCCATCTCCCAGCAACTGGACCTCCTGGTAGCCATTAAGCCAACAGAGAGGTCCCCAGTCCAGAAAGAGTAACTATATTTGCACCTCCCACTATGGTAAGAAGAAACACTTAAACCCAACACTTTATCAACCCAAATGAGGGAGATCAGTTGGAATTATTGTGTGAGATTTTGGGTAGTTAGCTTTCTGAAGCTGGACACTAGCTAGACTAGACTTATTCTGGAAGTAACTGGGAAGACCCATTGTGAGCTTCTGAGACCCTTCAGACTCAAGAAGGGAAGATGGCGAAAAAGTCCCCAGTTTCCAAGGATGACATTAGCCCAGGAATGACTGTCATTCCATTCCTGGCCCTGGCTCTCATTAATAAACAGTGTTTGCTGTTCATTATGACTGCCTATTTTTGGCAAGTTTTCATAGGTTTTGGCCTATTTAAATGCACCACTTTAATACTTAGAAGATCCATGTGGGTATTTAGGTAAATTATTTATTGCCTGAAATCTTGTGCATTCACTCTTCAAAGGAGTAATGCAATATGGATGATGCCTGAGTTCTGCCCCAATGCATAAACCATGCTCAGCATTCTTACATAATGGTGTTCTCTGTGTGGAGTCTTTTGGCAAACTCTGTGGTTTTTAAACTGTTATGGCCCAAGGATTGCTCAAAGTGGAGCAGGTGTCCCTGGAATTTTATTTTAGTGCTAACTTACTAGAGCAACAATTGTTTGATTCTCTTCTCTTATTAGCATATGTCTGGGTTGAGTTTTCAGCATGAGGGCACTGACTGCTGTGAATTCAAATTCTAAAAAAATAGACAAGGAGGTGTTACTTTCATTTCTCTGGAGAAGAAATTTAGGCTATGACAAATTAAATCACTTACTCTAGATTACCTAGCAGACAGTTGAGTCTGATTACAAATTCAAATTTGACCTTCAATTTAGTTCTCATTAGCCCAGAGGTTCTAAAACTTTAGCATGCATCAGAATTACCTGGAGTCATTTGTAACAGGCAGATTTGTATGTAGGCCATCTCCAGCCCCAGTTTATGATTTGGTAGCGCCCAAGAATTGGCTTTTCTAACAAGTCTTTAGGTGATGTTGATGCTGCTGGTCCAAGGACTGTATTTTGAGGATTACCAGCCAGGACTATGCTGAGATTTTGGAAACTCACATCTACTATAGCTGTGCTTTAGAAGTTTATATTGCTCTTTAGAGAGCCATCAGCATCTTTTGAATCTTAATACACATGTAAGTATTCCAAAGATAGTTTTAGCTCATTAGACTGAAGTTTTCATTTTTTGGATTTTCTCTTTCAAAAGAAATACTTTACCTCCAAAGGAATGTACATAACTCAATAATTTGTTTTTATATCCCTATAAATATAGGTAAAATCTTGCTGTGACTGGATGAAATAATTTATCCTTTTGAAACTGGACAGCAATGGGTCCAAGCTGCCTGCCACTACTTGAGCCAATTCAACAGAGATAGGGTTGAATAATATATGAGAGTTTATTCCAATAATGCCAGCAGTATGGGAGATCAGCACGAAAATCTGCTCTGCACTGCTCCCCCCACTCCCCTTCCAAAAGTCAGCTGCTTATATAGGATAAAAGGACACAGATTACATGGGGAAGTGAGCAAAAGGAATAAGAATGGGTATTATGGTTATTGATTACAGGCAATGGGGGCAGTGTGGGTTGGATGTTTGCAAAGGGCAGGGAGCATCCAGGACTCCATTGTTTCCTTTCTTCAATGAGGTTGTTAATCTTTCCATGATGATAGGAGGCTCCTGGATGGGGAGGATGGGCAATATTTCCAGGTGAGCTCTCCGGTCCCACATACAACTACCAGCCAGGTCAGAATATGGCTTTCTTAAATCAGAACAAAACAATCATGGTTAACAGAGCATTATTAATATATTTTTTAAATATATTTTTTATTGATTTTTTTTTTACAGAGAGGAAGGGGGAGAGATAGAGTTAGAAACATTGATGAGAGAAACATCGATCAGCTGCCTCCTGCACACCTTCCACTGGGGATGTGCCCGCAACCAAGGTACATGCCCTTGACCGGAATCGAACCTGGGACCTTTCAGTCCGCAGGCTGACGCTCTATCCACTGAGCCAAACCAGTTAGGGCTGCATATTACACTTTTATTATATAGGATAATAAAGAGGAAAATATTTCCCCAAATAGAATGCACCTATCTACATTCTGCTTGTATGAAAACTACGTGTTTTTATAATTAACATGTTTAAATATAATTTTTCCCAAAGTACATGCCCTTGACCGGAATCGTACCTGGGACCTTTCCAGTCCACAGGCTGATGCTCTATCCACTGAGCCAAACCGGTTTTGGCGTAATTAATATTTTTTACAATTCTTTCTTATAACTACTAACTAGTACCCAATATTCTATTTCTGTCCCTAATACTCTAACATCTCTGAAACTTGTTTGAAATCAAACAACATTTTTTTTCTTTTGAAGGAATAAAATTTAAAACCCTAATATACCCTCTGTGTTTGGGAATATTGAAGGCCACACTGCCCAGCTTTCTGGTGATTCTGAGTATGTGGTCCCAGCTTTCTGTTCATAGCTGTGTGCTCAGGCCGAAGCACGTCCATGAGCATTCACAATTTTCATCTGTCAAGTCAGCTATGCTTCTGTGTGGATCATGTTAGATAAGAAATGTGAAAAGGATTTGACCATTCTTCTAAAAATATGAAATTTCACCATTGTGTTTTGAAGTCTAAGATGAGCAAGGGTAAAACATTTTTGCTAAGATAGTGCCTCTGGAAACAGTGATATGATGCACTAACAGTTCTGCTGCCATACTCATAGATGGGTAGGAAAGCTCAAGTTGTTCACAACACCTGTGGGCTACCCATGTCTTCCTGTTTCAGAGGTCTTGAACATTATTTGTTACTTTCAATTGATTATCCAGGGTGGGACAGTAGGTTTACAATTGTTTGTATGGGAAATCCTAATATATAAAAACCCGGGATCTGTAACATCCAAAATGACTGAAGGCTCAACTGAATGAAAGTCAGTCCAGCAGTCAGTGCTGGGTCGCCACAGCAACTCAGCACTGACTGCCAAGGGGGCTGCGGATCAGGCCCAGAGAGAGGCCCAAAGAGAGGGGCAGGGTATGATCTGCAGCCTCAGTGGCAGCTGTTGATCAGCCATTGCCTCTCTCTTTCTCTCCAGGCTTTGCCAGCAGCCGTGCCTCTCTTTCTCTCTGGGCCTCTGCAGGGATTGCTGATCAGCCCCGCCTCTCTGATCAGGCCTGGAGATAAGCCCAGAGATGCTGACTGGCATAGAAACTGATCAATCAGAACCAAGTCTTGGTGAACTGTGAGGAGCCAATGGCTGCCTATGAGGTGGAGCTTTTGACGCTGACTGGCATAGAAACCAACCAAACAGAACCAAATTTGGGTGAATTGTGAGGAGCCAAATTGGCTGTCAGGGGAGGGCAGTTGGGGGTGAGATCAGGCTGGCAGGGGAGAGCAGTTAGGGGTGATCAGGTAGGCAGAGGCAGTTAGAGGCAATCAGGTCAGCAAGGGAGAGCAGTTGGGGGCAAGATCAGGCTGGCAGGGGAGGGCAGTTGGGGACAACAAGGCCAGTAGGGGAGGGCAGTTGGGGGTGACATCAGGCCTACAGGGAAGGGCCATTGGAGGCAAGATCAGGCTGGCATGGGAGGGCAGTTAGGGGTGATCAGGCAGGCAGAGGCAGTTGGGCGTGAGATCAAGCTGGCAGGGGAGAGCAGTTAGGGGTGATCAGGTAGGCAGAGGCAGTTAGAGGCAATCAGGTCAGCAAGGGAGAGCAGTTGGGGGCAAGATCAGGCTGGCAGGGGAGGGCAGTTGGGGACAACAAGGCCAGTAGGGGAGGGCAGTTGAGGGTGACATCAGGCCTACAGGGAAGGGCCATTGGAGGCAAGATCAGGCTGGCATGGGAGGGCAGTTAGGGGTGATCAGGCAGGCAGAGGCAGTTGGGGGTGAGATCAGGCCATCAGGGGAGGGCAATTAGGGTTGATCAGGCAGGCAGAGAGGTTAGGGGTGATCAGGCAGGCAGGCAGAGGCAGTTAGGGGTGAACAGGCAGACAGGCAGATGAGCGGTTAGGAGCCAGGGGTCCCAGACTGTGAGAGGGATGTCTGACTGCCAGTTTAGGCCCGATCCTTGGTATCAGGCCTAAACTGGCAGTCGGGCATCCCCCAAGGGGTCCCTGATTAGAGAGGGTGCAGGCTGGGCTGAGGGAACCCCCCCTCCATGCACAAATTTCATGCACCGGGCCACTAGTAATATAATAATTAATAAATACTAATATAAGAATGAACTCTGTGTTTTGTGTACTCACAACGATAAATCAGCTTTTGCTCACCCTGTGAATTATTTCTGCTGGCAGCACAGTGGTTCAATATAACTGTGCTTATTGTAATCCTCCGAACAATTCTATTATGATTCACATATCAAAGGATTAAGTTGGGTGTAGCTATAAAATTATATCTCAAGTGTGACTTATGGATGGCCTATCAGTGCTACTTACTTCCTTTATTCTAAAAGACCTTTAAGTGCTATGCTGTTTTCTGGAATGAAAGTATTTAATATTTAAAATAGCAGGAACTGACACATAGGAGTGTGATAGTAAAGAATTTTAAGAAATGAAAACTGAATAGGGTTAATAGCATTAAAATCTTTTTGTAATTTATTGAGGAATTTAAATACACCAGAATTGCAATGTAGAATCACAGTGTTTTCAAAGCAACACTGTGACATGAAACATGACCAGGATTTTATTTTCTGTTTTTAAAAATTCAGGCCAGTCGTCTGGATAATAAAGCAGAATAAGATGATAAAAAATAAAAAAAAAATAGCATTGCTTTTATTCCCAAGGTTACATTAAAATGATGCTGTTCCATTTTCTATAATTCTTCACTAAATGAGGGTGTGATCACTGAATGATACCAAAGTTTCTAGCATGCCTTTTGAGATGAACCAAAAATTGTTTGCTAATAAAGAAAACCCCTGTACTAAGAAACGCATTGTGTTTTCTGTACCTTTGTGCAGAAAATACCTAAATTACTACAATATTTATGAACAAGGCAATTTTTGAAGCATAAAATAATGTTGAAGGTCTCAAAGTGAAGATGAAATTATTCCTCAGCACCACCCTTTTTGTCCCATTTTCTAGCGGAAAGCTCTCTTAAAATTGCTCTCCTCTCACGTCCTCTCTTCTGAGTGATTGCTGTGTAGGGAATTTTACTTTCATTTGGGCAACTTCAGAAACTACACTGTTTGCTCACTGGATTCAGCACATATTTGTGCCTGTACTATTTTCTGGCTCCAAAGGGCAGAATGCCATACTTGGCTTTTTAATTTTTTTTAAATCTTCTCATCATACCCATTCCACAGTCATCTGGGAGATAGTTAAGCACAAACAGACTGACATTCAACTAGCAATCCTTTATAGAATCAGTCAGAATCCCGATGGGAAAATGGAAACCATGTTAAGTCACTTAAAATAGAGTAGATTTGACTTGGGATCTCATTACAAAGTCGTTAAAGAGCAAAAAGGGAACACTGGTAACCTAGAATAATTGCTCCAGGATGAGCCTGTGATGAAGCTGAAACAGTGAAGATAAGGGAAACAATGAGCCTGGTTTGGGAATGAACAAAGAAGCCCCAGGCATGACCAGATGTCACTACCCCAGCTGGTAAAGGGGTAGGAGATGAGGCAGGAAGAAGTTCCTTCTCCTGGTTTCCCACCTCTCAGTATCAGCAAGGATGCTGCCTTTTGGCAGAAGTTCACAGTCAGCCAGCTGGCATGGGGGACTCGGTATTTTTGAGCCCCAGCATCTCACAGTAGAGTGTAGAGTGAATTTGGAGGTATGAGCAAATGGAGAACTAATCATCATAATCACAATAATTTTCAATACAAAAAGAATATTTTCTCAGTGTGCTTTTGATCCTATTATTATACTATCATCACTGTAGGGGCCTGTAATTAAATATATAACGAAGTTTCATCCAATGGCACTACAATCCTACTTTTCAACTCCATACAGTTTTTATTCTGTAACTAGAAGCCCGGTGCACAAAAATTGTTCCTTAGCCTGGCCTGCACCCTCTCCAATCTGGGACATCCCTTTCGCAATCTGGGACCACTGGCTCCTAATACCTCTGCCTGCCTGCCTGATCGCCCCTAACCCCTCTGCCTGCTGGCCTGATCGTTCCTAACCACCTCTGCCTCAGCCCCCAGTCTGGCCTCCCTCTGCAGGAGGTGACCTGGTGGATCAGGGGAAGGCACTGCCCCCAATACCCTGCTGCTGCTGCCACTGCCAGCCTGAGCCTCAGCCCTTCACAGCAGCCCATGGCTGCCTGAGCCTCAGCCCTCACAGCCACTGCTGCTTTGTCTGGAAGGTCTTCTGGAAGACTTCCACTCTAATTAGCATATTACCTTTTTATTAGTGTAGATTTGAGGACCATTACAACCATGCAAAACTTAAAGAAAAGACATGGCCCTGGCTGCTTTGGCTTAATGGAGAGAGCATTGGCCTGTGGACTGAAGGGTCCCAGGTTTGATTCTGGTCAGGGGCACATGCCTAGGTTGCAGGCTCAATCACCAGTAGGGGGCCTGTGGGAGGCAGCTGATCAGTGATTCTTATCATTGATGTTTCTATCTCTCTCTCCCTCTCCCTTTCTCTCTGAAATCAATAAAAGAAATTAAAAAAAGAAAAGAAAACACATGATCTTCACTTTGGGCTTTGTCATTTTACAATATCCTTGTGCGGTATTTTAACTTCCCTCAACTTTCCTTTACCCACCCTTAAAATGCAATCTATTTTGGGGAAGATGATCAGGAAAGTGATTTTAGTGGGTAGACTTTTTTTTTTTTTTTTTTGAGGGGATGGGGTCATGAAAATATTTAAAATTTGAGCATGGTGATGGTTGTACCAGTCTGAATTTACTTAAAAAAAAACCAGTTCATTGTACACTTTAGGTGACATGTATAGTATATGAATTATATCTCAGCAAAACTGTTCTTTAATTTCTTTTTAAATAAAGACCAGTCTTATAATCAATTGCAGATGTTTTCAGAGGCCCCCAGGATTTGCTTACCATGTCACAAACCACCACTGCGACTCCCAGTTGCCTCCAGTCCTGGTGGATCTGGATGGTGTGGTTTGCAAAGGAGAAGGTGGCAAAAGGGTTATGGAATTTCTGCAACCCCATTCCTGTGGTCTCCTCATAGAGCACCAGGGCCATTTCCACTGTCCCAGCTCTCTGCTTCCTTTAACCTGTTGGGCAAAAGAATCCTGCATGTTCTGGCCAGAAAGTGTATAGGTGGCCCGAATGCTTTTTCTAAGTTTGTTTTATGGATTCAAAAGAATAAACAGAGATGTGGAAAGCTTTTGCTGAATTCCTTTTACATGGTTCTTCCAGTCTCATAGGAAGTGGGATGTGCCTCTGAATTCATCCCAAAGGGTGTCGTTGGGCAAAAGCACCCAGAACAGCACAGGATGCCCTACACACTTTGCTGTCAGGACTTGGGGGGCTTGAGCATGAGTGAGGTGGTGGTGCCAGCACAGGACTCAGGAGAAGGTAGCACTTTCTACACTGCCCAGGCCTGTGTGGACTGCAGCTGCACCTGCCGAGGTGGGCAGGGTGTTTCTGCTGTTTTGTTTTGGTCTGGCCTCCACCCCGTCAGCCACTGACTGGTGCCTGTACTGAGACTGTGAATGGTTCTATGGTCCTACTTTTTGTGGACGGTGGACACACTCCAACCTCCCAGAGATGGCAGTTAGACACTGGCGGCTTCTGAGTTGCTTGTGGGGAGAGTACAGACCTAGATCCAGAACAGACTCTGGTGTCCTTGGCTAGTAGGCCTCCCCAGGCTAGGGGCCGCCCGTGGTCTAAAGGCTGGCCATGCTCCCCAATTGTGGCGGGGATTTCTTCTGGGGCGCTGGCCGACTTGGGCTAGGGCCTCCCGTGGTTTGAAGACTGGCCAAGCCCCCTCAGCTCCCTAGCCTGGCGTTCAGTTGAGCCTTCGGTCGTTTTGGATGTTACGGACCCTGGGTTTTTATATATTAGGATTCATGAGTTTCTGTTTGTTAGTAACTTTGATAGGCCCTATTTTAAATTGCAATAGTATATTTTACATATGAATATTTATACATACATATACACACATAGAGGCAGTTTAGGAAGATGGATTTTCACCTGTGCTAATCTTAGAACATGATTTCTATATTAGGTGCAACTGCACAGTATTGGATAATCTAGGATATGATTTCAAGCACAATAAAGCAAGTTGAAAAGAAGCAAATATATAAAAAAATATTTCCCTGTAAAGAAAAGAATTTGAGAACATAAAATTGAATTTTTAGAGAGGGACTTTGCAGCTCATTTAATCAATGAACCTTACTTTTCCAAAGTTATTTCCACATGATGGTCAATTCTTTCCTTCAAGACTGAAGTGCTGGACTGAGACAGTAATGAAAAAGATCAAATACATTTATTCTGGACACACATGACTTTTTAACCCAGTTTTCTTGAACTATATGAATTGGAAATGTTTCAGGTGGATGAAGGAGTATAAAAGTCACTCAAAGGGAATGAGAATGAACTGTATTGGAATGTTAATTAAGCTTGTTCAAAAGAGTTACAATTACAATCCACACTAAACAAAAGGCAAATATGCTTTGAGGTATGTTCTGTCTATATAGTACTTAGAGGAAAATATTTGATTTTTTCAGTGGAAGAAATTACCATATTGTATAGATAGTGAAGTAAAAAATATACATAGCATTGCAAACAGCTATTGAAACTTTTTGGGATGGAATATAACTATGGCTTGTCATCTATATATATAAAAGCCTAAGTGACTATTACAACCAGATGACTGGACGACCGGACAACCGGCGGGTAGCTATGGTGTGCTCACCACCAGGGGGCAGATGCTCAATGTAGGAGCTGCCCCCTGGTGGTCAGTGCACTCCCACAGCCAACCTCCCATAGTCCCTCCCTCGGCCAGGCAGGCCCGATAGGTCCTGATCTGGACTGGGTAAGAAGGTCCTGATAGGCCCTGATTGGCCCCTATCACCTGCCAGGCCAAGGGACCCCACCTGTGCATAAATTCATGCACTGGGCCTCTAGTTTATGCATAAGAACTAAGAGAAAATACAGAACTGGACACCAGGCTTAGGGCTTAAATTTCTCCTCTGTAAAATAAAGCAGAGAAAACAATCTATTGTAACTCAGAGACTTTGTTATTGTTCTTATCACCAGGGGTTACAGAAACTGCTTTCAAACAAGCAAAACTATTTGCCTTCTGATCAATGTTCTTTCATCCACCCCTGAACCCTTACACACCATCTCAGTTCCAGTTATGTTGCAGTATCTGTATTTTCCATACACTTTCCTTCTGTGTCTTGACTCCTACTTTTAGCAGGAAATGCCCCTTCTTTTTTTCCCCTTCCTGTTGAAATTTAACCTCTTTTAAGACCCAATTTAAATTCTCTCTGTTTCATAAACTGTCTCTAAGATTCCCTTTGCTTTATTCAGTTGCTACTTTACTCCTAGAACACTTTGCCTGTTACTTTCTGCCTTCCACAAAAATAGTACTTACTAAAGGTGATGTGCTCATCTGGTGACACTGCAATGGATGACTGTGGAGGGAAGCCTGCACTCTTTTCCCCAGAACACATATTTATATACAATAATTTTATATAGAATTTGCTAAGAAGAGCTATAGAGTTGTAAAGGTGAAGTGTTTTAGATATTTAATGCACCATTTTTTCTTGAAAATAAAATACCTATATTTTGCTTCCTTTCCTCCCCTTTTGCTTTCCTTTTTCCCTCCTCTCTCTCTCTCTCCTTCCTTCCTTCCTTCCTTCCTTCCTTCCTTCCTTCCTTCCTTCCTTCCTTCCTTCCTTCCTTCCTTCCTTCCTTCCTTCCTTCCTCCTTTCCTTCCTATCATTTCAGTTTTTTATCCTTTAATAGTAGTTTCTAGTTTTTATTTAGAGAATCAAAAGTTTAGGTATTATTTTCTTGTGGAACCATATCTTGACAAAGCAAATACAATTGAAACCTGAAATTGATTTACTCACTCTGAATAATTTTGTTGAAGAAAAAAGGCATCACTCTTTTTATAATATTATGTCTTCAACAACATGGCAGAATTAAGTAGTGGAGAGAACATTGGACTTGGAGTTCAAAGACATGGGATCAATATTAAGATCTACCAGCTAGTATGTATTGAACTCTAAATTAATGTAACACCCTTTAGCCTAATATAGCTCAGTAAAATAAAACGTTTATGACTAGGAAGATCAATGAAATATATATGGGGGCATTTTGTGAAGTGCATATTGCATTAGTTAACTTATAGAAGTCACTTTTGTTATCATGAATGAATAAGAATCCTTAGAATATGTAATTATATTTAAACATGAGCATCACATTTCTCTTGGAATATGAAACATTTCAGAGAAATAAAGAATACTTAGTGACCTGAGCCAGGGAACTTTATCTAGAATGCTTCATGTATTGCTTATTATATACTTTATCATTTAAAAAAATCAAAAGTGAGATAAAATTTAATTTGTGTTAAATTGATACCAGTTAAAGGACCATAATGTGGTTAGAGTGACAATAGTCTTATTATAGACACATCTGTGTCATCTTCTTACCATCACTTGGCCTGCTTCTATATGTCTGATATGGTCTCACCAAGTTACTGGGGGTCAAGGGCCCTGATAGTGGTAGGGTTGGATGTGGAAGGGAGCCTTTCATTTTCTTGGTACTTTTGCTTGTGACCTGGTGGTTTAGTCTCCTCAGAATTGTTGACTATGGCTGACATTATCTAACTATAGATTTCTACTTTATTAAGGGAACTTGATGGTTTAATGGCACATAAGTTGTATTCCCGAGGGTTCTGCTTGACAGGAGTTTAATCCTGGAAGCAGATAAACTGTTAACTACCCTGTGGTACTGATTACACTCATATAAAAGAGTCTCATTCTAGTGGGAACCACATAGAATCACTATTATTTTCATTTTTGTCTAAAGAGTCTAAATAATGCTTTATAATTACATAAAAAACTCTAGAGGCTACACTATTTTAAATTAAACCTTTCATTTCCAATAAATATATACAGTAAGTTCTTACCTAATGTTCTGTGATTTGAAGCAAAATGACATATAACAAAATGAATTCTAACTTAAGCTAATTGATATAACAAGAGTGAATTTCCTACTGCATCTCATCAATGTAATAATGAAATGACATTGAAGGAAAATATATTATTCAAGGATCTGCTGTACTTAATCCTTTAAAGATTTCATTGAATTTATTGGGGTGACATTAGTTATAAAATTATATAAAGACCCATCATCCTGTAACTTTTCTTTTTATATGCTGTGTGATTTTATACAAGGTATGTTTCATTGAATCTCAATGTTATTTCTAATATTCTTTGCATCCTCCTAGATGTATTTGATTTTTAAAAGAATGTCTTAAAGAAACCCATACATAATATTTCTCTTTAAAAGAATACTATTTAAAATAGAATTGGAATCTAAAAATTGTAAATGAAATACCTTTTATTTACATAAGACTTTTTCATCTGAATGTTCCAGTTACATGCATCTCATTACAATAACAGTCCTTCCCATTTATAGAAGGATTTTTAATAATTTTATTTGCCACCGAAACCGGTTTGGCTCAGTGGATAGAGCGTCAGCCTGCGGACTGAAAGGTCCCAGGTTCGATTCCAATCAAGGGCATGTACCTGGGTTGCGGGCACATCCCCAGTAGGGGGCATGCAGGAGGCAGCTGATTGATGTTTCTCTCTCATCAATGTTTCTAGCTCTCTATCTCTCTCCCTTCCTCTCTGTAAAAAAATCAATAAAATATATTTAAAAATAATAATAATAATTTTATTTGCCAATGTTCCTTAAAATATTTTGTATTTCTACAGAATGAGAAACTTCTTTTTTCCCTTTTATTGAATTTATTGGGGTTACATTGATTAATAAAATTATATAGGTTTCATGTATACAGTTTATCATATATCATCTGTACATTGTATCAAGTGTTCACCACCCCAAGTCAAGTCTCCTTCCATCACCATTTATCCTGCCTATCCTAATATATAAAAACCTAGGGTCCATAATGACTGAAGGTTCGAAGACTCGATCAACCAGAAGTCAGTCCTGCAGTCAGTGCTGGGTTGCTGTGGTGAGGGGGCTGTGGATCAGGCCCAGAGAGAGGCCTGGACAGAGAAGCAGGGTCTGATCCATAGCCTCCATGGCAGCTGTTGATCATGTCTTGCCTCTCTCTTTCTCTCCAGGCCTGGTCAGAAGCCATGCCTCTGTTTCTCTCCAGGCCTCCGTGGGGGCTGCTGATCAGTCCCACCTCTCTGATCAGGCCTGGAGAAACTGACCAATCAGAACCAAATCTGGGTGAAATGTGAGGAGCCAATGGCTGCCTAGGATGCAGAGCTTTTGACACTGACTGGCATAGAAACCAATCAATCCAAACCTAATCTGGGTGAATTGCAAAGGCAGAACCTAAGGGGGGGCTGAAGTGGGGTTTTAAGGGCAACAGCTGTTTGGTGTAAGTTGTAAGAAAGCAGTTCAATTTTTTAATGACCAGTTTGGCAGCATAGTGCATATGGCTGGCTATTAGTCCAGATATAGGGATTATGTATTTTTATCTGCCAAGAGCATCTCCTCCTGCTGAAAAAGGCTTCCCCCATTTGAGCAATCCTGTCCTACATAATCTATCTATACTAATATAAGGATAATATGCTAATTAGACCAGGTAGACCGGCCATCTTCTGGACATCTGATTTCCTTCTGGACAAAGCCATGGTGGTGGGGGCCGAGGTAGAGAGGGTAGTTGGGGGCAGGATCGGGCTGGCAGGGGAGGGCACTTGGGGGTGAGATCAGGCTGGCAGGGGAGGACAGTTGAGGGTGAGATCAGGCCAGTAGGGGAGGGCAGTTAGGAGTGATCAGGCAGTTAGGGGCAGTTGGGGGTGAGATCAGGCCAGCAGGGGAGAGCAGTTGGGAACGAGATTAGGCCAGCAGGGGAGGGCAGTTAGGGGCAATCAGGCAGGCAGGCAGAGAGGTTAGGGGTGATCAGGCAGGCAGGCAGATGAGCAGTTAGGAGCCAGTGGTCCCAGATTGCGAGAGGGATGTCTGGCCACAACTGGCAGTTGGTCATTCCCAAAAGGGTCACCGATTGGAGAGGGTGCAGGCTGGACTGAGGGACACCCCCCTTCATGTACGAATTTCATGCACCGAGCCATTAGTACAGAATGAGAAACTTTTGTGCACATGTTTATGTGGGGGCATGCATGTATAATTATGGCAAAGATGGTAATGTCTACAATAGGAAAGACCAATCAATTAATCCCTGCCTTATTTTTGGGTTCTTCATCTATTTATACATTTAGACAAAGGTAGACATTTTTAAGTTTAAATTAGACCCTATGGTTTTAGCAGATGACTAACCACAAAAGAATATTATTAGTAAGTAGTACTTAGCATTCATTCATTCACTCAACATTGATGGAGTAAATAGCATGTGCCAACTATTGAGAAAGACAATGGGGATATGAAGAGGAAGGCTGGATCCATGCCCTTAAATGGCACTAAATTTACCTACCTAGAGACTGTACAGGTAAATACATTAAATATTATGAATCAATAAGACAATTTTATAGCTAAGATTTATTAATAAGCTGTGAGAATGCGCAGTAGAAGAATTTCCCCAGTCTCTTAGGAGAGAACAAATGAAGCTTCCTTGGTGATGCTCAAACTGAGTCAAAAGAGGAGGATGTACAGAGGAACAAATGTTTGAAAGAGCATGCTTTTCACAGACTCATTCAGAGCATTGCTTTCAATATGACTGAAATGTCAGTATTTGGTATATACACTTCAGAATGACAAAAATGTAAGTTGTAAGGCAAATGTGGTAAGAGACAAGGCCACAGAGATTGTCAGTGCCAGACTGTGGCCTTGACACAGTCAAGGGCCATGCTAAAGAGTTGATATTTTATTTAGGCAGCTGTAGGAATCCAATAAGAAATAGCTTGGTCAGCTCTGCATTTAGAAAGATCATTCTGTAATATCATGGGAAAATATTGAAGGTGAATAAATTGCTGGCAGGGAGAAGAGCTAAGTACATAACAATAAAAGCAAGGGTCTGAAGCATCAGGAGCTATGCAGGGGAATAGCATCTGACAGAACCCAGAGACCTGTAGTTCCACTCAGCAGGACTTGTTTACCAATTGTTTGTGAGGTGTAGGCAGAGGAAAGTATCAAGCATACTTCTCGTGTTCTGAATTAGGCAAGGTGATGTTTCCATTGATTGAACAAGGAGGAGGTTTGGGAAGATAATGAAAGTATTGAGTGATCCTATGGAGCCTAAGGTGGTCCTTGAAAAGGTAGACAGATAAGTGCATGGGCATTTGGTGGGGTCAGGTACCTTGGAAGACATCTAGGTTGGAAGAATAGATCTGTGCTTTATCAACACAGTGTTCATTGATATGGAAAGTGTGAATGATGCCACCCAGGGAGATCAAATACAGTAACAAAAAAAGACCAAAGGTGAATTCTGAAAAATACCATCTCTTAAGGGGTAGCTGAAAGAAATGGAATCCATGTCAGAGGTTGACAAGAGGCCAATGATGTAGATGGAAAAATAGACAAGAATTGTATCTTAGAAGCCTTTCAGGATGCCATTTCAATAAAAATTTGGTCCAGACTTCTACATATTTCAGAGAAATAAAGTAAGATTAGGCAAAAAATGTGTTTTGTATTAGGAATAATGAGGTAATTGATCTTTCTTGTGAGAAAAATTTCCCTGTAGTGATTGGGCTACAAATCATGTGTGGTGAGGACAGAATAGGAAGGAGAAAATGTAGGAAAAATACTTAAAAAGAATTTGGTTGCAGAGAAAATCAGGGAGGTGAGATAATAGCTAGAAGACCCTAAAAAAATAAGAACATTTATTTTTAATAGGGATGTATATTTATTTATGCATGAAGAGAAAGGAGGCCGTAGAGAGAGCTGTTGTGATAGAGAAAAGATGTAGGGATGTATATTTATATGAAGAGAAAGGAGGCAGTAAAGAGGTGTTATGATAGAGAAAATAAAGATGTTTTAAGATTTTTAAGGAAGGAGAGTATAATTTAAGGCACAGTTTGAAGGATTATGCTTAGATTTAATATAAGATAAACTTGCTTGTGAGACTGGAGAGAGATAATAAGAGCAAGTGGGGATACAGCTATTTATAGATGGGCAGGGGTGGGGTAAAGCAGGAAATTAAATGATGACCTATACCTTGTAAAGTAGAAAAAAATCTCTGTGTATTTTTTAAAAAGGATGAAATGTCAATATTTCTGTGGATTTTCAAACTCACTTATTTTTCACATGCATTCTGATGGTGTCCATGAAATTGAAGTGGTATACTAAAAATATACAATGATTTATCCTATTAAAAGTTGTGTGGGTTGATCTGGCTAGTGTGGCTCATTTGGTTTAGTGTTGTCTGTACATCAAACGGTCACTGGTTTGATTCTTGGCCAGGGTACATGACCAGGTTATGGGTTCAATCCCCGGATAGGGTGCATGTGGGAGGCAACCGATCGATGTTTCTCTTTCACATTGATGTCTCTCTCTCTCTCTCTAAACAAACAAACAAAAAACAAAACAAAACACAAAAACAAACAAACAAAGCCCCACAAACAAAAACATATCCTTTTTGTTTAAAAAAGGTTTACAAAACAAGTTGTATCGAGCAAGATACTGATAAACTTTTAAAATAATTTTTCTTTTATTGCTGCAGATGTCAATGTTTGGTGCCTTAGCATGGCAAATATTTACCTGCTCATATGATAAGAGATCTACATTAAATAATTGAAAATAGTTTATAGGATTTGAAGATGATAGGGGAATTGCAGAGTGACTAAAAAGTCCTGGGTCTCTCAAAAGGTTGGGACTCGAACATATTTTCAATGTTATCTTCAAGATGTCACATATACAGGGCTGAATTTTCTAGAGCATCAACAAAATTAATTTGTTAAATGTGAACCTTTAACATACAGTAAGTCATCACTGAATGTCATTATTAGGTTCTACAACTCTAAGTGAAACAACGTATAGCAAGACCAATTTTACCATAGAATAATTGTTATAAACAAGAGTTAAGTTCTATGGCATCTCATCAATGTTATAGTGAAATGATGTAGAACAAAACGATGTTATAGGTGGGCTGCTGTACATCAGTTTTATAGCTATATTTTGGCATTTCTAAATTCTGCAGCTGGGAACCTCAGAAAATAGAAATAGCCTTGACTTTACTTGCCCAATGAGATGCCCTGGTTCTTAGACCATAATGATGGCTCTTAGAAGCGTATCTAAGGAAGCTTTCATTCCAGAATCATATATTCGGATTTTTTAAAAAATTACTATTTTGGGAGTATAGTAGAAATTGAAGAAAATAAGGTTGATTGACAGAGTTTGTCCGTTTATTTAATAATATATCATTTGAATGGAAATTAAGACTAATCCATTGTGAAACTAGTTAACAAAGTCCATATAATAATCTAATTAGAGGTATTATGCTAAATCAATGATTAGACATCACTATATATTGCACATATCTGGGTTAGCTAATTGTTCACTAACAACTGAATAAGGAATAATTTTTATAAGTAGAAAAACTCTACTTATGCAGAAATCTGTCTCAATACTTTACTGGCGAAAAACCCTACTGAGAGCTAGAAACAGACAAACTATTCATCCTGAACAACTTAGAATAGGAATATATAACCCACTTTAATCAGTAGGGCTGCCAAATAATTTGTTAACTATTCTGACACACTTGATAGAAAACAATTCAACCAAAATTAAGTAACATGTCAAATTTGATAATCTCCGTTGTACCTTATAGTGGCTATTAGATTATATGGCTTTTAGTGTCCATTCTTCTCCTGCCCAAACGCCTCATTATTTTGCTTTAACATAAATGAGAAGCATAATAAGAAGTATGCAGTGTTCATTTCCTGCTATTTTGAACATTTAATTTTGCTCTTTCATCCATAAACTTCCTCAAGTCTATACATTTTTTAACACCAGCATGAAATCATGTTATACAATAATGGAATACAAAATTCTTTGTTGAAAAATAACATTTTCATTCATCAAGAGATTCTAATCTTTCCAAGGTGTGAACCTCATGTTCAAAGCCCTAAATCCCATTGAAAGGAAGTATTAAGAAAACTATTTTCAATGAGGCAATAGGAAGATTTGAATATTTCAGCAAAATGAAGAGGTTACTCACAATTAGTCAACCCCAAACACTCAGGAAATGTTACAATGAACCTTTAAGAGGCAATGCTTCCCCAGATATCTGGGACTTCTGGTATATATATGTATTACTCCTGAGAATAATTTAGTTAGTTCATTAACAACAACCTAGTCCCGCTATAATTCAAAAGTTAAGTTCAGAAATGAATGTCTATTTATTTTTCCTTTAAAAGGTTAAGAAACTATATAGATTCCAGATAGGCACATCTTTTCATGGGGGTGCTGAGTATTTTTATCTTAAAACATTTGATGCAAAATAAGGATAAAAACAGGGTAACACAAAATAATTTTTCCCTACTGAGAGTAGTTGTTACACAGTGCTAATACTACTAACAATTTTAGTCAAATGAAATACATGAAACTTGATTGGATGCTGGTTTAAAAACAAACTATAAGAGACGTTTTTTGACAATTAGAGAAGCTTGAATATGGATTGGAATTTAGATGTTATTATGGGAGAATTGTTCATTTTCTGGGATGAATAATCACATCACAATTTTATAGGAAAGTATCCTTATTCCTAAAAGAGCATGCTGAAGTATTCAGGTTAACAAGGGAATAAAAAACCTGAATAACTGAACATTTACTCTTTTTTATTGTATCCAAGATGACATTGATGGTAACGTGCACCATTGTTAATAACCAAGAGAGAAAAATGCTATCAATAAATACAATAGATGTTTTCATACCACTTTTCATATATCTTACATTTATTGATAGAGCTTTTTAAGACATTTGTGACAGTTCGTAAAATTATAAATTCTTTGTACCTACCTACCTAAAAATGAAAACATAAATAAAAATTGGTTTAATTTTTCTGAAGCTCTTCCACATTCAGAGTCTGACTCTTCTGAATGTCATTTGAACTCACAGCCATCCACATCTATGTCATTTCTCATAATATCATCTCCTGTACCATTAGGAGAATTAATGCTACAGCATTGCTTCAGTGTTCTTCATTCTTTATCCTGGGATTTCCTTCCAAGCCCCAAACCCCCATTTTGTAAGGGTTGAGGATGGTGCTTTTGATGCTTTTGCCTGGACAGACAATGAGCACATCCCCAAAGCCACATGGTGACAGCAGTTACAAGACATCCTCAGGTGGTGTGCTGCCAAATTTTAGTAATTAGTTTATGTGTACCATGAGAGGAAAAAAGTTGAAAATTGCTGGTTTATTTGGTACAATTATTTAACTGCATGCCCACTTTACAGATGAGGAAACTGAGGTTCTCATATATTGAAAGGTTAGATCATGAACACTAGTAAATCTGTATTTAAATGCAGGCTTTATGATGCCAAAATACATGTTCTTCCTACTCATGCTTCTACTGACGAATAGAGAGTGAGGGCAAAGAGAGCAATGCTGGCATTAGGGGACAAGGATTATAGCTATAGAACCTCACAGAAACACAGACCAATACATAATACGTAAATTGTTCCACCAAGGTCTCAAACATCAAACTCAAAGATGCAAATTCTCAGCTGAATCCAAGTATACTGAAAAATGTGGCAAATATTTAAAGCATAAACTCCAAAATATAAAATTAATATCTAAAAGTGTAATGATGATTCAAGCAAGCCACTTTACAGTCTGGACACATTATTTTGCAATAAACACTGTTAGAAGAGTGGGTGCCTATGTTGTTGATTTGAGGCCTTGAAAAAACAGAAACTACTGCTTCTTATTCTTCATATTTCCTTATCCATAAAGAAGTAGTCCCATTTAGAAAGCTCAATTTCCCAAACAATTTATTTAAAAATTAACATTTAGAAAATAAGTTTCTGGGCATTATATACATTTAAGACATTAATAAATTATCAGGTATTTCACACTGTACTCAAGTGACTGTGACTTTGATACCTAAACTAATCCTTCACTATTACTTTTCTGATGAGTGTAATAAATGTGCTTCAGAGATTATTTAAGAAGGTATAAAGAATAGAGACTAAAAATCGAATGAACAAAAACAAAATCTAAACACATAAATACAATCATTGTTAAAATTTGGCATATTTTTCCAGATATTTTTTCTTTGCATTCTAAAATGTAACTGGTTTATTTTGTATCCTGAACTTCTTCATGGACATAATTATAATTATTACATAGTATTTAATTTTGAATAATACCTGATATTATTTTTAACAGAATGAATTTCATAAAATAATAAAGTTATGTAAATGATGTATGTATGACATATGGGAAGCAAGAGGATGGTCCGTTTTCCTCTTGTCTTAACTTTTAAACCCAAATATAAACACGTTTAAATGCACTAGGAGCCAACCTGGTAAATAGTCCCTCTGGAAGTTAGTCATTCCTTTGGGAAGACACAGTGAGGGGTTTGGTCCTGTGATTTGGTGTCCTATATCTCCCTAGAGGACATTGTAATCATTAAACCTTACTCCCTTTTGGTACAAGCTGGCCCTTTTCTCTATGGCTCTGCTTGTTATACATTGAAAGCAGACATGGAAGATTTCCTTAGAACCAGCTCTCTGCTAGTTCAATGCTATCATAATCCAGCATGTTAAAAATTCCTTCAACAAGTTGAATGTGAACTGGCTTGCTTGCCTCATCACTAAATTTTAGATATTAATTTTACATTTTGGGGGTTGTGTTTTAAATATTTGCCAAATTATTTCAGTATACTTGAATTTAGCTAAGAACCTAAATCTAAAGTTTGAGACCTTGGTGGGAACAACTTACATTTTAATATTATCCTATCTAATAAAGAGGGGATATGCAAATTGACCATCACACCATCACAAAGGTGGTGGCGCCCATAGACACAAGATGGTGGTGCCCAGTCCCCTCAGCCCCCCAAAATCCCCCAGTCCTTTTAGCCCAGCACGGGGAGGTGGCAGGTCTACGGCACGGCCGGACCCACCCTCAGCCCCCCAGCCACCCAGAGCTGCCCAAGACTTAGGTAACCAGGATTGGGCGAGGCTTGTGCTGCTGGCAGTGGCAGCAGCAGAGGTGTAATGGGGGTGTCACCTTCCCCTGATTGCTGGGTTGCCTCCCGCCCCTGAAGACTCCAGAACTATGAGAGGGGGCAGGTTGGGCCCCCTCGAGTGCATTAATTTTCATGCACTGGGCCTCTAGTTGTCTCTATGAAACTATCTTGAAAGCTTATAGATCATCTTTAGTACATAATTACTTTACCTACAATATCTAGGGAGTGGAGAGCAAAGGGATGTCTGAACCCTTGTAAAGGGATCAGAATAATTAGGGAGCTGGGCGATGAACCTTTGCTGCCAAATCTCTGCTTCAAGTACAATCTTTCTCAAAATCATTACCTCCACGTCTCTCTCCCACTTCTTCCATCAGAAGGATCATTCCTGTTAAAACAAGGTGTAATATATCATGCTAAAAACTGACCTATATTTTCTCTAATTTATTTTGTAGACATGCATATGCCTAGAAAATGTCAGCAGCCTTTTAATATCCTTCCCATATTTGAGAAATTTTCCTCAATTTAATTGCGTATCCATATTATCAATTCAGAATCCAGAAGTTTGTCCTCCCAGCCTTCCTTGCAGCAGGAGCACAGACCCTCCCTCCATATAGACATCCTCACAGGAAAGCAATGTGCAGAAGCAGTCATCCCCATGGGAGCCATTTTCCAGCAAGCCAGGTGGCAGAGGTGTCTGGTTTTTGGTGACAGCTGTATTAGAGGGTCTGGCATCTAGTGTCCAGGGGAGCTCTAATGCAGGTCCCTATTGGTAGTAACTGTAGGGTATGCATAAATAGTCTATGGGCTTCATTCTTGGTTGCACACATCCAACTCTGATTCTGTCTGCCTCAGATATATTTTGACCCACCTAATGTGTAAAGCAGATTTTTTTTAATGGAAGAAATTTTGTGGTTTGTAATTCTAAATCTTGAAAAATACACTTTTGGGCCCTACCAGCTCTACAAGTACCCTTGGTCTCCCAGTGTCTGGTCTGTATCTTATTCCTCTTGCTCATTTTTGTCTTTATTCTGCATAACGACTAGCATCTTTTCACAGGGTTTACAAGTGCATCAACTCTGTAAATGGGTTTTGAGTCAAATTAAATTAGCTTGAAACAGCCTCAGGCAGCTCTGTAAGAATTGTTTACTTTCCTCTTATAAATGAAAAAGGTTTTCCCCTATGTTCTTCATAAATAATACTTTAAAAATATTATTTCTTTTAAATTGGTGAGTAAAATCAATATCTCTATATAATACAGACATAGATTTTCTGAACAGAGCTGGTCGATGAAAAAACTGGAATAGAAAGATTTACTGTTGTGCAAATATACAAGAGGAAATCCATATGAACCCAAGTGAAAATGAAAGTTGCAATTTAGATAAAATTCTGCAATTTAGTCAGATTTCGTTTTTGTCCTCATCTAAGTTAATGTGGTATAATGGATAACAAAGGGTAAACTGGGATACTTGTGCTCAATTCCTTCTCCATTCCTTAGCTCTGTGATTTTGGATAAGTTATGGCTTTTGGAACTTTGTTCATTTTCAAAATGAGGTTATTAACAATCCATCCACCTTAAAAGCTTGCTATGGGAGTAGAAGGATGAAGTGATTAGTATTCTGAGGGTGCTTTATAACTTGTAAGAAAGAGTATAAGAATTAAAAACCAATGAACACAGACATTAGGGGGTGGTGAGGGCTTGTACTTGGGGGAGGGGTGGCGGGGGAGAGGTCAATGGGAGGAAAAGGAGACTCATGTAATACTTTAAACAATAAAGAATTAAAAAGAATTATTATTTCTAGTGTTTATATATTTTTTTTCTCTGAATATTGTTCTTACCAGTACACTGAGAAACTTCTAAGTGCTCTAGAGAATTTGGGATTAAAGTAGATAACATAGCATATTGAACATTTGTTTCCTTCATTATAATATTTTCATAGATATTATATTGGAAAGAATAAACAATATACCCTATACTTTGGGGAGCATTAAAACTAAGAAAATGTCTCTACATCTCACAATTAAATAGTAAAGTTTCTCTGTTTGGATTTTGAGCTGCAAGAGAAAGATACTCAAATCTATCCTAAATTATCACCCAAAAAGAATATCTTATTTTTTCCTTTTCTTAGAACTGGGAAGTTTCAGAGACAAATTTTCAGGCATACATACCTGGATTGAGGTACTTAACAACTGTCATTAGGAGTCTTTCTCTGAGTTTGATTTCTCTATGCTGGTTTGCATTTGAACTCTTTTGGTATGAGAATGAAATTGACTACTGGAATCTCTAGACTGATATTCTTTCAGTTTAGCAGCCCCAAGAGAAGGGTGAGGCTTTTCTTGATGATGCCAGAGAAACCACATGTGTTCTCTTTGGCCCAGGATGAATTATGTCTTTCCCTGATCCAACCACTGTGGTTAGGGGAATGGAGTATTCTGTTTGGCACATTTGGATCAGATGTCCAATACTATAGCTGGTTTATTCAGCAATCCTTGAACCTCAGGGACTGAGAATGGGTGGGAGGAGAGATTCATGAAGAGAGACTCTCCAGAGAAATATTTGAGAAGTAGCCAGACACAATGTGGTATTAAGAAATATCAGTAGAAAGTGCTTAAACTTGGCTCAATGAAGTATTGTTCTCTGTAGCTTTTATCTGTGATTTAGTAATTAATAACTTAGACACTATCCCTATTATCTTCAGAACAGCAGGCTCTTTTACAGCATTAGCAGGGATGTGAATGAGATTAGAGTGCCCATGCTATCATCAAGGTGAACAGATACATAGAGAGGATTTCTTTTTTTGGTGATCCCCCAATAAGTCTAGTATCCATTTGTCACCATACCTACTTACTGTAATATTATGACTATATTTCCTATACCGTATTTTATATCCCTGGGACTGTTTTCTATAGAGAGCATTCCTAAGGTGGCCAAAAAGAGGAAAACCATAAAGTGATTGCAAGAAGAAAATGCTGCAGAAGGTGGCTATTTTGGGCCTGCTTTTGTGACTTTTTAATAAGGGCTCCTGGCACATAGAGTGGTCATTCTTTCATTAGGAGTGGTGTGGAGAATGCTAACAAACAGGTCACACATTCTAGGTGGCCCTAGGGCACTACAGGGCAGGAAGGGCTCAGAGTATATTAGTTTCCAGCATGATGTTTCCTTCCCATAATGTATAGTAAAGGTCAAATGCAGGATTCCATATTATTAAAAGCATATATGCAGAAGTGGGCACAGACCTGATTTAGAATCAGAACATTTGAGTCCTAAACCCAAATCTGTCAAACACTTGCCATGTGTCCCAGGCAAATCCCTTTCCCTAACTTGACTTTCATTTTCATATGTAAAAGATTGAAAAATGATGATAACAAAGGCGACTTCCTGCCCAATTACTTTATCCTACTAGAACTCCGATGTTTGATTCTTTGTTAAATTTAACCTTTTTAATATAAGAAGTACACTTTCATGGTTAAAAATGCAAAATAATATCAAAGGAATACTATAAAACTTCATATCTACATGTTCTGTACTAATTTTCAGTTTTATTGATTTCTTTTATATCTTTCCAGTGCTATATGGAAATTCATGTGAATATAGTATGTATTTGTCTTCCTTTCAATTACTCACACAGAAGTTAGCATACGCCCTGCTGAATATATTGTGGAATCTTCATATCACTATATAAATTGTTTGATTCTTTATTTGGCCACTAGTATTCCATTATTTCCAATATTTTGCTCCTAGAAATAAGGTTATGCATATTTATGCATCTGTAACATAAATACAGGAAGTACAACTGCCAGGTCAAAGGGTAAATGCTTTTGTAAGTGATATTTTCATGATGGTTTTCTCTAGGGATCATACAAATTTCTACTCAACCTGAATAGTGTAGGAGGGCCTGTTTTTTTCACAGTCTCACTAACAAAGTGTTTTAAAACACACTTAGATTTTGCTAATCAGAAAGATTAAAATGTTGTTTTGTCACAGTTTTCCATTTCAATTTCTTGTTAAGAATGAATGTTTAGTAGATTGACTACTGTCATGTCACAATGATGAACTCTGTTGACTTGCTTCACAGCAAAACCATGAATATTATAAAAAGCAACCATTTAAAGCCTCTGGAAATGGTCCTAAAGGCAATCAGCAAATGCAAAAGAAATCTACAAACATTCAGTAAGAAAGGCCAGAATCTGTGGTATTTGAACTCCCTCTCTACAGTGATTGACCTCCAGGTCAGTGAGATGGAGAATTCACTTCAGACTACTATAACCAAAAACACAGGTTCTCTCTCCCCCCAGATCACAATCAGAAGGCTTTATTCCTGGAAAGAGCAGACTTCAGCAGTTCTCATTCTGCCTCCATGCCTATTGTTGAAGCTCAGTCCTGGGCAAGTCTGCTTGAGATGTGAGGGTTCTCATTTTCTGTTCACTTCCCACTTGTGAAACAAAAGTTCTGTCTTGGATGCAATGTGCTGAGAACACTGGGACCCTGATTGTCCCTGCCCTGACTTGTGAGGCAACTGTTACATGCCAGAAGAGGCAAGTCAAGAAGATTCCAGGTTGCTGGCTGCTCCTTCACTCATCCACCAGGGAGCTCAGTTCCTATTGTGGGACTTTTACTCAGGCAGACTTTTGCCATCATGCCTACCTCCATCTCTAGAGCCCCAGCACAGAGGTTATGCCTAGGAACAGAAGCAGATTATGTAATAGATAGCTCCTAATCAATTTTTATAGGAACTGAATTAATTTGCAATAGAGCATGGAGAAGTTCAAGCCTAAGGGCACTCCCAAGAACAGTGGAGTTGTGAAAGGAAATTGGGAGATATGTGGATTTAATGAAGAATCAATCTGGATGGAAGGCTAGCTCGTTTGCAATGAAACCAGGAAATAAGACACCTGGAAGGAGTCCTGAGGTCAGAACAAATATCAAGCACTGGCCTCAGAAAGTAGCCCTTCTAAGGGACAATTTGATTGGATTAGTTTGTGGAGCAATTTATGCACCAGGGGCATTGTTGAAAACAACAGTTGCAATTAGTGGGCAATTGATGGAGTTTAATAGCTGGTTATGGTCAGAGGTAGAGGAAAAGAGTCTTATCAACACCAATGTTGTTCCAAGGTGACTGTGGGCATACTCAAAGCTGGGACTCCCTGAGGCACAACATCAGAGACTTAAACCAGTGAGGAAAGGCAAGGAATAGACTTCACCAAAGTAATCCAGTCAGTCACTAGTCAAGTCCCACAGAGGAGGAACCAGTACTCAGAGTTGCTCTATTATCTACTAGTAAAATTATGTGGCGTGCATAAAACAGGAAAGTTTCCACTTCTGTCTTGGAAAATTCAGGGTCAATATAACAAAATCAACTCTTACCTAAGTTTCTGTCCTGATGGCCTGTCCCATGGGTTTCAGTCTCCATAATCACATCAGCGAGTCCCTTATAATAAATCTCAATTTCTGTCTCTGTCTCTTTGCCTCTCTCTCTTTCAAAAGATTTAAGAAAATACTTTGAAATGAGTAAAAATGAAGACATAACATAATAAAACTTAGAGAATGCAGATAAAGCATTGCTTAAAGGAAAATTGGTAGCTGAAATGCCAACATTAAAAATAAATCTCAAATCAATAATGTAATCTTCCATCTTGAGACACTGGAAAAACAAGAGCAAACTTAACTGAAATCAAATAAAAAGAAGAGAACAATGAATATTATGGTGGATATTAATAAAATAGAAAAATAGAGAAAAATCAATAAAACCAAAAGCTGATTCTTTGAAAAGATCAATGTAATTTATACATCTTTAGCGAGGTTGACCAAGGAAGAGAAGAAAAGATTCAAATTACTAAAATCAAAGTGAAGGGAAGGATATGACTATACACCTTTCAAAGGTAAAATGATCATAAAGCAATCATGTATGAAAAATTATGATACCAATTTAGATAAACTTACATAAAATGAACAAGTTCCTCACATGACACAAATTATTGAAACTGATTCAAGAATAGACAATCTATGTAGATCCATAATGTGAAGAAATTGAATTTGTAATTTAAAACTACTCACAAATAAAAGCTCAGGCCCAGATGGCTTTATTACTGAATTCCATCAAGAATTTTAAGAAGAATTCGTGACAATTATTCATAAACTCTTCAAAAAAAAAAAAATAGAAGGAAGAAAGACACTCCCCAGTCTTTTTTATGAGGCCAATATTATCCTGATATCAAAACCAAACAAAGACATCACAAGAAAACTACAGACCAATATCTCTTTTTACTATTGCCAAAATTTTTTTTCAGAATGTACTAGCAAACTGAATTCAGTAATATAAAAAATAATTTACATGATCAAGTGGGATTTATCCAGGAATGCACGGTTGGTTTAACATCTAAAAAGCAATCAATATAATTCATTATATCAGTAACTAAAAATTAAAAATGACATGAATATTTCAATAAGTACAGAAAAATAACTTGACAAAATCCAACACCCTTTCATGATAAAAACATCCAACAAACTAGGAATAGAAGGGAACTTACTCACCTGGTAAGTTCCTGTGAAAACCCCACACCTAACATCAGTGTTAATGTAGAAAAACTGGATCTTTTCCCCATCAGATAAGAATCATGGCAAGGATGTCTGCTCTCACTATTTAAATACAACATTATATTGGAGGTTCTAACCAGGGCAATGAATCAAGAGATAGAAATAAATGGCATCCAGATTGGAATGAAAGAAGTAAAACTATGTCCATTTGCAGATGACATGATCTCCTATATAAGGAAACCCTAAGGAATTCACTAAAAAGCTATTAGAAGTAACAATTGAGTTTAGCAAAGTTTCAGGACACAAAATCAATTCATAAAAAACAGTTTTATTTCTATACACTTGAAATGAACAGTCCTATATAATAAAAGGCGAATGTGCAAATCAACCAAACAGCGGAACAACCAGTCACTATGATGCACACTGACCAACAGGGGGGAGATGCTCAACTCAGGAGCTGCCCCCTGGTGGTCAGGACACTCCCACTGGGGAAGCACTGCTTAGCCAGAAGCCAGACTCATGGCTGGTGATCATAGCGGTAGTGGCGGGAGCTTCTACAGCCTCCAAGGCAGCACTAAGAATGTCCAATTCCCAGGCCTAAGCCGTCAGTCGGACATCCCACGAGGGCTCCTGGGCTGTGAGATGGTTCAGGCCAGGCTGAGGTACACCCCGCTCCAGTGTACCATTTTAAGCACTGGGCCTCTAGTTCAAAAATAAAACTAAAACAATAATTCCATTCACAATTGTATCAAAAAGAATATAATACTGAGGAATAACAAAAGAAGTACAAAAGTTTTACTATGAAAACTATAGAACATTGTTAAGAAATATTAAAAATTTAAATAAGTGAAAAAACACAATCCATGTTCATCAATTGGAAGGCTTAATATTGCTAAGGTGGTACTAATCCCTACTCTTATCTATAGGTTAACACAACTACTATCAGAATACCACTTTACTTTCTTTTTTTAAAAACATATATATTTTTATTTTTCAATTAGAGTTGAGGTACAATATAATTTCAGGTACACAACCCAGTGATTGGACATTTATATAACTTACAAAGTGATCATTCCAATAAATCTAGTACCATGTAACACCATATATAGTTATTTTAATACTAGAGTCCCAGTGCACAAATTTGTGCACCAGTGGGGTCCCTTGGCCTGGCCTGTGGGGATTGGGATGAAACTGGCCTGGAGCATGGATTCGTGCCCTGGTGGGGGTCCCTTGACCTGGCCTGCACCCTCTTGCAATCTGGGACCCCTCAGGGGATGTTGGAGTACTGGTTTCAGCCTGATCCCTGCAGGCCAGACTGAGGGACCCCACTGGTGTACTAATCTATGCACCAGGCCTCCAGTATGCATATAAGATCTTTGGTTAATCTCTTCTTGTCCTCTCCCCTCCCCCTTCCCTCTGAGATTCATCAGTCTGTTCCATGTTTCCATGCCTGTGGTTTCCGCACCTGCATTGAGCTTCTGCCCTCGGGTGGTCAGTGCATGTCATAGTTACCAAACGGTCAGCCAGTCAGCCATTCAGTTGGTTGGCCAGTTGCTTAGGCTTTTATATATATAGACTAGAGGCCTGGTACACAAATTCGTGCACAAATGGGGTCCCTTGGCCTGGCCGGTGATCAGAGCAATCAGGGTCGTCTCACCCAGTTTCTTTCAGGCTGATCGGGGCCAGCCAGCTGGGGGGGAGTGACCATGGGAGGTTGGCTGGTGGGGGGGAGGGGCTGATCAGGGCCAGCCAGCCAGCTGGGTGGGGAGGAGGGACCATGGGAAGTCGGCTGGCCTGGGGGTGGTACCACGGGAGGTTGTCTGTGGGAGTGCACTGACCATAAGGTGGCAACTCATGCTTTGAGCATCTTCCCCCTGGTGGTCAGTGCGAGTCATAGCCACTGGTTAACCAGTTGTTCAGTCGTAACAGTTCTTAAGCTTTTATAGATATACTAGAGGCCCGTTGCATGAAAATTCATGCACTGGAGTGGTGTCCCACAGCCTGGCCTGCCCCCTCTCTCAGTCTGGGAGCCCTCAGGGACAGGAGGCAACCCAGTAATCAGGGGAAGGCAACACCCCTTCACACATCTGCTGCTGACACTGCCAGCAGCACTAGCCTTGGCCAGCCCTGGTTACCAGAGCCTCGGGTGGCCCTGGGTGGCTGAGTAGCCACCACCTGAGGTTGCTTGTGCCTTGGGCATCAGCTGGGCAGCTGCCATCCGAGGCTTACCTGCATCTCGGGCTGGCCCTACGTGGCTGGGGGGCTGAGGGCACTCCCCCGGCAGGGCTGAAAGGACTGGGGGACTCCCACAGGGCTGAGGGGACTGGGCACCACCATCTTGTGGCTATGGGTGCCGCCATCTTTGTGATGGCGTGCAGTCACTTTGCATATCCCCTCTTTATTAGATAGGATTGACTATATTTCCTGTGCTTACTTTACATCCTCATGACTGTTATGTACCTGCTAATTTGTACTTCTGTTTTTTTAATTCTTTATTTTTGAAAGTATTATATATGTCACCTTCTCCCCCCATTGTCCTCTCCCAGCTCATCCCTGCCCCCAGCCCATGCCTTCACCCCCTATTGTCTTTGTCCATTGGTTATGCTTATATGCATAAAATATCTTTGGTTGATCTTTTATCCTCCATCCTCCCCTGGCTTCCCTCTGAGGTTTGTCAGTCTGTGATGAACAAAAATAGATCTAGATACATAGAACCAGCTACTTTCTATGTAGAAATTGACATGCTAATTCTAAAATTGATTCAGAATTGCAAAGGACCTAGAATTGCAAAAACCAACACATTCATGAAAAAAATTACAAACTAGAACTCATCCTTTTTTATTTCAAAACTACAAAACAGCAGTAATCAAAATGGAATGGTACTGACACAAAGATAGACCTATAATGGAATAGAATTGAAAATTAAGAAATAAACTCATATAACCATGGTCAGCTGATCTTCAACAAGGGTGCCTGGGCAATGCAATGGGTAAAAATAATTTTCAACAAATGGAGCTAACACAAGTAAATTTTCACATGCAAAAGTTGCGTATCTACCTCACACAACATATAAAAACTAACTCAAAATGGATTAAGACATAAATATAAGAACTATAACTATAAAACTCTTAGAAGAAATCATAGGGAAATATCTTCACATCCTTTGACTTGACAAAGCGTTCTTAGATATGACAATGAAAGCACAAGCATTGAGAAAAAATAAAGATATATTGGATTTCATCAAAATTAAAAGGTTTTGATTTTATTTTAAAACTGCTTTGCCAAAACCGGTTTGGCTCAGTGGATAGAGTGTTGGCCTGCAGACTGAAGGGTCCCGGGTTCGATTCCAGTGAAGGGCATATACCATGGTTGCGGGCACATCCCTAGTAGGGGTGTGCAGGAGGCAGCTGATCGATGTTTTTCTTTCATCGATGTTTCAAACTCTCTATACCTCTCCTTTCCTCTTTAAAAAAAAAATCAATAAAATATATTTTAAAAAAATACTTCAAAGGACACCACCAATAAAGTGAAAATACAATCTACAGAATGGGAGAATATATTTTCAAATCATATATAGATATAAGTCTCTTATTATATATTATATATATAGTAAGAGACTTGTATCTATTATATATATATATATATATATATATATATAAAATAAGAGAGTTGTATCTAGAATATGTGTATAAAGAATGCTTGCAACTTAATAATAAAAAGGCAAGTAACCCAATTAAAAATGAGGAAGTGTTCTGAAGAGACAGTTCTTCAAATAATACATGTAAATATATACTTATTAGAACATGAAAAGATGGTCAACATCATTAGTTACCAGGGAAATGTAAACTGAAGCCACCATAAGATACTGCTTCATACTTACTAGCACAACTAGGATAAAAAAAGTCATATAATAACAAGTGTTGGCAAAGATGTGGAGAAATTAGAACATTTACATGCTGGTAGAGGAAATGTGACATGGCACAGATATTTTGGAAAACAGACTGTCAGTTCTTCAAATGTTTATACATAGTGTTATCATCTGACCCATTATTCTACTTCTAAATATATGCCCAAGACAAATAATAACATACAATGCAAATGTTCATAGCACAGTTATTTATAATAGCTAAAGGGAGGAAACAACTCAATGTCCATCAGTAAACAAATGGAAAAACAAACAGTGGTATATCCATACAATGGAGTATCATATGGCAATAAAAATGAACACAGTATTGATATGTGCTACAACATGGATGAACCTTGAAAATATTACACTAAGAAAAAAAAACTGGTCATGAGAGACTACTTATTATACGTATAATGCATCACATTTTATAATACTCCATTTATATGAAAGTCCAGAATGGCTAAATATATAGTCAGAGAGTGGATTAGTGGTAGCTTAGGACTAAGGAGGAGGTTGGCAGATAGGGGGGATAGCTAAAGCATATGGTTTCTCTGTGAGATGATAAAATATTCTAAAATCAACTGTGGTGGTAGTTGTACATATCTGTGAATAAGCTAAAAATGATCAAATTGTATGCTTTAAATGGCTAGATTGTGTGGCTTTTGAATTATATTCAATACAGCTATTAAAATGCAAAACAATGACTAGTTAGCATCTTTTCAGATGTTTGAGTAGCAGTAATATTTCTATTTGAACTACTTATTCATACCCATGACTTTTTTTCCTTTTCTCATTAATTCTTTTATACTTGGGAGATTATTCTTATCTGGATATGAGCTGCAAATTTTGTTCCTTGTCATGCCTTTTGACTTTGCTTATGTTTTTCCCCATAGGCAAAAGCTTGTAATTTTATGTAGGTGTACTAATCTATTGCTACTTTTATGGCTTCTAGATTAGAGTCATAGAAAATCCTTTCCCAGTCCAAGGCAATAAAATAATTCCCCTTTGTTTACTCCTGGTTAATTTATGATTAAGCTGTAAATTTTGCCTTTAAATCTTTAATCTGTTTAGTATTTTCCCTAACCAAAGTCTGAAGTATGAATCCAGTATTTGTTTTTAGGCAACCAGCCAATGGTAGCGGAACTCCTCATTATAAATCTGAGATCTGAAATGTTATTTTCATTATATAATAAACTTAATAATATATTTGGCTTTATTTCTTGACTTTCTATCCTATACCATTGGTCTGCCTATCTCTTCATGCACCAATATCATAGCATTTTAAATTTACAAGCTATTATAAATATATTTTAACTAGAGGCCCGGTGCATGAAATTCATGCATGGGTAGGGCCCCTAAGCCTAGCCAGTGATCAGGGCCAATCCGGGCCTCCCTTCCCCAGCTGCCAGCTGCCAGCCAGGGCCTTCCTTCGTTCTGAGCCACCCCCTGGTGGTCAGCACACGTCATAGCAAGCAGTTGAACTCCCAGTTGGTCAAACTCCCAAGGGGACAATATGCATATTAGCCTTTTATTATATAGGATATCTGTCAACAAAAACACCATTTTTACTTTATTTTAAAGGTGCCTTTCTGGTTAGTCTTGATTATTTATTTTTTTATTTATGAACTTTAAAATTAGCTTTCTAATTCCAGTTCATAAACAAAAACACAAACAAACATAAGATCCCCTTATCCTAGCTAATATAGATGGAATATACAAATTGCCGTAACTTTGTGACAAATATGGAGGCGTCCACAGCCAATAAGATAGGGAATATGCAAATTGATGCAACAAGGCAAGAGGTGGAAGGCTGCTCTAGCTGGAGCAAAGGTGGAAAGGCGGCTGCAGCGGGAGCAAAGGCAGTGTCGGCAGCCAGGGGAAGGAAGGCCTATTCTTGCATGAATCTTAGTGCATCGGGCCTCTAGTCCAATAAAAACAACAGAGGCTGATAGTTATTTTTTAAACAGCATGTTACATTATAAATAAACATAGGGGGCATTGATATCCTTCTGATCTTGATTCTTCCTACTTAAGAGGAAGGTCTAACTTTTAATTCCATTCTTTTGAGACTTTTAGTAGTGCCCTAAAGTTTTCTTCTGTAAAACATGAAGACTTCTTGAGGTTTTTTTCCAAGAATGGTAGCTTGTTTATTTTTTTCCTGCTGTTACAAGTGTGTTTTTCCTTCATTTAATCTTCTAGCCTATTTTCTGTATACAGTTAATCATTTAATTTATAATTTGCTGTTTGGTACTCTACTCACTTCTCTAACTGCATTAGGCTTTTAGTTAGTTACTTGGGTCAAGGAATCTAATCACATCATTTGCAAGTATCATCTATGTTGCTGTGAGGTTGTCAAGAAGACGTGACCACTGTTTAACCTGGGCAATTGGAGGCACCTTACCCCTTCCCTGTCTTTGGAATGTATGTTCTGCCCATCATTCCCCTAGTAGGAGCAGTTTTGAGAAAATACCCTAGAGAATAGGCATTTTGAGACCCCCTAGACTGAATATGTTAAGTCCTCTATATTAACTTTTAAGATTCTAGTGGGTGGCTGCAAAAATATAAGCATCTTGCAGCCTCCGGAGCCCAGCCTTTTCTGTAAGTTCACTTACTTATTATAACTGTCATCTACCATCTATAGCATGGTCTGCATCTTTCCTTGGTCTCTCCTTGTCCTTCCTGTATGGGAGCCAGTTTGTGAACCAACATATGCACTGATTTCCAATTTATAGACTTATAATTTCTTTTTCTTTTTTATATTGGTTAGTATAGTGGTAAGTGAAAATATGTCTACCAGGAATGTTTGTTTGACCTTAAGTTAAAGGCAGATTTCTTTCTTGAGTCACACTTAAGCATGATGCTAGATTTGTGCTAAAACATATGTCCCTCACAAACATGGTTATCTTACATTATGTTATGTTAAATTACTTTTTATTCTATTAGTATCCACCAGTTCATTATGAAGAGTTCAAATGTTTAACTGGATGTCATCAAATGATATTTCTCCTTAGATCCATCAACATGATATGGTATTATAGCATCCTTACATTTCTGGAATAAACCCTATTTGATAACAATGTGTTATTTTTTTAATATATGGGTAATTATAAAATGCATTTTATTTGTTTTCTTTGCTAATGTCTAGAATTATTGCATTGAAATTAGAATATTTGTTCTGTATTTTTTCTACTTTGAGAAATTATTGAGATTTTTAAATATATTTTATTAGTTTCCTGAGAAGTTAAGGGTAAAAGTTTAAGGAATATAATATTATTTGCAAGTATCTAGGCACAGAATTTAAGATATATTAATTACATACCTTTTTGATTACATTGTTTAGTTCTTGAACATTGTTCTGTCTTGGATTAGAGGAAGTAAAGTACCCCGTTGTTAATGTGTTTTGATACAATTCTTCTGTATCATCTGTAATTTTTGTTTTATGAAAGTTACAGTAATTTATTTAGTTTATGAATATTCATAACTGTTCAAAGTGATTTGCATTCTTTAGCATTGCAAGCAGTTCTTTGAGAATAGTTTCCTAGCCTTTGACTTTTTCTGATATATAGATTATGACCCATGCTTTTCTGCTCTGCATTTATTTAATACTAGAGATCCGGTGCACGAATTTGTGCATGGGTGGGGTCCCTCGGGGTGGCCTATGGGGATCTGGCCCCAGCTCATGCCCCCAGGCTCGCAGCCACAGCTGGCACCCCCAACCTTGCAGCCCCACAGCCCCGCCTGGAACCCAGCCATGGCCTGGCACTGCCCTCTTACCTGCTCCACCATCCTGCCTGTGGGGTGATTGGTCAGGGCTGGATCCCCTGCCCAGCTCCCTCAGTGCCTGGGAGCCGGGAGGTGGCCCCGCACCCTGCTGGTTGCCATCTGCATGATGATTGGTGGGGCAATGGGATTGGGCCTCCACTCACACCTGCCTTGGCCTGGCACCTCCCGCTCACCTGCTCCACCATCCCTCCTCTCGTCAGGGCCCATCAGGGCTGGCAGCGCCTCCACTGCTACCTGCTGCCAGCGCTGCGTTGCTGATGCCTGCCATGTTCGTGCCGCCCCTTGGTGGTCGAAATCCGGGTCGAACTCCCAGTCAAACAATTTGCATATTAGGCTTTTATTATTTATGATACTGTTGCCCATCCTTTATTTTAAACTTTTCTGAACCACTTTAAATGACTTTGTATGCTCACATGCTACTTTGGACTTCAAAGTGAAATCTTTTTCTTTTTTAAAATACAGGCAACCTTTAGTGCATGGGGCAATCCTCAACCAACTGAGCCACACTGGCTAGGGCTGAAATGGTGAATAAGCTTTACATTCATTGATGTTACATATTTATTTGTTTTTAGTTTTACAATAATTTTATGTTAAATTTTTCATTATACATTTTTAAATTTTATAAACTCTTTTCTATATTTATTTATTTGTAATTCTTCTGATATCTAAGATGGCTATTATGTTTTTCTCATAATTACCTTTACAATATACCACTGTATAATACGTATAGTTCTCTGAGCCTCTACATAGTATCTATTATAGTTTGTATCCTCTTTCTCTTCTCACCCAATTTAGTCAATACTATTAACTTTCATAATATCTATCTTTGTATTATAAAAAATTACTATTTTTCTGTTGCTTTTCTTATTTTACTGTTTAAAGTACTACATATGTCCCCTTTTCCCCCAATTGACCCCTCCCCAGCAACTCCCACCCCTCAGGACATACCCCTCACTACCCCAGTGTCCATGTCCATTGGTTATGCTAATATGCATGCATACAAGTCCTTTGGTTGATTTTTTACACCTCCTCTCCCCACCTTCCCTCTGAAGTTGGATGGTCTGTTCAGTGTTTCTTTGTCTCTGGATCTATTTTTGTTCATCAGTTTATGTTGTTCATTATATCCCACATATGAGTGAGATTATGTGATATTTATCTTTCTCTGACTGGCTTATTTCACTTAGAATAATGCTCTCAGTTCCATCCATGCTGTTGCAAATGATAAAAGTTCCTTCTTTTTTATGGCAGCATAGTATTCCATTGTGTAGATGTACCACAGGTTTTTAATCCACTCATCTGCTGATGGGCACTTAGGCTGTTTCCAAATCTTAGCTAATGTAAATTGTGCTGCTATGAACATAGGGGTGCATATATCCTTTCTGATTGGCGTTTCTAGTTTCTTGGGATATATTCCTAGAAGTGGGATCATTGGGTCAAATGGGAGTTCCATTTTTTTTTGAGGAAACTCCATACTGTTCTCCACAGTGGCTGCACCAGTCTGCATCCCTACTAGCAGTGCATGAGGATTCCCTTTTTCCCATAGCCTTGCCAGCACTTGTGATTTCTTGATTTGCTGATGATAGCCATTCTGACAGGTGTGAGATGGTACCACATTGTTGTTTTGATTTGCATCTCTCAGATGATTAGTGACTTTGAGCATGTTTTCATGTCTCTTGGCTTTCTGTATGTCCTCTTTTGAAAAGTGTCTATTTAGGTCCTTTGCCCATTTTTTGATTGGGATGTTTATCTTCCTTTTGTTAAGTTGTATGAGTTCTCTGTAAATTTTGGAGATTAAACCCTTATCAGAGATAACATTGGCAAATATGTTCTCCCATGCAGTGGGCTTTCTTGTTTTGTTGATGGTTTCTTTTATTGATGGTTGCTTTTCTTGTCACTGTAGATGTTATCCCTTGAGTCACAGTTACTGTTGGAGAACTCATCTCCTAGCTTTCTTCAATTTTGTTCTTCTTTCCCACTTTTTTCCTCTCATGTTAATTTTATTTTTTGACATCATCAGCTCTTATAATTATATTCTACCTCGCCACCTAGTCCTAATTTTTAAAAAAGTCTTAGTTTTGCAATCAAATATCTTCTATCTTTACTGCCAATTCTTTTACATTTTTTGAATCATCTCTTGGTTCACTAAAGTTCTCCTCCAATTGCTTTGTTCTTTTTCCCCCCATAAAGTCTCTTGCGATAAGCTGTTGGTTTGTCTCCTTTATACTTAAAACTCAGGTTGGTTTGATGGAAATTCTTTGGATCACATTTTATTTTCTTAAATAAGATGTGTTACTTCATCATCTTCTGCCATTAAACACTGCTGTGGAGTAATCTGAGACCAACATGACTTTTAAGTTTTTCACAACATAATTTGAACTTTTTGCCTGACTTCCCAAATGATCCTTTGTTCAAAGTCAAGTAATTTTAGATTTAATAGGAAACAGCTGAATATTGACTGGTCTGAGTTACTTTTCCCTGATGCATAACTTACTCTTTTAACATCCTATATAATAAAGAGGTAATATGCAAATTGACCATCACTCCAACACACAAGATGGCTACCCCCATGTGGTCAAAGATGGCTGCCCCATGTAGACACAGATAGCCACCATAAGATGGCCAACAGGGGAGGGCAGCTGTGGATGATCAGGCCAGCAGAGGAGGGCAGTTGGGGGTGACCAGGCTGGCAAGGGAGGGCTGTTAGGGGTGACCAGGCCGGCAGGGGAGGGCAGTTAAGGGTGACCAGTTCAGCAGGGGAGGGCAGTTAGGCATCGATCAGGCTGGTAGGGGAGTGGTTAGGGGGTGACCAGGCTGGCAGGCAGAAGCAGTTAGGGACAATCAGGAAGGCAGGTGAGTGGTTGGGAACCAGCAGTCCTGGATTGTGAGAGGGATGTCTGACTGCCCATTTAGGCCCTACCCACTGGAATCGGGCTTAAACGGGCAGTCAGACCTCCCTCGAGGGGTCCCAGATTAGAGAGGGTGCAGGAGGCTGGGCTGAGGGACACCCTCCCCGCCCCTGTGCACGAAATTTGTGCACGCGGCGTAAATTTAAGCCTTTAAGCCACAAAACTTTCCATCAGTTATATTTTAAAAGATTTTTGTCTCATTATTTGTTCTTTTTTCTTCAGAGACTACCTTATGTTTATATTTTATTTGCTCTGCCAGTCTTACGTATTTGTCACTTTTACTCTTTTCATGTTTCTTTAGTCTATTTTCATTATGTTTCATAATTTTCACTATTTTTAAAATTTACCTTTATTGTTGAAAGTATTACAGATCTCCCCTTTTTCTTCCCCATTGACCCCCTTGACCCCACAACCACCCATCCCAGGCCTTCACCACACTATTGTCTATGTCCATGGGCTATGCATATATGCATATAAGTTCCCTGATTAATCTCTCCCCCCAACAACCCCACAACCCCCACCCCACCATCCCTCTGAGATTCGTCAGTCTGTTCCTGCTTTTCTGTCTCTGGATCTATTTTGTTCATCAGTTTATTTTGTTCTTTAGATTCCACATATGAGTGAGATCATGTGGATATTTATCTTTCTCTGACTGCCTTATTTTGCTTATCTTAATACTCTCCAGGCCCCTCCATACTGTCTCAAAGAGTAAGAGATCCTTCTTTTTTACCAATACATAATGTTCCATGGTGTAAATGTACCACAGCATTTTTATCCACTCATCTACTGATGGGCACTTGGGCTGTTTCCAGATCTTAGCTATTATAAATAGCACTACTATGAATATAGGGGTGCATATATTATTTCTGATTGATGTTTTGAGTTTCTTGGGATATATTCTTAGCAGTGGAACACTGGATTAATTGGCGGTTCCATTTTTAATTTTTTGAGGAAACTCCATACTGTTTTCCATACTGGCTGCACCAGTCTACATTCTCCCCAGCAGTGTACTAGAATTACCATTTCTCCAAATCCTTGCCAGCACTTGTCTTTTCTTGACTTGTTGATGATAGCCATTCTGACAGGTGTAAGGTGATAAAAATAAAACTAAACCACCAACTTACACCATACACAAGAATAAACTAAAAAATGGATAAAAGACAATGTAATTCGTGAAACCATAAAAATATCAGAAGAAACCATAGGCAGCAAAACCTCAGATATTTCTTGTAGCAATATGTTTGCCAATAGGGCAAGGAAAACTAAGGAGAAAATAAATAAATGGGAGTACATCAAAATAAAAAGCTTCTGCACAGCAAAAGAAACCATCAACAAGATGAAAAGGAGCCCACTGCATGGGAGAACATATTTGCTAATGATACACCTGAAAAGTGGCTAATTTCCAAAATATAAAAGCAACTGATACAATTTAATAAAATGAAGACAAACATTCCAATTGAAAAATGGGTAAAGGACTTAAATTGAACTTCTCCAAAGTGGACATCCAGAAGGCCAAGAGAGATATGAAAAAATGCTCAAAGTCACTAATCATCAGAGAGATGCAAATTAAACCAACAATGAGGTTCACTAGTTATTTTAATTAAATTTCTTTATTTCATTTGTTTGTTTTGTTCTCAATTTGACTGCATTTTACACAATGTCCATTGTTTCTTGTGTTTCTTCCAATTTGGCACCTTATATTTCTCCTTCTCCTGTTATCTTGCCTCCTTCCTCAATTCCTATATTTCCATTTGGTCATCTTCGTTTTGTAATCATGATTGCTTTATCAAAATTTAAATGTAATGATACATTTTTGGTTATAATTTTTATAATATATTTTTCTGATGTGTTTTTTTCTAACAGTAAGTTTTGTGTCTCTCTTTCACCTTTTTAATAGTATCTTTTATCAAGGCTGTGTCAGATTTTCTACTTATAATATATGATTGAATGAGCTGAATTTTCCTAACATAGCTTTTTTCAAAGATTTGTGAAGTGGGGAGAGAGAACAAGGATTTCTTTAGCCTTCCAGGATTTGTCTCTCAAATGACACCAAGTGTTTTCTTCAGATAGAGCCCCTCTATGGACTCCTCTTTAAGAATATACCACCTTCACTTCTCTCAAGCAAACTGGGTGTGGAGGGCTTCTTCCTGTCCTGGGCTCTCCAGCTCACTTTGTGGTTAATGCCACCAAGGCACACAGTTCTTGTCTAAGGGACATGGCTGATCCTCTTAATGTCAGAAGCTGTGCTTTTATGGATCTTTCTGAATTTAAAAAGGCTGAATTCCCTCACTCCTTGACATTTTTTTCTATTTTATCACTACATTTTACCCCATATGCAGGTTCAGTCTGATCTTAGTCTATTTCAATTATTTCAAATAATCCCTATTCAAAACACTTACCTATCCAGATTTTCTGTCCCCTGTGCTCCTGACCTCCAGGAAACACATGTTTGTTTGTTCTTTTGTTTGTTTGGGTTTTTTTGTTTGTTTTTTAGGAGGTAGGGATCTTTCTACTATTTTTTGCCTCCCTGGAAATTCTTTCTCTATGATGCACCAGATTCCATTGTGTTCCATGGAGCTAACGTCAGTTTCAGCTTCTTCCTTCCTTCTTTCCTCCCTTTCTCTCTTTCTTGCTATCATTTTCTTTAAAAAATATATTTTTAATTGATTTCAGAGAGGAAGGGAGAGGGAGAAAGAGACAGAAACATCAAGGATGAGTGCGAATCATTGATGGGATGCCTCCAGCATGCCCCTCACTGGGAATTGAGCCGACAACTTGGGCATGTGCCTTGACACTCAAACCACTGGTCCATGCTGGCCAGGCTCATTTTCTTGATAAAGGGTTTGGGATGAGAAGGGAGGAATATTCTGATTCAAGCTAGCTCCGTATTTATAGTTTGATGTCCAGTAATTCAGTATAAAGAACAAATTAAATCTTAAAGTTTTAAATATCCTTTTAACTATTTAGCACATGTAAATATAGCCTTATTTTTATTTTATATTATTTTAGGTGGTTTCATGGGCCTGCAAGTACTGCATTCATAAGGGGCCCTGCACTAATATTTAATGTTCTGTTTTGAAATCCTTAATAATTTAATATTGAAATTTATGGTTTGAAAGCTATAAGCTAAATCTGAAGGGACAGTGGAGTATATGCAGTAAGATTGGCCTCTAAGCACATACATTGTCCTGCCTCTCACCACCTCCCCACCTCCTTGGAATGGGCTCTTGGCTGCTTCCTTCTGCCCTGAGACAAACTGGAGTCCTTTGCTGAGGGAGGTGACAATGCCACCATTGTTCTCTGTGCATGTAGTATTGGGCAACCAACTTGGCACGGGCCTCTCATCTACCTATAATCCAGATGTTAAACTCATTTCAGTGCAAAAGTTTCTATTCCTCTGGGTGTCACCCATTCACTATGGATTGGCTGGCAAGTCCATGGGAAGAGAGGACTGACCAGCACCTCCCTCACTCCTGGGAACCCTGAATTTGCATTTTCCACCAGCCTTCTAGATTATGTAGTCAGCCTTTATTTACATTTTGCAATGTAAATATTGATGCTTTGATATAGCCACACATCTAGTAGTAGCCTGGGCCAGGATTCTAGAGTGCTTAGCTTTTGTACTGTACTTCTGTATAATGCTACCAGACTGTTTGCCCAATCAGGATAGAGTAACTGGAAGACAAATGCCAAAATTCATTGATGTAGTTTATATTTATCAATGTTTACTGATCCACAACTATGTAACATAGTAATATATCAGGTACCATGAGATATAAAGATGAAATACACTTGGATTTTGCCCTCAGAGAGACTAAATATTGTGTCTATAGAGGGCTGAAGGAGTTAGAGGTATAGCAGAGGGTTAGAAAAGAGAGTTGGTGACGGTAATAGGGATGAGGTTAACTTTATTCCTGAGGGAAGTAGTTAATACAAATTGTTAATCAAAGTTCAAAGAAAAGTAGAATAAAATCATGTGAAAGGATTAGGGATAGCATCCATAGGGGCACTGGATCCAACATTTTTAAGGATAGCTAAGATTTCGACATGCAGGCATGACAACCAGCAGAGAGTAGAGTGTGCATAACAGATACAGGTATAAGACATTCAGGTATGAGTTCAGTTACAATGACATTCTGGTAAACTACTAGGGATGAAGTGGAGAAGCTACCTTTAACTGTATTAATTGTGCTTTCTTTAAAGGTACCGTGACACATTAGCTGATAAGAGTTATGGCACATTACAAACAATTTTAAACAAAACCTGAGCAGATTTCTTGGGTGATACTCAGAAATTTCAAGGTGAAAAAGATTCTCTGCAGGGACAGAATTTCCCATAGATATTGGAGACTCAGAACTAACAAGATTCAGTTATTAAAGCAATTAAACATTGATTTTACTAGTAGCTTGGTGAAAAACAAGGCAATTGGTAGCATTTAAATTTAATAACCCATAACCATTTCTTTAACATATATTCTCTAGTATGTGCCAGGCCCTTTGGAAAATACTGTAATGATCACATCTTGCTCTCAAGTCATTTTGATCTAAAAGTACAGACAACAAAGGTGGATCAACAATAAGAGCTAAAATGATAAGTACCTTCTAAAATGTGGATGAAAGTCCATGGAATCCCAGAGGATGGAGATATTTTAGAACTCAGCAACATCATAGAAGTCTTCATCCACTAGTTGGCATTTCAGATGGACTTGAAAAATGGGGAAGATTTCACCGTGTACCCATGGAGGAAAAGCACACCCAAGTGAAGGGACAGCATAAGCAGAAGGCAAGATGCAAATAGTGAGAAATTTAGTTTGATTGGGTTAGTGGTAGAGATTGTAGGGAAGGGTTTTGTATGTCTAAAGAAATGTCAGAGCAGATGTCTTTGTAAAGCATATTCATCAAAGAGCTCTTTCAATTGATGCCAAATTTATAACCATAAAGGATGTCAGATGGGCAGAACAATACTAGTAAAGAGCCCACATAAGAAAACATGAAGCTGCTTTATAAGGCTGTGAGCTTTCTTTCCCCTGCAGAAAAAATTCACTGCTTTCCTTAGACGACACTAGTGGACACTGCTTCAAAGGAAAATGAAAAGGTGCTGACTCTGACAACTGTGATTGCATCTTGCCACTTTTTCTTTATTTCTATGGCCCCAAACTACAGGCTTATGATATAGAGTTAGGGCAGTGGTCAGCAAACTGCGGCGGCCGCGGGTTTGCTGCTCTGTTGACTGAGTTTGCCGACCAATGAGTTTCCCTAAGGCTTAGGGAAAAACACTTAAAGAACATTTTAATAATGTACTAATGTCTTTAACCTGAAGTCAAAACTTCTGGGTAAGGGTAATGCCTTAGCAGTGGTCGGCAAACTCATTAGTCAACAGAGTGGCAAACCGCGGCTCGCGAGCCATATGTGGCTCGCGAGCCGCGGTTTGCCGACCACTGACTTAGGGGATGATGGGTTCAAATGCTGAACCATTCATGTTCTTGTCCAGCAAGAAAATGTCATGTCTGTTCCTGAGAGATAACATGTCCAGATGAGTAAAGAAATTAGAAATAGCCAACCAATCCAAACAATCTAGGTTATAGCCATCACTCCTAATTTTAATACTTGCTTAGAATTTTTAAATATAGGTTTTTAAGCAAATAGAGGCAATAGTTTCTCTTTAATATATCATTATTTTATAACTGTATGAATTACTAAAACATATATTTTGGTAGCTTCTTTTGGTTTTCAAAGAGGATTCATATTCACGTTCTCAATTGCATTCTCATAGCTTTTGTTATTATCAGGGCATAGAAATGTATTTCTATTTTTCAGATGAGGAGACTGAAAATGGGTATTATGTAAGTTCCTGGGGAGTCAAAGGCTTTTGAAGAGACCAAAGGGCTAGTACATCTTTACTGTACAGATGCAGAAGCAGTGACCTGTGGAAGTGGTTCAACTGGCCCAAAGATTTGGAGCTAGTAATTTATGAAGTTGGAACTCAAATCCTTCATTCTGACTGTTAGACCATGATTCTTCCCTCTACACACTATTGCTTCTGGAAATTAAGTAAGAGCTTGTCTTTTGAGCAGTGCCTCTACATGATTCAGCAAATACTCAAATTCTATTTCACAAGAATATAGTCAATTCTATTAAACTTTCTGTAGCCAGTATGCATCAGTACAGTTTATTCCATCCTGTACTCTCCTAAATGAATAACTTTTTTCACGGGCAGAGGAGTGACATTTAAAATAAATCCAAATAATTTTCTGTTTTTGAAAATGTCAAAGATGATCAGGGATCACTTCCAGGCTTGGTGCTATGGTAGCAATTTTTTCTTGAATGATTTTGCGGTTTAAACACAGATGGGTCGATATAATCTCTGGACCTCTTCTGGTGAGTTGCAGTTTTGAAATTCATTTAATCCCTCACTATCTTAGAATCAGTATCACGCACTAGATGGGCCATCCAAAGTTTAGTGTTTATGGTTATATTTTAAGAAATCATTGCAGGCTACAAATCAGCGAGGCACCCAAATGCTTTCTAACTGCTGAGAGAATTATTTCACAGGATGAAAGAAATAATAGAAAAAAACAGTTTGCTGTTTTATAAGCTTTAGATGGTCCAGATTATTTTGAAAATTCTTCCAATAGGAAAACTAACATTCAATTTCAGACTTAAAGAAAGGTTTATGAGCAGTTATTTGTAATATATAAAATGTCCTATTTCTTAATAGGTATTGTAACTTATTGTACATATGGATTGTAATTTGGGTATAGAAAAAATGTTTTCTATACTCCTACCTTCCAAAGAGGATGTTAAAAGTCTGATGGGCAACTGGACTTCTACCTTCTTTTTCCATTCTCATAATGTTAGGGGAAAATATTTATCTCTATTATGATACAGATTACCATTTTTATGGAATATTTATAATTTTTGCTTTCAACAAATGTTTTTTAGGGCCTCCTAGATGTTATAATATAAAAATTTTGCAGCTACTATTTGGTTAACAAACATTTGCCTAATGATTTTGGGAGAGAGTGAGTTTTCTTTTTTATACTTCTTATTTATATGTGCATGACTTGTGGAAGCAAAAAGCTGCTCTGGTGTACATCATTCTTCTAAGTGACAAGGCTGTTCATTCAGCAGGGATCAGGCAGAGCAGTACTAAAAGCAAGTCACTGGAAAATGGCTGATGACAGCACCCTTTCTTCATATGTGGTGTTTACATGTTACCTTATCAGGCTTGTGTTCTTTTTCTGCTCACCTGAATTATAAAATTTATGTGGAAAGCATGGGATTTGGCCTTTATTATGAAAGCATATTTATAAATAATTGTGAAATATTAGTGTTTAGAAGTCCCAGGGCCTTTTTCATTGGGCCTAGCATGGGTGTCTGTCCTACAGTGTGCCTTAAGGAAAACTGCAGTGATGAGAAGGGAGGGTCAGGTGAAGATTTGATTCCCTGATCTTTGGGACCTCTCACGGTGTCCAGTGACTGGTCTTTCTTGCCTGGAAAAGAGCTGGAATGAGAAACCTTCTGGTAGTCCCTACTCTGTTAGAATAGGCTAGTCTTCTTCCCCCTGTACTTCATGGATATTAGCTAGACTAGGTGCAGTCCATGTGAATGTTAAAAACATTTATTCAAGTAAGCACAAGGCTTGATCCCAACAATATTCTCTTACTAGGGCAGAGCATAAAATAAAAATTAAAAGTCTCCCACCCCACCTCCTCACTGCAGGTCCACAGCATGAGACAATCACTTTTACCTCTCTCTGATTGACATTTTGTTGGCGGATACCTGTTAATTCCCCATTCCACTGCCTATATGTTTAAAAAGATAAACATAATAACTGTATTTCTTTATTCATCAACTTTCAGCAGTAGCAGTTGATTGCAAAAACAAAGGATGTACTTTGCTCATATATAAACTACCACTATCTCTTCTTCTCTCCTTTTATCTCCCAGTTTCTAAGAATTTTCCCACAATTTTAACATTTCCATGCTTTATAGACTTGAGAATTCTATGCTATATTTCAAAATTGTGAAAAATAAAACTCAAACAGTGTTTACATTATTAGAATTATGTAAATATCATTCACTGCAGAACCAAGCTGTGTAATTGGATCTGGAGATAAAAGAAAATGTATTCCTAAAATATTAATAAATGAGTCACTCTAAAGAGAATTTTCTGCAAGGGAAGGTCAAATGAATTCATTTCTTACAGTCTATTAATTGTTCAAAGTCATGCCATATTATAGATCAATTCATGCCTGGACCATGAGGAAATGAGCCTTTCATAAACCTGCCTCAGAGACTGGGGAGCCTTTGGAGGGAATGTCTAAGGGAAGAGAGACTAGGTCAGGACTGTTTGAACAAGGCTTTAACTGTCAGAGCCAAGAGGTGTCCCTTAGACTTGTGTCTGGCTCCCATTAGTAAAATCAAAGATAATTATTTTTATTAAAAATTATCAAGGGCACTTAGGGAATCATTGCTTTGATAATTTGATATGCTGATAATGGAATAAAATACAAAAATAGTAAGAGGAATATTTATAGACTCTGCCCAAAGTGAAATGCCCAGGACCTTATATTGTCAATAGAGCCTAATGGAGGTTGTGGGGTTAGGTGGACATGCAGTATATAAGGGCACCTGGAACACAGCAGAATCTATGCAATGGGCATGGAGGCATCAGGAAGAAGCAGATGTGGATCCAGCAAAGGTGTTAGTGCCCAGAAAGAGCTGTAGCACCTACTGAAAACAATTCATGCTGGGAGAAATGGCAACCTTCGCGGGAAATGCTTGTACCAGATGCAATAGTCCCAGAAAAGGGACATCAGTTTAGAAGAAAAAGTAAAAAATGGTGGATTTTATATGGAAGGTGACCAGCTTCTTCATGACATCTCCCTGAAGACATAATTAGGAAAGAGGAAATATCAGTTATACTTATTTGTTGTCTTTTATATAGACACTTGATGAAGGTAAACATTTTAACTTATATTTATATGAAGACATTTTGCTACAGCAATATGACATCGCGGGAACAATTTGCTCTGAGGAACTATGTGCATAAGATCTTACACAAGTCTTACACAAGTCCCTTTAAGGTGATCAGAGCCTAATATTTCAATCTATAATTGAGAATAAGAAAAGCCTCCTTCTCACAAAGTATTGTAAGACTTAGACGGAGAGCTGTGAAAGTCTTACATAAACTCTAATAGAACTGTTCATTTTCATCCTATAGACTAACGTAATTTCAGAAATTCTTTCCTTTGGAACCTTCTAGAACATCTGGGGCTCAGACAAGCCTTCCTATCCCTGGCTGGTGAAACAGTGAGATAAGTAGAATCCTCGTTCTCCTCACAACATAACTGGCTGGCTTGGCCTGCTCTGAGGCTAAAGGTCTATTCAGTAGTTTGACTCTTTCCAAGGGCAATTAAAGAGGATATACTTGAAGGTCCTTACAAAGGACTATATTATCTTACTATCCAGACTGTCATGGGCAGATGGATATAATTTTAGACCCCCTACTTTCAACCCCTAAGTGAATCTAGACAACTTCGATTTATTAACAAGCCTTTTAATAATGTTGAGAATTTTAAAAATAAATTATTTTTTGTTATTATAAATCATTATTTGAATTGTTTAAAAATATGTGTTTATTGGACTTATGTGGAGGTGGTGACCAGAGTGGTATAGAAGGAAAAAAACTAGAATAGAATTCATAAAGATGAAGAACTTAAGCTTGGCTCTTTTTCTTTTTACTATGTAGTTTTGAGCAAATACCTTTGCCACTCTGAGCTTTATACATATTGTAAAATAAATTATTTTCTGTTTCTAAATAGGAGCTGTGCTATGGGGAACAGATGTAATTAAATGGGAAGATGACTGCACAGTGAGTCAGGATCTAAACTTTCCATTTATTATATTTAGAGTTTGGGTCAAGATATTATTTGTCCTTTCTGGATATCAGTTTCCTTCTCTGCATAAGTAGGGACATTCCCAGTCATTTTTAGAATACACTCTGTTCAATTCTATTTTAACTCTCATGTGAGCATCTGTGGTAGGCAGAATAATGGTGCCCCAAGATATCCATATCTTAATCCCCAGAACCTGTGCATATGTACTTTACATGGAAAAAGTAACTTTACAGATGTGACTAACGGCTTTGAGTTGGGGATATTATCCAATTTAATCTCATGAATCCTTAAAATCAGAGTACCTTTCCCCACTGAGTCAGAGTGAGAAGAAGATGTGATCAGAGAAGAAAGGCACAGTCAAGGAAGCAGATCCTCACCTAGAAAATCCCACAGGAAGGAATATAACCCCACTGCCAGCTTGACTTTAGCTCAGGGAGACCTGAGTTAGATTTCTAATTTATTGACCTTATGACCATAAATTTGAGTTGTTTCATATGACCATTTTTTCAGTAATTTAATAAAGCAGCTAAAGAAAATGAATACAGAATGCATATAACTCATTATATTAGCATTTATTTATTTCCAATATGCACCAATTACTGTAGAGAAACAATAAAGAATCAGATAGGGGTTTTTCTCCCCAAGGATCTTGTAGTTAGTCAGCAGAGATGCATCTTATGCACAGCTAACACTTTCATTTTTAGAAATCCTACTTTTAGGACTTAATCTTTAAGAATGTGTAGAATTTGAACATGCAAAGATGGGCCTACATTTTAAGCTACAAGAACAGTACATGCAAAGGTTCTGAGGCCAAAAATCATGGCCTGGGTATAAGAAATGGCAAAGACATACCATTTGGCTTAGTTTGAGCATGAGCAATTGAATGTTAAGCAGCCATTTTATATTATAATGACTATGAGGCAGAATGAGAAATGCTTCCTATTATGCAGTGTAAAAAAGCCAAATGTAAAATTATATCTGAGCTGTAAGTTCAGCTTTGTAAATGATGTTTGCACATGAGAAAAGGCTGGAAGGAAATACCAACCACAACATTTATAAATAGGCAATTTTAGGTGGAAGCATTCCTGTTAGTTCTTTTTTCCCCCTGATGATTATTATGTGTACAGAAGTTAGAAATGCATGAAAGTGATTTGTGGATGGTTACATTTTGCAGATATGAGGGTTTGAGATGCATATACGTAGTTTTAAAATACAAATAACTTGCACATTACACTTGGTGCTCATTATATACACTATTTAATTTATAGAAACTCTGCAAAACAAAGACATGGATACAAATTCTCTTTTCCTTTCTCAGAATTATTGGCATATGAAGGGAGGCATAAAGTACATGTGCAAGGTGTCCCTACCCAGAGCCAAGACTCATCTAATAGGTACCCATTTTATAGGAAGGGCAGAATTTTTAGCAGGGTATTGTGATGACAAAGCTTGGCTATCTGTAGAAGAAGTGAAATATGGGATATTATTTAAATTAAAGTGATGAACTGCAAAGATTAAATAACATTTGGTAGAAGCCAACTTGTGCTCCAGGGACTCCCTTATTAGGCAGTCTTATGATAGAAAGTAAAATATATCCATCTATCCAGAAAGCAATTTATTGCCCACCTCTTGCTAACCTCAGCATTCTCTCAAGGTAGCTGGAAGCAGAATTAGTTGCAATAGTATCTGTAGGTCTATCCACTTCTATCTTATTGCCAAGATGAACTAGACTTCTTTGCTGCAAAAAAAAAATGTTGTCAGTTGGGGTGAATTATTATAAAGCTGCATAGTCACTTGGTGCTTTTACTAAATTAACTTTTTGTAGTCATCAAAATATATGCATGTATTGCTATCACCTGCAATGCATTTAACTTCCCAGATACTGCAGTCAAACATTAAATAGAAAGACTTACTTGACAAAATCACTAAATTCTATGTCAGAATTAGAAGGCACTTAGAAATCATTTATTGAACCACCTCATTTTATAGAGTGGGAAACTGAAGGTCAGAAAAAGCAATACTTTCATGAAATTTCATAGTAAAAGTTTGTGGTAATGTAAGAATGGAAATACTTCCTATTTCCTATTTACTACTATTTCTACTATTTCTTATTGGAAGCACAGGTTGAGTTCAGGGATGGCAATTACAAGCATCTCTTAGAATGTTTAAATGAAAAACTAGGTATGATTTTTGGGCGAATAGACACATCAGATTTACTTCCCTTTTGGATGGGTAGTAATTAGCATGTCGTTAGATGATGGAAACTGGGCACCATTGGAGCATGATATGGGGCTGCTATTGCTCTGACCACATGCAGCATCTTTACTTTCCATATTGTGCCTAAAACAAAGCACGCTGCATGAGAGTTCTCACTAATGTGGATTGAAATGATTCTCTTCTAAAACACTAGAAGGGACCATTCAATAGTTAATACTGAAATAGCCATTGACTTATAACTACACTGAGCCCAGTCAAAGGCTCTGGGGATTAGATTACTAGAGCATGACAGGTCCTCATACTCCAGAAAATTAAAATCTAGCTTGAAGGGGAAAGAATGAAATTTATAAAACAACAACAAATGCTACCGAAAAAATATCCACTTAATTTTAAGTTTATTTGGCATAGCGGCTAAGAAAAGGAATCAGAGACAGGAAGGACAATAATGACTAAGAGTTAAAAATTACTACAAAGAAAACCTGTGAGTTGAACTGTGCCTTAAAGAACAGGGGGCTCAGAGTAAGAGTTAAGTAGAGAAGATAATTTCTTGGCTTTCATTAGGCCATTGTCTTCAACAGCATTGCTTGCTCTTTCTTCTCCATCATGAACACATAATTCACTGGCTCCTTAAATGTTGTTGTTAACAGGATCTCATTTCTAGAGATCCAATAAATTCCCAATTTCTTTAGTTTGAGTTAGTAACTATCATGTTTAACAGAGAGAGTTCTAATTTATCCACTGACTTTGGCTCCTTAGTTTTGTTTTCCTTCCTCCCTCCCTCCCTCTCTTCCTCCCTCTTTTATCTTTTCTTTCTTTCCTTTTTTTTTTTTTTTTTACTTTAAACATGTTTCTGGGAGATTTCCACCACTATTTAGGATTTGACAAGTACCTAAGAGGTGATTTCCCAATCTATTTCTTGAGTCCATACTTTATTCCTACGCTATAGACCTATGGTTCTCAACTAGGAGTCATTTTGCTCCCCACCCAAGGGACATTTGGCAATGTCTAAAGCCATTTTTGATGGGCAGAGGAGGGATATGCTATTGGCATCTAATGAGTTAAGGGCAAGGATGTTGATAAATATCCCTGAAAACACAGGATACTCTCCCTGTTCCCCACTACTCCCAACAAAGAGTGATCCAGTGCAAATTTCTCTATGGAATTTGGTCAATAGTGCTGAGATTGAGAAAACCTGCTACAGATTCATATATGAAGCTGCTGATTGGTCTTCTTCATTTGAGTGCCTTATAAATGCCTCAAATTCTACTCAGTAAAAAAAGAATGTTTGACAGTGTCCAGTATGCTTAAACCTTGATAATATGTATTTTTTAACTATGATAGTTTCTAAAATGAAGTTAGGTTATACAAGAAATAATTGAGTCATTTCTTCATATAATCACCACAAAAAATCGGGGAGCAAGGACTTAAAGCAGCTGGCCCATGAACTTTTGTTTTCTATATCACATTTATATTTGTTTGGAAATTGATTTATTTTATTTTGTTCTTCCCTTGGCTCCTCAACACTTCCAATTCTAGTAATGCTCTTCTCCAGGCTATGGCCACTTCATTTCTGGCTAAATTAACTAGTCATTGTATTTTTATAACATCACCATAAAAATAAACCTGCCCTTACCCTGGCCAGTATGGCTCAGTGGTTGAGCATTGTCTCTCGCACTGAAAGGTTGCTGTTCCATTCCTGGTCAGGGCACATGCCAAGGTTGTGGCTTGATCCCCTGTAGGGGGTGTGCAGGAGGCAGCAGATCAATGTTTTCCTCTCACATCGATATTTCCCTCTCTCTCTAAAAATCAGTAAAAATATTAAATAAATAAATAAATAATCTGCCTTTGTAAAGTAACTATGACTATTTCTAATTTGGTAAAAAAATTAATACAAGAGAAGCACAACTAGAATTGAAACCCTCAATCCCCTTTACTGTGGATTGACATACTCTATAAAATATGGTTATACAAATTTCATATATTTTCAAGTGTAAATCATTAAAATATAGAATGCTATTTTTAATATTTTCCTACATTGGGAGGATACTATAACCTAGGGATGCTAAGTATAGACCTAAAGATATAAATGTTCTTAGTCTTTATTAAACAGTTTTATCTTTGTGAATCTACTAACTACTATATATGATTGCAACTTAAAAACTGGGGCCACTGGTGTATTGGTAAACCAGCTCCCTGTAAAGAAAGAAAGACATTTTTAAAAAGCCACAATTGTAGTGATTGCCCATTTCCATGGTGTAAATCCTCCCGCCACAGTAAATTTCAAGTTGCCAAAGCCTTAACATCTGACTCACAAAATTCCTGAATATTTAACAATTGGCTTTTATAAGCAAGTACAAGCCTGTGCCAACATACCACTGTCTAATTTTGTATCTTTTTCTATGAGTAAAGCAGCACTAAAATGGGAATCTCATGATGTGGGATTCTGTTCTGGTCCTAGCATAAACTTACCGTGGATTCTAGGTTAGATATTTCATGTCTCTCAAGTTTCAGTCTTCTCAAATACAAAATATGGTGGTTGAATTGATGTTCTCTAAGATCTATTCTGGCTATAGCAGTCAAAGATGCCAAGTGTTCCCATCATCAATCACAATGACTTTCAATGTGCAAGCATGAAATATCAGTACTATCGGGAAAATAGGATAAAAACTGAAGATTAAATTGCTATAAATGCATTTTCTTCTTCTATTGGTTTTGTTTATTATAGATTACATTTTGAGTAGGCATTCTGCTTCTCTGACACAACTATAAATTGGGTTAAAGCAATTCTTCATTTTTTGCAGTTTGTTTATTCTTTCATTAATTATGCTTTCTCCACTAAATGAAACATGCTTGTCCATTAACCTTTATATCATTAATCTATTTCTAAAAATGTGCATTTAAAAAATGTGATCTCTTTATGGAATTCTGGCAATGCAGCATGGTTTGATGATGTCACATCTGAGAGATTTCATAAAATGGCAATCTGTATAGAAAGTGCAAAGTGTAATTTTTTATGTTGTTTTGTTTAAATAGACATATGCATCTATTCTCTCATGCCATAATAATTCTCTGGCATCTGTGACATGCAGATATCACCCTATGAGTCTGTTTCTGTGAAGTATAACCAAGCCAAAGGAATAAGCCAACTATGTGTTCCCTTTCTGGTCAAATGCAGATTTTCCGCTTAAAAGGTAAATTTTTCATTACCAAAAGATGAATGATATAGCATTGAGATTCATTTTATTCCCTCATTTTTTAAAGTAGGTAATAATGTGTCAAATAAAAACATGCAAGAGGTCATTTTCCTTGAATGTGGATATGACACTCACAAAAGTTAAATTGAATTAATTTAACTAAAACTTTCTGCTTCATGTTAATTTTTTTTGTCATTTAACCCATGATAGAACCATAGCTATGGCATCATAGAAGACTAGAGCTGGATGACCCTTTAATTGTTCTCATCCAATTTTGTGATTAAGTATACAGAAACATTGCAATCCAAAATTAGGAAATCACTTGACCAAGATAACACATGAAAGGTCATTTGCTCTTTCCACTCTATCGCAAAACATTCTGGAACTCATGGTACCTACCTTTTCTATGACATGGACATAAATTTAAAAATTATTTTCATGTACCTTGCATACCCCACACGTATTAGTTCTTTTTACCTATTTACATTCAAGAGCCACAGTACTCTTTCTTTTCTTTTCTGCAAAATTCATGCCAGTATTTGCTCATACTCTTCTCTCCTTACTGCTATGTAAGTGACTTGTAACAGATAAAGAGTATACCTTCTATAAAGCATTTGTAGTTTCATAAATACTCAAGAGACCCTCAGTTATTGTCTTAAACTTTTATTTTAGAAAAGTTTTATATTTACAGAAATATTACGAAGGTAGTAGAGAGGTCATATACTCCACATCCACTTCCCCTATTGTTAACATAATTATATTGATATTCATATTGACCACAATGAACAGAATTAATATTGATAGGTTGTTATTACCTAATGCTTATGCTTTATTCAGATTTGCTTCATTTTTGCCTAATTTCCTTGTTCTGTTCCAAAATTCTACCCAGGATAACTCCTTACATTTATTTATCATGTCTTCTTAGGTTCTTTCAGGCTAAGAGAATTTCTCGGACTTTGTTTTTAATGGCCTTACCATTTTAAGATAAGTCAGGTATTTTTAAAAATGTTACTCAATTGGTATTTGTCATGATGTTTTTCTCACAATTAGCCTGGAGTTATGGGTTTTGGGGAGGAAGACTGGAAAGGTATAGTGCCATTATCATCACATCATGGCAAGGATAATCTGATTTATTACTGTTGATGTTAAACTTTATCACTTAGCTGGAGCAGTTTGTCAGGTTTTCATGCAGTACTCTTTGGAAGGAAGTCAGTATGTGCACCCCACATTTAAAGAGTGGGGTTAATTTTCACCTTCTTCATACGTTATTCATAATACTTTTGCACAGCATATTTGTTTATTCACCCACATCAATTTATTTTTTCAGTCATTGATTTATAGCAGCATGGATTCTTGGGGTAAAAGTCAACTTTCATTTTCTTCTCATATTGTTACAGCATTGGCCGTTGGGAGTTCTTTCCGTTGGCTCCTGTGTGCATTTAATATGCTCCCATCATTGTGTATTTTGAGTATTTCCTTATTTTTTGGCAATACCAGATGCTTCAACTTTAACTTGTGTACTACCTTCCCTAGTCCCAGAATCAACCATCCCTTGAAGGTGTCCTTTATTAGGAAAGTGTGTTTTAAAATGGTATTTAAAACCATTTAAATTTGCCATTTAAATGGTACTTAAATCATTTAAACATTTAAAACTTGGTATTTAAAACCAAGATCTGGGTGTCGGTTATCCAGATACCTAAACTAACTTATAAAGTGTCTGTACCATTGCTACTAGGATATATTAACCTGTGTATATATAGATATTTAAAAGTTTTACTATTTGTAGCCATCTGTGGCTATATTAAATTAATATCAGTTTGTACTTTTTTTCCCAACTCTAATCCATTATCATATGGATTATTCTGGCCTTGGTTATCTGTTAAGAGTGAGACATTTGCTTTTACCATCTGTCATTCATTTATTTAATTGTTCAATTGCAATATATATACACAGTGGTTTCAGAGCTGCTAGTCCAACCCATATGGGAAATAACTTTAGAAATAGAGTGGTTATATACAGTTCTTTTAGACTTTATTCTTACAGATTATACTCATTTCTAAAGTTATTTCAGTCAGCACCTTTTCCTAGTCCACTTCAATGAGGTTATTTCATAAATTTATAGTACAGTTAGATTTTAGTCAGTCTGCACTCTATCCTCAGGATTTCCCAAACTCATAAATGCTTTTTCTTAAATTTCATACATTAATATTCATGTTTTATACTGTACATCTCAGGGTGTTTATAAAGGTATAACACTATGTAACCACCATTACAGTATCATACATGTTTTTACCCATTTTTTAAATTGACTTGTTGGTTACCTTACTGTTGAGTTTTTTTGTTTGTTTGTTTTTTTCCATTTTTTTATTAATGTATTATATGTGTACATATCTTACCATTGTCCCCCCCCACCCCACTCCCATACATACCCTCACCCCCCAATGTTTTACATCCGTTGGTTATTCTTATATGCATGCATATAAGTCCTTCGGTTGATCTCTTATTTCCCCCACCTCTCCCTAACCTTCCCACTGTAATTTGACAGTCTGGTTAATGCTTTACTGCCTCTGTATCTATCTTTTTGTTCATCAGTTTATAATGTGTTTTTTATTATCCACAAATGAGTGAGATCATGTGGTATTTTTCTTTCATTGACTGGCTTATTTCACTTAGCATAATGTTCTCCAATTCCATCCAGGTTGCTACAAATGGTAAGAATTCCTTCTTTTTTTATGGAAGCATAGTATTCCATTGTGTAGATGTACCATAGTTTTCTGATCCAGTCATCTGCTGACAGACACCTAGGCTGTTTCCAAATCTTAGCTACTGTAAATTGTGCTGCTATGAACATAGGGGTGCATATATCCTTTCTGATTGGTGTTTCTAGTTTCTTAGGATATATTCCTGGAAGTGGGATTACTGGGAAAAATGGGATTTCCATTTTCAGTTTTTTGAGGAAACTCCATACTGTTCTCCACAGTGGCTGCACCAGTCTGCATTCCCACCAGCAGTGCACGAGGGTTCCTTTTTGTCCACATCCTCGCCAGCATTTGTTGTTTGTTGATTTGTTGATGATAGCCATTCTGACAGGTGTGAGATGGTACTGCATTGTCGTTTTGATTTGCATCTCTCTGATAATTAGTGACTGAGCATGTTTTCATGTGTCTCTTGGCCTTCCTTCTGTCTTCTTTCGAAAAGATTCTATTTAGGTCTGTTGCCCATTTTTTTTATTGGATCATTTATCTTCCTTTTATTAAGTTAGATAAGCTGCCTATAGATGTTGGAGATTAAACCTTTATCAGTGATAACATTTGCAAATATGTTCCCCCATACAGTGGGGTTTCTTGTTGTTTTGTTGATGGTTTCTTTTGCTGTGCAAAAGCTTTTTATTTTGATATAGTCCCATTTGTTTATTTTCTCTTTAGCTTCCATTGCCCTAGGGGTAGTATCAGTGAAGAAGTTCTTTCGGCATATGTCTGAGATTTTGCTGCCTGTGGATTCCTCTAGTATTTTTATGGTTTCCCGTCTTAGGTTTAAGTCCTGTATCCATTTTGAGTTTATTTTTGTGTATGGTGTAAGTTGGTGATCTAGTTTCATTTTTTTACATGTACCTGTCCAATTTTCCCAACACAATTTATTGAAGAGACTGTCTTGACTCCATTGTATGTTCATGCCTCCTTTGTCAAATATTAATTGAGCATAGTGGTTTGGGTTGATATCTGGATTCTCTATTCTATTCCATTGATCTATATGTCTGTTCTTGTGCCAGTACCAGGCTGTTTTGAGAACAGTGGCTTTGTAATACAGCTTGAAATCTGGTATTGAGATCCCTCCTACTTTATTCTTCTTTCTCAGGGTTGCTGTGGCTATTCGGGGTCTTTTTTTATTCCAGATGAATTTTTGAAGAGTTCTTTCTAGGTCTGTGAAATATGTCATTGGTATTTTAATGGGGAGTGCATTGAATCTATAGATTGCTTTGGGTAGTATGGACATTTTGATGATGTTGATTCTACCAATCCATGAACATGGTATGTTCTTCCATCTGTTTATGTCTTCCTCTATCTCTTTTTTCAGTGTCCTGTAGTTTTCCACATATAGGTTTTTTATCTCCTTGGTTAAGTTTATTCCTAGGTATCTTAATTTTTTTGGTGCAATGGTAAATGGGATTGCTTTTTTAGTCTCTCTTTCATAAGTTCATTATTGGTGTATAGAAATGCCATAGATTTCTTGGCATTACTTTTGTATCCTGCTACATTGCTGAATTCATTTATTAAGTCTGTTTTTTGATGGAGTCTTTTGGGGTTTTTTTATGTACAATATCATGTCATCTGCAAATAAGGAAAGCTTTACTTCTTCTTTTCCAATTTGGATGCCTTTTATTTCTTCTTCTTGTCTAATTGCAATGGCTAATACTTCCAGTACTATGTTGAACAGGAGTGGTGAGAGTGGGCATCCCCTAAGAAAATACCTGTTCTTAGGGGAAGTGGTTTTAGTTTTCACTGTTGAGTTTTAAAAGTTGTTTGTATATTTTGGATAACAGTTCTCTATCAGATGGGTTGTTTTTCTTTTGTTTGCTTTGTTTTTTGCAAATATTTCCTCCCAGTCTCTGGCAAGTTTTCTTATTCCTTTGAGAAATGTTTTCTCATTACTTTTCACAGAGCAAGATTTTTAATTTTAATGAAGTCTAGTTTGTTAACTTTTCTTTCATGAATTACACCTTTGGTATTGTATCTAAAAAGTCATTTCCATAACAAGGTCATCTAATTGTTCTATGTTATCCTCCTGAAGTTTTACAGTTTTACATCTTACAATAAATCTGATATCCATTTAGACTTGATTTTTATAAAGGATATAAGGTCTATATATAAATTTATTATTATTATTATTATTTATTTTTTTTTGCATGTGGATGTCCACTTGTTCTAGCTCCATTTGTTGAAAAGACTATCTTTCTACATTGTAATTGCTTTTGTTCCCTCCTCAAAGTTCAGTTGACTCTATGGTGGTCTATTCTGGACTCTCTATTCTGTTCCATTGATCTATTTGTCTGTTCTTTGCCAAAACTATTTTGATTACTCTAGCTTTATAATAAGTCTTAAAGTCAGGTAGTGTCAGTCCTCCAACTTTGTTCTTCAATATTGTGTTGGCTATTCTGTCTCTTTTGCTGCTCCATATAAACTTTAGAATCAGTTTGTTTCTATCTATAAAACAACTTGCAAGGATTTTTATTGAGGTTGCATTGAGCCTACAGATCAAATTTGGTATATTATTTATCAAATTGGGTATATTATTTTTTACTTTTGGTATGTCTTCTAATTTTTATGGTAGAAGCCAGGTATGTTATATTTTGCAATAGAAAGTGAGGTAAACAAGACTCAAATGAATCTGTAAGGATTTGCTCACTGCATAGTGGGAGGATTTATTTTAAACTGGCTAGAAGTTGAGCTGTGTTTAATGATTTTGTGATTGGTACCAGGGGCTTCAAATGCCTCTTGTGTCCTTGCATTAGTTTACCCTTTCACTTTGTGGTTTTTCTGTGTACTCATCCTCAGGGAAAGTATGTGTTTCATAGGTCTTTCTGCCATAAAGTGCTATTTCTATACTGATGCCCTATTGGTGTGATGGTAAAGTAGGGTGGGGGTGGGGTGGAGGAGTGTTCTATAACAATACAACTTAGACTCACATTTTGAATAGGCCTCTGTACCTAGTTGTGAACGTTATAAATAATATTTTAACCATATACCTTCTTTCTCTCCTGACTTCTACCCCTTTTCCTGGTTGCAGAGTTTCCAATCTGTTTCTCAAAAAAAAAAATTATTTCCTTGTGGACTGATTGCCCCCCATCCCCTGCTGCTTAATTGGGACAGGATTTCTGGAGGGGTCTTGAATGGAGAGGGATTTGTTCCCCCCCAGCTTGGGTATGATTTCAAAACTGTGCTCAGGCAAAAATCACTTTTCCTAGAGGTTATAGAGAAAACTCTGGGTGTAATTCACAATTTCCTCTTCCCCTCCTGCTGTAGAACCATGATGAGATTTTTCTTTTAATATATTTTTTTATTGATTTAAGAGAGGAAAGGAAGGGAGAGGAAGAGAGCGATAGAAACATCAATGATGAGAGAGAATCATTGATCAGGACCAAGCCCACAACCTGGGCATGTGCCCTGAATCAAATTGTGACCTCCTGGTTCATAGGTTAATGCTCAACCACTGAGCCATGCTCTCTGGGCCCATGCTGAGATTTTTCTGAGATTTTCCAGTGACAACTTGCTGGGATTTCTGGAGGGAAAGCCCATGAAAATATGGAGCCTTCGGCCATGAGACAAAAGTCCCCAGGATTTCCTCAGTCAGCCTCCAGTAATTCATCAAAATGATCATTTAAGTGCTCATACCCATTTAAGTTTCCAATGGGTTGGGATTCAAGTAAGCAGACCTTGGTTGCTGTAACTCTTTGGATTTGCCTATCTCTCCAGATTTTAGGGGTAGCAGTTTGTCCTGCAACCTCAATTATCTGATAAATTGGAGAAATATTATTGATTTTCAGTTTGTCCAGCTTTTTCTTGTTGATGACTTCTAACAGCTTTACATATCAAAGCTTATCCCAGCAGTTCTCTCTCTATGTTACTTTTTGAACTTTTAAGCATGGACTCATGGAATTGCTATTTGAGTGTTGGAATAGGCTTCAGGTTATGCCAATGGATCAGATTACCGATTCATTCACATTTAAACAATCTTCTGTGTGTCAGTTTACACAAGTTAAAAAATGAGATTTGCAATAGTCTATCATTCAAAAATCCTCATCTTAGGACTCAAAATCATATGACAACATATCATTTTGCTCTAGTGTTTGGTTCCACCCAGACCTTTCAGGTCTCTATTCTGGTCCCTCACCATATCTCCATCAGGCTTTCTGCTGGCCTGAAACAACCTCCAATTCAGGCTCTAAGCTACCACTTTCTATTATTTGGGGATCAGATTATGGTATAGGCAGAGTTGGAAAAAGCCTGAACAATCTCCTAGTCCATCGTCCTTTGGGAGACTACAGGAACCCTTTCTGTAAGGACAGCACTTGGAAAATGTAGGGAGCGGCTATAGGATTAAGCCTTGGACTGACCTGTGGCAAGGCCACAAGCAAGTCCCAGCCTGGAAGGCAGAGCTCTCCTAGCATAATTAAGCCTGACCTTATAGCCCTCCCTAATTCCTTCCTAGTAGCTAATGGGCTGTGGGAGGTGCAGCAAGTGTTACCAAAACAAGAACATTTGCATACATGTTAATCTACCCTTGTTTTAATGAGACTATAAAATAAAGCATCAGCTTGCAGACTGGATCTTTCTGTGTCCTCATCCAGGCATGGGAGATCCTCCAGCCCCAGTTGTATTCTCTTTGTCTGTCTTCTTAAACCCTTCACTGCCCCTCCTCAGATTTACCCTTGGCTGTGCTGATGCAGCACAGGAAAACAGTCAGTTGCTTTTTAAATCTGTGCCTCTTATAAATGTGTTATGGCTTTACTGCCACCACCATTACAGGCTGTTTTTTCTTAAGCTCTTGCTATTTATAAAGCAGAATTATATGCCTTCCACACATTATTTCATTTATTCTGCATGTTAACCCTCTAAATTAGGTAAAATATCTCTCCATTTTATTCATATGCCAATTATCATACAAGAGACTAAGTGGTTCACCTTTCCATGCTTTGGATGTGGATGAACTGGGCTCCTTCTCAGTACTAAGTCATATGTGTTTGAGTTGCTGCTTAGCTTGAAAGTGTATGTTGAATTATTTGCTACCTTCAACTAGAGAACACCTTTTCATGGGACTCCCATTCACATTTCCTTACTCGAAGGGTTTGTTGGGTGGAAATGTCATCCTTTGTAATTAAATAAATAGAATGTTTTTCTACCGGGCATTGCATGCTGATTCTGAATGAAAAATGACAAAAGATATAAGCAGAAGCCCAGATCTTCCAAGCAGCTGTGTGACCTTAAACAAGTCACACTTTCATAATAAAACCACTTTCCAGGTGCTGTTTTATTAGCTCATTTCCCTCTGTCTCGAAAATCTTATGAGACATATTAGCAATGCAATGTTACAGTTGAGAAAACTGAAATACAGAGAGGTTAAGTAACTTTCCCATGGTACACAACTTGTTGGTGTCATTGCCAGGATGTGAGCCTAGTTAGGAGAGCTCCAGAATCTAAATCTCTAACCACTCTGCAATGCTGCCTTTTTTATGTACCAATTAACTATCTCATAAACCTTTCTAAGAAACCTACTGCCCTGATGTGTTAGGTGCTGGAAACACAGTAAAAAATAAGTCTGGCTCTGTCATGGAGCTCATGGCCTTCTGGACAGTTGATACTAGAAATAATCTCTCAACCCCAGACATATTGAAGCATACACATTAAGATTTGAGAGGCACTGATTTAGAATACTAGGACACGAGAGAGCAGATTGTGGGCTTTTGTTTCTTCTTCTGGGCTCTGATTTCTTAATCTGTTCATCTGCTCTAATATTCCTTACTGGTATCCTCTAGGTCACACAGCAGACTACTGTAAAGTGAAAGTGAACTAGGAGGTGGATGTCAGCAAAACCTACACCCTGTGTGGGCTCCAGCATGGGTGATAGAGTGAATGCCTTCTGCAGTAGAGACCAAACATTGGTCCTGGGCTTCCATCCTTCTTGTTTCCTTAGGCAATTGAGTATATTAGACTATGGCCCAGCAACCTAGATATCGCCTCTGGACAATTTATTTGGCTTTTATATTTATTGAGCGAGCCCAGCTCCTGCTGTATGAGTCAGTGAAATGAGAATTCAAAAGGGCTGTTTTATTAATTTTGGAGGAAATGTATTGCTGACCAAAGATTACATTATGGATGGTCTGAAGACAGCTCTGGCCTTGTCTCCCAGGAGCTGCTAGGGAGAGCCCAGCCTGCCTGAGTGCAGGCGAGGGAAGCCCTGGCGAGGGAGGAGGGAGTCCTTCAGGCACCAAGCCAGCAGCTGCCTGGCTGCACTGCTGCAATTGCTGCACAGGAAGGACAATTAGAGGTCGCCCAGCTCCATCCCACACTGCACAGATGGGGTCCCCAGACAACCCAAGAGGCCAAGCAATTTACCCACATATCAAGTCAGAAATCAGCTAGAAATCAGGTACAGCTGCATAGCTTCATCTCTATGCATTATTTTGTAGAATTAAAACTGCTTCCCAAATGACAGTGACAGGATGTGCGTGGGCAGCTTTCTATGTGTTCTTTCCACAGCACTGAACTTTGTTTCTCAAAGGATGACAATAACATTATATTTTTATAGACTTTAAATCATGTAAAATGGGATTTATCTCTCAGACACCTCTTTGAAATGTAAGGAATGGAAAGAGCCTCTTGGGCATTTTAACAATTTTAGCCACTGTGATAGGCCAGGCTCTGTGATAGATTGCTTGCACAGTATCATTTTTGATAACCAACACCAATTTTGTGATGTGGGTGTTAAAAATCTTCATTTATGATGCTTAATACAATTAAGGAGTGCATTAGAGGTCTCAAAGATTTTAACTAGCAGAGATAGAATTCTTTATCTAGCTGTGCTTTTTTAAACATCTCATGAACCTTTGGGAGTTCAGTTCCAGGATTCAGAATAAGGTTTTGTAAAAGGCTTCCTAGCTGGGTTCTTAAAGGTAGAGAATGGATTTTTCTATTAGGAAGTGCTGATTGCCATGAAGCCAAGAGATGACATGGATGGTTGTGAACTTGATCAGTTCTGGAAACATACACACAATCCTCAGTGACCTACAACTCAGGCTGAGAATGAGGAGTGTGGGAGGACAAGGGTAGACTTAGCCCATGTGAGTAGTGACAGAAGCAAGTGCCTTAGTTCCACATCCTTTTGCTAGGACAGAACTATCAGTGAAGCCTAGAAATGAACTGACAGTAGAATAAAGGTCCAATCTTTCCTTCTGTATAGATCACTTTCTGACTGTACAACTGTACTGACTATATCATTTAAAGTGAGCAATTTGCCTACTCTGTGACCTTAATATTCTTAAGATAAGTAGAACGAATCTTAGACCTCCATAGACAATGAAATTCAAACCCTAATTTAAAACATGGGGACTGAGCCCAGAGAAGGAAGAAAATACTGCAAAAGCTAATGGCAGAATAAAGGCTTAGATTCATGTTGCTAATAACCACTTGTAGTGTTCTCTCAACCATACCAAATGGTTTTCTTTTCATTATTTATAGGCCTGTATATTATATATTTGCATATACTTACAATGTACACATTGTATAATATATACATACCTCATACATACATATGTATACATATATTTACACATACACACTTATTCCACAAACTACTGATCTACCTTGAATGTGGTGAAAACAAAGCTACTGAACATACTCTATAAATGCCCGACTATTGGAACTGTAATTAGAGATGTTAAAACAATGGAAGTAGATAGAACTGTGCTCAGAGTACAGCTGTGCCTGGCCTTTCAGGTTCAGGATTTTACCCAAGCAGATTTTGAAGTAAGAGATCATTAGATTTTGGAAGTTAAAGATCAGAGAACAGGAGTGGACAGATATCAGCCCTTAGAAATCCTAAGTGTTTTAGAAAAAGCAGTCTGATTAGAATTGAGCATGAATTAAAAACAACAACTGAATTGCTATAGTGTTATTTAGTAAGAAAACACCTGGACAATCTGCTGTTATAATGGGGGGGGGAGGTGCATCTCACTGGGAGTCAGAAGATTTCTATTTCCATAATTGGCTTGAACAAAGCATGTGCCTCAGGAGGGCCTCTGTGTAACTGTCTGTAAAATGAGGAAGATGGCATTCATTATTTTAAGAGCCAATGTAACTAACTAATTTCAAGCTAATTTTTTTCCCAATGCATGTTTAGTCATTATTTAGTAAATATTTATTGACTTATTGTGTGCTAGGTATTACACTAAGTCATATTGTAGAATAGGACATCCAGTTCCTTCAGGAGCTCAAAATCTTATCAGGATGTTCTTAATTGTTGTGCTTTTACATGTTCCCTTTATTCTAGACATTAACAGACTGTCCTCTTATCCAAAGTCAGATGCTGGAAAATAAATCTATATGGTTTGTAGGAATTCAGAGGATTGAGCAACATACAAATAAGAAAGCAGTAGATCCTGGACCAAGATTGAAAATATGAAGAAGAGGAGAGTTAATTGATTAAATGAGGAGAGGGGGATAAGCATAAGTTAAGGGTTATACAAGAGCCCAACAGATCCAAATAGTAAAATGAGATGGTGTAAAGTCAGGCCAGTGTTCCTGTGTGCGAGTCATAGCTCAACCACTTTAGAATTACTGTGGGCTGGTTGGAATGTAGGTTATAGGGTTTCAAATTCAGTTCTGTGGAGTCAGACCTTAGGAGTAGGGGTAGATATGTGATTGGTATCAAATAACAAGTACTGTAGATATTTCTTATGCACACTAAAGTCTGAAAAACACTGGACTAAGTAATTGTACACATTGCACATAATTAGAAAGAGAAATGACATTTTGCAGAATTTAATGAGTAAAGTATTGGTGAGTTATTTCTGAAATCCAGAAATCTAACTTCATAATGAGCAACATAGCATCCATAAATTTTCTACTTTTAATTTGTAAAGCAAGTATTGATTGGAATACATACACAATTTATGTTGCTCTGATTTATCCCCTGCTATAAGAAACTATTAGAAATAAACTCCCTGACCTCAATTTTCCCATTCTTTTTAAATAATTGATTGTCTTCGTATCTATGGAGAGACAAGAAAAGAAGTTAAAAAAGAGAATATTGAGAGACAGAAAAAGAAGGTGATAATTATTTTTTTCTGAATATTAACGTATTTGTTTAAGTATTACATGTAGAGTTTTATTTCAGGTGGCTCTAATGATTAATATCAAAATGATTTAATTGTGTTTAGAGAATATAATGAAAATGAGTAGAAAAATTTTCCAGATTGAATTTTCTATAAACATACATATACGCTGTGATAGCACAAATAGACAACTAAAAATAAATGAATTTTTAAAATAATCTCCTTTAATGAGCTTGGAAAGGCTTACTCTGCTTGTTACTTAGGCAAGCCAGTTCCTTATTCTTTCACTAGGTGGTGCTATAAATGTAACTTTCCTTTACTGACTGAAATATGATACCTTTGGTACAGTACGTTTTGGAATAATTTTAAATTTAGCGGCTAAACACTCTGTTTTATGGTTACTTGCCAGTTAACAATAAAATGTTAGTGACTTTATGGTCACTTGTTATTGATCATGAGAGCATGTATAGGGAAATCATCTGGAGAAAAAATGAAATCTATTTTGCTCCCAAGGCAATGAGTGAAATTCTCACTCTATAGTGTCTATGTATCCTGAAATGACCAATCTCTAGTGAGAATCCTCACAGATACAACTGTGTGGAAAAAAACCATGAGAACAGAAAATTCTCACAGTATTTGATTCATCAGAACTAAGGCCATTTTTTGTGTCTCCTTTTTCTTTTCCTATTTGGAATTCTATAATTTAAAAGAAATGCTTAAATCTATAGGAACTGAAGGCTAATAGTATTGGATGTCTAAAAATATAGATTAATGTGGTACTTTGGGGATTTGTGTTTTTATGACTAAATTTTTATGACTAGTATATGAGTATTTATATTTTTTGTTCATGAATATGTACTTATAACTCAGACCATTTAATGTAATTACCTTAAATACATTTGATGTAGTCCTCGTAGAAAATATGTTTATTCTACTTATTTGAATTGTCTGTGGGAAAACATTTGCTATTATTTGTAGCCTAGGATATAATAAAATCTAGAAAAGAGTCAGAATTAATGATATTTATTTCATTAACTTGTTTTGTTCCTCCATACCAAAATTGTTATTTTGTTTCTATTTCACTTTCTTTGACCTTAGTCTTGGAAATGTTCATTAGCATTATGAATCTTTTCTTTTTGTGGTGGTGGTAAGGAATGAAGAACAAATGATTTTCATCTCATTTTTGTGTTAATATTCATATAGTCCTCATACATCTATACCTATGTGGTGTTGTGCTCAATAATACAGAACTTGACTTTAGTAACTGGGGTTTAAATAAAATGTAAGCAGTAGCAGAATGTTTAGGATTGGAAAGGGACTTGGAAATAATCTAGTTGATTGACTGTTGTGATATAATAATATACATATTTAGACTTTGTCCCTGATTCCTGACACAGAGCCCTTAAAACCATTGGAATTTCCTGAGTGCTAAGTGTGTTTGTCACTCATAATGAGCCTCTCTTGACCTTAGCTGAGTTTATGCTAACAAGAAAACTGGGGGGAAGAAGGGGTAGATAGGGGGAGAAAGAGGCCAGTTGCCAAAATAAAAACATGATTAGAGGATTAGAATTTTTACCCCTGACTCCCAAACTCCTAGGAGGAAAGAGGGGCTGAAGATTGAGTTTAATCACTGGTGTCATTAATTTAATCAATCTTATCTATGGAATACATTTTGATAAAAACTCCGAAACACTTTGCTAGGGAAACTTCCAGATAGGTGAACACACTGATGTGCTGGGAGGAGGGTATGCCCAAAGAGGGCATGAAAACTCTGCACATCCCCACTCCCCTAGTACGTGCCTTACACATCTCTTCCATTTAGCTGGGCGTGCCTTAAAATCTTTATAACAAAACTGTATTTGTAAGTATAATGCGTTCCTGAGACTTATGAGGCATTCTAACATTTTTTTTTTTTTAACCTGAGAGGTACATTCTGACCTCCCTCCCCTGAATTTATAATTGGCTGAAGTACAAGTAGTTTGAAGACCTCCTCTGTGGCTGGCATCTGAACTGGAGGCAGTTTTGTGGGTCTGAGCCATACACCTTGGAGTCTGTACTAACTCTGAACAGTTAGTATCAGAACTGAGTTAAATTGTAGGGCATTCAGTTGGTGTTGGAGAATTATTTGTTGTTGAAAAACCAAACACCTTTTTTCCAATCTTCTCAATACTGATGAGAAGTTTAAAACTGAGACATGGTAAGTGATCTACCTAAAATTATGCAGCAAACTACACTGGAAGATAGCAAAACCAGCAAGTGACCCAGGCCTCCTGACTATAACTGTGCTGATCTTTTCTCTACACCTCCCTGACCTTATAAGACACATTATGTATCTACTTTTTATCCACTGGTAGAGGCCAGTCTTCTGCAGGAGATGAGTTAGGATGCTTGGGAAATTGACAAAGGGATAGAACTTACCTTTACTTTTTAAACCACCTACCCACAACAGAAATTTGAGATAATCAAATTATTATTTTGAATTCCTAAATTATCAGTAGATCTCCTCAGATTTTCAAAGAGACTTCTAGTGAGTTCTAATCTGGGGAGAAATTTTTTCTCTTGTAAGAAAGGCAAGTGTTTAAAAAGAGAAGAGAAAAATGGGCAATGATGCCATATTATATAAGAAATAATATGGCATTATTGGCTCATCCATGATCTACTTTGCTTTTAGTAAGACTATGAGCATAAATGATGACATACACACGACTTGGGGGATATTTGGTCAAATAATCTCCTCACGGTGAGGAGCTGTGAGTAGTGGGCCAAGGTTGGATCCTTGGGCTTTTGGCATCTACATCAGTGCTGCCTCTCACGATCACAGGAAATCACTGTAATTCATGCTATAACCTTTACTGAGTCAGCTTTGCATTGCATGGTGGGGATGAGGGAGATGAATAAGACACAGTCTCATTTTTTTCAAATGGCTTATTGTCTAGTGTAGGTAACAGACATATAAAAGTAGGGTATATAGAGTGTGATGATTCTGTGGTTGGCTCATCCAGAATATTGCAGCAGCACAGTGAAGCTAGCACTGCTCTTATTCGTTCTGATTCCAGCCACCAACAGCTTTCCCCTCACTTTCTATTTCCTTTCCCTTCTTTGCTACCTGGCTCTGCACAGTCATTCTCCTCACAAAAACTGGAAATTAGATCATGTCAGTCCTCTATTTAAAATCCTCAAAAGGCTTCCCATGACTGAATCTAGAATCAAATTCAACCCCGTGCCAGAGCCCACAACCCCCTACAACATTTGGCCTCTTCCTATTATTCCAGCCTTTCAGGTGATCATTTTCCACTCTGTTCACTGTCCTACTGCCATACACGTATTGGCTTTCTTTGTAGTAATTTCCTTCGTAGGGCCTCTGTGCCAGAAACATTCTGAACCATTGGCTTAGAATGCTCTGGGGTCATGTTTTCTCTCTCTCTCTCTCTCTCTCTCTCTCTCTCTCTCTCTCTCTCTCTCTACCTCTATTTCTATCTCTATCATCATCTGTATCTCTCAGCTTAATTTTGTCATTTAGGTCAAAACTCAAATCTCCTTTTTCCAGAGAACTCTTCCATGATTACCTTAATAACAGTATCCCCCAAATTTGACCATGCCCTATCACATATCTTTATTGTGTCTTGTTTAGAACACTTAACAGTCTCTAAAATTATCTGATTAATTTATGTTTGTACATTTGTTCCCTCTCCTCCCCCACTGTATACACTGGTCCCTGCTCCCTATACTAAGTTATAAAGTCCATGCAATCTGAGGACAATGCATCTGGTATTGACAGTTAAATCCCAGTGTTTAAAGTATTGTTTGGCACATTGTAAGCACTTTATGATTACTTTATAAATATATACATTTTTCATAGGAGGATGGAGGACAGTTTCAATTACGAGGTGACATTTTGAGAATAAAGCTCCAGCCAAAGAGGCCTCCAAAGAGAGAAAAAGCTTTATTTTATATATTGAATCTAGAATTACATGTACTTAGGGAATTATTCATCCAACCCCCAGCTCTGGGACAGAAATCCCCTTTTTCTGATGAATATACTACTTAAGTAAATACATTTTCCACTTAGTCTTCTCATTATTTTCTTTTCTTCTGCTTGAGATATAAACTATACAGCCTGTTCAAATAAGACATATACTAAATCTTTAAAGGAGTCATTGCTGATTTCACAAGTAAGACTGTTTTACAGACCAGTGGGGACATGAAGCTCTATTCTACCCCGGTTGCCCTCTCCCATCTCTCTGACTCCCCTTCTTCCTTTCATCTTTGTATTTTCTTCTCCCAGCCTGTGCTCCACTGGCCAGTGACACCCAGAGGCTAGCATGTGGGAAGCTTTCAGGGACTGTGCCTTTATTGCTGTTATTGAGGAGCCCACACTGCAATTGTACCTGCCACCTCACCTAAGTTAAAGCTAAATAGAGGTAGAGGCTATTATTTGAGCAACCTAAGTGAAATAAAGTGCTTTATTGCAGGGCAATTTTGCTTCTTTCACTGCTTTGTTCAGACTATGGGGACATTTTGAACTGAGTTTCTGAGAGAGCCCAAGGTACCTTTGTGAGACTACCAGCTGTTCTTCCATTTTCTCTCCTGTGCCATCTGTGACTCAGAAAAAAAACAAAAACAAAACAAAACACACACACACACACACACACACACACACACACACACACACACACCCCAACTGTCCCTAGGTGTATGATGGGTGGGAGTGAGGTTGATAGGGAAGTACTGACTTCACCAAGCTGCCCATATTCTGACCTTGCATTAATGAAGGCAGGCAGTTTTATTACTGTAGAAAAGCACTGTGGTGTTCAGTCCTAAGCATATTGGTATGAAAACACTGGGGCATCCTTTCCATGTTTTATAGAGGGTGCTTTATGTGACTTTAATTTCTTTGAACGACACTTGTTATAAAGACCCTTATGCTATGAGGGATGTAGAGATGAATAATTGCATCTAAAAGGGATGGGCAGTGTGTGTGTGTGTGTGTGTGTGTGTGTGTGTGTGTGTGTGTGTGTGTGTGTAAGAGAGAGAGAGACAGAGAGAAAGAGAGAGCGTGCACGCAATATTTTAAGTAATGTCCTATGAGGAATTTAAAGGAGGTACGATAGCATATGATCACAATATGGTGGTGGTTCCAAAATAAGAATCAGCTTCAGGATGGTAGATCTATTTGAGGTGGGTCTTGAATGATTCACTGAAGTTAAATAGGATAAGCCTGGGTTTGGAAAGTTATTTTAGCCTTAAGGCAATGGCCTAATGATTAGAGAATTTAGTGCATGTCCAGAAAATTAAATAGGGCAGTTTGGCTTAAATGTATGTTATCAGTTCAGGGTTATATGAGATGAAAGTAGAAAGAAAGAAATTAGATATTGTGGCATTTTGTTAAATGGTAAGGAAATAACTATCTTATAGATAATGGGCAATCCAGAAGTTTTTGAGTGGGTAGCTGATGTGTTTAGAGGCAACTCTAAATAGATTTATTTAGTAAACTCTGCAGGCTACTCTAGAAATGGAGCAGCTGGAACAGGGACAGTGAAACCACATGCAGTGTTTCACTTGGGTGGTTCTGGGCTAGGAATCTAAAGGTGAATGGATCAAGTTGTTCAATTTATGGTAATTAGCCAGGGAGGAGAGAAATGGTGACATTCACTACTGAAATGGAGGAATCATAAGAAGGTGCTAATTTGAAGGCAAAAATGGTAGAACTACAAAAAACAAAGACTTCTGGTAACTTGCTGGTGTGCCATCCTATCCTGAGAGCCCTTCTGCTGAGTAAGTAATTTAAAATAGACATTGATATGTTTTAATGATATGTTCCCATGCCCTTGGGTTAGTTCCTACTATAGCACATGTGGCAAATATAGTGAGAAAATTTCTTGGTAGGGGAGTTCATTGTTTATTCTACTCTTCAGGCAGGTCTCAGTACTAATGAAACTGGGCATAATAAAAGTGCATAGTCTTTTCAAGTCATGCACTGGAGTGAATCTATTATCTTCTACTAAGGTATGGTATGACTATAAGAAAATTAAGGAAAATAAGTGTATGAACCAAGATTCTTAAAAGGAGTTCACTACGTATAATGTCTTTCTCCATTTATTTCATAATATATTTATCAGTTGGAAGTCCCACAGACTCTCAATAGAATATTGTTTTTTTAGCCAGGCTTCTATTGCATCTGTGTTAATTTTTCAGAATTTCATCTCAAGAGGTATGTTTTTGAAATGCCAAGATCTTGCCATAAAAGTATCTTCCCTAGAGAAGTCTCATAGCTGGTAAGTACTTTCACCAAGTATCAGGCATGCCAGAAACCATTGCCTAATTCAGGTACCTAAAAGAAATCAAAGTTAATGAAAATGAGAACCAGATCAAAACTTAAAACACTTCATTGCAGCCCCTATTATTGGAAGTTGGGGGAAATATGTGGGTTGGAGTAATTGGAATGTAGTACATAAATATTATTAAATTATGGCTGATCCTTCCATATATGGACATTAGGTTCTTAATTTAAGGAAGAAACTGATGTACAGAGACAGCAGGATTAAATAGGTACTTGTTCATATGTGTGTTATCCGTACCTGAGACTGATTTGTTAAAAGAAGAATAGTTTTATGAGGGACCTGAGAGCTGTGTTAAGCACATAAAGCTTTATTATATAAGTGTCACAATTTAAGACTAATAGTAGGATTTGCATCTAACAAATCATGGCTTTATTGAGCGGAGACTTTTCTAACTATCAGAGCTTTCCAAACTTGGAATAAAATGTCTAAGGAAATATTGACTAATTTTGTCAAGGTGGCTAACCATAACTATTTACTGGTTTGGCTGTGAAACAAAGTTGTATTTTTAGTAGAAAAAGGACAAACAGACTCCTAAGGACCTTTTCATAAACTGCGTGAGGAAACTGGGCTATTCACAAGACTTTAATATTAAGACAAAGATAGTCCCCGGGTTATCTTAATCTGTCTGTGCTTAAATTTACCTTTGAACTTCATGTAGAAAATTGTTTAAGGTATTATGGTTTAACAACTTCAAGAGATAGTCAATGAAATTACCTACTGTTAGGTTAATAAACAACAATATATCTACTTTATGCCAATTAATTCAACTTGCTTAGCATTCTTCTGTCTCATTAAATATAAATTAAATGCATTGTTGGGAAGCTAAACTGAACACATTTTCCAGAATTTATACAAAGCATGCATACAAAATATACTAATGTTGGCTGAAGAAGGAGCAACTTCAATACTGTGATGTTTAGCAAAAAGTATGTTGCTATGTTGGTGAGCAAAAACCAGTGTAAAAAGACAATTACATATCTCTATTAAATGTATATTTTGTTGTTCTGTTAAAAAAGTCTAAGGCATATGTGGTATTGTCATGGCAACGACGAAATTTTTCCTTCTATAATCACTACATGCAGATTTAGTAACATTGATTTCATTTCACTTATTTCTGGGGCTATAGTTTAGTGTATTTCTGCCTGGTTAGTTCAAAGATTTTTAATATAGGTTACATAGAAATAAATGTAAGATGCAATATAGAGACTTGAAAAACTAAAAAGCACGCTACAACTAAAAACATAATGGCTAATGTTCAGAAAAGGGAAGGACCATAAACTCATTTATTCCATTTATTGCTAAAGCTTGAAAGTTAACTGAGAGGTTTTGTCTTAGCTCTGGCATTTAGTGACCATAAAGGAGTGTGGTCTGTTGGGAACTGAGTAGAGTTCTTATTTTGTATTTTGTAATTTCCAAATAGTCAGATGCTAACTTCTCTAACATACATAAGGATTTTTTTTTAAATAAAGAAACAGGTTATGGAAAGTTCCCCATTGCTTGCTCTGAAGAGTCACCCAGTAGACCCTGTGTCATCACTACTATGATTCTCCTTTCTTCCCTCCTGGTTTTCCAAGATTCTCAGAGAAGTGTGGACAAGACTGAAAGCAGTATATCGTTCATGCTTTCCTCATAGACATTCCCATAACTGGTAGACATAGAAAGATTATTTTCTTCAGAAATTTTGAGAATTCTTCATCTAAATTAAAGAATAAAAAGGATTATGTTTAGTATTATCCTTCCATGTTGAGCCCATTATTCAGAAGGTCTTAGAAACATGTGTTGATGTAACAGGTAAGAAGTAGCTTAACTTTGATATTTAAGGCCTATAGTTTCATTTGGGGTCCTTATCATTTAAAAAGTATCACAGTTATGAATTGGCTATAATCATTAAGAGTTGACAGAATGTCTGGGATTAAAAATAGATCCCCCAATCTCTTTGCCTTAGTGTTATAAATATTACAAGCATTCTGCATTTTAGATCAACTAGAATTGTCAGGTGATAATGACCATACCAGTTTGAATGATTAGATGACATACCCTTGATCTTATGACATAGGAGGATTGTTACTCATCTGTGTTCTAATTTAAAGTTAAGACCTGAGTATCAAAAGAAAAACCAAGCAAAGAACCAGGATAGATAGTAATGTAGTTCAGAGGCTGGACTTCTGAAGGTACAGCCATGTCTTTGCAATTTTATCTTCACATATATTTACTATGGATTTAGCTAACGTACAAAGGAAGATAAACCAACATTAGTAAGTGATCACAATGAAGATTAAGGTAGGCAGTTTAAAAAAAAAACAATATTTTTTCAATAAGTTGAGACTATGCTTTAATATAAAGTAGAACATATTTTTAAACAGGAAATTCAGAGGAGAGCATCTTTTAATATATTTCTATTGATTTCAGAGAGGAAAGGAAAGGAAAAGAGAGTTAGAAACATCAATGATCAGAGAGAATCATTGATCAGCTGCCTCCTATTGGGGATCGAGCTGCAACCAGACATGTACCCTTGACCAGAATCGAACCTGGGACCCTTCATTCTGCAGGCCAACTCTCTAGCCACTGAGCCAAAGCAGCTAGGGCTAGAAGAGAGCACCCATTAGTGTCAACTTCTCTGAAGAGAAGATTAGAGTATATAGAACAAAAGCAGCCGCATAGGGGATATAATAGGAATTCCCAAATTCCTCACATAGAATGGCAAACATCAGAGTTTGGTACCCATTCTGTTCAACTTAGATTATGTAAATTCCCTTTACATCTCTAATTCTTGGGGCCCATATGTATCAAATGGCTTAATTGGAAATGAATATTTCAAGATTCCTTGAATCCCTGGCATTCTATAGGATAAGCCACCCAGTTTGGAAACACAGATAGTCATATGATGAATATTTTTTACATGTCTTTGTTTTCTTTTCTTTTATTTATAGGAAATCATTAGTATTATATTTTACAAAACTATCTTTGATTCATGAGAAACTTTAAAAAATCTTGGCTTCTCCATAGATCCATTCAGAAGCACTATTCTAGAAGATAATGACAATGAACCAAAGTCATTTGGAGTTCATATAAATTGAAGTACAGTCATTTCTTTTTTTTTTTTCTCAAATATATTTCATTGATTTTTTCACAGAGAGGAAGGAAGAGGGATAGAGAGCCAGAAACATCGATCAACCGCCCCCTGCACACCCACCACTGGGGATGTGCTTGCAACCAAGGTAAACGCCCCTGACCAGAATGGAACCTGGGACCCTTCAGTCCGTAGGCCAACGCTCTATCCACTGAGCCAAACCGGTTTCAACCAGTCATTTCTTATTATCGTCTTTCAGGCTCCCCAGAGCCTGGAATGTCATATGGCACCTTTCATGTGTGACTTTTGTAGTTTGGTATTTAGTGTACCCACCTACCTGTTTTTCAGGATGCCAAGTTCCTCAAGGGCAGGGCCATCTCTGAATGTTTCCCTTTTAGTATTGTTATGCAATCATTAAAGATAACCAACTTTGTGCAAGAATCTCTTCTTATTGTCATGTTAGACAATCCCCTTATCTTGAAAAAAAACAAGAGTGATGAAGAGTGGGAATATATAGTGCTAGACTACAAGGCAAAGATAAGTCATTTAAATTCTCTCCAGGGAAGACACACAATTCCACATCCACTTAGCACATGCTCAGTTGCTCCCCTTTGTCCTCTGACTTTGATGAGAGTTGCATGGTGTCTAAATTTAATCTGCCAGTGTGTTGCTTACTTAACTTCTAAGGTAGGGAGGAGGTATCACTCTCATCACAGAAACATGGTAAGGAATAGCTTGTATAGTGCAAGACTCTAAAATATTTTGCATGGAAATACTGTTATTTTGAATATTTTATTGCTATGGTTTACTCAGTAGGTCAGTATTTTTCTCTCAATTTTAAGGATAGAGGAATAGAGGTGATGAATAAGAGAGAACTACTGGAATAGACAACACTGGCAGATAAAGAAACTGAGAAGGCCCAGAGGAAGGAAGTAACCTGCCTGAGGTTGCCCCCAAAGTTAGTAATGGAATTGACACTAACAATAAGCTTCCCTCATTCCAGTGTTAATGTTCTTTGATCTATTACACTATTCCCCTGAAATTTTCAAGCCTCTACTTCATGTGTTCACATTGCCCTTTTCTTAGAAATAGATCAATATTGAGAATTAAAAGGATGATTCAATCGCTTATCAAAATTGGAGAGGTTTTTTTTTTTTTGATACAGAAGCTAAAGATGGCTATCTAGAGGAAAGACAACACCATATCATGCTATGTATGAACAGAATCAGTGTTGAAGATGTGTCTTTAAAAATAATTACTATCTGTTACAAAGTGCTTATTTTATGACAACATTATTTTAATTGCTTTATCTATTTTAACTTATTGGACCCTTACAACAATTTATGGTAGTTAGCATCACCATTATTCATACTTTGCAAGTAAGGAAATTCCTGCCACAGAGGATAAGTTACTTGCTGAAGGTCACACAGGGGGCAAGGGCTTAAACTAGGATTTGAACCATGTGGTCTGGCTACACTGTCTGTGATCCTCCTCACTATGCCCTCCTGCCTCTCAAAAAAAGCTGTTTCATCTTTTTTTTTTCTTTGCTGGAGCATTTTTAAAACACACACACAAACAAAACAAAACAAACAAAACAAAAACATACAAAGAACATAAAATTTCTTTCAGAACTTACCACCCAGAGCTAATCACTGTTAATAATACGGATATTGATTGTTGTTGTTCAATAGCAAATCAAATGACACAAAAATATTCTGTTATGCGTTTCAGCAGCCATGTAATATAATGTTTGAAGTTCCATTGGATGTTAAGTACGTCCAGAGGTGGGGTTGCCTCAGAATACTTTGGGCTCTATAAAACAAGGGCTATTGCTTGACGGCTTAATTCCTATTATCTTAGCACAGCACTGGGCATGCTCTGACCTCTGTGGCAGGCTGAAAATATATGGATTTGAAATGGTTCTTTTTAAATGAGTGCTCACCTCTAAACAGATGGAGTTTCCTATGTACCTGGCCCACCTCCAGCCTTTACCTAGGATGCAGGCAGGTGGGAGTTGGTACTTCAGAGCTGATGACACTCTCAAAATTATATTTATAATCATAAAATTCTATAGAATTCATGATGAATTCTACACAAATGAGAATTTATTATGTTCTTTAATATTCTTTTTGTACCTTAGAAGATAATGATTACAGTAGTAATGCAAATATGCATAATCACATAAGCATATAAAAAGGGGGGAAATGTATTGTTTTCAAAATCCAAAATCACTTGGCATCCTAGAAATGCATTTGGCCTAAATATTACAAATCAGTTTTCTTTACTGAAGTTTGATATTTCTGATTCACACATTGCCTTTTACTGGTTTATTATACAACCTTTTTTTTAAGGAGATATTGTTTCATCCTAAGGAGTAAATTGTTTGTGTGCATATTCGTGTGTGTGTGTGTGTGTGTGTGTGTGTGTGTGTGTTTGTGTGTAGAGTTCTAATAAAATTATTTTTATTTTAGCTTCCAGCAAATTTCTAAAAAAAATCTTGGGGATAAAATCTTTTGTTTTTAGTTATTTGCAAGTAAACAAAATGTAGGACATTTATTATCCAATTAAGTCATGATTTGTATAGCCCAGTGGTCGGCAAACTGCGGCTTGCGAGCCACATGTGGCTTGCGAGCTGCGGTTTGCCTCTCTGTTGCCTAATGAGTTTGCTGACCACTGGTATAGCCAAGTAGTGATGTAATCATTGTGATTACAGTAAAAATTAAAAAAAATCAAATAAAGTAACTACAGATTTAATAAAATAATTCTAAATGGCAGTTCTGGCAAGATAAAAAATATAAAACTTCCATTTATTAAGATGTTTTTTGAGTGGGCTAAATCTTGTGTTGGAAGCTGGAAAGAAACAGACTTCCAAGAGGTATGGATTCACCCTCATGGAACTTATAGAGGCCCAGTGCATGAATTCATGCATGGGTGGGATCCCTTAGGGTGGCCTGTAGTGATTGGGCCCTAGACTGTGCCCCAACCTCGCAACCCTACCTGGCACCCCGCCTTGGCCTGGAGCTGCCCCCTCACCTGCTCCACCATCCCACCTGTTGGGCGATTAATTGGGGCTGGGCCTCCCACCCAGCTTCCTCAGCGCTTGGTGGCAGTGGCCCCACCCCTTGCCACTGCCACTAATGGCCTTCTGTGGGGCGATCGGCAGGGTGATCGGGCCCTGCTCACACCTGCCTTGGCCTCGCGCCACCGGCTCACCTGTTCCACTATCCCGCAGTTGTCCTGCTCTCTTCTGGGCCCATCAGGTCCTGCAGTGCTTCCACTGCTGCATGCTGCCAGCACAGTGTTGCTGACGCCCACATGTTTGCACTGCCCCCTGGTGATCAGTGCACATCATAGCGAGCAGTGGAACTCCCAGTCAAACAACTGCTTTAGGGGGCAATTTGCATAGTAGGCTTTTATTATATAGGATTGGGTAATGAAAAGTAAGCAAACAAGAGTGAGGACTAATTTTGGAAACTGTGATCCACATAAAATAGTAGAATTATATATGTGTAAGTTATATTTCATTGCTACTTAATTTTCATTTTTATTATTGACAAATTTATGGAAAGATTTAAAAGAATTTTATGATATAGAACCAAACTTTCCATTTTTGGGACGGAAAAATTCAGGCACTAACAAATTGAGTGACTTGGCTCTATTATTAATGAAGAGAAGAAAAGTTCTTGATATTTAGGCCTTAAGTTCTCATTCACCCTTTACATCTTCTGCCATTCTAAATAGCATGCTCTATTTGTCACAAATCTCAAGGTTGCAATCCATCCTTCTTGATACCCTTGGTGTCACTTGGCCCTTCTTGGTAGAGGGAAGTATTAATGTATGACTCTAAATCAGGGCAATAGGACCATTTCTTATTACTTGAAGAAGAAGGACCATATGACCTAGAGATGCCTTAGAGAGTTTTTTCCTCTGGAAAGCTAGAAGGAGAGACTATGCAGCCTTTTAGCTTAGCCACAGAAAAATCCCTGGAAAATGGGGAAATAGAACTAGTTAGAAGATATGCAAAGCAGCTTTCAACCTTGAGTGGCTATGATTGCTTGAGGCCTCCTCCATTGCTATAAGTCTGTGAGTTTGAGAGCTAATAGAATACTAGGATGTGGGTAGAAGCAGATTTTTTTTTCTTGCCAAATCTCCAGAAAAGGAAATCTTTCAGAAAACAATATAGTTTATTGACAACATTATTTGTCAATGCTAATGACATATAATACTCTCTTGGACCGCAAAGACCACATCCTAACTCTAAAGATGATACGACTAGAACAGAACTTTAGTTGACATTGTTTGATACTCCTGTCCAAACACCAATGGGCACCAATAAATCTCTGAGTTGGATGAAGAGGAGGAAAACAATATTTGAATTCCTTAGCTACCTTTCTTAAGGCTAACTATACACTTACTTTTGTGTAGTCACCCTGTACTTGAGCCACTCTATTACTTATACACTATTTTTGATGATGATTTATGCCATTTTCTTTCTTCACTCCCATAATATTTATTCTTATTAAACTCTTATCTATCTTGAAGGCATTCTCAAATGTCATCTCCTCTTAATATCTGTTCTGATTGGGATTCAAACTCCTTTCATATCAGTCTCCAAAGTACTTGGTCTTGGTGCCTTTCATGCACTCTCTAATCTCTCTGACTTATATTAAAGTCATTTATGTTCAACTTTATTCACTCCTCTAGACCATGAACTTTAAATGCAGAAACTGTCTTCTACTTCTCTCTATCCCATCCCAATTGACTAGCAGAGCATCTGGCTCCTGCCAGGTGCTCTAACATTTTTTTAAAAATTAAATTGAATGACATTCTAAATCAATTTTTCCAAATTCTCAACTTAATTGATGATTCATTTAATAGGTTAAGAATGTAAATAAACATATTGGACTGACCATTAAAGACAGCGCCATATGATTGTTAAGAGCTCAGGATTTGGATGTGGCTATAGAGTTGCTGCAGTGGAGAACTTCATTTCTTTACCAATGGTGGCAGAGTTGCATTTAACCTAGCATCTACAGAATGTAATATTTCCAAAAGAACTCAAGTAAAATAAAGTCTTATGAGCTACAAATCAGCATGATGCCACTTAGCTAGTATGTCTATTATATCAGTTGCTAGGGACATATTGGTGCATAAATCACAACTACTGTCCTCAAGTATCTTGCAGTCTAGTTGAAAGCACAGAGAAGAAAACAGATCATTAGAATTCATGTGAAAAAGAGTGTGCTTAAGTGGTTTGTTGACAACAAGCATCTTGCTTTTAGCCACCAACTTCATGTATTTTTGCCAACACAAGCTGATCATTAGGATCATAAAAATATCTGCTTTTCTGGCCAACAGTTTAACAGCAGTCTAAACTTTCTAACTAAGGAGCTATATAGAAGTTCTGAATTTATATTAGCACTAAATGAGTGTAACATATAATCCCATGGTCAGATAAAACCATTTCTCCTAGCAGTTTAATGTACTTTATGGGCTTGAAGAGTCATAAAAGTATTTCAGTCAGCAGTTCAAGAGTCAAACTTCTGTTAAAAAATATTCTTTAAATAAAGCAATATGAAGAAAAGTGATAGTCATAGAATCCTAAGAATTTTAAAGCTTAGAGATATTTTATCTATCTCTAGATGATGAAACTAAGACCCTTAGAAGTAAAGTGACTTACTCAAAGTCATATAGCTTATAGGTGAGAGAGCTAAACCTCTGAGGACACCTTATTCAGCTTCCTGAATGTCTTTATATAACATATACACCTTTAGATCATTTAACTTAATAATTTAAGTAGCATCAGCTAACTTCTTATAAAAAAAGAATTTGCTTTAGGCACCCTTGGTAGATAACCATCTACCCTATGATTTATCACAAACAGTAAAGGGAAACTTGCTATTTTGTAGAACAGGTTCACTATTAGACAGCTTTAAATGACATAAAGTTCTCTTTCACTTATTCAACTACTTCTCACCTCCAGATACTTAGAAGCAATAAAAATAAAATATTGTGCTTCTGTTCAAAATGATACTGTGAGCCAGGCAAGAACAGGAAAATTTCAGATGTCATAGATGAAGATTGAGTATATAGCTCTAAAGTGAGTGCGAGTGGTAGCCTCATTTCACATAGTATGCAAGATCAAAGCCATTGTGTCTATGAGCATTTTAAGTCCACACATAGACTAGGGTCATACCAACTAGAAAGTTTCATGTTAGGATCTCTTTATAAAACAGAAATCTGCAAGAGATGCTATTTGTTTGTTTATTGTTTATTTACCAGTACTAGAAAAATGCAGCCCAAAAAGACTAAGGATATATGCTAAGGATATATTTACCCGCCCCTGTCTTTGGATATAATAATAATTCTTTAAGGGACATTTGGAAGCTCAAGCTTGTACTAAATGAAGATGCAGAACAATACAGAAAAATAATAATTGAAAACTTAAAAAGTATAATGGAACCAGTGAGTGCAATAAAGATATGTAAAGATAATTGCAAAACCATATTTCATGATGGAAGAGAAAGACCTCTAAAGACAGCATTGTAGATGAACATTTTACCACATGGAAGACAATACACAGTTATATAAAGCAATTGATGAATATCTGTATATATAAAATCCTAAGTGACCATTCAACTGTTTGACTGACCGATCATTTGACCAATTGCTATGATGCACACCGACCACCAGGGGGAAGACACTCAACACAGGAGCTTCCTCCTGGTAGTCAGTGTGCTCTGACAGCAGGAGCACTGCTCAGCGAACTTACCAAGCCATGGGTGGTGTTAGACACAGCAGGGCTAGGATGAGTGGTGCCAGGCCTGGGCTCAGGCTTCTCCCCGACCGCCTGCCCCTTCTCACACTACTACATCTTTTGGGGGATGTTGGACTGCTGGTTACAGGATCAGGCTGAAACTGGCAGTCTGACATCCCCTGAGGGGTCCTGGAGTGTGAGCGGGCTCAGGCCAGGCAGAGGGACCCCACTGGTGCATGAATCTGTGCACCGGGTCTCTAGTGACATATAAGTAAACTGATGCCCAAAGGACCAGAGGTGAAGACTGAACTGACAGGAGCTTTAGTTATGTTTAAATGTTGAAAAATAAAAAAAGAAGAAAATCCATGAATCAAAAACAAGATTTCAAATAGAGACTAAACTTAAGAAATAAATTTGTGAATGAACCAAATAAAAATCCTAGGCAAGAATAATATAGGGTGTCCCCCAAAAATGTATGCATACACTTTGCATAATTATAAAGGCAGTGTTTATTAAAGTACATTTAATTTTCAAAATTGAGCTATCAGCTGTTAAAGTGTATATACATTTGGGGGGGTACCTTGTATAAATTGTCCAAATAAAAACTAAATGAAGTAAAAGAAAAACAATTTTTGTTAATGTCTCAGGTAACAAAGATACCAGAAGTTAAACAAACAAATAATAAAAATTCCTTCTAAATAATTTCTGGATTTTAATAAATCATGGTGTCTTCAGGTCAAAAGGTATAGTATGTTCATAATTCAAACCTCCTTGGCTCCAAATATTTAGCAATTAAATTGTATATAGTGCATAGAAAATAAAAAGATGGATAGATGATAGATAAATAGATAGATAGATACAGAGAAGACATAATAGAGAGACAGAGAGAGCATAGCAAGTAAGATACACAAAAGATAACCAGAGTAATAAAACCAGCTGGTCCAGCTCAGTGGATCAGAGACACAGAGAGAGGCAAATTGGTTAGAAGCAGACAAACTATAATGAATGTTGTGGTCTTGATTTAAAAGCAAATAGGCTTGGCTCCTGAATGGTAAAAAGGAATAGGGGTGTTCTACACAAATTGGGAATTGGAGCCAATCTTGCTACTTGGAAACAGAGATGGAGTGTGTTATTCTTTTCTTATCTAAGAAGGCAGAACATAATAGTTACCCATGGCTGCCTAGGGCTAGAGCGTATATGGAATCCTGCATTTGAAAGCTGAAAGGAGGGGTACAGATACAGCTTTGAGAATAGGAACCAAATCAAACCACTTTGCAGCTAATTGCTCGGCAGGGTCCCTGTACACTTGCAGGGTTATATCTGGGGTATGTTATCAATGTTGTTCTTGATTGATGGGCTGGAGAATATAAGTAGAAACTGTTAGAAAGTGAGAAGTAAATAAAGAAGGACAGAAAAAATCATATAAAAATAGGATAGTTTGGCAAAACAAAAACAAAAAACCACCACAAAATACACACCGACTGTTAACCTTTAAATGAACCTGGAATTTAATTCCAAATGCATGAAGTTACTTATGCTAATAAATACAGCAATAAAATCAACAATTTGACTATTAATTTACTCTACATAAAATTAATTTTTATGGGACATTTTTTCAGACTTTTAAATAAGCACATTATTTAGTTCTAATAATTAAATGTTGTTATAGAACTAATATATTTATTAAAAATGGAGCTGATTTTAAAAAAGTTAAAAAAAGTGATGGATGCTAATTTGAGAAGATTCAATATATGTCTAATAAAATTTCCAAAGGAAGAATAGAGAGAAAACCATTGAAGCCACATTTGAAGAGATATTGGGATATTGGCTGCAAATGTCTTAGAATTGAAGAAAGACATGAATCATGAAGTTTCAAGTAGGCAATGATGATCAAGTAAGATAAATAAAAATACAAACAAGACAAATAAAAAAAATACAAACTAGGTGTTCTTCTCAGGGTCTGGCCAGACTGAAATTAAGGTTCTGGACAGAGTTGAGATTTATTCTGAAACTGCGTTCTTTTCCAAACTCAACAATTGTTGGCAGAATTTGGTTCTGCATGGTTATAGCGCTGAGAACACCGCTTTCTTGTTGGTTGTCAGCTAATGGTGCTTCTTGGCTCTTAGAGGCCACCCTTTACCCTGCCACATGGCCCCCTCTCTCTACCACATGACAGTTTGTGGTTTCCATATCAGCACAAGAGTCTTCCCTGTTTCCAGTCTCTTTTTTCAGGAAGGGCCCATTCACGATAATCTCCCTTCTGATGAACTCAAATTCAACTGATTCGAAACCTTAATTAGAGCTGTAGAATTTCTTAACCTTTGCAAATAACAAAACCTAATTCTGGGAGTGAATTACTACATACATAGTCCTCCCCCCTCGCAACTGGTGGTTTAAACTCTTAAAAATAATATTCCTATACATTAGTGACCACCAATTAGAAAATTTAAAAGAAGAGTAACTATTTACCATAGCTATAATAAAATGAAATGCTATATTAATCAAGATTCTAAGATGCCCCCAATATTTTCCTACCACAGTGTACATGCTCCAGACTGTGAAAATTTTGGATTTTACTCACTGATTAGATTAGACTAGATGTACAGAGGATTTTACAGGGGAAGGGGGACTAAACCAATTACATGAGCCCTATAAAAGTACAGTGTTTTCTCCAGCTGGTAGAAGAGATGACACTGGCTGGCCTGGAAAATACAGACACACATGTTATGAATTACCTATAGAAAAGGGTAAGCCAACTAGCAACAAAATGAAACTTCAGCCCTAGAACCCTAGAGAAATGAATCTACCACCAACCTGTATAATCTTGGAACAATCATAGCTGATTCAATTGATTCAGTTTAGGGAGTTAGAGCTAGAAGGGCCTTCAAAAACTTAGAACAATCTGCTTGTTAATAGACAATGAAGCCAGGACCTGGAGATGTAAAGCCACTGATCCCCAGTTGGTGAATGGGTAATCCAGGCCCTGCACTCCACATTGCTTTGAACTTGTGCCATTATTGAGGCATAGAAGCTTATTTCCAAGACTATAAAACAAAAGGATAGAGATACCCAATCTCTCAGAGCAACTCTAAGTGAACTAGTTTGACATTTGAGGAGTTGAAAGAAGTACAAACAAATTGTGTTTGACTTTCCTCTAACCCTTTAAGGCAGTTTCCTTTTACTACCTAGATCTACAAAGCAGCATTTAGACTAGGTAGAGGGCAATGTCTAGAAGAAAACAAAGATTTGCACTGTGTAAACAATTCCAGATGGATCTCGGAAAAACAGCTTGAAAGGGCAGCGTCATAGAATCACACCACTGCAACAGGAACAAACACTTGATAATGGGACAGGCTTTATTTGCCTGCACACTTTGCATTTGCATTTAGTCAGATGGGAAGACCAAGCTTCTGCCAGCTCAGCAGAAGGAAAGGCTGCCTCTGTTTATGTCCTGGTCCCGTAGGTAGTAGGTTCACTTTGGGGATGCAGGCAGATGAAATGCTTTGGTTTGTCATTTATACCACCCTGTGCAGAGAGCTCTCAGGCATCTGTATGATCTTTCTCATACTATTTACTGCTCCTCCATCTGGTCCCAGGAGACCAGGTGTGAAAACCACCACCAAGCAGTTTTTGAGAGCTGTGAATTGAGTTGAGCCAAAGAGGCTACATAGCTGGACTTGGGAATGTGAAATAACATCATTACTTATACCATGAAATTCAAATGCATGTTAACCAAAGTCCAAAAATTTCTCCAAAGAAAAACTTTTCCTCTTTTTAAAGATGATATCACCAATTTTGGTTATCACTTTAAAAATATGACAACTGATATGACATTTTTATTTTCTGAGTATAGGCATTTAAAATTATTTTTATTTGCTAATATAATTATTGAACATTACCTTTTAATTTGATTCATTAGATATTTATTGATGATGGATAGGTACTTCTTAAAGAACTACTAAGGATGCAAGGATAGATAATTAGCAGTTACTGTTAACAGGCAGCATGCAATCTATGATGAAGAATATGGTATAAGTGAAAAAATTACATAAGAAATGTGGTAAGTACCTCTTTGTAAAGAAAGATGATTAGTTGGGTGAGATGAGGCATGGTTTTAGGATAGTTTGGTAATTTGGTAGTGTAGCTTTAAAGGATGGAAAGAATTTCAACAGAGAGAAATGGAACAGAGGGTCATTTCACACATATGAAAGTCATCTTGATGTGGGAAGGTATAAATTGCATAATGTGCAGAACAAGAAATGGCAAGTGGTTTTATATAGCTGAAGCTATGTTCTTTTGCCTTCATATTTGAGCAGATTTATGTTTTTTTTAATATTTGTTGCCTGTGAACCATTAATTTTTCATATAGAATTATGTCCTTCATTTTCTAGAGAATGGAATCAAAACACAGATAATGTTAATAGTGGCTAAATCTATTGGGCATCATTTCTAGGAACTCTTCTAAGACACCTTCCAAATATTCCCTCATTTCATCTAACCCTCACTGTGTATGAGGTAGTACTCTGCTAATCCCATTTTACTGCTAGGAAATTTAGATGCAGAGAAGTTAAAAAACTTGTCAAAATTTACATAATGGAAGCATTAAGCTTGCATTTAAACCAGATAGGATGGATCCATTACTTCAGTGTATAAATTGTTTCTCTCAGCTCACATGTGTTTAAGAGTACTAATTTTCTCAATCAGTGCTTTCTACTTACCATGTATAAGGGGAAAAGTGGGGGTGGGATGGGGGAAAGTTAGGCTTAAAAGTTTGGAATTAAATAAAAAATGGACCATTACATTTTTTGAGCAGGGAGATATTCAAAACTAATATTCAGACTAGATTGGAAGAAAAGAGAAGCTGTAAGATAATTTGTTTAGAGAGCCATTGCAGAAGTCTGAATGTTTATGGATGAGATCTGTATTAGAGTTGTTCTAGAAGAGCCATTGGCTCAGTCAGACAATAGACCAGGCTATGGTCAAGCTATGAGTGACTGACTTCTAAAAGGTCTTGAAGCTACCCTCAGGAAATGTGTTCTTTGTTCATAATGAGCCTCCTTCAAGTTGGGCATAAATACAGGGTTATTCATGAGATTGGTTCCGTTTCTACACTTCCTGGGTATTCTATTTTGCTCCTACTGTTAGTTTTAAAGAGATTTATCAGGCAAGATTTTACTTTTGTGATGGCCAAGAGAGCCCATAACAGACCCACTCCCCCATGGAAACAACCATAAATACTGGAAGAAATACAAAAAAGTAGCTACCTAAAGCATCTATAAACATGGGAAGAATAAAAATTAGGAAGAAGGGAAATGCACAGGGTAATTTACTGCTATTTTAGCCTGAAAGCAGGTGATATGAATAAGGAATAAAACTCCTAATTTAAAGACTTTCTGACCTGAAGTACCAGAAGACAGAGTTTAGGGTAAGTACTGTTGCTGAACAGTAAGGGTAGAATATCAAAGAGGAAAGTGCCAAAGAGGAGGATCCCAAATCTGTGTATAAACTTTGCTCAAATCTCTAGCGGACTCCTAAACCATGCATGAAGGAAGATTCAAAGCAATCTCACTGAGGAAGGACAAAACCAGACAAAGAGGCAAAAGCTGGACTGAAATTTGAGCTGCTGCCTAGGACAACATTTGTAATTTATGTCCAACCAAGTATTTGCCTTCTAAACAAAATACCATCACTCTTTGGAAGAATTAATGTGATCCTTTCTCTCAAGAGAAATTATAATCAATGGGAGCCAACCCTGAGAGGGCCCAAGTGTTAGAATAAGCAGATAAGTACTTAAGTCAATTAATAAACTGTGCTTAATGAGATACAGGAAAACAAACACAATAAATGAAGGGATAGAATGTCTCAGGGGAAGAAATAGAAGCTATAAAAAAGTACCAGTGGAAATTCTAGAACTAAACGAGTGAATGTGTGCTTAATCTTGTGGTAGGGATAGACCCAACATTTGGTGGGACACAGAGAAGAGTAGACTTGAGAATTATGTTTTGAGAAGTGCCTAGGAGACCCCATGACTACAAAAACCTTTCTAAATTCACTCCAGTAATGAGGCCAAAGTTTTAGCCAAATTTCAGTGGTTGAAGAAAGTCCTCTTAAAAGTGTTTCCCCATGAAAAATACTTCTGGAGATTTCACCATTAGAAAAGTAACTGTTTAAAAAGCTGCAATGTCACTATAAGCAGATGAGACTAAGGGACAGCAGTGAGAAGCACCAGCAAGGAGATCAAGGCTATAGAATGAAAAGAATAATAACCTACTCTTCATTTCTGCTTCTCACTGCTCTTTTTCCTTATCTAGAACAAAATTCAAGCATGTGATCTTTAGGATATGTTTGCTAGCTTGTTTATCTACTTTAGTTTTATATATTCCCTTATACTTTCATGAATAATTTAAGAATACTCAAATACACATATTAGTAAGAAAAAGGTATAAATAGCAATGGAGGTTTTAGAAGTCATGTAGAGAAGTAGAACAAAATAATAAGTATTTCAAAAACCTGTGATATGATGGTTTTAAAATCAAATATTATATTTTACTTTGAAATTTAAAGACAAACTTCACGTGTAGTAACAAATAATCATTAATAAACTGTAACATCTTAGTTATTACAATGTTAATTATGAAAGGTATGGAGAAAAATGAAAAGTAATTTTGCTATGATCAACAAAAGTTATATATACATGTTATTTTGTAACATGTATACTCTAAATATAACTAAATTAAAATAGTCTTCCTTAAGGCAAGATATGCAAAACCAAGGAAAAAGCAAAAAGAAGAATTTTATAACAGGAAATACAATTGTGATATATTTTTCTTAATGTATGTAATAAATAAACTTTAAAATAGCTTTGCCCTTTGGCAACTGAGACTACAAGGAAAAGAGGATTTGATTTTACTTTAATCATTAAATGAGTGGTAATTTCTATAGAAAAAGAAAGCTATTAAAAAACACAAGAGTTTTAGATCTGCTCAAGACTTGGGGAAGCTCTAGGACTTACCCTGTGGGTCTGAAGCTGCCCTGACTTACTTTGATGAAGCACATGCCCCTATTCCTTCAACACACAGGAAACTCAAGTATAGCCTGAGGATGGGCATAGAACATATGATCTGTCTTGTTATTTGTTGATGGTAATAAGAGTTGGAAGTTTTGTTTTCTCAAGACAGTCTTTAAAAAATGATTCCCACTTCACAAACTACATAAACACAAAAGCAATTTAAATTACATTTAATCAATGATGCAAATAAAGTGTTCCTTCAAGCCCAGAAGTAAGAAACCAACACATTATAAATGACTAGAGGCCTGGTGCACGAAATTTGTGCACGGGGGGGGGGGGGTGTCCCTCAGCCCAGCCAGGTAGGATTGGGCCTAAACAGGCAGTCGGACATCCCTCTCACAATTCATGACTGCTGGCTCCCAACTGCTTGCCTGCTTGCCTTCCTGATTGCCCCTAACTGCTTCTGCCTGCCAGCCTGATCATCACCTAACCACTCCCTGACAGCCTGATTGATGCCTAATTGCTCCCCTGCCAGCCTGATTTCCCCTAACTGCCCTCCCCTGCAGGCCTGATTACCCCTAACTGCCCTCCCCTGAAAGCTTGATCGCCCCCAACTGCCCTCCCTTGCAGTCCTGGTCCCTCCCAACTGCCCTCCTCTGCTGGCCATCTTGTCATGGCCATCTTGTGTCCACATGGGGGAAGCCATCTTGTGTGTTGGAGTGATGGTCAATTTGCATATTACTCTTTTATTATATAGGATAGAGGCCTGGTGCATGGGTGGGGGCTGGCTAGTTTGCCCTGAAGGGTGTCCCGGATCAGGGTGGGGGTTCCCTTGGGGTGTGGGGTGGCCTGAGTGAGGAGCTTGTGGTGGTTTTCAGACCGGCCACACCCCCTAGTGACCCAAACAGAGGCCCTGATATCTGGGGTTTATTTTCTTCTACAACTGAAACTTTGTAGCCTTGAGCAGAGCCAAGCCTCCTGCTCACTCAGTGGCCACAGCCATTTTTGTTGGGATTTATTTATCTTCTACAATTTAAACGTTGTAGTGGAGGCTAAGACAGGCCAGGGCAGTGGGAGCTTGGCTTCCTCCATCACTGGGGGCAACTCAAGCCTCTGGCTCTCTCCAGCTCTGTGGCTGCTGCCATTTTTGTTGGGATTTATTTATCTTCTATAATTGAAACTTTGTAACTTGAGTGTAGGCCTGGGCCGGCCAGGGCAGAGGGGAAGCTTGGCTTCCTCCATTGCAGGGGAAACCCAAGCCTCCTGCTTTCTGCAGCTCTGTGGCCACAGCCATCTTGGTTGGGTTAATTTGCATACTTGCTCCTGATTGTAAACATGTGATACACATATATGCATACTGGTGTGTGTGGCTTGTGGATATAGCAGAGGTATGGTCAATTTGCATATTACTCTTTTATTAGATAGGATTTCTTGAGGTTTAGATAGACTCTGCAGATTTTTGCAGTTCTTGCAGATATGAGAGGATGGCAGTTCCCACATTAGGTTCTTAGCTCCTCAGTAAATGTGTGTGAGTCCCAAAGGCAGTGCCACACTCATAAGTCAACTGGTAATTTGGCTGGCACAAGAGAGGGGCAGAGGGGATTAAATAAGAAGGTATTTAATCCCCTCTGGCACAGGAACTCTATGATGACTTTTAGCTGGTTTGGTCCATATCCTTATTTATTGCTATATTTTAAGACTTTTCTATGAATCCTTCTAAGAGAGATGTCTCTCCTCTTCCAGTCCAATAGTTCTTAATTTACCACCTTTTTGTGGCCCTTTTCATATTCTAACTTATGAATAATTATGATTATATAAGGCATTATGGAGAACATCACATCATTGACTTTGATAATAGATATTCTTTTTTATTGAACCCCAATTATCTCTTAAGTATTTATCAAGTAAGCGTTCTTAAATTCTCAAATACACATATTTTTTATTAATAAAATAGAGGTAATCATATCAATTTAAGACAATATATGTGCACTTTTTGGCACAGATCTGAACAAGAGTGAATGATCAATAAACTTTAGCTAGCAAATACTTTTCTCAACTCTTTTACTAAATCTCAGCTTCTTGGGTTAACTCCTGAAGACTAATATTTTCCTGTACCACAAATTCAGCAAAGTAAAGATATAATACTAACATGGTTTCTATAGGAGAACATCTCTGAATTGTATGCATATATGTGTATCACATGGTTACAGTGTGTGTTGATTACCTCTACCACATCTCATCTCTCTGTCTCAGTCTGTATTGATCATAGAGGTGTTCTTGGTCTTTTCTGTGGGTGCATTGGCTTGTTTGCTTCCTGTGTTTTGTTGTGTTTCCTCTGCTGGATAAGTCTGAGCAACTCCCAGGAAGTAAGTGTCTCCCACAAGTTAAGAAGATAATTATGGAAGTTTTCAAAATGGAACTTTTATGTCTGTTTCAATTTATTATAAAAAGAGGCACATCATAAAAAACCACTTGTCAAAAATCAGGAGCATGTGCTATGACACAGGAGGTGAAAGCAGCTTTAATGGCTTCTGTTTTTCAGAGGTCAACTTTATTTGACTCAAGTGAAAATCTTCAGTTTTCACTCTATTATCCTTTTAGAGCTTTCTAATAGTATGCATTTCCTTTTTTAATTCTTATAATTATATTTAAGGATGCTTCCTATATAGTTTCAATTGGGTGAATCCCAAACTTTTTAAATTTTCGTGTTTTCCAAATACCTACAATTGCTTAAATCAATCCACTTTCTTTATGTTTATTCTCCCTATCAGAATGACCTGTTTAGTTTATCAATTTGTCTCATACAGTCTCTCTCACAATACCTTACAATATATAGTATTGAAAATTCAATATATTGGAGATTGTCCCAGAAGGTAAATCAGACTGAGATAATTTACCAGACACTCAAATCCAGTCATATGCATTGTTTCCAATGCATAACTAAGCTGAAGTCTTTCTGTTTAGTGCAGAGAAATGATTCAAAGCTCCAGAAAAATTCAGTTTCACAAATTGGACAGTTTTCATCATTTTGTTAGTTTCTCTAGTCCTTGGGTTGCAGTTTTCATCATTTTGTTAGTTTCTCTAGTCCTTGGGTTGCTTATTAGTCACAATGGAGGCTTTGGCTCATCCTTCTTTCAGGGACAAATCAGGTAACCCTAATTTCAAAGTGTTGGTGACACATGGAACAATCAAGAAATGAGCCAGATAATGGTGTCTCTTACTGTTTATTATGCATTCCTCTCAGGGACAACTTAAACACTGTACAGTCCCTGAGAAGTTAACTTGAAAATACACCTCTGAAAAACTGCTCTGACATGGAGTGTATCCAGAGACTGCAGAAGCTGCAGCATCGGAAATCCAGGACCTCGTTCCTTGCCTAATAACCCCAACCCACGGAGAAGTCTGATAGCCATGCAGAGAAATTTAGTGATCCGTGCTCTCTCTTTCTATATTGTTTCTGAGGAACAGTGTGTCTGCTGGGAGAGACATCTACCCCATTCAGATTTTGGGAAAACTGTAGGAGGTACAATTAGTTTTACAAATTGACAGGGGCTTTTAAGAGTTATTCAATCTTAAAATACTTTAATGATTAGGTATCTCAGGATTCATCCTTTATAGAAGCAAAAATAAATGATATATTTAATCTCTCAATCAGTGATTTCTCAAAATGAATCTGGCAAACCATTTCACATTTATCTTTCAACATGCCTGTGAGGAAGAAACTGGAGCAAATAAAATGGAAACCTCGTCCAGGTAGATGAGTAATGATGATCACATCTTTCCAATTGATCTTCTCCCTCACAAAATAAGTGCCTGGGATTTGTTTGTTAGTAATGACAACTGTATGGTCTTAGTTTGGAAAAGCTGTTCTGTCCTGGTTTGCTGTGTTATGTAAGGTAACTTGCAGTCTTTTTTATTTAATTTTTTTAAGTGGCAAAGAGTGATCATTTAATTTCTGAAGTCTAATGGCCAACTAGCACTTAAAGACCAATTCTGCCCAGATCCCCCTTCATTCTTCAGCTAAAAATATCAAGTCATAATGTCAAAGAAGATTCATTTCAAAGAAGTTGAAAGCTAAAATGTTAAACATAGAGTGAGAATTAGAACTTCTAGAAGAGAGTTTATTTTTCCAAATACATGTTAAGCATATTTTTTTGTGAAGTGTCATGCTAAATGTTGAATAAATAGAGTAGTATATTTCTGTCTTCAAGGAGTTTTAATTCAGTAGAGAGGCAGATTTGCAATACATAATTATGAAAGAAGAAGGAAACCACATCCAGAATGGAAGCAATAATGGCATTGATATAATGACTAAGTATGTTAAATACTTCTGTGAAGACAGTACTATATATGTAAACACCAGTTATATTATGTATATACTAGAGGCCCAGTGCATGAAATTCATGTATGAGTAGGGTCCCTAGACTTGGCTGGCGATCAGGGCCAATCTGCGGGGCAAACGGTGGGGCAAATGGGGGGGGGGGGCACCTGCTGACACCCACCTTGGCTGGCCTGGGGCCTGCGGGCTGGGGGCAGCTCCTGCATTGAGCGTCTGCCCCCTGGTGGTCAGTGCACATCATAGCGACCAGTCATTCAGCATGTTGTTCTGCTGTTCAGTTGATTTGCATATTAGGCTTTTACTATATAGGATAATGTATATACACAACATATTGTGTTATATGTGAATATATACATATACTATAAATATGTTGTGTGTGTGTATATATATATATATGTATATATAATTTTAGTTGTTGTGTAAGTAATTCTCAGGTGCATCAAGAATTCTACTCAGGGACACACATTTTGAATATTAGTAAGCATCTACCCCAGAGGAAGCTATGATGTCTTTATTTCTACAGTTATAATCAAAAGTTGGTTTATTTTCAACCTGATGCCAGACATGGGTGAACTTGGTATTCTGTTAATACGATAAGTGGATGAATACTAGAAATGGTTCTTTCTTGTTGAAATTAAAACTTTCTAAAAGAGATGAATCATCAGAAATATTTAAGAGATACTCCACACAGTTTTGTGAAGAGTGTCAAAGAATCCAGAAAGGCCTGTACCCTTCATCAAAAAAATTCCCAATTATCTAGCATCTAGCTGTAAACTCTTGCTGGTAAAAGTATAATTGTAATAACTATAAGGTACCAAAATCCTGCCTCTGGAATCTTGATATGACTATCCCCATTGAATTTTTCCTGCAAGGTGGTATTTTGATCCCTGAAATAATCATAAGGCTGGGCTTTCTTAAGGCCCAGATCATATAATTTATCTTGCACTAACTTGATCAGAGATGTTTAGTTAATAAATGTTTCCATATAGGCAATTTTTTTCTGAGACATTCTCTCTTTTAATTTAGCAACGTCATTGGGGACAGTTTACCAAACTTCTTCAGCAACTAGTTATCTGCCAAATGACTCTGGACTTTTGCATGACAGATAGGCTAGAAGCAGTTCACAAAAAGCTCCCCACTTCTTCTACAGTTAGAAGTGGGGATAATTAAGCATGGGAGAAGAGACTGTATATAGGCACCAGTGAAGACTGGAGTTCATAATTATGGTTCCACTGTGGTATTGAACCCATCCCTGATTAACAATTTTTCTAACTTTTTGAGCTGTTTTTACAACAAGCCATTTATTTCTAGCAGATAAAATTATTTCTTACCAGGCCATTTGCCTTGGATATTGCCCATGTTGCATGTAATACAGCCCGTGTTTCACTGGAGAGAACGTGGCACCCAGAAGACAAAGCTTCATGAATGTCACATTGAGCTAATCAATTTTAGCATTGATTTACATTTTTATGTATTGGTTTTTATTAATAAGACTTCTAGACAGGTTTTACAGTTTGATTCATAAGTTCATACCTGTATTGATCAGCATTTTATTATTTTAAATCATTTATTATTGTGACTTTGATGAACATAAAAAAAAAGCAAAAAAAATGGAAATCATTCTTTTTTAAAATATATTTTTATTGATTTCAGAAAGGAAGGAAGAGGAAGAGAGAAATAGAAACATTAATGATGAGACAGAATCATTGATTGGCTGCCTCCTGCACACCCCACACTAGGGATCAAACCCATAACCTGGTCATGTGCTCTTATATGGGGAATTGAACTGTGACCTCCTAGTTCATAGTTCGATGCTCAACCACTGAGCCACATGAGCTGGGCTGGAAATCATTCTTAAAATGTTAGAAGACATTCTAGTAGTGTCTGAAATTGATGGAGGGAAAATTTGGCTACCACAGCTGTATTCACAGTGGCTGGGAACAAATGGCCAGCAGTTCAGATGAGTATAAGAGCTAATGAGGGTAGCATCTGCAGTTGGTGGTAACTAGGCATTTATATCTCCTTCTCTTCCTAGAAAGGGCTTTCATGTGCTATTTACTATTTATTTATCAATGCCCTGTTAAGTACATTATCTATGTTCAGATTTAAAGTTTAGTGTTCAGAAAAATTTTCTGAAATTGGAGAGTACCCAATAAAAATTTGAAATAAAATGATGAAGTAGAGATTAGGACTCATGTCATTAATGCACAGAGGTTTAAAATGGATATTGAAATCCATGGCCTAAATTGTAATTTTTCAACCTAGACTGCATCTTATAATAACATAAGGAGATTTTTAAAATACTGGTCCCAGGCCATATACAAGACTAATTACATGTGCATTTCTGAAGGTGCGACCCAGGCATCAATCTATAATAATAAAAGCATAATATGCTAATTAGACCAAACAGCTGAATGACCTTCCGGATGTCATTCTGGACATCCTTCCCAATGAAGCCACGGCAGCGGAGGCTGAGGCAGAGGCGGTTAGGGGTGATCAGACAGGCAGGCAGTGTGGTTAGGGGCAATCAGGCAGCAGGCAGAAGTGGTTAGGGTTGATGAGGCAGGCAGATGATTGGATAGGGTCAATGAGGCAGGCAGGCAGGCAAGCAGTTAGGAGCCAGCAGTCCCAGATTATGAGAGGGATGTCTAACTGCTGGTTTAGGCCTGATCTTGCAGGGGTTCTGGATTGAGAGAGGCTGTAGGCCAGGCTGAGGGACCCCCCCCCCCTGTGCACAAATTTCATGCACCAGGCCTCTAGTATTTTTATAAGCACCCAGGTAATTTCAATGTATACTTACGTTTAGGAACCACTGGTTTGAATGATAGCAAAAATAATGCTAAATCCTCTGAAAACTCAATTGGCAGAGATATTTGTGAGTAATTAAATAAAAAAAATAAAAACTTATGGCTGGGGAAAGTTGTGTGATACATGAAATGTTTCCATGTCATTGTAACCAATGATACAGAGGTAGTGGGGCCTTATTTGAAAATCATTTAAAAAGACATAAAATCAGTGCAAAGCATTTCTATACCAAGAATCTTATTATTATTTTAGCCCTTGTGTTTCTGTAATCATCAATTAAAAACTTAAGAAATATCTTTTTACTTTTTTTGGCAGAAACAAACAAAAAGAATATAATAATCAGGATTGCCTGGAATATGGTGTCAAGAGAGATAACCATATATACCAAAAGACATAAAATAAATAGATATGGCTTCTTTTACTTGTGCTTTATTTATGGAGAGAAAGCCACTTATCCCTTGCATTCTTTTTATCCCTCCATTTGAAAATCAAGGAATTGTTGGTACTTGGAAATAATAACAAAATAGTGTCTACATCCCTATCTTATCCTTTTGGATTTTTAAACATTTATACAATAATGTGGAATACCCCAGCATATTTATGAAATATTTTTGTAAGTACCCAGTCAACTTTGACATGGTTTTTAATGAATTCTATGGCACTAATTAGTACCATCTGTCATCTGGTTCTGTGGCTTTCTTTGCTCTTGTTTCTCAAAATCAAAGAAGCTTCTAAAGCTTTTGAAAATGATAAAATTATTTTTCTACTAATATCCTTTTCCCATTTTATTTATTATTTTTCAAGGAAGCAGAATAGAATGCACTAAATCCAAGACCATCACTGGGGCAAGTTTTTCCTGTGATAGTTTGAATTTATATAAGTACTTCATTATTTCTCAGACATAACAGTGGTATGCTAAGGTCCTTATTTAGTCCACCCAGGAGTTTTCCTAGAAAAACAACACAGTATTTTGTTGATATTTACTTTTATTCTTCCTATGTCTGTGTTTGATGCCAAATTTTCACCCATTCAATCTGAGAATCATACTGTTGTGATATTCTCTTTTAACAGGACTCCCATGTTACTTTTGGAAAGGAAGAAATGTTGAAGATATTGAAAGCCTTGGAAACCTCAATAGTTCTAAATTTATCTTGGATGACTTATCACTCACTGTTATTAAAAAGCTAGAGGCCCAGTGCATGAAAATTTGTGCACTCAGGTGGAGGTTGTCTCTCAGCCCAGCCTGCATGCTCTCACAATTCAGGCCCCTTGGTAAGGTCCAATCCTATCACAGCATGGCTCTGGTTCCCTAGAGCCTGCGGGCAAGGGTAGGGACCAGGAGGCCAGTCCGATAGAAGCATGGCTCTGGTTCCCTGGGGTCTGCAGGCAGGGGGAGGGACCCAGAGGCTAATCTGATAGCAGTATGGCTCTATTCCCACAGCTCCTTCCCACCACTGTGCTGTGGGCAGACAGTGCCCACAGGTCCCTCCCACTGCCGCACCATGGGTGGCTGGGACCCAGGACTGACTCCTGCCATGCCACCAGGACCCAGTACTGACTTCCGCCGCACTGACTAGGACCCTAGCCTGGTGTTTGGTTATCTGTCTGGACATTTAGGTTGTGATGGACCCTGGCTCTTTGTACATTAGGATATCCCAGAGGGTATCATGAAAAGTTGCTTAGAAAAGGTGTTTGGTTGAATAAAGTTTCCAAACTGTCCCATAAATTATCTTCCTTAGTCTCTTATACACATTCTGCAAAGACCACAGATTGCAAAACACTGTTCTACTCAGGGCAGAGTTGATGAGCAAGGAAAAGTGGAAACTTTGTAAGTTTAAAGGGAAAAACATGGCACTCTACTAAAAAGACTGGCTTGAACTGGTTAAAAATAAAGACTTGTAAGAAATAAGATTTAAAAAATACATTCTATACATATGGTTCTGAGAATAGTAGTGTGAATTTTTTAGAAGTGAATTATGCATGGATCCTTTCCTAACAAACCATATCACCTAATAGAGGATTTAAAACAAATATGGAAAACTGACATGAGGAATGTAAAATGAGATGCAGGAGAATTACCAGTAGGTTGCTATGAATATTCAGTGCTAGAAGAGGTTATTACCATTTGTGGATGGGGTGGAATCAAAGAAAAATCTTCATGAGCAATAAGATTAACTGAGCTACAAAGCAAGTACTTGAACATGGAAGGGAAGCATGTCAGGTAGAGATGGATACGAAGGTAGGAGATAGGAAAGCTGGGATCATGGGTGGGAAAACATAGCGTTCTACATTTGGGCAGAGTACAGGGTGGGGATAAATGGTGAAAGGTTGGAAACAAAGTTGTTAATTCAGTTTATATTATAAAGGGTTCTGAATTTCAGGTTCCAGAGTTAGTTTAGTGGATAACATTTTAATGATAATAAAGTATAAGGAACTATATTTGTACTGTGTGGCAATTAGGCATGGTAAGCAATTTACCCCAATGACCAGAAGCAAATAGTCCATTTTCACATAGTACTTGAAAGAATAATATCAAATGAAAAGAAATAGGAGGATTGGGCAAAGCTAACCTTGCCCTCAGGTCTTTAGAAAAGCAATACAGAACAGAACTTCTCACACTTTAATATGCATGCTAATTACCTGGGGATGCAGTTTCAGAGGCAGATTTTGATTTACTATGTCTTTAGAGCCTGAAACCCTCCATTTCTAGCAAGCTTTCGGGTGCTACTGTATGTGTGTGTGTGTGTGTGTGTGTGTGTGTGTGTGTGTGTTTTGTTATCTTTTTATTTGTTTGTTTGTCTTTGCTAATCTATCAACCCCTATTGAGTTGAAAGGACGTTAGAACAGTAAATCCCCAAACGTGCTTACATGGAAAGATCATCTGTGAAGCTTTAAAAACTACCAATGCCTGGACCCTATTCACAGAGCCTCTGATTTAATCGAGTCTGAGATGGGGCCTTGGTATCAGTATTTAAAAAGCCCTTCAGGGAATTCTAATGTATGGCAATAAAGAGGAGCACTACTCTAGGTTATCTTTTACGTTAGTTTTTCTTAACCCTGGTTGCACATTAAAATCACTCAGGAAGGTTTTAAAAACCTTAGTAACCAGCCAAAACCGGTTTGGCTCAGTGGACAGAGCATTGGCCTGCGGACTGAAGGGTCCCAGGTTCGATTCCGGTCAAGGGCATGTACCTGGGTTGCGGGCACATCCCCAGTGGGGGGCGTGCGGGAGGCAGCTGATCGGTGTTCCTCTCTCATGGATGTTTCTAGCTTTCTGTCTCTCTCACTTCCTCTCTGTAAAAAAATCAATAAAATATATTAAAAAAAAAAAAACACCTTAGTAACCAGCACAATGCAGAATGCAGATGATGGTTTGTTGAGTTGTACACTTGAAACATCTAAGGTTTTGTGAATCAATGTCACCCCAATTAATTAAAAAACAATCCTAGTGCCCAGGCAGCATGCCAGACCAATTAAAGCTGACTCTCTGGGGATGGGACCTGGGCATTGGTATTTTTCAAAAGCTCCCTAGGTGATTCTGAGGTGCAGCAAAGTTGAGAATCACTGACCTGGAAGGATTTAGGCATTACTATCTCTTTATAGCTGTTTATAGAACAAGGTTCCCATGATCTTGCATTGTCAAATCTACCAAAAAGTAACATTCTGTATGTAGCTCATTAATGCAAATAAGATAAAATTTCTAGGGCTTTTGGTTTGAGGGTAAAGAAACAAAAGTTATTTTTTTCTGAAATGAAAGGTATTAAGGAATAAATAGATCAATGAAGGTTGAACCATTATTTTCTTGAGAGCTTGTGAGCATAGTGATCCCTTACATGTCTGTATTGTTAACATATTGCTATAGTTTCACTGGAAACCCAGATAATACACATGAAATCATTGTGGAATGTGATTCTGCACTTAGCACTGTGAAAAGAAAGTGGTGTATGCAGGACAGGACCAGGCAGAGGGACAAGGACAGTGATACATGCAGAGGGTTTGGCTCTGCCTCTATTACTAGCACATTTATGTGCACCTCAGTTTAATGATTTGTCAACTAGAAGAAAATTGACAGCAACTTATAGGGTTTTTATAAGGACACGATATTCTGCTGTAAACTGGAATGTGCAATACAAGTGCCAATAATTAAAGGCACATAATATCCAGAACTCCAAGAGTGATGACAAATAATATTCTTGTTGTCCAATTTTTTTTCTTCCTGCAATCATTGCTCTCAAGCATGCGGGCGCTTGATATTGGCATTTGAAACTCTCAGTGTTTGTTGAGGCTTTGGCAAACAGTTTTCAATGTTGAAGTGATCATTTGGGAGGAAATCAGAGACAGGAGAAAAGTTGACCAAAATTTCTGTCTTGATCCAACCTTACTTTACTTTTTATGTGGTCAATATGCTGTTATTTTTAGGGCTATACAATATCATCATATCACTAATAATGAAAAAATTGAAATTATTATTCAGGCATGTGTTAACAAGACAAAAGGGTGTGTTATTTGTGTTTAACAGATAGGTAAAAACATAAATCCGAAGTTGTTTATTAACTTAGACATAAACTGAATAGGAAATCCATCTGGACTCAGATTTAGCAAACAGAAGTAATTATCTTTCAATATCATTCTAGACTCTTAGTGCTACTAAGGGAAATAATATACTGGGTTGTCATTTCACCTAGGTTAGTCAGATATAGGACAGTCAGTCATTCTACTGAATTTGCAGAAAAACAAAACAAAACATTAAAAAAACTATAGAGATTCATTATGAAGAGTCGTCTTAATTTCTTTTTGGTTTTAATCCAATGCTTATCTCATACTACTAATTATAAGATTCAGATACTTAGAATCAAGTGGCACCCAATACAGCCCCAGGGGTACTCAGTTGACAGTAATCGGGGAGATACTCATATATAAGATACGTGAAAAGACTTGAATGTTAGACCTCTGATCTCCAACCTTTATATAGCTGGAATCAAATGATATAACTTATGTAAAAATGCCCATTATAGTGCTTGATGCTTGCTATTCAACCCTTATTCTTGGCATTCTTTGGTATTCTTTCTCTATAATGATAAGTCAATTTAGGGGAACTTTTATTATGGGCCAGGGAATGCTCTCACCCTTCACAGGTATTGGTTTGTGTGATAAACATAACCACTTGAAGAAGGCATGATCATTCCCCATTTATCTTAAGAGGAATTCAAAGTACAGGGAATTTAAATATTTGCCTGTGGCCACATAGCTACTAGCTGACAAAGTTAAGACTCCACCCCAGGCAGCTGGTCTTTAGAGCTCATGTGCTTTTCACTAAACCATCTATCCTTCTTCCCTGATTCAAAGTTCTTTTATCATTTTTTTTGCAGTTTGAAAATAAGAGATGATGGCTGTGCTGGAAATTGGCTGTACAAAGATAGGAATGATATGCTATTTATTAGATCCCACTGTTTACCACAACCTCCATGTCTCCTTTTCTTTAATTAACTCCTTTAATAACCTTTTGACTAAAAAGCATGCATGTTGGGAATGGAATCATACACTCTCAGAATTATTGCTCACATGTATTGCACTGTGTGTGCATATATTTCATTCCCAACATTCCCAAGATCCCCAGCCCACATTTTACTAAATAGAAAAGTAAGGTCCATTGTCTATATTTTGCAAATTTTGTAAACTATACTCTGACTTACTACTTCACCAGGTTTAGTGCTAGTTATTGGGAATGAGTGAATCAGGTTGACATAGCAAATTTCCTATAGGGCTCACCATCTAATAGGATACATATACAACAAGACAGACAGGGTTATAGTTTGGGGAGGTGAGTCTGCTTTTGGGGCCCTAGATCCAAGTGAAGTTGAATCAGAGAAGTCTTCATACTCTTGGGGAGTATATCTATGAGCTGGGACATACAGGAGGAGTAGCAATTATCTAAGCTTCATAAGGATAGGGATATACCTGTCGAATTGACCTTAGTATCTTTAACATAGTGCTTATTATTTATGTAGAGATCAATAAACATTTCTGAATGAAGGTATGAATGCAAAGTGAGGAGGTTGAGAGAGATTCCCACCTTGAACAAACTTTAGTCAGACTCATTTGAGGCCTCTCTTTTTGACAGCATTTCATTGGTGAGTCTGCCTTGGGCCTGGTGAGCCATTTTATCAAAGAATCTTCTAAGCCAATTCATTGAGAAAACCCCCAACCTTGGTATCTGATCATGTTAGCCTGCCTTTATAAATAATACAGTTTAGCAAGAACCCTACCTTAATATGTTATCAAATTCCTTAATAAATTTTAATCTGCTGGCTCCCTCACTCTGCTTATTGGATATAAATCCCCAGCTATACTCGCTGTATTTGAAATTTAGTTTAAGCTCTCTGTCCCATTGCAATTGTTTCAAATAAAATATTTTTTATTTATTTTTATTTTTATTTTTTACCATTTTAACACGTGTCAGAATAAGTTCTCTTTAAAAAATGTAAAGATAACCCTAACTGGTTTGGCTCAGTGGATAGAGCGTAAGCCTGCAGACTCAAGGGTCCTAGGTTTGATTCTGGTCAAGGGCATGTACCTTGGTTGCAGGCACATCCCCAGTAGGAAGTGTGCAGGAGTCAGCTGATCAATGTTTCTCTCTCATTGATGTTTCTAAATGTCTATCCCTCTCCCTTCCTCTCTGTAAAAAAAATCAATTAAATGTATTTTTAAAAATTAAAAAAAAAAAAGGTATAGATAGCCTGGCCAGTGTAGTTCAGTGATTGAATGTCAACCTATGAACCAGGAGGTCAAGGTTCGATTCCCAGTCAGGGCATATGCTTGGGTTGTGGGCTCCATCCCCAGTAGGGGGTATGCAGGAGACAGCTGATTAATAATTCTCAGCATTTATGTTTCTATCTCTCTCTACCGCTTTCTTCCTCTTTGAAATCAATAAAAATATATTTTAAACAGGATAAAGATAGATGTATGCAAGCTCAGATGGAAGAACCCTCAGTTAACTTATTTTCTTCTCACTTTCACAATTTTCTGTAAAAGAAGAAAATAACTTTCATCTTTCATTATTATGGAGATTAACAGAATTACTGTATGAAAATATTAAAATAACTAGAGGCCCGGTGCATGAAATTTGTACACTTGGGGGGAGGGGGATGTCCCTCAGCCCAGATTGCAAGAGGGTGCAGGCCAAGCTGAGGGACTCCACCAGTGCATAATAGGGGCCAGGGAGGGACATGGAAGGTTGGCCAGCCAGGGAGGGACCATTGGAGGCCTCCAGAGCGTGTCTAGCCCATCTCATCCAGTCCTGATCATCCGGACCCTAGCAGCAAGCTAACCTACCAGTCGGAGTGTCTACCCACTAATAGTCAGTGCACATCATAGGGACTGGTCAACCAGTTGACTGTCTGCCCCCTGGTGGTCAGTGCACATCATAGTGAGTTGCCTTAGCTTATCATTAGCATATTACACTTTGATTGGCTGAATGGCCGACCAGATGACCAGATGACCGGACACTTAGCACATTAGGCTTATATTATATAGGACTAGAGGCCTGGTGCATGAAATTCATGCATGGGTAGGGTCCCTAGGCCTGGCTAGCAATCAGGGCTGATCAGGTTTCCTGCCTCCCTGTCTCTTCCCCTCCTTCCCTCGCTGCCAATTGGGCCCTGCTGGCCAGGGAGAGGAGCCACAGGAGGTTTCAATCCCCAGTATGGAATGTGCAGGAGGCAGCTGATCCATGATTCTCTATCATCATTGATGTTTCTATCTCTAGTCCCCTCTCTGAAATCAATCAAATATATATTTTTAAAATGCAAGGTCTTTAGAGGAAGAAAGGTAGGGGAAGGGAGCTATTGAGAAAAAAAGGACAGGGGGCATTTGAGATCTTACCCACATTTCAAATAGGATAACATAAGGTGGTCCTTAGGGGGTGACAGTTGAGAAGTGGCAGTGGGTGCAGCAGGGCATTGCAGGCTGAGGAATGAGCTGTAATGATTGGGAATGTCTGTGACAGTGATACCAAGTGTTGGGGCCATCACTGGGATCATTCACCCTCAAGAGGTTTTGATTCTGGATGGGAGGAGAAACACGGAGATCAACCAGTCTTTCTTAGCCTAGAAGGTGACCCAGGCGGCAGGAGCGGGGTGCTCTGCTTCCCTACAAATATAAACAGTGTTGTCCTGGCTGGTTTGGCTCAGTCGATATAACATTGGCCTGTGAACTGAAGGGTCTCAGGTTTGATTCCAGCCAAGGGCACACGCCCGGGTTGCAGGCTCAATCCCCAATAAGGGACATGCAGGAGGCAGCCAATCAATGATTCTCTATCATCATTGATGTTTCCATCTCTCCTTCTCTCTTTCTCTCTGAAATCAATCCTGCCACTCTCTGGCTGTGCTGCAGTGCTATTGGCAGGGAGACTGAAGCTACGCCCCCAAGCACACTTAGTATTTGAATGGGTGGGCAGGAAGCCAGAAGCCAAAGCTGAGGCAGCACGGCCTTGCAGCACTGTGTCCACCATGAAGTGAGATGGAGAGCAGCTGTTGGCACGACTGGCTTTGGAGTCGGAGGGGCTGTGCTTCCTGCATGTCACCAGTGAGCTGTTATGAGCCGCGGGACCAAAAGGAGCAGGGTGGGGGTACCGCTATGGTTGATGCATGGTCATCCATGGCATGCCAGCTGGGCCTGGCAGGGCCTGGGGAGGCTTTTCCCTCCTGGAACTACTCTTCCCAGGGTGGCAGTGTCTGGCAGCTTTTTTTCAAAAATTTTTTATGGGAAATCAATCTCTGGACTTGTGGTTCCTGGGGTCCCTGGGCCATAGTGTGTGCCTCCAGGCCTTCTTGCACCCCTCCCCCTCCTCCTACTTTGAGCCTCAGCCCAGCCTGTGCCCTCTTGCAATCCAGGACCCCTTGCGGGATGTCCGACTGCCGGTTTAGGCCTGATCCCCCTAAACAGGCCTAAACCAGCAGTCAGACATCCCCTGAGGGATATAGCAGTGTATCAAGTGGCAGGTGGCCAGGGAGGAGCCTGAACCAGGCCGGGCGCCCCACTGCTCACACTCATCCTGGCTGCTGCACCTGCTGCTGCCACTTAGTAATGCTGCCGCAGATCACCAGCCATGAGCACGGCTTCTGGCTGAGCAGTGCTCCCCTTGTGGGAGTACACTGACCACCAGGGGGCAGCTCCTGCATTGAGTGTCTGCCCCTTGGTGGTCAATTTGCATCATTGCAACTGGTCGACCGGTTGTTCTGGTCATTCTAGGCGTTCCGCCATAACAGTCGCTGGGCTTTTATATATATAGATACTTGGCACATAATAGACGCTAAACAAATAGTAGATATCTGTTTTCAATTGTTATTTTCTCATGGTCTTGGTTATCTAAAGCAAACTTTGTAATCCTGAGATTTAGATAAGATTGATAGAGTCTATAAGCCTCTTGAAATTATATGAAAAATTTTGTGCTTTTGTTTTTTAGTATGAGTATTTCTTTTACTTGGGGAAAAGATTTATACTTTTCATTACATTCTCCAAATTTCTATAACCTGAAGAATATTACAAAGCATACCATACTTATTTTTATATATAGTACTATTTTCATGGATTTGAGTTGATAGTTCTCAAATACATTCATCATATTCAAATTCTCTTCTGCATTCTATATTTATGTATTTGTCACATTAAGATTCAAACTCAACACTCCTGATTTTTCTGTTCCAACATCTACCCCACATTGGCTCCTCTTCCTAAAGACTTTATTTCTTTCTGTACTGCTGCTTTCCCTTCAGTCTCTCAAGGTTCTTTCTACTTTGCACTTTGAAGCAGTTATGTATTTAAATGTCAGCAGTGCTTTTCATAAAGTGCCATGTTTTGCCCATTTTTTTTCTAGGCTCACTGTGGAGCATATTCACTTTGTTCCAAGATTTTTGGAAGGGCCTCCTACCTGGTCTCCAAGCCTCTTGCTTGTTTTTCAGTTAATCTGTCCTTCATGGCATTGCTGCATTTTACATTTAATGGATTGTTCCCATAATCCTAACTCTATATTATTTATTGGATGAAGATCTTTACCCAGTACGAATGGTCTTTTGACACCTCCTTACTGTTCAATGTATTTATGACACGCTGATCAAAGGTAGACACAATTCTTTTGGCAGTTCCTCTCTTTCAACGAATTGCACAGGCTGGGCTCCAAATGGTCTGAGCGTATTTTTCCTTGTGTTTCCTGAGAATGTCCTTCCACTCTCTTTTCTACCTATCCAAATTCTAGCCATCCTTTATGCTTTATTTCAAGTCCTATTTGTTTCAAAAGAGTTTTTAATAGTGATCTTTCACTGATTATTTCAGTGTTTTAACATCTTCATGGATTGTTAGTTTCGTGCAGTTTAGGCCCTGGTAGTTATGTAATGGTGTGTACGCATGCGCGAGCGCATGTGCATGCCCACATGCACTACTTTGTCTTTCCAGGCACATGACAGGGACAGGACTTGTCTTATATTTCATACCCCTTCCACCACCAGTATATTTAAAAATGTAATATGTACTAAATAAATAACTGGTTGATAAGCAATCTTAACAATGCATGTAAGTAGAATTTTCACGGTGATTTTAAAATATTTTTTGAAAGGTGTAGAACAAGGTAGTAAAATAACATTTAGTTCTTTAGAATAACAATGACATAATAGTAATACATATTTTTTCATTGCTCACTGTGTTCTTGGCTCTGGTACATACCTTTTGTTCTTGAACTCCAAAGTGAAATACCTGGTGAACCTATATAAACAATAGAAAATTTGAACTTTATGGAACCTCAGAGGTCACCTAATCCAGCCTATTAATTGTATAGATTAGGACACTAACATGAGGAGATAGGAGTTAAATTGTCAGAGGTCACAGGTTTAAAAGTAGTCTTACTGGGATTAAATATAGAGTTTTCTTAATCTTTTTCCAACTAATAATTTCATTTTAATCCTTACTAATGTGAAGGGATAAAATTTGCAAATACAGACTTAATTCATATTGAGGTGGGATTTTATATGAATGAGGATTAGTTATACAGCCTTGGATAAAATTCTCAGTATTATTATGGTGTCCCACCCAGTGAGCTGTGAGGGGTTGAGGAGAAATTTCCATGATGCCCAAGACTAGCAGAGCTTTCTCTCTGTTGCTATTACTATATTTTGGAGTATACTGACCATGCTGACACCATTGAATAATAAATATTATATAAACTCATGCTCAGTTTCTCTTTATTATGATTTTGGAAAGAGTCTACTCAACTAGGATAATTGTTTAATATTGTTTCACTACTGGCTGTATTTTATGTTAAAGAATCCCACGTACAGGATGGTGGATTTGCAGGATATTCTTTCTAAATTATAAAAGACAAAAGTATTCTTAGCCCCTCTTAATTCTCCTGCTAGTTTATGAATTTCAGTCAGCAAATAGTACTGAGAACTATTGTTGGCAAACACAGCCAGTTAATTTCCATACTGACAAGTTGGTAAGAGTTCAGTTACACTTTAATGTTCTACTTGCTGTGGTTTGTACCTAAGTTATGTCAATTATCACAGGTCTTATATTTTCTCCTTTGTTCTAAGAAGAAATTGTCTGAAAAATGCAAGAGTGAATTTACCAAATATTAAGGCTCACTTAAAACATTATGGATTTTGACAAAACACTCTTGCCTTATGTAATTTAATCTTTATTATAGTAATCCTGCTAGGCAATGATAGGGATTATTGTGCTGTTCATTGAGGAGTATATTGAGGATTAATCAAGTGAAGTAAATTGCCTAAGCTTCCATAGTGTTAAGAATGTCACTCTGAATCCAGCTCAGGATGCTAATGCTTCTAACACACACACAAACAAGCACATACACACACAATTTAGTTCCATTATAATATATTATTATTAATTATTATATTACTAGAGGCCCAGTGAATGAAATTTCATCCACTGGAGGGGGGGCTCCCTCAACCTGGTCTGCACCCTATCACAATCCGGGGCCCCTCAGGGGAGGGAGGCGACTCGGTGATCAGGGGAAGGTGATGCCCCGTCACACCTCTGCTGCTGCCACTGCTGGCAGCACAAGCCTCGGCCAGCTCTGGTTACCTAAGCCTTGGGCGGCCCTGGGTGGCTGGGCAGCCTCCATTCGAGGCTTGCCTGCACCTTGGGCCAGCCCTGGGCAGCTGGGGGCTAAGGGGACTGGGGGACTCCCAGTCATACCTTTTTGGTGGGGCTGAGGGGACTGGGCACCGCCATCTTGTGGCTGTGGGCGAAGCAATCTTTGAGGACATGGCAGTCAATTAGCATATTTTCTCCTTATTGGCTGTGGGCACTGCCATCTTTGAGGGTGGGACAACAATTAGCATATCCCCTCCTTATTGGCTGTGGGTGCCGCCATCTTTGCAATGGTGTAGGGTCAATTAGCATATTCCCTCTTTATTAGATAGGATTATTAATGCTATATTCTTATATAAATAATGGTATAATTATATATGCAAAATCTGCTCACATATACTAGTATAAACAGATGTTCTTCAAAGAATTCATCAAATACACCTGTGTTAATTGGAAACTATTTTAGCTGCCAGTCAGTCTAAATATGGAAATGTTTTCCAAGTGCTTTTTTTAAAAAAACATTAAGTATAGTTGGTATGCAATCTTATGTTAGTTATACTAGTTTCAGGTATACAATATGGTAATTCAACATTTTTATACTTTACAATGTGACCACCCCAAAAATTCTGATAATCACCTGTCACCATGTAAAATAATCACAATATTATTGACAATAGTTCCCTTCCCCACCCGCCTCCGGTGATGCCATCACATTTATAGCATATGTCCAAATTCATCTAAATGTATATACTAAAAGAGTACAATTCTTTATATATTAAGTATGCCCTCAGAAAGCCAGTAAAAAGCATTCCTAAGCAATACAAATTATACTTATGTTAAATGTAAAATTAATTGCTTGTTTGATTATAAATTTGAGATATTTACACAGAATCTAGTTCCCTGGCTTCTTCTGCCCTATCTCTGAACTGACCCAGCACCTGAAGCTTTGATGATGTGTGTGCCCTCCACTTCACCCAGCCAATCTTATGATACATGTGACCTTACTGTTCCCAGTAGCACCTTGAGTTTCTGAATCTTGTTCTAAAGCTTTTGATCTGTAGGTATCCTGGATTTCCCAGTCATACCTTTTCTTCCCCTTTGCCTTCATTCAGCCCTACAGTATTTGTTCCCTGGACTAGTTAGGAAACTTATTTTCTTGCCCTCCTAACACTTGACAGCTAGCTTTTATGATCCATGCCTGATCTGCTTCCAGAAGTAGCTGACAGTGTAACTATAGTAAAGGTAGGGGATGATTGCTCGCTTTCTCATAAATTGAACATTTAAAATTATTTCTCAAGGGAATGGGATGCCATCACCACTATTAAGCTGGTGACATAGAGAGAAGTTTCACTCTGTATAAAAGCACAGTGGCCTCTGCTGCCCCTTGCCCACTCTGGGCCCTGGCTCTTTCCTATCCTATAGCCAACCTGTGCCTGCTACAACCAGGCACCTCTTCCCACAGCCTCTGTATTCAATGGGTCTTCTACAAGGTTTTCCCTCTGCCTCTAATGCCTTTTCCTCTGCATATCCCTTATTACTGGCATCTTGAGCCTAGGGAATCATTAAAAAGATGTTTCAAGTTTTAAAATATTTTTCTTATCAATGAATTTGACTTGGGAATAATATTTCAATTTCACAAATTATCTTAGGAATGTCTCCCCATGGAAATAATATCAGGCATTAGATTGAAAGTATACAGTATATTCTAATGATGAAAGAAAGGGCAAAATGGACATTACGGGAAGAAATATTTTACAGCCAATATAATGGCATATCAAACTACTTTAAGAATAACTAAGCATTTCTGTTAAAAACATAAAAGGTCACATAGCATATCTTATAATGCAGAAAGAAATCCATTTAATTTTAAATTTGTTCTTGCAGTATCCAAAGTTACTTAGAGGACAGAATCATTGAGTTAACAGACTTTAATATGTCACCAGCCTAAGTGGTTGATCAAAATGTGAATTTAAAGGCATAGGACATGCATATAAGTCTAACCAATGGCACAGACACCAGGGGGGTGAGGACATGAGGGGGGGTGGGGAGACAAAGGGGGGATAAGGACAACTATGGAATACCTTAATCAATAAAGAAAAAATAAAAATAAAGGCATAGGACAATATTTCAAGCCTGTAATGCTATGTCACCAGTCTCCAAAATGATTTTGTTTTCTGTGTGTTCTAATACTGTGATAGCTTTTTACAGTTTCGATCCTGTATATTTATCCATCAAAGAAGCAACTTGCAATCTTTTTATTATTTTCACTTCATAATTATCAATAGATAATAAAATCTAGCATTAACTTCTTTAAAACCAATAATTAGAGATGAGGCTTGCTGGAGTTTGGAGGCATGTTAGGGGGCTTGATTCTCATATGCTTCTAACTGTTTTTCACCTCTCCTTTAAGAAAATACTTGCTCATTCAAGACTTCCACATAATCAGTGTCCTGGGCCAACACCAACTTTCTCATTATATTGCATTTGATTCTTTTATGCTTTATTATTTCATTTTATCTACACATTTACTTTTGGTTTTTATATTGTTCAATATGATACCGACTAACAATAAGTGAGTAAAATGCCGAAAGTCAGAAAAGATGTTTTTTCAAAGTTCATATCAACAGTATCAGTACAATATTATTGGTTTTAACAAATATCTCTTGGGAGATTTTTTTTTAATATGTTTTTATTGCTTTCAGAGAGAAAGGGTGAGGGAGAGAGAGATAGAAACATCAATGATGAGATAGACTCACTGATCAGCTGCCTCCTATACACCCCCCATGGGGGGTCAAGCCCACAATCTGAGTATGTGCCCCAACGGGGAATCGAACCATGACCTCCTAGTTCATAGCTCTATGCTCAACCACTGAACCATGCCAACTGGGCTCTTGGGAGACCTTTAGAATAACAACAATACAAAAGCAACAAACGAAAAGCTAGTAAAAATCAGGAGTTTTTTCCTTGATAAAAACATTGAAATTATCATTGAGGAGGCTGTCTGTGTAGACCAACTGTTTCTACAATTTTTACCATTTAAGTGAACTGAGATAGTTTTTAGGGAATCTTTAGTTAAACAGTGTACACGCTTTTGCACATGCTATTCCCTTTGCCAGGAAAGCTCTTTCCCAAGGTGCTCCTCTGCTCTTGTTCAGATTTGTTTTTGGGCAACTGAATTAAAGCAACACAGCAGTTCACTTGCTTTCCTCATATTGATTTGGGTTTTCTCATATTAGTATTACTCCACAGTTGCATTGCACATGTATTTGTTAATTATCAACTTAGAATATTAGTTAACTGAAGGTGGGGATTTCACCTCTTTTGTTCATTGCTTTATCTTCTGAACCTAAGATAGGGGCCTAGCACAAAGCAGGTTCTTGATAATTATTTGTTGAATTAACTAATTAATATAATATGGATCCTTCAGAAAAGATTATTTTTAACTATGCATGACATTGTTATACCATCATGATGAATATTCAATCTATCACCTTTCTTAAAGTTCCAATACCCAATTGTGCAGGTATACACTCTTTCGTCCATCAGATATATCTGCAAAAGTAACCAGTTATGAAAAAACAAACAATATAACCTAGTTAAGCCAAGCAGTTCACAAAACAAAAACAAAACAAAACAAAACCACAACACCCTATTTCTATTTCAGTGTTTTATTTATTTTAAAGACATATGTACTTTTTAAATACATTTTAATTTTTTGTGTGTGTGTGTGGCAAAGAAATGGAGTCATGAGATCAGAAGTATTCAGGGAAATGATTTTATGTCAAGAGGTTGTCAGTTTACATTAGCCTAAAATTGTTATTTATCCTTTTCCTCTAGCATGAGGATTTTACAATGTACTGAAGTTGGTCTATTTAATGTCACTGAGAAGAACACTTGAAAAATATTCTTGCTTATCTACATAACTAGAATAACACTTTACTCATATTTACAAGCACGTGAATTTTCATTTAACAAATGTATCAGTTAAGATGAAAATGCCAATTTATTTATTTCAAAATATTTAAAAGTAGCTTTGAAAGAAAAGTTACAGTTTGGTGCTTGAACCAAACTTGATTGAGCACTTGCCATATGCCATCTATTCTGTTACCTTCTGGGACCACAAAGGTCACCAAAACACAGTGGTTGCCTCAAGGATTGCACAGAACAATGGGAAATATTTATTTCTTTGTTTATTCACACATTTATTAATTTATATATACCTCATCTTGCTGCCAAAAAGATTTAAAGTATTCTATAAAATGTTACACACTGTTAAAACAATATGAATTAGAGGCAGGTGAGGAAGATAAAGTGAAGGATAAACAAGGGTAGAGCAATAAAATATTGCTAGAGAGGTTTGCCATAAAATGCAGGTTATGGAATAGTATATACTTGCTAAGTGGTATATGTGACTTGATAATTATAAATCAATGTGTGATTAAGTGTAACATGAAGTATTCACCTGGTTTAGTTTTTACATATAAGGGAGTGAATAAATTTCTAAATATTTCTCAAGAGATTTTGATTGAGTTGGAGATGTTCTAGAATAAATGGTATTTATTCTGAGTTACTGAGGAAGAATAATAATTATTTGGATAGTTGAGTTGGTGGTCTAGGCAAAGAGTAAAGCATGTGGCATGTACAAAATTATAGAAGGAAGAATAATTAAAACAGCATGGAATGTTAGGGAATTATAAGTATAAAGATGAAATGGGAAATGCAAGTGATGAAAGTAAGATAGGAGGTGGGCCTCTGGCCAATTTTTGTGCTACATTAATTTAGGGCCCAACAGAAAAACATGGTGTACCTCAGTGAAGACAGTTTGGATGGCGGTTCAGTTACCTTTTGGGGAAAATATGTGAATCATTTAACTTTCAAACATGCCATTGTTTTTATGATTGGCCACAGAGGTGAGATGATGGTTCTGCTCACCTGTGGGTAGCCTGAAGCCATCCCAAGAATGGATCCGCCTTCATTTATTGTTTCTCTATCTTGAAATGACCTTTCAAATACAAACCCTTCAGAACTGAAATGATGGGGATAAGACTCTTGGGGGATTCACAGAATCCTAATTCTTTTATGGTTGCCTTTTGTATTTGTTTTAGCAGTGATATTTTAAAGATGCTGCTGCACTGAATAATCCTGGCACCTTATTTTTTTTTTCTCTTTTGTCAAGGAAATAGATATCACTTCAGACAGGATCAGGTAATGATTTTAAAAGGACACAGATCTGATGCAACAGTGTCTTTAATTTTATTCTTTGCATATTGCCTACATCTCCCATTCATTCCCTTTTTGGACCAGTCTCCACCCTCAGTAGGTCTTTCCCCCTATACAGGCATTAATACAAACCAAGCATTTTCCCAGACTTCGGTCTAATAGAACAACCATCTAAGCACTATCCTGATTGTATCACTAGTCCTGTTCACAGGACTCACTTTTTCTCATTGAGTAAGTCTAATTGAGTAGGTGGGCACTAAGTCCTCCATTATCTGACATACACAAACCATGTTCTTAAGTTATTCTAGTCCATACTCAACGTGCTCATGACAATTTTTCCAGGCATAATCTTTTCTCTTCCTTTTGCCCTATGCCATATCTCCAATACACATACATCCCACCTCTACTTAATAAAATTCTGAACATTCTTGGTGTAGTTCAAATGCATCTTTCTTTATGATGTCATCTGTCCTAACTGCCCTTAAACTAAACTCCCATTCTTTGGACTCCAATTACAATTTCTCTCTTATCAAATATGTTCTGTTAAATGTTTCTTTTCTTACTAGACTTTGAGATTTTATAGATGGCATAATTACTTATCTCCTTTGTTTCTTCCCATTTTAACAATCACCAACCCCTCAAACTTCTTTCACAATTCTTGGCCTAGTGCCCTATATGGTGTGTGTGTGTGTGTGTGTGTGTGTGTGTGTGTGTGTGTGTGTATTTGTGTGTGTTTTCAAATTGTGAAAGGATTCCTACCAGTTAGTTAATTAACACATTCATTACCTCACATATACATCTACATCATTCCTTTTTTGGTGAGAACATTTTCGTTCTACTTTCTTAGGAAATTTCAATTATATGACACAGTATTATCAACTATACTAGTAGTCATATTATACATTAGATCCTCAAATTTTATTCCTCTTGTGCTGAATATTTAATCAACTTTTTCCTATTGTCCTCCACCCTCTAGCCCCTGGAAATTCACTTTTCTATTCTCTGTTTCTAGGAGTTGTACTTTTGTTTGTAGATTCCACACATCAGTGACATATGCAGTATTCAGCATTTGTCTTTCTCTCTCTGGCCTATTTCATTCACTTAGAATACTATCCTCAAGGTGCATTCATGTTATCTCAAAAGGCAGTATTTCTTTTTTTCTTATGGGTGAATATTACTCCATGAAGATTATATATTATCCATTTATTCATTGACAGACACTTAGGTTGTTTCCATGTCTTGGCTATTGTGAATAATACTGCAATGAACATGGGTGGAATTTCTGGGTCATATGGTAGTTCTATTTTGAATTTTTTTATGAACATCCATCCTGTTTTCCACAGTGACTGTACCAATTACATCCTCACCAATAATGCACAGTGGCTGCCTTTGCTCCACATTCTCACTAACACTTATCTTTTCTGTATTTTTTATGATAGCCATTCTAACAGGTGTGAGGGGATATCTCATTGTGTTGTGTGTTGCTTTTTTTTAAAGATATGTTTTTATTGATTTCAGAGAGAGGAAAGGAGAGGGAGAGAGAGGTAGAAACATCAATGATGAGAGACAATCATCAATCGGCTGCTTCCTGCATGCCCCCCATTGGGGGGGTCAAGCCAGCAACCTGGGCATGTCCCCTGACCAGGAATCAAACTATGACCTCCTGGTTCATAGGTCAATGCTTAACCACTGAGCCACACTGGCCAGGCTCATTGTGGTTTTAATTTGCATTTTTCTGATCATTAGTGATGTTGAACACATTTTCATGTACCTATTAGAGGTTTATATGTCTGCTTTGGAAACTTGTCTATTCAGTTCCTCTGTTTAAAAAAAAATAGATTTTCCTTTTGCTACTGAGTTGTGTGTGTTCTTCATACATTTTGGATATTAACCCCTTAACAGATACATTAGTTGCAAATAATTTCTCCCATTCTGTAGGTTGCCTTTGCATTACGTAAAAAAAAAATAATTTTCTTTGCTGTGCAGAAGCTTTTAGTTTGAGGTAGTCTTGTTTATCTTTGCTTTTGTTGCCTTTGCTTTGGTGTCAAATAAAAAAAAAATCCTTGGAAGACTAATATCAAGGAGCTTATCTCCTACATTGTCATGCAGGATTTTTACTTGCACTGTGTGGTTTTCACCAAAGCACTGAAGAAGTCTAATCCTAAAATAAAAGCTAATAACATCTTTTAAAACAGCTGTTTCCGTGGCAGAAAGCATGCAAGAGTTGCACTGCATTGCACCAGGGAGATCATTAGGAAGGTCCTGAAAATCCAGCTGAATGACAGTTCAAACAAATTAACCACCTACATGGGGCTATAATGGATTTCATTTCCTGCTGCTGGCCACATGGAAAGAAAATGACTCACAAGTACAGTAGGAAGCTTGCTGAAATGTTGGGAAAATGTCATAAGGACCTGGGCTGAGGCCTTATGGCAGATATATTCTCTGTAGTTCTGATGATATCATCTGTCCTTGTTCACAAAAGCAAAAACAGGTTTAATATTTCTATTCCTTGTGCGTACATTACTCTTTATAAGTTAGAGAATATTGCAACATCCATTACTTCATTTATTTATATCAACAAGTCAGTGAATGAGGAGTGTCTGGATTTGCATGTCCCAATTATGGGTGGAGAAGCAGAGCCTTAGAGTTAAGTAAATTGCTAAATGTCATGAACTTACTGAGTTGCAAAACTAAGTCGAGATGTGGAGCTTTGACTTCTAAGAGTGTTATTCATTGTTAAAATAAGAAGTACACCTCTAAATTTAGGGGAAATAAGCCACTGTGGATGAAATCTAGATTAGAAACTTCTTATATCCTAATTCAGAGCAAAAGAAAATATTTTGCTTGCCTTGGAATATATGGTGGATTTGTATTGCACTAATTTAGGAAGCTGGAAGTAGGTTTTCCAGAATTCCTTTCTATGCATATTTCCTAATCAGCGTAGTTCACCTGGACCACTCTTTGGCTTCTTCAACTTTTGGGCCAGGTGCATATTTAGCTCCAGGTGAAGGGCAGCAGCACATTCTGCAGAATACTCCAGCACCAAAGTTGCAGGCTTGGGGATGGTGAATATAGGAAAAATGCGAGGGGGGTGGGGGGGAAGAAACACAGGTAGAATTTTTCCTATTTATATGTTTATTTCATCTCTAGTAAAAGTTTAAAACTTACTGTTGTTGTTATCTTTATGATGCATGCAAACATAAGAAGATATAAATGTCTGTATTTCATTCTGTTCACTTTTGTTACCGACATTACTTGTACTTACGGCTTAGTAACTGTTTTCTCCATTCTGTTTTAAAATGTAAGTTTGTTTTCACTACTCCCTACTGTGTTAACTGATGCTGCAGTTTTTTCTAGAAGTAAAAAAGACGTAATTTATATTTAATAACCACAACATTTGGACAGGTCACTTCATTTGAAAATTTAAGCACTAACAGCTCAAAATAAACAGACACACCTACATTAAAAAGAAGGGCCTCTCTAATGAGGATGGGGTCCCATTCATCCTCATGGGTTCCAGTTTGTATTTGTGGACTTCAATGTGTCCATTTTCTCAACAATGCATATCCATCGTCCCCTTCATACTGCCTGCTCTGTATACAACAGCCTTACATTGACTAGTTAATCAGCTCCTGCAAATTTCTATGCTAAATCTTTTGTTTCATTGTATACATATATATGTATATGTGAATGCATATGTCATATATAATGTATATGGATGTGTATATAGTATATTCAATAAAAACTTTAAATATTACTATTACACAATGGGGAAAAGAAGGAATATATCTGTAATAATCCAGGGAGATGCCCTAAAATGCCTCTTCATACTTGCATACGCTGTGGTTAAATGTTAATGGCTTGATACTATGACTATGACTATGACTATGTGACCAGTTGCAGAAATGTGAACTATATTAGATACACACATTTCTTCTTTATTTTGATATGAATAGATACTGTATACATCAACTATGTTTTGTCTTCACCACCCATTTTTATACTATCTACAATAAAACATATTAACAGTAGTGGATTCTATATCTCAGACCTCAGTATTTACATTTCAGAATATCAAAGGTGGAATGTGACTCAGCGAGAAAAGGAACAGACATCACCCCAAAATAGATTCAGGAAATGTGTAGTCTTTTTTGCATGAGAAGGTCAGCATGTTTTTGGTTTTGTGAGGAAATGTTGCATTATGTTAAGTGGAAGCATGGTTTTGCAATTGTCTTGATTTGGAAATTAACTTCATTACGCTAAAAAAGATGTAAATAGATGCTGACTATTTACGTTTAGATAAACTGGAATTATATTTCCAAGAATTCCCTTCTCTGAGGAGTTCCCAGTTAGTGGGGCCACAAAAGATATTTTGCATAAGATTTGGAAGGCTTAGTCAATCAACAGGCAATTGGAAATGGAAGATGAATGTAAACTGGTAAGAGTGAGAATAAACCCCTGAACATCAACTGGACCCACAATGGGGCTGAGGCCCATCTTGGTCTCTTATCACTTTCAAGCTTCCAACTTGAATGACGTCTTTGCCCTGCAGGAAATGCTGGAGTTCTTTGTTGGTAGACAGCACCTGAGAGAGAAATCAGAGAAACTGAAGGAAACTTTGGTGGGAACCGCAGTAAGAGTTGCTCACCTACTGCCTCACACTAACAAAGGTAGCCAGCTACAAGCAGTAGTGTGAGAGCTGCCACAGTGCTTGGTGCCTCTGCACCCACCTGCTGGTGTAACTTTCCTTTCCCAAATCAGGCTCCGTACCAGACACAAAGACATCAGCCTCACAAAACTTACAATCAACTGATGTGTGTGTGTGTGTGTTTCCTGGTGGCACATTTTCTTCCTTTGACACTGCAGTAATTCATAATTCAAAAAGTATTGGATTTCATACAAGCAGAATTTGGTGTCCTAATAAATAAGGGATTTTGTTGAGTCTGTACTAATGATGATGTTCTTAACAATAGGTAAAAGTTGCTTTGTCCTTACCATGTGACAAAACTGTTCAAAGTGCTTTATATTAACTATTTTTTTTTACAATATCATAATAAGTGCTAAAGCTGTCATTCTTATACATACTAGTATAAGGCAACTGAGGTATATGGAATTTAAGTCAGATCTCCAATGTCACATAATTGATGTGCCACACATCTGGCAAAAGGCCTTATATTCTAACTTTTCCTGTCCTTGATCTTTTTAGGATATTAGAATCATCAATTTTCATTTTATATTTTGTATGCTAAAATAACCATATCCTAAATTTGAATTTATAATCAGTTTTTCTTTGTTTTTATGGTAGAATTTAACTTAAGGAAATAATAGTTTCAGGGACCAAATTAGCAAATATGTTCAAATTTCATCATTTAATATATTTGAATTTCGTTATTGAGCAAAATTTTATATAACATAAAATTAACCATTTTAAAGTGAAGCATTCATTGGCATTTAGTACCTTCACAATGTTGTGCTACAATTATCTTTGTATAGTTCCAGAACATTTTTATCACTCCAAGAGGAAGCCTCATATTCACTAAGCAGAAAACTGTTTATTATATTTGCTTTTAAAAAAAGTTGTGTGGAAAATCTTAGTTGTTTTTAAAGTCTACCAGAAATATCTCTCCTTTTACATTGTTGCTATGTTTTTCTTTTTTTACTTCCTGATCTAGTATTTTTTTCTGGCATTTTTTTTCAATTTGTTATGTGTATATATATGTTTCTATGTATTGTAATATACTTAGAGTTTATATTATACTTTAATATTCTTTAAATTTATATTTTAACATATTTATAGATTCAATTTTAATGTAGTCAAATTTACCTGTACTTTTTTACTTTCTAACTCCTGTTTTTAAAAATCCCTTCCTATACTGAGATAATAGAAAATACTTTCTTCTAAATTGTTAAGAGCTATTTTCAAGATTTTATTCTGGAATCTGTGTTGTGTGTACAATGCAAAATAAGAAATATATCTCCATGTGTGGAGTAACAGTTGATTCAGAATCAGTTTTTGATAATTATTTTCTGCCTGACTTGTTGTGTTACCTTTTTCCATTATAAATTGCTCTCTAGATGTAGTTCTCTACATTTAAAGAGATCCTCAAATTATCTAGTCTCACCCCCTTATTTTATAGAGTAAACTAGCAGGGCTTAGACCAGAACACAGAGTGTAAAAATGAAAAACATATTCTTGTCAATGAATGGAGAATAGGCAAATGCCTGGGTAACAGTCTTATTCTTGCTACCATATTTGCTACATGCATTTTGTATACAAAAATACACCTGTGTTTCTAAAAAGTTTTGATAAAAATAGATGTGTAAGACCTGAGGGATGTAAATACCCTTAAAAACCATATTAAGTTAAAAGAAAACTTATAGCCTTTACCATACTTGATGGATCTATAGTTATAGGTAAGGCAAATTTGCGATGCTGTATATTTTCTCTTACATTTAAAATAACTTACCACGTGGTGAATAGTGATAGTTGATCACCTATTATATTCAACCTTAAATCCAACAGGCTTCTATTTGAATTCTAGTCTTCCCATTTTTAGCATTATGACTATTGAGAAATTACTTCAAGTGCTGCATCACATTCTATTCATCTGTATAACCAAAAGACTAAGGTTGATTTGAATATTATTTCAGGTGATGCATATAAAACACTTAGATCAGAATCTGAGACAAAGTAATGCTTATTCAATTATAGTTTATTCAATTCATTATTATTATTTTATTGTTATCATTACTATTATTCCAATGCCCATGCTTTCAGAGTCTTCAGTATAGCACATGAGTGGAGTAACATGAAGGGTAAGGAATTATATACTTAAGAAGTAATAGCAGTACATTTAATAATTTAATAAGTGATAAAAATGATGCATCATAAATCAATGGAAGCGACTTACATTTAATATGTTTTTTTGCATATTTAGTCAATTATTTGTTTTTAAAATATTTTAATATATTTTAATTGATTTTTTACAGAGAGGAAGGGAGATAGAGAGTTAGAAACATGCCCTCCCACCCCCCCCACCCCCCCACCCCCCACCCCCCCACCCCCCACCCCCCTACCCCACCCTTGACCGGAATCAAACCTGGGACCTTTCAGTCCGCAGGCTGACGCTCTATCCACTGAGCCAAACCAGTTTCGGCAGTTTTAAAAAATATTTTAGAGCTTTATTCCACAACCTACAAAATGCATGTTTCCTAAAAAGTCAAATTAAAAATAACAAGAATACAATTCAGGGAAATGTGTATCCCAAACTCACAGACAACATTACTCTCTTTTTTAAAAATATATTTTTATTGATTTCAGAGAGGAAGGGAAAGGGAGAGAGAGATAGAAACATCAATGATGAGAGAATCACTGATCAGCTGCCTCCTGCACACCCACCACTGGGGATTGAGCCTGCAACCTGGACATGTGCCCTTGACTGGAATTGAACCTGGGACCTTTCAGTCCACAGGCTGATGCTCTATCCACTGAGCCAAACCAGCTAGGGTGACAACATTACTCTTAATGATGAAGCTCTAGCAGCATTTTCTTTAAAAATGGGAATAAGTCAAAAGAACCTTTATCTCTTCACTTGTTCGGAATTGTTCTGGCCATTAAAATAATGCAAGATTTAACCAAAGAAAAAAAGGTGTATGTAATGGAAGAAGAGAAGGCAATATCACCATTGTTTTTTCAAATGGTAATTGTTTATATAAAACTAGAGGCCCAGTACATGAATTTGTGTACCTTGAAAGGAACTGTGGGCTGCGAGGCTGTGGTGGGCACAGAGGTGGGTCTCGGTCCATCCTCTGCACCCCCAACTGGCCCCTCTCTGCAGGCAGCCCCACTCCTGCCGCCACTGACAGCGCCAGCCCTTCTTGCACCCGCTGATGGTGCAGAGTGATTGGGGCCAATGACAACAGTGGGTGCGAGTGGGGCCAGCGTGGGCAGTGGATTCAAGAGGCAGCTACTGGCCTGATTGTCCCTCAGGAGTAGGGGGAGGTAGAGAAGCCCCGAGGGGCGATCGGGGCCCGCAGCCGCCACTCGGACCCTCTGATGGTGCTGAGTGCTCGTGGGGCTGGCACCAGCAGTGAGTGCTAATGGGACTGGCGCTGGCAGCAGGTGTGAGTGCTGGGTGGGACACCAGGGTGCAGGAGCATGGAATTTTAGGTAACCACCAGAGGCTCACCCTAATGACAGCAACTGGCACCCCACCTCACTCACGTGCTCCACCATCCTGCAGCTGTCGCCTGCCATGTTCCATGCTCTGCTACCTGAGGCCGATACCTGCCATGTTCTGCATGCACCCCCTGGTGGTCAGCACATGTGATAATGACTGGTTGTTTCGTTGTTCCTCTTTTCGGTCTATTTGCATATTAGGGTTATATATATATATATATGGAAGCCTGTGGAATCAACAGATAAAACAATTAAAACTTAAAAGAACTGTCAAGACACTTCCATTCACAAAACAAGCATTTAGAAATTTAAAACTTTCTTTCTAAGCAGTTAGCAGCTAGAGAATAAATAGACAAGGGAAAAATTTAATTCGCCCTAAGATTCAAATGTATAAATTATTTGAATAAACTCAAGAAGAATCATTTAGAATCTATATGAATTTAACCACAAATATTTTTAATGAACATAAAAGGAGATTAAACTTTAAAGTGTTATCTCTCACCAACTCAACCTATTAAGTAAGTGTAAGTCCAAAGAAGATTAACTAAATTATCCTAAAAGTGTATCTGAAAAATAACCGAGTAAAATAATAAAGATTACATATAAATTTATATATACACATGTTCCTATCCAGTATCAAAACAAGTTCTGACCCAGTATCAAAACAAAACATGTTAAAGCAACAATAACCGTAACTGTGTTATTAAGGGATAGGTAAATAGTATAACAGATGAATGTTCAGAAACAAACAAAAATATTTGACAAATGATAAAGTCACTGCTCTAGAGTCAGAGAGAAGTGACCATCTCTACCTTAACCCACTCTTCTAATCCTTGATGAAAAAAAGGAAAAGTCAGTTATTTGGGAAGAAGGAAATTGATTTCAGGAGGAAAGAGTGAAAAGCAATAGAAATTATAAAGGAAATGCTAAACATATAGATAAATCTAAACAAATATGTGTCTGAGCGTGTGTGAAGATTAATTTTGGAAATATACAAACAAATTGATATGGATACAATACAACAAAAATATGTAAGGTGGTAGAGATAAACAGATAAAGTTTTCTAAGGTCTTTGATTTTAAAATAAGAGACGATTGTGATATCCATTGGGGAAAAAAAAACACCTTAAATATTTGTGCTAAATCTGAGATAGGTTTAAGCAACTTTTTTAAAAAATTCAACTAGTGCTCTGAATCCATTTATTCAATAAAATATCTGTATCTATATGTGTCACTTCCAAATGGGACTGTCCTTTTCTAATTAAGAGGACATTTATTCTGCCTAAACCACTTCACTCTTAGAAGGATACTTGATTTGACATTTACATAATTAATTGGCTGCATCTGCTTCTTCACAAAGCTTTGCAGCTTCTCAACTCCATCTAAACATATTACTTTCAAAGAAGAATCTAAATATTTCTCCATTATAAACTATTCCTCATCATATGAGCTTTGAATAACATTTCAACACAAAATATGCAGTTTAAACAGGGATATCTAAAGTGATGTCTATACAGATTCTATATCAAATGTTTTTGTAAAGTGAAATATATTTGTTTTATGGGAATTATTCTTTGTAAATATAAACCATAATTATATCTATTTTGCAACTTTGTTTTTTTAATATTGAGAATATTAACTTTTTTATTCTCAAATTACATTTTTAAATTTGTTTTTAATTGACTCTATTTTTAAAACCACTTACCTGAAGTATGATTGACATGGAAAAAGTTGTACTTATTTAATGTATACACCTCAGTGAGTTTGGGGGTTAGTAGACACACATGAACCATTACCATCATCAAGGCAGTAACCATGTCATACCTTCCCAAGTTTCCTCCCTACTTCTTTATTTTTTACTAGGGGCCCAGTGCATGAAATTTGTGCTCTGGTTGGGGGGAGGGGGAGAGGGAATGTCTCTCAGCCTTGCCTGTGCCCCCTTGCAATCTGGGACATCCCTCTCACAATCCGGAATGCTGCATGCACCAGTGACCATACTTTTCACACAGGTGAAAGGCATCTTGCTGTGTATGGGCAGCTACATTTTTTTTGCCCTGAGTATAAAAAGTAGTACATAACATGATCCTTCTGAGGCAATAGTACCATTTTCCCCATCTTATGGTGGAAAACTGAAGCAGAGAGAAGTTAAGTAATTGGCTTTGTCACATAGTTATAAGTGTCAGAATCAGGGCTGACCACAAAATGTACAAGCCAGAGTCGATGCATGTCATCACTGCATCATCCTGTTTTTTCAGTGTAGAGTAGCCTTGCCAGGTTTTTATTTTTAACTCTAAGAGACTATTCCCAATATATAAGAATGCATGTTTATCTCCATGTAGAATAAACAGGATGTGGACAGTTTGGAGATTCTTCTGATGAATTAGGATTAAGCAGCCACAGATTTCTTTTTCAAATACTGCAGAAGCCACCTTCCTTGTTGAACTGTGTGTGGGAGTAGCAGTTTATAAACTATGACATAGTCACTTGCAATCCTGGACCCCTCAGGGGATGTCCAACTGCTGGTTTAGGCCCCTGAAGGGTCCTGGATTATAAGAAGGATGTAGTAGTGCGCCAAGTGGTAGGTGGTCACAGAGGAGCCAGAACCAGGGCCGGGCACCATGTCACTCATGTGCTCATGCTCATCCCAGCCCGCTGCACCTGCTGCTGCCACCTGGTAGTACTGCGGCAGAGTCGGGAAAGGCTCCCGCCACCGCAGCTGTGCTCACCAGCAGTGAGCCCAGCTTCTGGCTGAGTGGTGCTCCCCCTGTGGGAGTGCACTGACCACCAGGGGGCAGTTCCTGTATTGAGCGTCTGCTCCCTGGTGGTCAGTGTGCATCATAGCAACTGATCGACTGGTTGTTCCAATCATTCCATCATAATGGTCGCTTAGGCTTTTATATTTATACTAGAGGCCCAGTGCACAAAATTTGTGCCCGGGTGCGGGTGTCCCTCAGCCCAGCCTGCACCCTCTCCAAACCGATATCCCTCGGGGATGTCCGACTGCCAGGATCAGGCCCAAACTGGCAGTCAGACATCACTTTTGCAATCCAGGACCACTGGCTCCTAACCGCCAGCCTGCCTGCATGTCTGATTGTCCCTTACCACCTCTGTCTGCCAGCCTGATGCCCCTACTGCCCTCCCCTGCTGGCCTGATCACTCCTAACCGCTTCTGCCTCAGCCCCTACCACTGTGGCTTTGTCTGGAATGACATCCAGAAGACATCTGGTCTAATTAGCATATTACCCTTTTATTAGCATAGATAGATATGTGATAAGAACATGTAACATAAAATCTACCTTCTTACCAACTTTTAGTATACAATACAATATTGTTAGTTATCCTAGCGCTTTTTAAATAATATTTTATCCAGAAAGAGAAACTATGGGTGTGGCTAGTAATCCCTTTTGCTTATAATCACTGGGATGGGGGATGGTTCTAGGTTCGAAGTTCTCCAGAGGTTGTCTTCAGACCTTAGCAGAAAGTTAGCCCTCTCATCAGAACAAAGTGGGTATCCAGGAACAAATTCAAGTGTGATGGGTAAAGATAAATGTTTACTCAGGTGAAAGGAATAGCAATTAAAAAGGATAACTCAGGTTGTCACATAATGATCAGATGCAATACCTAATAACTACATAAATAGAAAATTTTACTTAAGTGTATTTTTTTGTGATAAAGGGCGATATAACTTTAATACTGTACAGCCTGTGAAAAAATACTTTATCCATTTCCTTGGAAACTGACAATACCTTATACTTGTATTAGCATCAGGAATTCATTGCCTTGTTTTTATCTTTCCCAATTCTGTTGTCAGATGGGTTAGTTATTAAAAAGTATTTTAGCCATCATATTTTTTCAAGTGATTGAAGGAAGTGGGAATATAACAAACAAATACTATTATTACCACTCCACGTGTTCACAGGGTACCCTTTCTCAGAACAGCTACTCAGCCTTGTGAGAGGGTTTTGTTCATCCAGCTTTGGTGAAGATATATTGGGGGAGGCAGGACAAAAAATACTCTTCCATAACTCCATGGGAGTTGTGTTGTAGTTATCAGTACAGTTGCCTTCTACTGCATTGCCAGATCTCAACTATAAACACTGGTCCTCCAGCACTAACTCAGAGGACTCCACCCCAACCTTGTCCACAGTGCAGAACCATCAGCAAAGGCAAAGGCGTCCTCCAGCTTTGCTTTGGCTGCCTAAGTCTATAAGCACTGGATGCTTGACTTTCTCCAGCCACTTCCCTGAGGATCTGCCTTGGAGTTGATGCCCCGGTGCCTGCATATGAGGCCTGAGGCCTAACCATGCACAACTTTACTTTTTAGAGGAGTTTAAGGTTCACAGCAAAATTGAAAGTAAGGTACAGAGATTTTCCATATTATACCTGTCCCCTACATGCATAATCTCCTCCATTATAAAAATCCTCCACCAAAGTGGCACATTTGTTTCAATTGATTAACCTATATTGACCCATCATATTCACCCAGAGTTTATAGTTGACATCATGGTTCACTCTTGGTCTCATACATTCTGTGAGTTCTAACAAATATAATGACATGTTCAATGACATGTATTTATCATTATGGTACCATGCAGAGTATTTTTACTGCCCTACAAGTCCTCATCTACCCATCCCTCCCTCCCCCAAACCCTGAAAATATTTTTTTCAGTGTATTTATTATCCTTGAAGAAACATTTGATTAAGATGTAGAGTTTTGGGAAAATTATATAACATCTGTCAAAAAATGTGTTCTGTAAGCAGTTAAAATCAATCACCTAATGATATAAATCGGTATATCAAGAGTCATAAGATTAAAGAACAATTTCTTGTTGTCTGTTAACATTCTAACTAGCCTAACATTTTATGAAAACCAAGAATATATATACCTTATCTAATATACTCAGAACACACTTTATGCTTAATTATTAAATGATATAAATATCGTTTCAGAATATTAAGTATATTAGGCTTAAATACAACATCGAATTTAGTTGCAAGAGAAACAATCTTTAAATATGTAATTATGCAGCACCGGAGCAGGGATTTGTCTTAGAGTGACAGACGTGCAGGTTTTCATAGCATGCTTCAAACCTCCAGGGAGAGCAGATGAGTAAGAACCTAGACAGGGAGGTTCAATGCTAACATTGATCTAAATAATTTAGGGTATTTCTGGTTTTAACAGAACAGGAATCAATCACGTATGTGATTGTGACAGCTCTCACAGTTTCACTTGGAGTGGATCTTCTTTGTGACCCTGTGTCTCACTCTATTTCTTTTTTTACTGAGTGATACAGACCTTTCTCTTTCCCATAGTTGCTACATAATTTCTTAAATAGCTTTAGAAACTTTCAAGAGGAAAGGAGCCAAGTGAATAGATTAATGAGGGGTTGTTTGTGAAATTCTTTGAGCTCCTTCAATGGCAGATGTGATAAATTACACCCATTATCATTGTGATGTTCACACAGCAAACCGTTATTAGAGCTTAATGTAGACCATCTCATTACACTAGCACTACTGGAGTCTGAACATACTTTAGGAGAAAATACAAACTTTCACATAATCCCAACCAAATAGACATTTCTCTAGATTGAGAACAGGCTTTTATTAAAAAACATCAGCCATGTTCACCATCAAGTGGCTCAGTTATATTTTACTCATGCACAGAGAAACCCATAACTTAAGTCTCATATACATAGGAAGTAAATGAACTCTTAAACAGTTATCTGTTTATAATGACCTAATTTAGTAGAAATTCACATGTATGACACAGTCCTTAAACAAAACCTCTGCTAAAGTAACAGCAATTCAGTGAGTTTAAAAGCAGGTATATGACATAAAACTGTAAGTAATTATTATAAGGAATAAATCACATAAATGAGCAATTGCATCTGGTATAAGGCAGTGGTCGGCAAACCACGGCTTATAAGCCACATGCGGCTCGCGAACCGTGGTTTGCTGCTCTGTTGACTAATGAGTTTGCTGACCACTGGTATAAGGGTTATATTGTCAATGTTCTCTTATGGGCAAAATGACTTTGTTAATAATGTCTAAGAGAAATTTTGGTACTAAAAATCATTGTGTATTGAGTAGAGAAAATCCAGTTTTTAACTATATTTAATTTTTAATTTAAATTCTTTACTGTTTAAAGTATTACATAAGTTTCCTTTTTCCCCCAATGACCTCTCCCCAACCACCCTCAACCCCCAAGCACATGCCCTCCTGCCCCCCCCATCTGTGTCCGTTGTTATGCTCATATGCATGCTCATATGTTATGCTCATATGTTATGCTCATATGTTATGCTCATATGTTATGCTCATATGTTATGCTCATATGCATACAAGACCTTTGGTTGATCTTTGAGACTCACCCCCTCAAAGGTTGGATAGTCTGTTCCATGCTTCTATGTATCTGGTTCTATTTTTGTTCATCAGTTTATGTTGTTCATTATATTCCACAAATGAGTGATATCATGGGATATTTATCTTTCTCTGACTGGCTTATTTCACTTAGCATAATGCTCTCCAGTTCCATCCATGCTGTTGCAAATGCTAAGAATTCATTTTTTGACAGCAGCATAGTATTCCATTGTGTAGATGTACCACACTTTTTTAATCGACTCATCTGTTGATGGACACTTAGGCTGTTTCCAAATCTTAGCTTTTGTAAATTGTGCTGCTATGAACATAGTGGGTGCGTACATGCTTTCTGACTGGTGTTTCTGTTTTCTTGGGATATATTCCTAGAAGTGGGATTACTGGGTCAAGTGGGAGTTCCATTTTTAATTTTTTGAGGAAATGTCATACTGTTCTCCACAATGGCTGCACCAGTCTGCATTACCACCAGCAGTACAAGAAGGTTCCTTTTTCTCCGCATCCTCTCCAGCATTTGTCATTTGTTGATGATAGCCATTCTAACAGGTGTGAGATGGTACCTCATTGTTGTTTTGATTTGCATCTCTTAGATGATTAGTGACGTTGAGCATGTTTTCATATGTCTCTCAACCTTCTGTATGTCTTCTTTCAAAAAGTGTCTATTTAGGTCCTTTGCCCATTTTCCGATTGGATTGTTTATTTACCTTTTGTTGAGTTCCCTGTAAATGTTGGAGATTAAACCCTTATCAGAGATAACATTGGCAAATATGTTCTCCCATGCAGTGGGCTTTCTTGTTCTTTTGTTGATGGTTTATTTTGCTATGCAGAGGCTTTTTATTGTGATGTAGTCCCATTTGTTTATTTTCTCCTTAGTTTCCATTGCTCTCGGAGCTGTATCGGTAAAGACACAGCTATGGCATATGTCTGCTATTTGCTGCCTATGGCTTCTTCTAGGATTTTTATGGTTTCCCATCTTACATTTAAGTCCTTTATCCATTTTGAGTTTATTTTTTGTGTATGATGTAAGTTGGTAATCTAGTTTCATTTTTTTTTTTTTGCATGTATCTGACTAATTTTCGCAGCACTATTTATTGAAGAGACAATCTTGATTCCATTGCATGCTCTTGCCTCCTTTGTCAAATATTAATTGAGCATAATGGCTTGGGTCAATCTCTGGGTTCTCTGTTCAGTTCCATTGGTCTATATGTCTGTTCTTGTGCCAGTATCAAGCAGTTTTGAGAACAGTGGCTTTGTAGTATAGTTTGATATCTGGTATTGTGATTCCTCCAACTTTGTTCTTCTTTCTCAAGATTGCTGCAGATATCTGGGGTCTTTTTTTATTCCAGATGAATTTTTGGAGAGTTTGTTCTAGGTCTTTGAAGTATGCCATTGGTATTTTAATGGGGATAGCATTGAATCAATAGATTGCTCTGGGTAGTATGGACATTTTAATGATGTTGATTCTACCAATCCATGAACACAGTATATTCTTCCATTTGTTTACATCTTCCTCTATTGCTTTTTTCAAGGTCCTATAATTTTCTGATTACAGGTCCTTTACCTCCTTGGTTAAACTTAGTCATAGATATCTTAATTTTTTTGTTGCAATGGTAAATAGGATTGTCTTTTTAGTTTCTCTTTCTGTGAGTTAATTATTGGTGCATAAAAAGCCATAGATTTTTGGGTGTTAGGTGTTGATTTTGTCTCCTGCTACATTGACAAATTCACTTATTAGTTCTAGTTTTTGATGGAGTCTTTAGAGATTTCTATGTATAATATCATGCCATCTGTGAATAATGACAGTTTTACTTCTTCTTTTTTAATTTGGATGCCTTTTATTTCTTCTTCTTGTCTGATGCTTATAGCTAGCATTTCCAGTACTATGTAAAACAGGAGTGGTGAAAGTGGGCATCCCTGTTTGTTCCTGTTCTTAGGGGAAATGGTTTTAGATTTTGCCCATTGAGTATGATGTTGGCTGTAGGTTTGTCATATAAGGATTCTATTATATTGAGGTATGATCCCTCTATTCCCACTTTGCTGAGAGTTTTTATCAAGAAAGGGTGTTGGATTTTGCCAAATGTCTTTTCTGCATAAATTGATATGATTGTGTGATTTCTGTCTCTCAATTTGTTTATGTGATGTATCACATTTATTGATTTGCAGCTATTGTACCAGCCTTGCATCCTGGAATAAATCCCAGTTGGTCATAATGTATGATCTTTCTAATGTAATGCTGAATCCGATTTGCTAGAATTTTGTTGAGGATTTTAGCATCTATGTTCATCAGGGATATTGGCCTGTAATTCTCTTTCTTCATAGTGTCTGTATCTGATTTGGGGATTAGGATAAAGCTGACATTATAGAAAGAGCTTGGAAGTGTGCCTTCCTCTTGAAATTTTTGGAATAGTCTGAGAAGGATAGGATTTTCTTCTTTGAATGTTTGGTAAAACTCTCCTTTGAAGCTGTCAGGCCCCAGGTTTTTGTTTGCTGGAAGCTTTTTGATGCCTGCTTATTGAGATTTTTTTTATTCTTCTTGACTGAGTTTTGGAAGGTTGTATTTTTCTAGAAATATGTCCATTTCACCGAGGTTGTCCAGTTTGTTGTAGTTGAATTGTTTGTAGTATTTTTTTTTTTTACACTCCTTTGTATTTCAGTGGGGTCTTTGTTACTTCATCTCTTTCATTTCTGATTTTGTTTATTTATCCTCTCTCTTTGCTTCTTAGTGAGCCTGGCTAGAGGTTCATTAATATTGTTTATCCTTTCAAAGAGCCAGCTCTTGGTTTCATTTATCTTTTGTACTGTGGTTTTTTTTTGTTTTGTTTTGTTTTTGTTTTTTGTCTCTGTCATTTATTTCTGGTCTGATCTTTATTATCTCCTTCCTTCTGCTCACTCTGGGCTTTTCTTATTGTTCTCTTTCTCATACTTTAAGTTGTAGAGTTAGATAATTTAATACCAGCTTTTCTTTTTCTTTCTTTTTTTTTTTTTTTTTTTTTTTTTTTGAGGTAGGCCTGTAATGCTATGGAACTTCCCTCTCAGTACTGCTTTCACTGTGTCCCATAGGTTTTGTTTTTTTATTTTTTATTTTTATTTTTTTTAAATAAATCTTTATTGTTCAGATTATTACAGGTGTTCCTCTTTTTTTTTCCCCATTGCTCCCCTCCACCTGATTCCCCACCACACCCCATGCCCTTACCCCCCGCCACTGTCTTCATCCATAGGAATAAGATTTTTGTCCAATCTCTTCCCGCACCTCTCACACCTGCTTCCCCTGAGAATCGTCAGTCCACTCCCTTTCTATGTCCCTGATTCTATTATATTCACCAGTCCTTTCTGTTCTTCAGATTTTTTATTCACTTGATTTTTAGATTCACTTGTTGGTAGGTATGTATTTGATGTCCATAATTTTTATCTTTACCTTTTTCTTCTTCTTCCTCTTCTTAAAGAATACCCTTCAGCATTTCATGTAATCCTGGTTTGGTGGTGATGAACTCCTTTAGCTTTTTCTTGTCTGTGAAGCTCTTTATCTGACCTTCAACTCTGAATGATAGCTTTGCTGGATAGAGTAATCTTGGTTGTAGGTTCTTGCTATTCATCACTTTGAATATTTCTTGCCACTCCCTTCTGGCCTGCATAGTTTCTGTTGAGAAATCAGCTGACAGTAGTATGGGTACTCCCTTGTAGGTAATTAACTGTTTTTCTCTTGCTGCTTTTAATATTCTCTCTTTGTCTTTTGCCCTTGGCATTTTAGTTATGATGTGTCTTGGTGTGGTCCTCTTTGGATTCCTCTTGTATGGGGTTCTGTGCGCTTCCTGAACTTGTAAGTCTATTTCTTTCACCAGGTAGGGAAAGTTTTCTGTCATTATTTCTGGCACCCCAACAATTCGGATGTTGGTTCGCTTAAAGTTGTCCCAGAGACTCCTTACACTATCTTCATATTTTTGGATTCTTTTTTCTTTTTGTTTTTCTGGTTGGATGTTTTTTGTTTCCACATATTTCAGATCTTTGGTTTGATTCTTGGGGTACGTTGATCTATAGTTGAGTTTCTGTATATTCTTTATTTTAGACAGTGTATGCTTCATTTCTGACTGATCCTTTTCCATTTTTTTGGCATTCTCATTAATATCCTTAAAGGTCTCATCAAGTTTCTCAGCGGTTTTAAGAAGATTCTTGAGTAACCTTATAAATGTGGTTCTGAACTCTATGTCATCCAGTAGTTTGCTTTCCTCCGTTTCTTTCATTCGTGACATGTTTCTTTGTCTCCACATTTTGGCTGCTTCCCTGTGTTGATGGAGTAGCTTTGTGTGGTAGGTGATCTATAGGGGGCAGTAGCTCAGCCTCCTCAATCACATGAGGTGGATGCTCTTGATACACCCCTTTGTGGGCTGAGTGCAAAGTCTTGGTGTAGTTAAGCCTTAATTGCTGGTACACTGGGAGGAATTGACCTCTAGGCCAATTAGCTGTGAGCACTCGCTGTGTCTATAATGGAAGAACTGCTGCGCTGAAGACACGCTTATGGGGCAGGACTTGTTTCAGTGGGGCTTTGGTGCTCACTGAGTCTGCCTCTTGAATGTGTCACTTATGGATGTGAGGAGTTGAAATCTGGTGTCTCACACTGACCACTAGGTACACTGGCTTCTGGATCTCCAGTGGGGTGCAGGTCAGCTACTGTCTGAGGCCACCCAGTAGGAGCTATAGTGAGAGCTACAGTTTTCTCCTCTTTGCTTGTGGTTTGGAGGTTTTGGAGCTGTCTGACCCGGGCTGCAAGTTTGCTAGTTAAGCTGCAATAGAGCAGGGCTTTCTTATGCTAAATCCGATGCTTGGAGCTTGGGTGGGTTTGTAGGTTGTGCAGGGTGGGGTCTCAGGGTGTCACTAGGTTAGGGTGTGGCAAACAGCAATGGCTGCTAGTTAGCCGGCTCTTCTTCCCGACCACGTCCCGTGCCCCAGTGCTTTAAACAATTATTCCTGCGCGCAGCTCTACAAGCAAGCCACCCTCACTGGCAGACAGTCCAGCTTCTCCCCGTAGGAGTTTGGGTCCCCCGCATCTCCCCAGAGACTGTATTTCAGAGTAATTGGGGGCTTGTCTCCCTTTGGGTTGAAAAAAGCAACGCCTGCCGCCAGCCCGGATCACGCGCCTCCGTACCTCAGCTTTTCAGCGCTCGTGCACGTCTCAATGCTCTTTTCTCTTTCCTTCTAGTTGTAGAACTTCCACTCAGCCAGCTTTCCCGTGGTCTGGGTGATAGACGTCTTGTCTTTTAGTTGTATTTTTGAAATTGTTGCGCAAGGCAGCAGTTTAGGTGTTTACCTACGCCGCCATCTTGGATTCCCCCCCCCCCCCCCCGCCCCCGCCATAGGTTTTGGATTGTTGTGTTTTCATTGTCAATCATCCCAGGATGTTTTTAATTTCTTCTTTGATTTCTTTGGTAACCCAATCATTGTTTAATAGCATGCTATTAAGTGTTTGAATTTTTTTTATTGTTTTTATTGTAGTTGATTTCTTATATCATGCCATTGTGATCTGAGAAGATGCGTGATATGATTTCAACCTTTTAGAATTTGGAGTGACTTTGCCTGTGACCCAATATGTGGTCTATCTTTGAAAATGTCCCATGTGCAGTTTAGAAGACAGTATATTCTGTAGCTTTGGGGTGAAATGTTCTGAAGTTGTCAATTAAGTCCATCTGGTCTAGTGAGTCATTTAGGATTGCTCTTTCTTTGCTGACTTTTTGTATAGAGGATTTTCCAGTAGTGTCAGTGGGGTATTAAAGACCCCTACTATGATCTCCAATCTCTCCCTTGATATTTTCCAGAAGTTGTTTTAAGTATTTGGGTGTTCCTGAATTGGGTGGATATATATGTTTACATAGTTATATCTTTTTGTTGTATTGATCCCTTTAATATTATGAAGTGGCCTTCCTTATCACTCGTTATGACCTTCACTCTAAGGTATATTTTGTTAGATATAAGTATTGCTACCCCAGATTTTTTTTTCATTTCCATTTGCCTGAAAGATATTTTTCCATTCCCTCATTTTCAGTCTCTGTGAATCTCTTGTACTGAGGTGGATCACTTGTAGACAGCATATATATGGGTCATGTTTTCTTATCCATTCAGCCACTCGATGTCTTGTGATTGGAGCATTTAGGCCATTGGCATTTAAAATTATTATTGATAAGTTCTTATTGTAACCATTTTTACCTTTTGTGCCTGTGTACCTTCTTCCCCCTTTTTAAATTATTTTTACAACAGTCCCTTTAGCATTTCTTGCATTAATGTCTTGGTAGCAATAAACTCCCTTAGTCTTCTTTTGTCTGTGAAACTTCTGATTTCCCCTTCCATTTTGAGATAGCCTTGCTGGATAGAAAATTCATGAATTCAGTCCCTTGGTTTGCATCACTTTAAATACTTCCTTCCATTCCTTTCTGCCTGATGTGTTTCTGTTGAGAAATCATTTGATAATTTAATGGGAGATCCTTTGTAGGTAACTTTATGTCTCTCTCTTTTAGCCTTTAATATTCTCTCTTTGTTGTTAACGTTTGCCATTGAAATTATGATGTGTCTTGGTTTGGGTCTTTGGTTCATCTTGTTTGGTACTCTGTACTTGTATGACATTTTTCTTCCACAAGTCAGGGAAGTTTTCTGACAGAATTTCTTCAAATAGGTTTTCTAACCCTTGCTCCTCTTCTTTTCATTCTGGCACCTCTATTGTATGTATGTTGCTTCCTTTCATGTTGTCCCAAAGCTCCCTCAGGCTCTTCTCTTGTATTTTGATATTTTTCTCCAATTGCAGTTCAGATTGGGGGTGTTTTGCTTACCTGTCTTCTAATTTGCTAATTCGGGCCTCTGCTTCTCCTACTCTACTGTTGAAAGCTTCCATATTATTTTTCATTGTAGCTATAACACTCTTTATTTCCTCCTGATTTTTACATAGGTTGTTGATTTTCTTATCTATCTGGTTTATGAACTACATGACCCTTATTCTGAATTATTTTTCTGACATATTGCATGCCTCCATTTCATTTAGTATCTTTTCTGGTGATTTCTCTTTTTCTTTCCCTTGGGGGGGGGGTTTGTTCTTCTGTCTCCCCATTTTCTTTTCCATTTTTTTATGAAGGTATTATATGTGTACATATCTTACTATTTCCCGCCCCCCTCCACCCCACTCCCATACATGCTCTCACCCCCCAGTGTTTTGCATCCGTTGGTTATTCTTATATGCATGCATATAAGTCCTCCGGTTGATCTCTTATTTTCCCCACCTCTCCCTAACTTTACCAATGTAATTTGACAGTCTGTTTGATGCTTTACTGCCTCTGTATCTATCTTTTTGTTCATCAGTTTATAATGTGTTTTTTATTATCCACAAATGAGTGAGATCATGTGGTATATTTATTTCATTGACTGGCTTATTTCACTTAGCATAATGTTCTCTAATGCCATCCAGGTTGCTACAAATGGTAAGAATTCCTTCTTTTTTATGGAAGCATAGTATTCCATTGTGTAGATATACCATAATTTTCTGATCCAGTCATCTGCTGATGGGCACCAAGGCTGTTTCCAAATCTTAGCTATTGTAAATTGTGCTGCTATGAACATAGGGGTGCATAAATCCTTTCTGATTGGTGTTTCTAGTTTCTTAGGATATATTCCTGGGAGTGGGATTACTGGGAAAAATGGGATTTCCATTTTCAGTTTTTTGAAGAAACGTCATACTGTTCTCCGCAGTGGCTGCACCAGTCTGCATTCCCACCAGCAGTGCACAAGGGTTCCTTTTTCTCCATATCCTCACCAGCATTTGCCATTTGTTGATTTGTTGATGATAGCCATTCTGACAGGTGTGAGATGGTACCGCATTGTCATTTTGATTTGCATCTCTCTGATAATTAGTGACTTTGAGCATGTTTTCATGTGTCTCTTGGCCTTCCTTCTGTCTTCTTTCAAAAAGATTCTATTTAGGTCCATTGCCCATTTTTTTATTGGACCATTTATCTTCCTTTTATTAAGTTGTATAAGCTGCCTATAGATGTTGGAGATTAAACCTTTATCAGTGATAACATTTGCAAATATGTTTTCCCACACAGTGGGGTTTCTTGTTGTTGATGGTTTCTTTTGCTGTGAAAAAGCTTTTATTTTGATGTAGTCCCATTTGTTTATTTTATCTTTAGCTTCCATTGCCCTAGGTGAAGTATCAGTGAAGAAGTTCTTTCGGCATATGTCTGAGATTTTGCTGCCTGTGGATTCCTCTAGTATTTTTATGATTTCCCTTCTTATGTTTAAGTCCTGTATCCATTTTGAGTTTATTTTTGTGTATGGTGTAAGTTGGTGATCTAGTTTCATTTTTTTGCATGTACCTGTCCAATTTTCCCAACACAATTTATTGAAGAGACTGTCTTGACTCCATTGTATGTTCATGTCTCCTTTGTCAAATATTAATTGAGAATAGTGGTTTGGGTTGATATCTGGATTCTCTATTCTATTCCATTGATCTATATATATGTTCTTGTGCCAGTACCAGGTGGTTGGGAGAACAGTGGCTTTGTAATACCGCTTGAAATCTGGTATTGAGAGCCCTCCTACTTTATTCTTCTATCTCAGGATTACTCTGGCTATTCGGGGTCTTTTTTTATTCCAGATGAATTTTTGAAGAGTTCTTTCTAGGTCTGTGAAATATGTCGTTGGTATTTTAATGGGGAGTGCATTGAATCTATAGATAGCTTTGGGTAGTACGGACATTTTAATGATGTCGATTCTACCAATCCATGAACATGGTATGTTCTTCCATCTGTTTACGTCTTCCTCTGTCTCTTTTTTCAGTGTCCTGTAGTTTTCTGCATATAGGTCTTTTACCTCCTTGGTTAAGTTTATTCCTAGGTATCTTAATTTTTTTGGTGCAATGGTAAATGGGATTGCTTTTTTAATCTCTCTTTCTGTAAGTTCATTATTGGTGTATAGAAATGAAATAGATTTCTTGGCGTTAACTTTGTATCCTGCTACATTGCTGAATTCATTTATTAAGTCTATTAGTTTTTTGACAGAGTCTTTCAGGGTTTTTATATACAATATCATGTCATCTGCATATAAGGACAGCTTTACTTCTTCTTTTCCAATTTGGATGCCTTTTATTTATTCTTCTTGTCTAATTGCAATGGCTAATACTTCCAGTACTATGTTGAACAGGAGTGGTGAGAGTAGGCATCCCTGTCTTGTTCCTGTTCTTAGGGGAAATGGTTTTAGTTTTTGCCCATTGAGTGTGATGTTAGCTGTGGCTTTATCATATATAGCTTTTATTATGTTGAGGTATGATCCTTTTATTCCCACCTTGCTGAGAGTTTTTATCAAGAAAGGGTGTTGGATTTTGTCAAATGCTTTTTCTGCATCAATTGATATGACTATGTGGTTTTTATCTCTCAATTTGTTTATGTGATGTATCATGTTTATTAATTTGCGGATATTGTACCATCCTTGCATTCCTGGGATAAATCCTACTTGGTCATGGTGTATGATCTTTCTGATGTACTGCTGGATCCAATTTGCTAGAATTTTTATGAGGATTTTGGCATCTACGTTCATGAGGGATATTGGCCTGTAATTCTCTTTCATTGTGTTGTCTTTATCTGGTTTTGGTATTAGGGTGAGGCTAGCTTCATAGAAGGAGCTTGGAAGTGTTCCTTCCTCTTGAATTTTTTGGAATAGTCTGAGGAGGATAGGTTTTAATTCTTCCTTGAATGTTTGGTAAAACTCTCCTGTAAAGCCATCTGTCCCCGGGCTTTTGTTTGTTGGAAGCTTTTTGATGACTGCTTCAATTTCTTCCATAGTTACTGGCATATTGAGCTGTTTAGATTCTTCCTGATTGAGTTTTGGAAGGTTATATTTTTCCAGGAATATGTCCATTTCCTCCAGGTTGTCCAGTTTGTGGGAATAGAGTTGTTCGTAGTATTTTTTAACAAGCCTTTGTATTTCGGCAGGATCTGTTGTTATTTCACCTCTTTCTTTTCTGATTTTGTTTATTTGGGTCATCTCTCTTTGCTTCTTGGTGAGCCTGGCTAGAGGTTCATCAATCTTGTTTATCCTTTCAAAGAACCAGCTCTTGGTTTTGTTGATCTTTTTTATTGTTTCTTTGGTCTCAATGTCGTTTATTTCTGCTCTGATCTTTATTATTTCCTTCCTTCTGCTTCTACTGGGCTTTTCTTGTTGCTCTTTTCCTAACTCTTTGAGTTGTAGGGTTAGGTGATTTATTACCATTGTTTCTTGTTTTTTTGCAGTATGCTTGTAGAGCTATGAACTTTCCTCTCAAGACTGCTTTTGCTGTGTCCCATAGATTTTGGATTGTTGTGTTTTCATTGTCAATCATCCCAGGATGTTTGTAATTTCTTCTTTGATCTCTCTGGTAACCCAATCATTGTTTAATAGCATGCTATTCAGTGTTTGAATTTTTTTATTGTTTTTATTGTAGTTGATTTCTAATATCATGCCACTGTGATCTGAGAAGATGTTTGATATGATTTCTATCTTCTTGAATTTGAAGAGACTTTGCCTATGTCCCAACATATGGTCTATCTTTGAAAATGAACCATGTGCACTTGAGAAGAATGTATATTCTGTGGCTTTGGAGTGAAATGTCCTGAAGATGTCAATTAATTCCATCTGGTCTAGTGAGTCATTTAGGATTGATGTTTCTTTGCTGATTTTTTGTTTAGAGGATTTGTCCAATGGTGATAGTGGGGTATTAAAGTCTCCTACTATGGTTGTATTGCTGTTAATCTCTCACTTGATATCCTCCAGGAGTTTTTTTTTTTAATGTATTTGGGTGCTCCTGTATTGGGTGCATATATGTTTACCAGAGTTATTTCTTCTTGTTGGATTGCTCCCTTTAGTATTATGAAGTGGTCTTCCTGATCTCTTGTTATGTCCTTCACTGTGAGATGTAATTTCTCGGATATAAGTATTGCTACCCCAGCTTGTTTTTTCCATTTCCATTCGCCTGGAAAACCTTTTTCCATCCCTTCACCCTCAGTGTGTGTGCGTCTTTTTTCTGAGGTGGGTTTCTTGTAGACAGCAGATATATGGGTCATGTTTTCTTATCCAGTCCGTTACCCTATGTCTTTTGATTGGGGCATTTAATCCATTTACATTTAAAGTTATTATTGATAGTTACTTATTTGTCACCATTTTTATTCTTTACCCCTGTGTTCCTTCTTCACTTCCTCTTCCTTTCTTTCTTTCTTTCTTTCTTTCTTTCTTTCTTTCTTTCTTTCTTTCTTTCTTCCTTCCTTCCTTCCTTCCTTCCTTTCTTTCTTTCTTTCTTTCTTTCTTTCTTTCTTTCTTTCTTTCTTTCTTTCTTTCTTTCTTTCTTTCTTTCTTTCTTTCTTTCTTTCTTTCTCAGCAGACCTTTTAGCATTTCTTGCATTGCTGGTTTGGTGGTAATAAATTCCCTTAGTCCTTTTTTGTCTGTGAAGCTCCTAATTTCAACTTCAATTTTGATTGATAGCCTTGCTGGGTACAGTATTCTTGGATTCAGACCCTTCCTTTGCATGACTTTGTATATTTCATTCCATTCTCTTCTGGCCTGATGAGTTTCTGTTGAGAAATCAGTTGCTAGTCTGATGGGGGTTCCTTTGTATGTAACTTTCTGTCTCTCTCTGGCCACTTTTAAGATTCTTATTTTGTCATTGGTGTTTGCCAATTTAATTATAATGTGCCTTGGCATTGGTCTTTTGGGGTTCATTTTGCCTGGGACTCTGTGAGCTTCTTGGATTTGTGTGGGTTTTTTCTTCCCTATATCAGGGAAGTTTTCTGTCATTATTTCTTCAAACAGGTTTTCTATTCCTTGCTCAGTTTCCTTTCCTTCTGGAACCACTATTATGCAGATGTTGTTTTGTTTTGTGTTGTCCCAAAGTTCCCTTAGGCTCTCTTCCTGCTTTTTAATTTTTTTTTTTCCTAGAAGATGCTCTACTTGGGTATTTTTTTCCATCTTGTCTTCTAGCTCACTGATGTGGTCCTCTGCTTCTTCTAGTCTACTCTTGATGCTTTCTATTGAGTTCTTTATAGCAGCAATATCATTTTTCATTTCTTCTTGGTCCTTCTTCATTTCCTCTTGGTTCTTACTCATATTGTAGAATTTGTCTTCCATTCTTTTCAGCCGCCTTATGACCATTTCTCTGAATTCTTTCTCTGGCAGGTTGCTTGCCTCTATTTTGTTTACTTCCTTTTCTGGTGATGCCTGCTTTTCTTTCATATGCGGGCTGTTTCTTCATCTCCCCATGTTCTCTCTTCTCCATTTGTCTGGTTATGTAGTTCTCTCTCTCCTGTGTTGACTTAAAGGCACAAAATACAACACAATAAGGTACAACACACAAGGCACTGAACAGAAATGTATTCACGATATTAATAACCTCCAATAAAGGTGACACCAGAGAAAGAAAGGGAAATTAGGGGGTAGGAGAGAAAGAAGAAGAGGAAAAAGAGAGAAAGAAAAAAAGGAATGTCAAAATGAAATTTGGAAAAGAAAGGAAAAAAAAAAGAGAGACAAGAAAGAGACCAAGAGAGAAAAGGGGAACAAACTATATATATGGGGAGAAAAATCCAATAGATCAACCACTAATCCCAGCAAATGCCAGCCACAATTACCTGGGGATTAATACTAACTCCAACACAAAATAATATCATGCAAGGCAAGGGAAAACAGAAGCAAAAAAAAACAAACAAAAACAAAGAAACAACAAAAAAAAAGAATAAGCAAAACAATCTCACAAAAAAGCATAAAAATTTGATATAATCAACATTCAAGCAAACAACAACTAAAGGGAAGAGAGAAAAACAATTTTTTTGGGTAGGTAAAACACCGAAGAGAGAGGTGTGTATGGACTTGGAGCAGGGGATTGGAAATTAGATATATATGTAGGGTGAAATTTTAACAGGGGGTAAACAGAAAGAATAGGGAAAATCTAAAGCAGGAAGGGGGTAAGAGAAACAGGACAACAAAAGTGGAAAAGTTAGGAAGATAGTGATGGCATAAACGTAGAGTTGAGATAGAGTAAAACCATGCTAAAGGAAAGATGAAACTAGAATGTAGAACACTAGTCCCAAAGTAAAATAAAGAGAAAATAAAATGACACTTAAAAAAAAAAAGGTAAAATAGTAGTAGTAATAATACTGATTAAAAATAAAAATGTAATAATTAAAAAAGTGAGAAAAAAAGAAAAAATAGTTTCTTATGTAAAAGATGCAAAAAATGAAAATAAAAAAATAAAAAATAAAAAAAATATAATGTGTAATAGTGAATGAAGGTCATTCACTTCCTCTATTGTTCTGTTTGGCACGCCTGTTTCTCAGTCTGGACAGTATTGCAGTTCCCTGTGTTCTACTGTTCCTCAGTGTTGTAAGCCAGTCCTGATTTTTAAGCAGGCATTGTCTTAATTTCTGTATTCCTTTATTTTTTATTACACAAAAGTCAATTTGTGATTCAGCCCCTGGGTGGCAGTGTTTCTGGATTGACTTCCGGGTCTATTTATGGCCTCTCTAGCCTGTGTTTATCCCTTTGGCACTCAATACTGGTTTGTGGGAGTGGACTGCCTCAGAGCTGGCTCTCTGATGGTTACTTCCAGCTCTGACCCCCAGGTTCCAGAAAAACAACTTTCCCCTGCAGTCTCCCAATGTGTCCCCAACTGGGTCATCCTATGTATTGGGCTTAGTAATCAGAAGCAAGGATTTGAAGAGGAAAAAGCCCAAGTGCGCGAACAATGGGTCTGTGCTCAAGTCTAAGCAGCCCGCACATGTTTGACATTCTTAGGCTGTCCCTGCACATCAGATCAAAATGGGTGGCTTTTTAGGGATCCCTTCTGTTAGCAGCTCTGAGGACCCCCTTCAACATTCATGGATCACGCCAGCCCCATAAGCCATGGATTTTTCTAGGCACAGACTTCCCTGGTCCTCCAGCTCCTGCAAAACGCGCGTTTCTCTCTCCCGCTGGGACCAGAGACCTCACCTGATCCCAGGCGAAATATGACATTTCTGTGGTGGAATGAAGAGCTCCTTTCAATCTGTGAGTTTGCGTCAATTGGGGGCCCGTGTTCTGGGGCTCGCAGCTGTTTGGTGGTTGCTGCAGTTGTGGATTTCCAGGCTTCTGATAAGCTCCACTTTCCCTATCAAGATGGCGCGGTCTCCAGGTCTGAGCCCATGGCTCTGGGAGGGGACCCAGACACAGTGGGGGCTGCCTGGTCAGGGGAACCCCATCTAGCAGTCCCCCACCTTCCCCTGGAGTTTGGCTGTCCCTTAACTTGCCAACAAACACTCCTCATGCGACCCTCAGCTGTTCTTTCTTTCTGCTCGGGGACAAAGCTCTGAACATGTCTGTCTATTCTGCTGCCATTTTTCTCCCCTCTGTCTCCCCATTTTTTATCTTACCAAAGGATCTAGGTGTCGAGTCGGGCAGGGTCTGTGCCTGCAGTGGTTGGCTTGGTGGTGGGTTGTGCAGTTGTGGGCAGCCTCTGGCAGTGTCTGCTCCTCCAGAGGTCACGGGTGGTGGCTGCTCCTTAGGCGGTTGTGAGGCAGCCACTCCTCTCGCAGTCACGGGACAATGGCTGCTTGCAGGACTGCTGCTCCTTGGGTGGTGGCAGGTGGCTGCTGCTCCTCACTCTGTTGCAGGGCAGCTGCTTCTCACACAATTGCAGGTAGTGGTTGCTCCCGGGGTGGCTGCCCCTTGTATGCTCACAGGGTGGCTGCTCCTTGTATGGTCACAGGCGGTTACTCCTGGGGGAGTTGTGGGGCAGCTGCTCCTCATGTGATCATGGGCAGTAGCTGCTCCTCCTGTGATTGAGGTGGTGGCTGCTGGAGCTGTCGCGGTGCCTGGGACTGCTGTGTAAGGCTTGGCTGTTCACACATGTGGTCACAGAGCCCAGGGCTGCTGCCTAAGGCTCAGCTGTTTGCACGTGTGATCACGATGTCCAGGGCTAAAGCATCTGGCTGGAGGAAGGGGACCACACTCTGGAACTCACAGGAGCCCTCAGATGGAAGGCTGGAGTCCCAGTGTCCATGGGTCAGAAGCTAAGCAATAAGTCCCTGGCCAGAGTAGCTATAGCATCTTGGGTGGTTTCTGAGAGCACCCTGGGTGGAAGTAAGGCTGGGGTCTCAGTCACAGCAGCTCTCCCCTTCAAGATAGCACAGCCTCTGCAGCAAAGGAAGTGCTCCAGGAGAGATTACAGCAGTAGCAGAAGCTACCCGCCTATGCAAGCCTGGTCTGCCATCCCCGAAGGTCCTGCGAGATCTAGCTGTCCCTCACTCAGATACTCACACACACACACCACACATCCACACACTCTCCTTTTGTTCTCTCACTCACTCACACTCTCTCCCTCACTGCCATCTTCCTGGCCACCATCTTGGTATCTCTTCATACCTATCTAATAAAAGGGTAGTATGCAAATTGACCCTCACTCCAACACACAAGATGGCCGCCCCCATGTGTTCAAAGATGGCTGCCCCCAGGTGGACACAAGATGGCTGCCACAAGATGGCCAGCAGGAGAGGGCAGTTGTGGTCGATTAGGCCAGCAAGGGAGGACAGTTGAGAGGGACCAGGCCTGCAAAGGAGGGCAGTTGGGGGCAACCAGGCTGGCAGGGGAGGGCAGTTGGGGAGGGCCAGACATGCAGGGGAGGGCAGTTGGGGGGGACCAGGACTGCAGGGGAGGCAATTAGGGGGGACCAGGCTTGTAGGGGAGGGCAGTTGGTGATGACCAGGCCAGCAGGGGAGGGCAGTTGGGGGCAATCAAGCTTGCAGGGGTCCCAGATTGGAGAGGGTGCAGGCTGGGCTGAGGGACACCCCCACCCCTATGCACGAATTTTGTGCACCAGGCCTCTAGTATTTTAAATATTTTACTAAGTTCATCATTATTCAAAATATCATAGATTATGTTCTAATTTCTTAAAATAAAGAAGATTCTGTATAGCACAGACCAATTGGATATGAATTTAGAGACATAAACTTCATGCTAATTTATTAGCAGATACACTTACTCCTCCACTGTATGGTTCAAATATGAACATTTGCCATCATCTTCATCACTCCAGTCCAAAACTTTAATCATTTCTTATCTGGATTATCATTAAAATCATTTAACTGGTCTCCTTGCTTCTACCCCTGCCTTCCTATGTTCATTATTCAGTCATCAAAATAAATTTCTGAAAGCATAAACTGTATCTGTTACTCTCTTGAATAAAACAGTCCAACAAACTTCTATTAAGTAGAAAAAAATATTTCATCCACTGCCCCCAAGACAAACATGAGCTTGTTCCTGGTGACTTTTCTACCTTCCCCTCTCACTGCTTCTAGCACCTCAGTCACAATGGATTTTACTATCTGTTGAAAATTCTAGGCTTATTCTGATCTCAGAATCTTTACTCTTAGTATTTTGTCTGGAATGGTCTCTCTTCTGGTTTTAGTATTGCTGTCTTCTTTACTCATTTCTTAAGTCAAATATATGGTATTCTTAGCTAGATATTCATGCTAATATTCACTGTTTTGCTAGGTTACAATTTATTTAGAGCTGCTAAGGTCTTTATAGACCTAAAATAAAAGATGTCAGTAACTTTTATTATATTCTGAGATAATAGAATTCATATCTATTTACAGCTATCTATCTATCATCTATCTATCTATCTATCTATCTATCTATCTATCTATCTATCTCTTTATAAATAAGAACAAGGACATAAAATACCCCAAATATCCACATATCTGTAAAGCTGTGTGAAAATAATGGATGCACCAACTACAAAAAGAAATCAGAAAACACCAGTAATCAAAATACATCTGTAGGTTTAACCAGTAATTATGCTAAAAAGTATCACTTTAAAATTATGTATTTTAGCCTACAAAAAAAATCACAACAAGTTCAACTAAATAAACTAACAAAAAAGTTTTTCTCTTCACCATGTTATTATTAGCTGGCCTTTATATATTTTTTAGTTTCCCTTTTACAAGAAAACAGATGTTTCTGAACAGGTGTAAGTGGGTGAATTTGGAAACCTACAAACATTGAAAGCTTTCGTGTCCCTTTTTTAAAGAAGAGTAGAGAAATAAATAAATTATAAAGCCCATTTTTATTAAAAATCTTCTTTAGCACCTGCTTTTACATTCTGCTCATTTCATTTTTCTTCCCTTAAGCTAGTTGACCAAATAAATAAATAATAATGAAATGCAATTTACTTTTCTTCTTCAAAATAGAACTAACCCCAGAGGGAAACTACCCAGTTGTCCAGTGGTCTGTGTAATCACCTCACACTACCTATCCCATCTGTCCTTTAATTTTCATTCCCTTGTTCTAGTTCAGGCTCTCATTCTTTTTTTTTAACAGAAGATTTCTAAGTAAACTCATAATTAGATTATTTTCTTCACTATAGTCTCTCATAAAACATGTTTCCAAAATAGTATTTTAAACTGGAGATTTAATCAAAGTAGGTGAAATGGAGCAAAACCTGAATCCAAAATTTGGAGACTTGCCTTAAAACTACTCATTTCATTTACAAGCTGTTTTACCCATTTCAAGTTATTTATCTTTTCTGAGAATCTGTTTCCTTAACTCAACAATCTATTCTCAGATTTACTGAAGAGATTAATAAGATAATATAAGCCAAATTTTTTAGAATGATGCCTAATATTAAATAAACACTACAAAATTGCTGTTTAATGTTTCTCCCCTAGGCAAAATTATCAATGGCTTCTCATTACCAAGAAAATAAACTCCAAATGTCTACAGCAATCTTCGAATAATGCCAACAGTTGGCCTTTACATATTCACTCAGTGAACTTGCCTTTACATATTCAGTCTTATAGGAAGTTGGGCATGGTCTCTACACACGCCTTGCATTCTCATCCTTTACATCATTTCTTGCATTGCTGCCTCTATCTGGAATGTCTTTCTCCTTCCTTTCTATTGATTGAAATGTTGCTGGTTGACCTGAGCAATTAGAGGCTCCTCCCCCCTCCCCCTTTCTGCCCACTGTCCCTGTAGTAGGAGCCACTTCTAAGACCCCACCTTGAGAGGAATGTGTTGTTGGGACCATCTGGACTCTGTGTAACTGAACTCTGTTAAGGCTTCTAAATAAATGTTAAGATTCTTGCCCAAGAAAAGCCTCATATGTAAGTTTCTTTGCATATTAAACCTGCCACTTACCAATGTGAAGTGGCCTGCCCCTTTCTGGTCTCTGTTGGTATACTAGCATAGGGGCTAGTTTCACCCAGAAAACTCCTGAGGTTGTGAACCAACACACTAGCTGTGGTTTTGGAGGCTGAGAGTAGAATAAGGCAGTTGTTAAACCTAGAGAAATTAGCTGCATTCACTTAAGCATTTGGCTGCAAGAATGGTTTAGAAAGATGGTGGCCCAGCTGGGATGTTTCACATGGATGGTCCCCAAACCAAATTCTCAGCAGGAATGTCACACGTACAGGCACAAATGAGCACTTGTGAAAATCCCTGTGAAATAGCTGCTAATATTGTCTAAACTGGCTTTCAGTGTGGTAATCAGGCTTCTGCACAAATGTCAAATTAACTGGGTAATTACTTCAGAATGAACCCTGTGACTGGTGTTGGGTTTTTGGGAGGAAGATTTATTTTCCTTTAAACTGGCTGGCTTCTTGTGTGTGTTCCGTGCCATTGAGTCATCTCTGACGCCTGGTGACCCTATGAATAAATGATATCCAAAATGTCCTGTTTTCAACAGCCCTGCTCAGCTCCTGTAGACTCGTGCCTATGACTTCTTTTATGGAGTCCTTCCACCGCATATTAGGTCTTCCTTTTTTCCTGCTGCATTTTATTTTCTCCAGAATTACTGTCTTTTTCAAAGAAGTCTGCTTCCCATAATGTGTCTGAAGTGGGACAGCTCAGTTTTGTCATTATTGCCTCTAGCCATGTTTCAGGCTTAATTTGCTCTAGGACAAACTTGTTCATCCTTCTGGCACTTCAAGGAATCCATAGCGCTCTCTTCTAAAACCATATTTCAGAGGAATCTATTTTTCCCCATTAGCCTTCTTCATTGTCCAACTTTCACATTTGTACATAATAATTGGGAATATGAGGTGTCAATTACCTTAGCCTTGGTTTCTAATGACACATCTTTGCTCTTAGTGATCTTTCCCAATTCTTTCATTGCTGCCCTTCTGAGTCACAGCTGCCTCTTGATTTCTTGGCCGCAGCTTCCATTTGAATTGATGACTGAAGGTCAGCAAAGCCCTTAACAATTTCAATGTCTCCATTGTCTTTGCTAAAGCTGAGTATGTCTTTTGTAGTCATGATTTTTCTTCTTCATGTTGTTTAAATGCAGTCCTGCTTTGGCACTTTCTTCTTTCACTTCATCAGAAGCTGTTTTAAATCATTGCTTTCTCCCTGTAAAAGGACTGAGTCTAGTCCAGTTTTTATATGATAGGTTCTGCAAATATATTAAACAACTAGGAAATAAAACACACACTCCCGTATGAAACATTTTCTATAGAAAACCATTCTGTCTCTCCATACCTGTGTCCTGACCATGGCTTCCTATCCACAATACAAGTTATGCATCAAGACAATCAACTTCCAACACACACCCATTTTTTTCAGAGCAACCTGTTATTTTATGATCACATGTTAAAGGCTTTCCTATCTATATATATAAAAGCCCAGCGACTGGAATGACTAGAATGACCAGTAGCTATGACATGCACTGCGGCAGCCAACCAGCCTGATCCAGGCCCTGATTGACCCCTGCCCCTGGCCAGCCTGGGCCCTAATTGGCCCCTAACACCCTGATCCAGAGGAGGGCCAGCCAGCCAACTGCCCTTGGCCCCTCTACCCCCGAACCTCCACTAGCCCCACTCGATGGGCCCCAATTGGGGCACCAGGCCTCCAGTAGTCTATAAAACACAGATTAACCTTCTTATGAAATTCTTTGGAACACTCAGTGAATATTCATAATTAAATCTTGACTATCCTTTTGTAAATCCAGCTTGACTACCCCATATTTCTGGGTCCATTTAAGGCAACTGTTTGCTACTGAAACATGGAAACTGAACTGGAACCCGTGGTGTTCCCCTGGGCAGGGTGCAATGATAGTTTCCTGGATTTTTGTCGAGGTGGATTTGAAGAACGAAGCCACGGACAAAAGGTGGTGGAATAGGAAAAGGTGGATATTAATGAGAAACAAGCACAGACTCCCGTGTAAGGAGGGGGAAAGAGTCTCACTAAGTCCCTTTTTTCTAAGGTTTATAAAGGATGCAGCTATTTGTGTCTTGATATCCCCTATGATTGGATACTACAGCAGATTTGGAGCTCAGACCTCACATGATGTTCCCCTCTTCTTCTTCCTTTGTTTTTCTATTGCCTTTGACCTTCTTCTTCCCTCTCTGAATGAGTGGCTTCCTTTCCTTTACTCTGTAAATGTATGCTTTCTGGCAGATCCCTGATTCTGTGAATGTATACCTTCTGCAGCTCTATTATTCTGTGAATGTATACCTTTGGGCAACTCCCAGCTTTGTAGCCCTGTGATTCTCCCTCACGGACCCCTTAATTCCTAAAACTTCCTAAACCTGCCTATTTTACCCCTAAAAAAATCCTTTCACTACCTCACCTTGTGCATCACTTTACCTATGTGGAAAATCAGAGAAATGGTATTATAGTTAATGCATCCCACTTCTTAAGATTGGGATGTATACTGAATGTTTTCAATCTCTATTATTTATTTTCACATTTGTTAACATGTTTTTGTTAAGATTTTGACAGATTCACTCCCCATAGCATGAAATAATTCCATCAGTATCCATCTACTCCTGGTAATTTATTTCTTCCCAGTACTTTAAGGGCATTTTTCGTTTGCTTTCTAGAATCACAGACTCTTAAGCATAGGAATCTTCTTCAAACATATCTGCCATCCTTTTGTCTCTTCTGTATAGATTTTCAGTATACTGTTTACATATTCCTTATATTTTTTTCTTGTCAGATCATGTGATTTCTTGTTGGTCACACAGTATTCCCGATTTAGGTTTGAATTTCCCTTTTATTTCTTGAATCTTCTGGTAGATATTTTATTTTTCCTTTTGAATTTTTATTATTTTGTTTTCTTCTCCTTACATTGACTACTATAATAGTTCTCTTTATCTTCATTTGATAGTTGTTGAAAAACTGCCTCAGGATTCTAATCCTTATTTTATCATCTTTTGCTTTTGCCTCTTTCTGGTCTCTAGCAATTTTTAGTATTTCTTCTGTTATTCGTCTCTGTTTCTCTTTCTTTTTTACTCTGGCATTATTTTTCACATTCTTCCCTAATACTATTTCTAGTTTCACTCCCCAGTTGTTTTGGTTCTTGTCAATTAAGTTTTAACAGTGCAAATCATTTTTATGTGGACTTTAAATGTATCTGGAATGTTATTTAATTTATATTTTGGCATTACAAAACCTTTAGTCTCTTCTTCAGCTTTACTCTAGTGTTTGATATTAACAGTTCATAGTCAGTCTTACAATCTGCTTTTGGTCTTGTTTTGACAGAGAGAATACAACTTCTCCATTACCTGCTTCCAATTACATGGACTATTTGATTTCTATATTGGCCATCTGGTGATGTCCATATGTATGGTTGTCTGAAGAATGTGTTTGCGATGGACAGTTGTTGGCTTTGCAGAAATTCATGATCCAGTCTCCTGCTTCATTTCTGACTCCTAGTCTAAATTTTTCAACAAAATTTCATTCTGCTTGATTTCCTACTTATGCATTCTAGTCACCCATAATTACCAGTGTGTCTTATTTCAGTGTGATCAATCTCTTCTTGGATACTTGCATAAAAGCTTTCAATTTCATCTTTGGCCTCTGTAGTCAGAGCATATACTCGAATGATGTTATGTTAATAGGTTTTCCCTAGAAATATGATTAATCTTATTTGATATTATCCAGTCTAACCTTATATAATAGCCCCTGATTGCCTGTGCTACACTTTGCCTCAGTATTAGAGTTGATCATTTCCAGAACAGAACACTTTGTAGTTGCTGCTTAGAAATATCCCATTGCAATCCATTTTAATTTATTAACACCAAGCACAGCAATGTTTGGACTTTCCATTTCTCACTTAACAATTTCCAGTTTATCTTGATTCATGCCTCTGACATTTCATGTTCTCATCGAATGTGTTGTGCAGCATTGTGCTCTCTGCTCCTCCCTTTTGTGCATTTGTGCACATCACCCAATAGACATCCTTCCAGCTTTAGCAACAATGCTCTTTCTACTTTTTCTCTGCTCTTCCCCAGTCACGGAGTGCTTTTCAACCTGGGAGTCTCATTTTTCAGCACCATCTCATATTTCATAATTTACCATGGGATTTTTCAAGTAAAATGAAAAATGAAGAAAAAGTATAAGAAAATAAATGCAGCATTGTTTTATCATTGACTTCTGTTGTGCAGGGTATGGGTCCAGGTCTGTGGTCAGGTCTGAGGTGTCACAATCAGCAAATGCTTGTGAACTATAAGCGCCCCTGCAGGAGCTGGCTTCATAATCTTATAGAAATGCTATTTTTCTCAGATTCTGAGAAATATTAAAATACATAAAATAAAAGACTAAACATAATGAGCTGTTCTTCCCTCCCTCCTTCTCTTTTTGCCTACCCAAGTAGTACCTACTGTGTGCCAGGCATTGTGCTGGCTGCTGTTGAATAAAAGATTGAAGGAAAGACAAAAAGATAAATTAACATACAGCTTCTTAATAGTCAACTTGTAATCTAATGGAGAATACAGACATACATACACTAAATGTAAAATTGTAATTATGCTGTAATAGAAATAACAATGAAGTATCATGTAAATACACATATTCTAAGCCAGAAACATGTGACTTGGCTACTACTTTTAGCTTTATTGCTTAGCAAGGTGATAATACACAGTATGTATTACAAAAGGAGAATGAGGGAATACTTTGTCTAGCTTTGCAGAAGAAATAGGTGGCAAATTAAGTTTAGTAGCAGAGGTCATATTTGAACTGGGGCATAGGATATTTCTTTTTGAACCTGTTTTCTCTGTGAAAGGACCCTGAAGTCTTCTAACTTTTTCTCCTTCTACTGTAATTCTGGCTGTAATTCTCACCAGCAGTGTGTGGAAGGTCTAGTTGCTCTACACACTCACCACAACTTATTATTTTTTCTATCTTTATTTAATCAAAGTCATTTTAAAAGTTGTGCAGTGTCATTTCATTGTGGTTTTAATTCACTTTTCACTAATGACTGTGATGTTGAAAATCTTTTTCAAGTGTTTATCAGCCATTTGTATATTTTCTTTGCTGATGTGTTTTTCAAATATTTTGCCCATTTCTATTGTTTTTCTTCTGCATTTTTATTTTTTAGTTATGAGAGTTCTTTATATTTTCTGGATACATAGCCTTTGTTTGACATGTGTTATATGGATATTGTCTCTCAGTACTACTGGTTTTATTAACAATGATTTCAAAGAACAAAAGTTGTAAGTTTTGACTAAGTCAAATGGTTCATGCTTTTTGTGTTCTAGGAAACCTTTGCTTAAACCTTCTAGAAATTTTATAATTTTAGATGTTATATGTAGGCTTGTGCATGATTTCTAGCTTATGGTATTAGATAAGGATCACTTATGTTAAGAGTTTTATCATGTATGGGTGTTGAATTTTGTCAATTGCATATATTAAGAGAGTCGCTTTCGTAAAAATTCTGTTAATATAGTGAATTTAATGGATTTATGTACGATTGTTAAATCAATCTAGCATTTCTAGGATACTATTGAATTGACTATATTTATTATAATTTATGATGGTTGGGTTTAATTTTATAATATTTTACTAAATATTTCTGTGTCTACGTTCAGGAGTTTTAGGTCATAATCATTCATTGTTTGCAACATCTTTGTCATGTTTTACCCTCAGGTTTATATTAACTTTGTAAAATGATTTGGCAGTGCCTTCTTTCTCTTTATCCTGAAAAAGTCTGAATAATATTAGTGTTATTTCTTTATTGAATCTTCAATCAAATTAACAATTGAAACCATTTGGGCACAGTGTTTTATTTATGTGAAGATTCTTGATGTTGTAATTTTAAAATGCAATACTATATGACTATTCAGACTTTCTCATTATTATTGTGTCATCTTTTGTGAGTTTTGTTTTTTAATAACGTTTTTCCATTTTGTCTAAATTTTCACATTTGTTGGCATATTATTTTATCATTTTTTAATATCTGTAGAATCAGTAGCACAAATCACTTATTTGTGATATTGGTGATTTTCTCCTTTTTTTTCTTGATTAGTCTACTTACAGGATTTTTTATTTTGTTTCTCTGTCCAAAGAATTAGATTTTGATAATGTTTTATTATTGTTAGTTTTCTAGTTTATTTATTTCTACTTTCTCTTTGCTATTTTGATTCTGTGATTGACTTTGACTTTATTTTGGTACTAGAGGCCTGGTGCATGAAAATTCATGCACTGGAGGGGGGGTCCCTAATCCTGGCCTGCCCCCTTTCACAGTCCAGGAGCCCTCAGTGGCAGGAGGTGACCTGGCGATCAAGGGAAGGCAACGACCTGCTACTGCCACTGCTGGCAGCGCAAGCCTTGGCCAGCCCTAGTTACCTGAGCCTTGGGCGGCCCTGGGGGGTTGGGCAGCTGCCATCTGAGGCTTGCCTATGCCTCAGGCCAGCCCTGGGTGGCTGGGGAGCTGAGTGGACTGGGGACTCCTGAGGCAGGCATGTGGAGTGGGTGCCATCTTTGAAAGTGTGGCAGTCAATTAGCATATTCCCATCTTATTGGCTGTGGGTGCCACCATCTTTGAGGGCAGGGCATTCAATTAGCGTATTCCCTCCTTATTGGCTGTGGGTGTAGCCATTTTTGAGGGCAGGGCAGTCAATTAGCATATTCCCTCCTTATTGGCTGTGGGTGCTGCCATCTTTGCGACAGCGTGAGGGTCAGTTAGCAGATTCCCTCTTTATTAGATAGGATTCTTTTTCCAGCTTCCAAAAGTTGATCCTTGGATCATTGATTTCCCCCCTTTTCATTATACCATTCTTCTTTTCCAATATAAGCATTTCATCTTTAGCTGCATCTTATCTTTTTGTAAATTAATTTGGATAATTTTGGGTACAATTGTGTATTCATTCACATGCAATTTTCAGAAATAATATAAAGGCGTGAATGAACTTGAAGTACATATGTTAGGTAAAAATAACTTAGACAGAGAAAGACAAATACTGTATGATCTCACTTTCATGTGGAATCTAAAAAAATAAGAATCAAACTTACAGAAACAGAGTAGAGTGGTGGTTGTTAGGACTTTGGGGACAGGGGAAATGAGGAGATGCTTGTCAAAGAGGACAAACTTATTGTTTAAGATGATTAAGTTCTGAGGAGCTAATGTGCAGAAGCTACTCCTTATCCTTTAAGGAGAAAGGAATTTGATGAAAGGAGATGGCAGTTCACAAAATTCCTGGAAAGGCTCAAGGACTATGTTTCAGGCTAAACCGTCAGGAATGCCATTCACAACAAGGCAAAGCTCCCTCCACCTAGGAGTGGTATTTCTAAGCCCATAGCTGATCATTGACTGCAGTGGCACTTGCCATATTTCTTGTATATACTCAGAAATAGAAGCACGGGTTTCCTTAACTGAGACACAGTGGTACAATTTCTGGAGTAAGAAACTTGCACTGATATGAGAACCAATGATCTCACTACTGTAACTGTTTCATAAAATGCTGGAATGCTTCAACAGGATATTTTTACTTTCTCTTGACAATATTTTATTGCAAAAGAGCCCAAAAGTGCAGAAAGATGGTCTCTAACTGATTATTTGTATCTTTTGAACTTTATGGGAGTAAACTTAATTGGCAGATTCTATCTTAAATTTATATTACTAGCTGCAACAAAGTCCAGAAAATGTAATTTTATACTTCAGCATATTTTGCTAGAAAAATGTGAGAGTAGGTTGTATCATTTATAATATTCTGAAGAGTATGTATCTTGTTCCTCATTTTAATGAAAGGTCACTTACAAAATCATTATCATGTTTGTTGTATGCTCTTTCTGCATATTCTTTATTATGTTAATTATTTCCTAAATTAATAATGGAGAGATTTTATAACTACAAAACCTAATGGAATATATTTTTAAACTCCAAGTCAGATTACTCAGGTAGTTTAAATTAACTTTCAGTTTTCTCTGGAATATTTCTATATTCTTAGAATTTCAGACCAAGGCGTCTTTGGGTTCCTACCTGGAAAATTATCTCCTTTCTCCATTCCATTCCCTCTATGCATTCTAGTCTGTTACTCTGCTATTCTATTTCTTCTATTACTTTCGTGTTTCTGTCTTCCAGAGATTGTTAAATTAACTCACCGACTACAGGTAATGGCCCCATTATTTTCACTGTCATGAGTCCATTTATTTTATCCTATTAGTGTAAATTTAGTTGTATCTCTGAAAGGAGGCAGGAAAAATAGACATAGAAAATCTATGAACATTTTCAAGCCTTGTATCCTTTATCAATATCTTTGAGAGAGATACATTAAAATTTCTTATTGTGATGGTGATTTTAAATTTTTCCTGTGATTCTGTCATTTTTTAAATTTACATATTATGAAATTTTCATGTTAGATAATTTAAACTTTTTTATGATTAATTGAAACTCTTCATAATATGATTACTTTATTAGAATTTTTAACAAATGCATTTTATCTAATATTACTATAGATCTGCCCAATATACTTATTTTGCTTGAATTTGCCTCACCTACTTTTTCTTTTCTTAGATTTCCTGTACTTTGTTGCTCATGAATTTTTTAAAATAATCTGAAAATTTATATATTATCTGTACATTGATTATGATTTGTTTGTACTTTCTATTAGTCCATTTAAAATATTTTTCTGTTGTATTTTAGTCATAATCTTTCCACCTACTGGTTTAGAATTCATATATAATCTATGTTTAATACTTAGTTGCTTTTCTCTAATTTATAAAATTTACATAAACATTGTAATAAATCTTATAGTGGATTGTTCATCAAACATTTCATGATAGAACTTATTATACCCAATACCCTACTAATATAATCCCTCTAATTATTATTTTATCACTTGTTTACCAGGACTTATTTCTATCTTAATTGATTAATTTTGTATTTTGCATACTATCATTGTTGTTTAATATAGTTAATGTTTGTTTTTAATTTTATTGACACATGTTATTTTCTTTACTCAAATTGCTTCTTGCACTTTAGACCTTACTTTAGAATTAATTTCCTTTTTTTGTAAAAAATACGCTCTAGGCATTTCTTTAGTTGGAGTTTATTAGTAGAATATGTTTTAGGCTTGTGTCTAAAAGTAATTTTATTTTACCCTCAATTCTCAAAGTTAATTTCATCAGCTATTGATATCCAGAGTATAGTTTATTTTATGCCATCACTATGAAGATATAATCACACTGTCTTTTGAATTTTAGTGTTTTGCTAATATTTAATTATAGACCTAGTCTTAGACTTAGTCCATATTTTCTCACTGACTGTATTTAATTTTGTCTTTGGTATTTTACTATGATATTCTTAGTTTAGGTTTTGAAAATATTTAATTTTTATTTAGATTAATCATGTTACTAAATGTGAGGAGTAATGTTTTTCATCAGTTATCTACATCTCTCAGACATGTTTCTTCAACTATTGCTTTTCTCCATTCTTTATCTTATCTCCTTTGGAAACTCTAAATAAGTTATATGAGATCCTCTTACCCTACCTTAGGTATTTTATAATCTCTGTTTTTATTTTCCATGTTATTATCCTATGTTCTACTGTCTGTTTAATTTTATCATTTCTATTTTACTTTATGCCAATGCAAGGTGAATCTTCAGATCTTCCTCCCGTAGTATATTCTTTGTCCATTAAGTTTCTAAATTCAATAATGACATTCATACCTGGAGTTTAAATTTTATTTTTTTTCAAATCCATTTGGCCATACTTTCCAAAGCATCCTTGTTTTCAAAAAGATTAAATATATCATCATTATATTCTTGTCTTATAATTCCAATATCTGCAGCCTTTATGGGTTTGACAACTAGTCCCAGGTTATTGCATTCTCCACTATTCACAGAAGCCTATCCTATGGGTAGATAGGAGTTTTGTTTCTGAATTTTATTCAACTTTCTTTGTGCTGTTGTGGGAGGTGTTTCAATTAATGCTTACTCTGTCATGTTGCTAAAAGTGGATATCCTTATATTTTTTCTGATTATTTTAGTTTTTTACTTGTTGGACTTAATCTAGTACTTTTCAGGAATCATCAATAGAATGAATAATAGTTAGTAGGTAAAAACACTTATATGATGGCATATAATATCTGAGGTTGAAGAGGTCATTTGTTTTAACCAAAGGAAATACAACAATGGTTCATGTGAGTGTGTTTTAAGATGGAGAAAACCATTATTGAGTTTCTTTGCAATGACAATGGCCATTATGTACTCTACTCAATTTATTTTCAAAGTGAATAAATCATTCTGGCCTGGTATCTTATCCTGATAATTAGCACAACCATTGCTACAAATGCTGGTATAGAAAGCCACCATATATACTTTTATTGGTTCTTTAATTATTGTATGAGACAAATAATATCTGCATATTAGAATTAAGGAAGCTACTTAATTCTTCTCAAAATTTCTTAGGATGTATCTAGACCTGGTTTATTTATTTTCCTGGAACATGATGATTTCTGAAGTAGAAATAATAATGAATGTTTGGTGAAAAGTTTTGTAAGCTAAGATTGGAGATGTTCACCACAATGCAGTCCTATCAATCAAAGAATATGCAGATCTGTTTCATTTCATAGATAATAATCATATACATTACACTCATCTGAAACATGCACAATTAGCCACATTTTTATCACCTCTTTCAGAGAACATTTAGGTTCTACTTGCTCATATTACTTTCTTTATTACATTCTCCTTTTAAATAATTACTTACAGTACTGTAGCATGAAGTTTCTCTCATGTTATTCCTCTAGTATATCCCTTGCAAGAACAGAAGAAAAACTGTAATATCCATTCACTCCACAAGTAAAAAAAATAAAAAAATGGATGAGGATGAGAAAGGTAAAGTAATTTACCTAAGGTCACACAGGTAATCACTCATTGAGCATGTAATCCTACAATTACATCACACAATTTCTAGTTCAAACATTTTAAACTGCCAAGTGCTGGTAGAGATTTATGAAAGACATCTTTCACCCAAGAGCAAGAGCTGGGAAACTTATACAATGTCAAGGTCCTGAATCTATCTAAAAGATTAGGTCAAAGTTAAGAAAAAATTGTGGCATAAGCAGAAGAGTGATAGGTGGACTTTTCCCCAAGATTTTACCTGAAGTATTCAGATAATTTAAAGCCCTTTGAGGCAACACATCTCCAATGTCAGTGTGATGTGATCAAAGTGTAAGCTGCCTGTACTGGCTTTGAATCTCCTTGCTTTCTTTATAAGAGGATGAATAACAACCTCCAGCAGCATGGAAGACAGGCGATTTGATTGCCAGAAGAAAAATAATACCTCTTGTTAAAGGTTGGAAAACTATTAGCAACTTAAAAATAAATACCAGAATCTACTTGAAATAATTAAGCTACAGAGAGGTTGGCTGTTAAATTCAAATGTGTGTTCATGGCATTTCCAATAAAAACTGAAGGTAACACCCAGAATGTTTTCTTAGCTATGAATAAAAGCATCAAAATAGATGACAATTATGATCAAAGGAATTCAGGCAAATTGAAATGAGGTGAAATGTGGCATCACATCAACTCAGCAGGATGAGTGTCAGATTTATTGAACACAGCAAAGACATTGTGTGAGACATCACCAACTAGGCTGAGAGGGTCAGGCATATAGTTTCCTGTCTTTAAAATGAAACAATTGGGAGTGCATCATAAACATTTTGATTTTTGAAAGTTTTATTTTATTTTGGAGACAATGTGTATGTTTTTTCTCTCAATGAGGAATATTTGAAGAAAAAATTAATTGTAACCTCCCAGCATTACTTTCTTTAAAAATAAAATTAGGCATTTCTAATTTCTTCCATTTGTTTTTTTCTTCCTTTTAGTACTTCTAAAGCAAAACACAATTAACACTGATAATTCAAAACAGTAGATATTTGTAAATCACAAGGGAGAATTTGTAAGTGGTTCTGATCAACAAGGGAGCTTAGGGGGACTGAAGAAACATTTAATATGCTGTATTTACCTGAAAAATATGTTACACATCTTCTGAGATTTCTGGAGAGAAACTCACTAATACTGAACCCAGAAAAGCAAGACCCTTCATAGTTGACCTTAACTGTAGATATTTATTTTTGCTCGGGGTTAGATAGATAGATAATGGGGCAAAAAAGTGAGTATAGGGAAAATAAGGAAGAGCACTGTTACCAATGAAAGCTTAATTATTCACATCTATGGACACTATTTCAGAATGTTGTTATTCTAAGGTCCAGTGAGGAGTTTGTGCTAAGAGAAAACCAGCCTGGGTTAATAAGAGGGTGTTTTTGATTGTTGTTTGTTTGTTTGTTTTTTAATCTAAAATCTGCCAAAGATCTTGTGCAATGATACTGAAATACACTGAATTTATTATGTTGAGGAGTCTGAGCATTGCCAGCACACTGTTTTAATTGAAAGAGGGATAGATACCATCTGATGTCATGTAAAGAACATTCATCTGTGACTCAGAAGATGAGGTTTTTCCATTGCAATTACTGAATACGTGAGTTGTAGAATTCATTTTCTTTATGTGGGCCAATCATTGAAAGATTAAGGAGTAATTCTTGATTTTATTTTTCTGGCAGAAACTTCTAAGGAGACAATCTATAGAAATAAATGATGACGATTTTTTCATCCAATTCAGGAGCTTTATGGACCACTTTGTAGTCCATAAATCCAAGATAATCTCTAAATTTACCTAACTCTGAAATTCTAAAAGTTTATAGTCCTAAGATCAAAACAATGTTTAGGCTAAAGGATGAGTCCCATGTGCAAATTTTGTAGTTGTGCCAATAGAGTGTTGAGAATTTTGGTCTCTACTTTCTGTTCAGACAGTCTGGTTGGACTGTTACTCTGTCCTTTTCTTTTTTGGTGTATTACATTTCAGCAAACCACTGCTCATCTTTTCATTTGTTCTCATATTTTGAGCCATCAATGCCAACTGGAAAGAATCTCTATTTAGCAGGTTTTGAAAACTGCCATAATGGTGCCCCTCACAGCAAAAATAGTCTGATGCAGAAAAGAAAGAGAAATGGGAAATCAAATCAATGGAATAAAGGAGAGATCTAGGGTAATATTTAATAATCAATTAGCCAGCTTCCAAAGGAAATTATATGCACTCTTAGGACCTGCTGAAGTGTTCATTGTTCTTGCTTTACTGTCTTTCCACCATGAAATTCTCATTAAATTGAATTCTGATGTTATTTCCACAATTGAGCTTAGACATTCTATTCAAAAGTAATTAATTGTTAAGTGATGAATAAGGTGATTCACATACAAATTGCAGTTTGTAAGGCAATTTATGAACTGAATAAATGAAATATACATGTATATGCTATATAGCCATTTTGTCCTCTATTTTAATAGCATTTTACAGGTCTATTTTATATCCAATGAGATGAAAATTAGGTAGTTATATACAAGTTTCACAACATGTTCAGCTTTTAAAAAGATATAGATTTATTTTAATAGAATTCACTCAATTATTACTTTGAGAATACTTACCTGCTGTGCTTTCATGTAGATATCCTTATATTTTAAAAAATAATTAAAAACATGTATTTTTCCCAATCATCCTTAACCTAGTCAAAGTAAAGTAAAAATAACAGGGTCTTATATCCTCTTCTTCTACTCCTACAGATACTTAGATGTTTTTGCATGAAATATTCAAAAGCTGCATTTACACATTTTTACACTGTGTTTTTAGGCAAAATTAAGGCTAAACTTCAAAAATGCTGAGTGAACTGTAGGAGAGTATAATATTTATATAGATCACTGCATTATTCCTTTTTCTGACCTCTTTAGAAAGCATATCTGAATGCAAATGAATGAGTGTGACATTATTTAACAAAATGACCTTGAATCATCTCTAATTTCAAATATAAATTCACATATTTTGATACTTAAATTTTATATTTTAATAAACTACATATAATAAACTTCATATTTTACTGCATTGTCATTGCCTGGGTTTTCGCGAGTATTTCAATGTTTCAGATAATGAGAATGTATCTCTGTTTCTGAAATAGACTGTGAAAGTTCAGCAAACCAAGGAATGAAGATGAAGAAAAATACAGAAGCATTGGCCTGGGAATCATGAGGACAGGGCTCAAGTGCTGGTTATCTCTCCAATTATTTTTGTGATCTTGGATGTTATATACCACTCTGGATCTCTTCTTCATATGTAAATTAAGTTTTAAACTAGTGAGCTTTAAAGTCTCTTGCTTTTAATTATATAATTGCTTTCATAAGCAGTACTCAAATAATCACAGTTATTCCCTAGAAAATTCTGAGATTGAAGTCTTTTCTAAATGAATATTTAAATATCAATCTCACAGGATTGCGTAAAAATGAGACATAATTCCAAGTTCTAAAAGTTAATATTAGTTTTCTTTCATAAAGTGTTTAATATTTTGAATATTAAGGAGAATTATTTGAGCTCAGATTCTGGAAAAGGTGACCATGTGTTCTTTTATGATAATTTTTGGAAAAGTCCATAAACACCTCTTGAAATAACTCTTTCCTTTTGTTTTGGCAAGAGTTAAACCTCACCACATAAAGCAATGTAAGATTGTGGTTGTTAGAAATCCTTATTTTATGCTTTTTTCTTTTCCCCCCAGTGTAGGGGAGCACAGGAGACTTGGTTGGAAAGTTTGTAAGGAGGAAATTCTGACTAGGGGAGTTGGCTGAAGGCAACCACCCCTAATTGTTCCTTGATCTTTCCAAACAAGTCTGTATACATGCGGATCCTCAGGTGTTTACCAGAATCTTTATGCTTATGTTTAGGTGTCCTTGCATAAAGGACACTGCAGACACATGTGTCCTCCCAAGATTACTTACCCTACTGATTATATCTAAAAGATAAACTTTCTCTCAAACTGCTGTTACAATAAAAGCCTGAAGAGGCAGGTGAACAAGCATGTCTGGTTCCTCTAGCCAGGCAGTCCCTTAGCTCTCTCTTTCACAGAAATGTGTGTCAGAGTAATCATTCATCAATCGCTCAGGGTCTGCTGGTCAGCCCCAGCAAGTGGTGGCCCAGCTTCATTGAGTTATAGTTAAACAAAACTTGCACATATTTAATGTATACATTTTGATGAATTTTTATATCTGCATATACCCATAGTATCTTCACCACAATCAAGATAATGAACATAGCCATCACCTCCAAAAGATTTTTTCATGCCTTTAATTTTTGTGGTAAGACCAGTTAACATGAGATCCATTCTCTTCATAAATTTTAAGTACATAAAACCATGTTGTTAATTATTGGCAATATGTTACTAGTATACAGCAGATCTCTAGAACTTGAGTTCAATTTCTTGACATTGGCATGTGTCTATTTGATGAAAACCTACTCAAATTTGAGGTTCATTTGGATTAATTTATGAATCCCCTGTCTCTACTCCCACATACATTCTTCTTCCACCTCTGAATTCACAGGGCCCTCTCTCCTAGGGCACCTTAGTATACTCTTCCTTTTACTGCATATTATATTGTATGTTATATGATAAAGGCACTAAATCCTTGCACTACTTGTTCACTCATCCTGGAATATGTTCTCCAGTTCATTCTGCTTAACTTTCTCTTGTCAATCAAGTATTAGATTAATTCCACCACCGCAAAGAGATTTCTGATCATTCAAGGTAATCACCCAGTCACTGGGAATTTTATCATCATGGTTTATTTGCCAGCACTGGTTTTTGAAGTTACCTATTTTATGTCTCCTTCATTGTATGTCTTCTCCCTGTCTGCTAACATCTTGTCTATATCACTATTATATTTATAGCACTTTAGAATGGTGACAGGAAACAACAGATAATAAATATATAGTGACTGATTTAATTTTTGGTCTTTATTAATTTTTCCATTTTGCTGAATACTGCATCAGCTGGAAAATAAAGTGCCTGCTGTTCTGTCTTTTTAATTTCAGTAATATCTGTCACATAGTCTTGCACTCCAGAAATAGTAGATTTTTTCTTAATTAATAGAATTGTATTAGTGTGGCTGAAAAACCAGTAGATAATTGGAACTGTTTTTCTCACTCTGCAAAATGTATTTGCTGTTAAAACCATTTTATTTCCTGAGCACTTGGTTAGATAAAAAATAAAGAACTCTACATTTTAGTATGCTTATTTTAAAAATTTCATACCAAGGCTGTTGAAGGGGAAAATTTCTTCTTCTACCCTTCTAGTTTCTTTGGCTGGCCTAGTAATTAAGTTAAATTGCTTTAAGACAAATTAACAGGAGAAAAATATGCAACCCATGGGCAAGTTGGGCAGTTTGGGCTTATCTGCCATCCTAAGTTAAGAAATGGGATAGGGGCCTGGCTCTTCAAAACCAAATTCACAGGACAGTAGAAAGAGCAGATATTTAGTAATTAGATATTTGCCCTGGCATACAGATAGGTTGACAAAAGTTATCTCTGGTAATAGCTCTGTCTCTAATCCAGCCCCCTCTCCCAATTCTTCCAGGTAGTTAAGGGAGAGATAAAAGCTTTTCTTGAGTCTATTGCAACTTAATTGCCTTCAGTTCAAAATAATCCACATGCCAAAATGGCACATCTTGCCATGGCGTACTTTGTTCCCCTTCTAGGAAAAGCCATTATACTCACAAAGGAAACTTGATTTAATTCCTTTCTAAAATACTAGAGGCCTTGTGCATGGATTCGTGCACCAGTGGGGTCCCTCAGCCTGGCATGCAGGGATTGGGCCAAAACTGGCTCTCTGACATCCCCTGAGGGGTCCTGAATTGTGGGTACAGGCCAGGCCAAGGCCCACTGATTCATGATCAGGGCCAAGGAGGGACTGGGAAGGGACCGGGGGAGGGCTTCAGGGCATGCCTGGCCCATCTTGCCCAGTCCCGATCAGCCAGACCCCAGCAGCAAGCTAACCTACTGGCCCGAGTGTCTGTCCCCTGGTGGTCCAGTGCGTGTCATAGCGACTGGTTGAAGAGTCGAACAAATGGTTGGACACCATGCGGGTTCTTGCCTTGCAATGTTTGAGGAATAAAATTTGTTACTAAAAAGGTGGAAATTTACTGGAAGCAAATAGAGACTCTCACATAAGAAGGGATTCCCAAGGGGGTAACCCACTAAGCTCCTTTTTTCTAAGGTTTACAAATACTGTGTTTCTTTGTCTCTTCATGCTCCCTTTTAATTGGATCCCTTCCCCATTTTATGACCCTGTGTTTTTCTAATTGCTCATTCTTTTGCAGGATATCAGCTTCAATATCTCCCCCTTATCTTGCAACGTTTCTTTATCTCCTGTGAACATGTTTCCCTCTTTCCAGCATCTGTCAACATTTCTCTATCCTTTGTGAAAATATGTTTCCTTTTTTCCCATACTCTGTGATTTGTCTTTATCCTTTGTGAAAGTATATCTTCCTCTCCCCTTAGCCTGTGGCACCTTTGTATTCTCTGTGAATGTATGCCTGCTGGTGGTTCCAAGCCCTCACCTATGCATTCCTCCTCCATGGACCCTCTTTATTCCTAAGACTCCCTACACCTGCCTATTTTATCCCTAAAATCCCTTCCACTTTCATGCTAATGCCTGTATAATCAGTCACACACAGGTCTCTCAGGCAACAAGCAAAGGAGAGAATGTGGGAGTATGAGTCAGTTTATCACTAAACCTCATGTTGTTAACAACTCAGGAGATTGTGCTGTGAATGTTTTGTTTTTACTTTTGTGGCTTGTTATTAAATACGTTCATTAAGTCACATGGGTCCTAAGAAGATTAGTGATAGCAGCAAAGTGAAAAGAAAACTTGTGAGAACAATGATAGAGCTTAGACTTGCACTGTATATAAAAAGAGGTTAAAACAGGGAACCATTTGGAGGTCTGGAATGGGTTAATTTAATTTCCATTATATCTATTGGTGGGGGGAGGAATGATTTGGTTTGTCAAATAAATCACTTCTCAAATAACCTTGAGGAACAAATTAGATTTGAGAAGTGAGGTTCCACTGTACTTTATAGATGAGGTAACTGACGTAAACTGCTTTTACTCAATGTGTTATAGCTAGCTACTTTGTATTAGTGAATCCTTAAAACTTGGTGTAGGTTTTGGTGTAGCGGTCCAGATGTAAGCCTCTGCTTCTTAGTTAAATTCTTACTCCCAAATAGAGCCTGCTGCCCTTATTTTTCTCTGGAAAGGCACCCAATAGGAATTTCCTAAAACAGGTACCCAACTGTATTAGAGACTAATAGGTTTTGGCTTATCAAATTTTAAATTATTGTTTCTTTCAAAAAGAATTGCCAACTTTTACACTACTTTGAAATTAAATATTATTAAAGTTATACCTTGATCTGAAAAAAACAATTTTTGTGATCACTTGGGAGATACATGTAGATCTAATACTGTTTTCTTTATGAATTTTACTGAGATTTGACTTGTATTTGGGTTATCAGAATGCAAAGTAGCAGAGAAGGATGTAAGTGTACTGCTTTAGTGTGTGTAATAGTATTATTTCAGTTGCAGATGGCAGGAACTGACCTCAAATTAGTTCATACAGAAAAAAGCTCACTGGCTAGGAAGCATAAGGTAGTGTATAAGTGAAAAGAAAGAGCTATAGAAAAACAAAGAATCTCAGGGAAGGATGTATGCACTCAGCACTACTAAAATATTCCATTCTCTCTCTCTCTCTCCATAACTTCATACTGAACAACCAGTCACTATGATGTACTCTGACCACCAGGGGGTATGCATGGAACATGGCAGGTGTCAGCTGTGGCTGAATGGTGGAACAGGTGAGCGGGGGTGCCAGACCAAGGTGGGGCACCAGTCCCTGTTATTGGGGTGAGCCTCTGGTGGTTACTGAAAATTATTTGCTCCTGCATGCCACAGTCCTCCCCAGTGCTCCTACCTGCTGCCAGTGAGGTGCCCAGTGCTAGCCCCAATCATCCACGCTGTCAGTGGGTTAGAGCAGCAGCTGCTGGCCCCAATAGCCCCACAGGGTTTCTTCACCTCTCCATTCTCCTGAGGGGCAATCAGGGCCAGCAGTCTCCTCTTGCAACCTTTGCCAGCACTGGCGCTGGCACCGGTCCCAAATGCAAGCAGGGTCGGTCCCTTCAGTGCATGGGAGTGGTGGCAGGGGGTGGGGCTGCCTGAAGATAGAGGGCCAGGGGCCACAGTGTGTGGGGGGGGGGCTGGGAGAGGGCATGGAGGATGGACTGAGACCTCCCCCTGTGCCCACCACAGCCTCGCAGCCCACAGTTCCTTTCAAGATGCATGAATTCGTGCACTGGGCCCCTAGTATTAAATAAAAAAAAAAAAAGAAAAAACACTGTGGATAGTCCCAACATAACAAAAAAACACTCTCATTTGTCTAATAAATTTCAGGAATGTGCCTGCATATGCATAAGATCATTTTTTAAAATAATATTTTTTGTTAACCCTCACCTGATAATTTTTTAAAAATTAATTTCTAGAGAGAGTGGAAGGAATGGAAGGGTAGGGAGAGAGAGAGAGAAATATCAATGTGAGAGGGACACATTGCCTTGAACCTGCAATCCAGGTATGTGCCCTTGACTGGGAATTGAACCCACAAGCCTTTGGTGCATGGGTTGATGCTCTAACTGCTGAACCACACAAACCAAGGCAATTACTTAGAGCCATGAACATAATTCTGATAAATAAAATGTGACTGGGAGTGACATTTGAGCTGTCAAAAATGAAAAGCCTTTTTAAAAAATGTCTAGTCTCTGCCTGTATTCATGCAGAAGGTCTGTGGAAAAGGTGGAGCCACAGGATAAAAGAAGTCTGGATGGCTGACTCACATAGACAGCTGCCTGAGGGTCACCAGGACTGGAAAGAAGTTTTTAGGAGCAAGAAATAAACTTTTACTGTGTTATAACATTGTGGATATAGGAGTTTGTTTATCACAGAAAAAAACTTAGTCTGTTCTAGTTACTATCAGCATTTAATTTGGAAAGCCAAATGTATTTTAGAAAGATTTGTCACTGTAATACATAAACTCCAAATTGAACAAGGGCTAAAACATAACAGAAATCTATTTTTTTTTTTTTTTGCTCACATAAATACACAGAGATCCTGCAATAATTAATGATGGAGCTGGGTCTCTCTCATTCACATAGTCATTCAGGAAGTCAAGGTGATCAAGTTTATAGTACATTTTTCCTACGTTTTCCAAAGTTAACCTGGAAATTGGGATTTTAATGGAAGAAGGGCAATGATCATGGAGAAATGTAAGAAGGAGGTTTTTTTGAGAAGGACTGGAGGTAACACATTATATATTTACACCTTGGCTAAGAAACTGTCACGTGGCCACACCTCACTGCCCATGAAGATGAAATGTAGTTACTCAGCTATGCCCGGAAATAGAGGAAATGGATTTTGCTGTACACAATGTTTTTGCCATAGATGGAGGGACTTACTTATGATTATACTAGATGTCTGGTGAACAAAATTTGTGCACTAAGGGGTGTCCCTCAGCCCAGCCTGCATCCTCTCCAGTCTGGGACCCCTCAGACATCCCTCTCACAATCCGGGACTGCTATCTCCTACTTGCTCGCCTGCCTGCTTGCCTGATTGCCCCTAACTGCTTCCCTCCTACCTGGTTGATGCCTAACTGCACGCCTGCAGGCCTGGTCTCCCCCAACTGCCCTCCCCTGCTGGCCTGTTAGTCCACAGCTGCCCTCCCCTGCTGGCTTGATTGCCCACAACTGCCCTCCCCTGCTGGCCATCTTGTGGCAGCCATCTTGTGACAACATGGGTGCGGCCATCTTGTAATGATGTGAGGGCAAGACATCACCTAGGCTTTTTAAAAAAATATATTTTATTGATATTTTACAGAGAGGAAGGGAGAGGGATAGAGAGGTAGAAACATAGATGAGAGGAAACATTGATCAGCCGCCTCCTACACACATCTTACTGGGGATGTGCCCACAACCAAGGTACATGTCCTTGACTGGAATTGAACCTGGGACCTTTCAGTCTGCAGGCTGACCCTCTATCCACTGAGCCAAACTGGTTAGGGCACCACCTAGGCTTTTATTCATATAGATCAGTGATTACTGCTTGAATGTAAAACAATGGGTCTATATTTTTTCCATAAATATAATCACAAAAATAACATCAGACAATGTTCATCATGTATCTCTTGCTTTAACTATTTTTGTTATTATTAAAGTAAGCACATGTGCTTTATAGAAAATATAGAAAATAAGATAAAAATAAGTAAACAGAAAAAGTCATCCAGTCACCGCAATTGTTCCACCATAACAATCTTATCAGGGTAAGCAAAGTTACTATCCTCATTTTACAATTGAAGATGCTAATCCCTAAGGACTCTAAGAAGCTTATCAAATTCAGGAAGTGGTAGAGGTTAGAGGAAAGAAGAACCAGAGAAGCTTTCACAGAGAAAATTATTAGGAGAGAAAATGAATTATTAATAAAGAAACAGTTTACAAGTTATTTTAGTATCTTGAATTTCTAATTATACTAAGAGAGGGAATAAAACAGGAGAAACACATCAAGGCAAGGGAGGTAAAATTATTTAAAATAACTTAAATATTTTATTCAGGTATGAATTGAATATCCAGATGTAACTAACCATAAGAACCTAGGTGCTGGGAAGAAGACTGGTCAGTAAGTTGATATTTATGTGTCACAATGGCAGTGCAACCAGAAATCTTAACTACAACAGAATTTAAAAATTAGGTATTTTATGAATTGTTGAAGGCTAGAATTGGTTTTTACTTCTTTCTTATTGCCCTGGTCTATTTCCCTGAAGGGCTCCCACTGGAACAGTCAGAGCTGGATACAGCAAGAGAGGCTGGTCAAGATGATGAATGTGGCAACTATTTGGCCACCTGCTATATGATGTATCCAGGGGTTCAATTATCCTCGACCCCAAGGCTGTTTTTCTTAACCATTGTCAACATCCATTGCTATAAGCATCAGAAGACAGGGGACTCAGAGAACTTATTTTCTTCCTATGTCTGTTACTAAGTGTCTCTCTGAATTGGGAGACTTTATTTTTTCACACAGGGATCTGATTTCTTCATATACAAAATGAGGAGACTAGACTAAATAATTATTTACCTTTCAGCTCTAGAATTTAGAATCTACTCTGAGTCATTCTTCCACACTCTCCAAACTTGATACTTTCTTATGCCTTTATAGAAATTATTACTTTTGTGTTTACCCTATGATCATCTACATAAATGTTTCATCACCCCACTAGACTATAACCACCACAGGGCAGAAAAGCATCACTATTTTCTGTGTCTTCCTTGGTTTCTCATACAGAACTTTGCACATAGTAGAGGTCAATGAAAAATTAAATCAGGAGCAAAGACATATATTTGCAAATTGAAAACTTTGTGTGGTATGCTTATTTCTCTGATAATAATTTGCTAAATTTTAAACCCATGCTTATTAAAGGATGGTGTAAAACATTTGACTTAAAGCAGGATGATCCTTGGACAATTGCAGAATAAGGTTTGAGTAGCCCCACAATATTTCTCATGTCTAGAATACTAATGTATTTTTTTAATCTCTAGAATATAATCTTTAACGATCTGTGACCTGAAGAAGTCTCCTGATTGCATGTTGTGTTTAGGCTGGCAATATTCGTTTATATTCACTCCTTGGAACCCTGGCTCTCCATTGCTTTGACAGCTTGTCAGGAGTAAATCTTGTCAAGGAGGGTTTTCCCTTTGGAAAACTTCACACAGCTTGTGTCTCTAGTGAGGAAGAAAGAAAAACATAGCAAGCTTGCTTCATCCAATTAACAAATATGTGTAGGCTGTCTTGTCATGCAGCTCAACAATTGGCAACAGAGAAAGTTAATTTTATGGTCTATGAAAACCTCTCATTTGTGGTGACAAACTCAGGAACTCGCAGAGTTCTGTTAACTCTCTCTAAACCATTTTGAATTTCTTTGCTTTTATAACTGTAGTAATGAAAAAAAGTGTATTTCCTCTTGTAAGCAGAATGGTTCAGTATTTCCATCAACACATTAGAAATTACTGAATAATTTATCAATATGAATCTTAATTAGATAGAATATTTAGACATATCATTCTCTTCTTTGGCATTTATATCTTCTGTAGTATGGCATTATGCAAAAATTACTAAATTTGTATTATATATAAATGGTAAATGTAAAATTGAATACTTGTAGGCTATGACTGCAAGTTATTTCACTATTTAGGGTCACATTTTTCTCATATATGTGATTATAATGGTACTATATCTTTTCGTTGTCATAGGATTGGTTTGATGACTACTGAATAACCATTTGTAAAATTGTAAAACCCAAAGCATTATTTATATAGTTTTGCCATCTCACTGCTATCAGACAAATATTGCTTCCAGTTATTTTCAATCACTCACAAAATAGAATCTTACACCTTTACTGTGTTGTGCAATTAATGAACCATTGTCATGCAGGTGTGTCCTCCGAATTTTGCCATTCCCTATGATCATGCATTATTTTTCCCTATCCATTTGACTGAAGAGAAAAGTGAGATGCAAAAATCTTCAGTGATTTTTCTCAACAATACTAATCAAACCTTAAGATTTTGTGGTAATTTTGTTCAAATCTACTATTTTCTGCTTCTACTATGCTATTTTAAATTGGGTCATTAAGGGGCAGTATCTGTTGAGATGGTAGTTGAATAGATCCCAGAATAAAGTGAGGCAGCAAGCCATGTTAAGTTGTGAGTATTGGGTGCTCCAGGATAAGGAAACAGTAGGTGCAAAGGCTTTGAGTCTGGGAAGAATTGCTGTCTTCATGGAACCAATAAATCCAGTGATACTGAAGTCAAATGAATGAGAGAGAAAAAGTGAAAGTAGCTAAAAGTCAAAGACATTGACATTTTCTGACCACATAGTCCTTCAGACCATGATAAAGATTGTATTCTAAGAATAGAAAAGCCATTCAGTCTCTGGAAGCAATATGATCTGATTAATGTTTTAAGTGGATCTTTCTAGCTTCTTTGCAGAGCATGCAGTCTAGCATCATAAAAATGAAAAAAGCAACAACATTACAGGGGTCAGGGTAGATACACTAGTGGCTTGAACTAGGTGACAGCCATTGGGATAACAAGGGATAACCAGATTTGGATGTATTTTAGAGTTATGCCAGCAATTATATTGAATTGTTGAATGTAAAGATTGAAAGAAAAATAGTAATAAAATTGTCTGGGTTTTTGGCATGAACAACAATGCCAATGATGGAGAGACTTAGAAAGAAGTGAGTATGGATGTGAAACAGGAATTTAGTCTTGTATATAGTAAGTGTGATGTTTTAAATATTCACATGAAGATGTTGTGTTGTTATATGGATACTAGAGGCCCAGTGCATGAATTTGGGGCCAGGCCTATAGGGAGGAGGAGATGGCAGGAGGTTGGCTGGCCGGCCCACCCCAATCAGGCCTGATCAGGGCCAGGCTGGCTGGGGGTAGGGGCCACAGGTAATTGGCCAGCAGGCCTGCCCCCGATTGGGTTGGGGTGGTGGTTGGTGGTGGGGCTGGCTGGGAGAGGGGCTGCAGGTAGGTTGGTCGGCCACTCTGTCCTCAACGGGGTGTGAGAGGCCGATCAGGGGTGGGCCAACCGGGAGGAGGGGCTTCGGGCCGATTGGGGTGGTGGAGGCCTTTTAGGGGTGGGGCTGGCTGGGGGAAGGGCTGCAGGAGGTTGGCCAGCTGGCCCCACCCCCTATTGGGGTGGGAGGGCAATCAAGGGTGGGGCTGTCTGGGGGTAGGGGTTGGGGGCTGATCAGGGTGATGGGGGCTTATTGGGGTGGGCTGGCCAGGGGGAGGGGCCACGGGAGGTTGGCCAGCCAGCCCCGCGCCCCAATTGGGCTGGTTTGCTGGATGCAGTGGGCATCATAGCGACAGGTCATTCTGGTCATTATGGCATTATGGTTTCTGGCTTTTTATATATAGAGATAAGCATTTTAAGCTCAGGTAACAAAAACAACAAGGAAAATTTCAGGTAACTTGCTACATGCCAGGCCTATAGGTCTAAATACTCTTTGTGTATCAACAAACTTAATGGGTTAGTAATGCTTGGTTGAGGATATGTTTAGTATGCATTCTGACTTCAGATGTCAAAATACCTGAAAAACTGGAGTTTAAGCAAAAAAGCTAATTACCACATCTAATAATATATTTTCTAATAGATTCTTCCAGGTTGGATTACCTTGGATATCAAGTATCTAGACCTTACTAATTTTTAAGAAGCAAGGGTTTACACATTTGCATTCAAGGCAGGATGGATGGGCCAAGACAATTAAGCAGAGGACTTTTCATTTTTAGAGAGGAAAATCTTCCATAAGGAGGCTAAGATGAGGCTTCCTATATCTTATTGGACTGATTTTCCTCCCAAAGGAGTTAATGAAAGAAATTATTCTCTTCCCGTTGCTTTTAATCAGGGATTTGCAGTTTATGTCTTATGGGAGGCAACTAAAGGGGAAATTATGTATTGGGCTAAAACATAAACAGAGTTGAAACACTGAAAAAAAATGACAATCAAAATTTCTCACCACACTCTACAGAATGTATTCATGGTTGATGGATATGTGTGTATGGGTATGTGTGCTTGTGTGTGTCGGTGACTATCAGGTATTTTTAATGAAATGTCTCTAATTTATGGAAACACGAAATTAGAATAAACCATAATCTATGGCTCAATATCCATATCACATACTTGATCTTTGCCAAAGGGTTTAACTTTAATGTTCAAGGAGAATATTAAGCAGAAAAATATATATAGGACAACTAAATTTGAAGGGACCTGAAATTAGTTTTGTAAGAGGTATATGGTACTGGGAAATTTTTTTCCCTAGGGATAATCATTAATAGTTGTAATTTGTTTTAGTCACATGCTTCTCTTACCTTCCAAATTAGGCATTTAAAAAATTAAAAACCGCTTCTGTAAAACTCATCACCAGACCATAAATGTGTCCCTTTGCCTCAGCTGCTTTTACATCCAAGGAAGGAGACAGCAACATTAATGAGAAAGTTTAAGAAGGAGAGAAACTTTCAGAGAAAAGTAATGAGAAGCAGCTTTTTTGGACATGATCCTAATTTTCAATACTGGAAACCTTCAGCAATGTTATAAGATTCACAGGAATTATCATGATGTCTCTGGGTAACCCGTCAATGATAGCAGGCTTAGTGTGGAACTTTTCACGTGGTAGGCAGAATGTGTTACTGATTGTTATTGCAGTCAACATGGTACATACCAAATAGATTGATAGGCATTTTAATGTTTCTTCTGTCATTTTAGGCATGCCATTCATGCTGTAATGTTCTAGTCTGATGGCCTTGTCAGAATCTGAAGCTCAGAGAGGTGAAGTAACCAGTCAAGGTTGTGCATTAGCAAAACAAGAACAAAATTTCATTTTCTGACCCCAAGGTCAGCATCAAGGTTGGTAAAAGACAGCTACTGACTTTTCCCCTGCTCAAGTTAGGTCATTTTGAAGAATGAAAGGCTCTAAAAGAGGGGTGCTAAATTTCTTTTTAAATAAAGGAGGGGTGCTCATTCACTTGGTATTTAAATTTTTTCCTGACAGCTACTACTTGCTGAAAATGACAGTCTGTAGGACTTACTCTGCTTCTGAAAGAATGTAGATTAACCATGGGATAGGAACTGAGCCAGGAGAGACAATAGTGATGTTTTCTGAGAAAAGGCTAGCACCTCCTCAGGACCTCCCTGAACCTCTCTGTTGTCTTTCCCTTCTGCTTTGTGCTGAAAGCAAAGAAAGCTCTCTTAGAAACCATATGGAGGACTGGTTGTTAGAAAATACCCCCCCTACTACTTCAATGGGCAAGGTAGAACTCACCTTCAAAGCTTAGATCAATATCAGCTACTTTATGTGTTTTTCCCCTCCAAGTAGAATTATTGCTTCTTTTCCAATACCCGTTTTAGCCCTCAATGCACATGGAAATTGTCCTGGAAGACAGGCAAACCGGGATATTTACAAGGGACTAACTCGGTGGTTCTTGAGATCCATTATTTTCAATGAATCTCATTTGATGATCAGAAACTTTGCTTGGATTCACAGCCTCTCAGGTGCAAGTCATGTGTTTCTTTTATTTGTAAATATATGTACCATAATTTAATTATTGCCCCATTGATAGATATAGAAGTTGTAATGATTTGTTATTATTGCAACAATATAGCAATAAATAATTCTGTAGATATATTTATACTAGAGGCCTGGTGCATGAAATTTGTGCATGGGAGTGGGAGGGGGGTGTCCCTCAGCCCAGCCTGCACCCTCTCCAATCTGGGACTCTGCAGGGATTGGGCCTAAACCGGCAGTCAGACATCCCTTTCACAATCTGGGACTGCTGGCTCCTAACCACTCACCTGCCTGCCTGACTGATTGTCCCTAACCGCTCTGCCTGGCAGCTTGATAGCCCCCTAACCGCTCCTCTGATGGCCCAATCACCCCCAAATGCCCTCCCCTCCTGGCCCAATTGCTCCCAACTGCCTTCCCCTGTGGGGCGGAGGGGACTGGGGGACTGAGGCTGGATGAGGCAGGGCTGAAGGAACTGGGGGACTGAGGCTGGATGAAGCAAGGCTGAGGGAACTGGTGGGACTGGGGGACTCCAGCTGGATGAAGTGCATGGCACCTGCTGCCCTCTGGTGGGATTGAGGGGACTGAGGCCTCTGGCTGGATGAAGCAGGGCTGAGAGGACTGGGGGACTGAGGCTGGATGAGGTGGGTTTGAGGGGACTGGGTGCCACCATCTCGTGGCTGTGGGTGCTGACATCTTGTGAGGGGGTAGCTGTCAATTAGCATATTTCCTCTTTATTAGATAGGATGTTCTCATGCTGTGCAAAAAGCAGAGGACCAATTGTTTTTTCTTATGTTTTCAATCTGATAAGAAAACTACCATATTTCCACATGACACTATTTTTATTTCGTTAAAAAATGTTTTTAAATTTTATTTTCCAATTACAATTTATATTTATTATTATTTGGTATTAACTTCAAGTGTTCAGCATAGTGGTTAAACAATCATATACTTTACATAGTGTTCCACCTTCCCTGATATTTCCAGTATACATGTGGCACCATGCATAGTTATTACAATATTATTGGCTATACCCTTCCTTGTGCTATACTTTACATCCTCATGATTATTTTGTAACTATCCATTTATATCCTTTACTTTTTTCCATCCAGTCCCCCAATCCCAATACCCTATGGCAACCGTCAGCCTGATCTCTGTAGTTATGAGTCTCTTTCTATTTTGTGTGTTTATATTATCTTTAGATTCTATTTATAAGTGAAATCATATGGTATTTATATTTCTCTGAGTGGCTTATTTCACTTAACAAAACACCCTCGAGGTCCATCCATGTTATAGCAATTAGTAAGATTTCATTTTTTACAGCTGAGTAACATTTTATTATACATATGCACCACTGCTTTTTTGTCCCCTCCTCTATTGATGGGCACTTGGGTTGTTTCCATATCTTGAGTATTTTAAATGATGACACAGTGAACATAGGGGTCCATATATCTTTTCCAACTAGGTTTGGGATTTCTTTGGATATATACAGGGAAGTGGAATAACTGGGTTATAAGGCAATTCTATTTCTAATTTTTTGAGGTAATTCCATACTGTTTTCTACAGTGGATGCTCCAATCTGCATTCCCACTAATAGTGCACATCCTCGCCAGCACTTAATGTTTGTTGATTTATTGATGACCAGAAGGCTGGTGCATGAAAATTCATGCACTGGATGGGGGGGGGGGGGGGAGGGTCCCTCAACCCGTCCTGCCCCCTCACACAGTCTGGGAACCCTCAGGGGCAGGAGGTGACCCAGTGATCAAGGGAAGGCGACGCCCCCATCAAATCTCTGCTGCTGCCACTGGCGGCAGCGCAAGCCTTGGCTGGCCCTGGTTACTTGAGCCTTGGGTAGCCCTGGGCAGCTGGGCAGCCGCCATCTGAGGCTTGTCTGTCCCTTGGGCTGGCCCTGGGCGGCTGGGGGCTGAGGGGACTGGGGGACTCTGCATCCAGGCATGCGGAGCAGCGGGACCCGCCTGGGGATGGGCCATGCACCTACTTCCCTGGCAGGGCTGAGGGAACTGGGCGCCGCCATCTTGTGGGTGTGAGCACCACCATCTTTAAGGGCATGGTAGTCAATTAGTATATTCCCTCCTTATTGACTGTGGGTGCTGCCATCTTTGTGAGGGTGTGATGGTCAATTAGCATTTTCCCTCTTTATTAGATAGGATAGCCATGCTGACAGGTGTGAGGTGATATCTCATTGTAGTTTTGATTCGCATGTCTATAACAATTAGTGATGACATTGAACACTTATTCATATGTCTGTTTGCTATCTGTATGTCCTGTTTGGAGAAGTGCCTACTCAGGTCCTCTGCCCATTTTTTAATTGATCCATTTAAATTTTGTGTGATTTAGGATTTGTATTATTTTTACTATGTATTTTAACTGATAGCTAGTAGTCCTAGTGCTACTTTTTGAAAATATATTGTTTTCCCCTTTGAATCGGCTTGGCATCTTTGTTGAAAATACAATTTACCATATATGCTTGGGTCTATTTCTGGATACTCTGTTCTGTGCCATTAACCTATATATTTGTCCTTAGGCCAATACTACATTGTTTTGATTATTTGATTTGTTATTGTAATTTTCAGTCTGATACTGTAGGTCTACCAGATTTTCTATTTTTTAAACATTGATTCTACTAATCTGGGCCATTTGCATTTATGGATACATTTTAAAATCAATTTGTCAATTTCTAGGTGAGCTCTCTAGAATTTTTATTGAACTCTCTAGACTTTTTATAGAGATTTCATGATTTATAGGTCATTTTTGAGAGATTTTACAACTAAATAGCATTGATTCTCCCAATCCATGAATGTGTAGTGTCTCTTCATTTATTTAGGTTTTTGTTACTTTCTTTCATTCTCTGTAGTTTTACATTATAAAAGTCTTACACATATTTTGTTAAGTTTTCATTTCAGCAATTTATGATTTGGGGGGTGAATGAAAATTGAATTTTTAAAAATTTCATTTTTCATGTGTTTGCTGTATAAATGTAAAACCAGGTCAATATTTTATATAATAACCTTATATATTAAGGACATTATTAGATATATATTTATATTTAACCATTTATTTATAATTTTTATCTTCATTCACTTAAACTTTATTCATTCCCAAAGATTTGTGTTCCTCTCTAATACCAATTCTCTTCAAGCATAAAGAATGTTATTTAGTGTTGCTTTATGTGAAAATACTTTTTTTAAAAAAAACCTCTATTTTATTTTTTCCTTTATACAGAATTCTGTATTAAGCATTATTATTTTTTCTTTTTAGGTTTTCAATATGTTTTTCAACTGTTGTCTGTCCTTCATAGTTTCTGATGTCATCTCCACCACCATTTGAGTGATCTTTCCACAGTAAGTAAAGTGTTCTTATTTTCTGGATGATTTTAAGATTTGGAGCACTGTGAATGTTATGTTGATAGGTTCTAAATTTTGTTATGGTGTTTTTAATAGTGCTGATGCTTTTGTTTAGCAGAAAATTAACTTAGACTCAAATTAAAAACTACACATCTGTAGTGGCAGTGGTTCAGACTGCAATTTAGTCCTTTAACCTTAACACCTAATTGCTTTCAGGTTCCCTGGGCATGCACCCATCAAATGTCAATGACTCGGGTTTTAGGGATTCTTGTTCTCTGGCTTTTTTTCCTTTCTAAAGCCCTGGTTTCTCCCCTCTAACTTCTATGCCAAAAGGAAGGTGTCTTTTTTCTATCAGAGTTAGTATGCTCCCATGCCCAATACAGCTCCTATGATTGTTTTCTGTGTAGAGTGGCTAAAAAAGAATGTACTTATTCCCTGCTGGTTACATGTTCCAAGTTCATTTTCCCTTCAAAGGATGTTTCCTCAGCCTCCATCTTCAGTGCCCTCAGGCAGTTGTTTTTTGAGTAAATAGCTCTGGTTTGTAGAAAGATTGATTTATTAGGAACCTACTCTTCTATGCTAGATGCAGAATCCTTGTATACACATGATAAAACCAACAAAAAATTTAATTTTTACATATTTCTTTCTTTTTCTAATCAAACATATTTTAAAATCCAATATTCCAATAATATAAATAATGAAAATGGACAAATTATATTTCTCTGAGATATTGTATATGCATGCAAATTATACTATTTCCTGCCCTCCATCTTTTTCTCTCCTGAAACTTTACCTGTGGGGATCATTGTATCAATTCCATCAACATCTGTCTGAGCCACTGATGCATGGGCAGAAGTTATTTTGATGACTCTTCAGTAAAAATAAATAAATAAATAAAAATAGAGCTATTGCATGGCCTTATCATCTTTCTTACTGCCATGGAACAGTTATATCCCAGATAAGATCTTTTCATTCTCAGCAATGGAAGAAAGAACAGAAAGAGCACAGCCCTGACAACCCTGAAATGCATATAATCATGAGTGAGGAATAAATCTTTATCATTTTAAGCCTAAGATTCTTGGGTCATTTGTTCTTATAACATAACAGCCTATAAAAAGTGACATAGATGCTCTGCATAATTTAGCCTAAGCTAATAGATAGTATGTTTGGAGATGAGACTGATAAAAAAGGAGATGACAATACAATACCTCATTATACATATTAACAACAGCATTAACAGGAGTAATAACAACACTGGTTTTACTACATTCCTTCTTAGGAAGGAATAAGCATACACAGTAGTAGATAAAATTACACTAAAAGTGAGATGAGTCAAATTCTGCCCCTTGCTTAGACACTAACTCATGGTATAAATCTTTGAAAGATTCTTACATCTATATCCTTTTGTATCCCCATTTTTATAATAATAAAGTTACTATGTAACTTCTGAGGATCTGCTCGATCTAACAAATCCAATATTTGATGAATAATGATAAAATAAAGCTTACAATCATTACTGCAGAACCTCTTGTGGTGAGAAGAATATTGTCTTAAAAAGAAATCCAATACTCTAACCTGCACAGTAAGATATTCACTTATGCTTTAAATGCTATGATACTGAAACATGGTGTTCGGGGAGTGGATCTCCCCCTTGTATGTTCTTGTCTCATGAAGTTTGAAGAATAAAATTTGCAGACTTGTTAGTAAAAGGGTGGAAACTTATTGGAAGCAAATACAAACTCCCACATAGGGAGGAGTTCCCAAGAGGGTGACCAATTAAGCCCCTTTTCCTAAGGTTTATAAAGGCTGTAGTTCTTTGTCTCTTCATACTCCCATCTAATTGGACCCCTTCCCCATTTTATGACCATGTGCTTTTCTAATTGGTCACTCTTTTGCAGATTGTCAGCTTCAAAGTCCAAAACCTGCATGGTGCCCCTCTTTTTCTCTCCCCCTTATCTTGCAACATTCCTCTAGCTCCTGTGAACATGTTTCCCTCCTTCCAGCATCTGTCGACATATCTCTATCCTCTGTGAAAATATCTTTCCTTTTTCCCCATACTCTTTGATTTTTCTTTATCCTCTGTGAATATATGCTTTTCTCTTCCCTTATCCTGTGGCACTTTTCTATTCTCTGTGAAAGTATGTATTCTGATGGCTCCAAGCCCTCACCTATGCATTCCTCCCCCATGGCCCTTCTTTATTCCTAAAACTCCCTAAATCTGCCTATTTTGTCCCTAGAATTCCTTTCAATACCTCTTGCTCTTTTCTCTGCCATGAAAATTAGTATATTGTGACTATTTTGATGTGAGACAATCATTGGTTTTCAAAATATCCATAGGCACAAAGTAGTCCGAGAAAACTGCTCATTTTCCAAGGAGGTCATGTTCTTCTAGACAAAGGCTACGCCTGTAGCCTGTTTCCTGGAATGAAAACTCATATGGGAAGAGACAAAAGCAAAGCCATTGCAGCCAGTCAACTACAATTAATATGAATTAAAAGTTTATTTTTGTAAATCATCGAGGTTTTGGTGTTGTTTTTTACACAGCAAAGCTTACTGTTATACAAAAAGGGGTACCAAAAATGAGTGCTGCCCTAAGAAAATACCCCAAGTTATGTCATTAGAAATGTATAGCTGGACAGTGATAGAACTTTTATTGGAGGGTAAAAAATATGTCAACATATATCAGTAGTGGAAAACATTAGGCATGCTGAAGGTATTTTAAATATGGAAAGCTAGCAACCTACTCAATAATTTGTGGATTTAGGGGAATGGTTTTGTGATACAAGATTTTACTACAATTTTTGTTTATTAACTACATTAAGTAAGTAATACAAGACAAGTACTACTACTATATGTACTTAAAAAGAGTTGGCTCATTGTAAGCTGGGATGTAAAGAAAAAGAAAGAATCCAGAAATTCTCAATCTTGCTAAGGGCTAAGATTTGTAACTCCTACTCAATAGAGACATTAAAAGAATCAGACACAGGCTGAAGGCATAAACCAAATGAAGGACATAACCATGATTCTCTTTAAGATATCACTATAGATACCAATATATCTTTTTATATGGTCACTGGGGGCCTGGTGCCTGAAATTTGTGCATGGGGGGTGTGTCCCTCAGCCCAGCCTGTACCCTCTCCAATCTGGGATCCCTCTCACAATCCAGGACTGCTGGCTCCCCACCGCTCACCTGTTTGCCTGCCTGATTGCCCCTAACTACTTCTGCCTGCCAGCCTGATCACTGCCTAACCACTCCCCTACCAGCCTGATTGACGCTTAACTGCTCCTTTGCCAGCTCTATTTCCCCTAACTGCCCTCCACTGCCAGCCCAATCACCCCTAACTTCCCTCCCTTGCCAGCCTAATCATCCCTAACTGTCCTCCCCTGTTGGTCTGGTCCCCCCAAACTGCCCTCCCTAGCAGGCCTGGTCCCTCCCAACTGCCCTCCCCTGCTGGCCATCTTGTGGCAGCCATCTTGTGTCCTTATGGGGGCAGCCATCTTTGACCACATGGGGGCAGCCATCTTGTGTGTTGGAGTGATGGTCAATTTGCATATTACTCTTTTATTAGATAGGATACTGGCTCCTGAGAGGGGATTGAAACTATCTCAAAGAAGTGTCCAGCGTAGAGAGATACGGTATTTGAAAAGTATTATGGGTGTGAAATACAGTGTAAATAGCTGACTAAAATCAAATCTGAATTAAAAGATATTTTGACTATTTGTGATGTGAAGCAATCACTGGTTTTCAAATATCTACAGGAAAAAAAAGTAGACAGAAAACTGCTCTATATCCATGGAGGTCATGTTCTTCATTGCTTTTGTCAGATATGGAAAAAGAGGATAATGGAAAAGAAAAGACCTTTCAGAGGGCAGAATAAAGAATCTTGGAGAATAATAAACTGTGGAGTCAGTTATAAAAGGTAGGATCTGGATCCAAGTAAGGCATATTACCAAACTTCAGGGTGAGAAATTTAATATTTGCCCAATAGAATTTAAGAACTTCTGTAGCCCAGTGACTTCTGGGCAATCTCCCTTTTCCCCTTTTCAAAACAGGGTGTGTATTAGTGTATGGGGGAACAAAAAATTATCTTTTTAACTCACAGGTCTCCAGGCCAAGAGGAGCTATATCTGCATCTGACATACAGACTATCATGAGATTTTAACTTAAAGGTTGAGAGCATGATAGGATTAAAAAAAAAATCACACAAATACACTTAATTAGAAATGTATTAAAAATTATGAAGAAAAATACAGGGTGGCCTTAAAACATAAAACAGTGTTCCTGGTCCAATATATGGATGAATTTGCTGAGATTTTCCCTTAGGCAAAGATATGTGAAATGAAACCTAAAGATGAATAGAAGTTGAATAGGTAACAAATAGAAGAAAGAAATAAACTTCTAGGATGGAAAAATAGCATATGTGGAAAACCGAAGATGGTAAAGAACATGTCTACAAGAGTGTCAAGAGACTATATGGCTGGAACTAGAGATCAAGAGGAGTAGGTTGAAATGAGTAAAGAGTTGGGTACAGACTTGTTCTTACAGGGCCTTTAGATGAGGTGAGAACTTGCATTGTATTCCATTTCTTTTTTTTAAAAAAAATTATTTATTGTTTAAAGTATTACATGAGTCTCCTTTTTCCCCTATTAATCTCTCCCCGGCTGCTCCCACCACCCAGCACATGCCCTCAACCCCCTACTGTCTGTATCCATGGGTGATGCTTATATGCATGCATACAAGACCTTTGGTTGATCTCTTACCCTTCACTACCCACCTTCCCTCATAGACTGGACAATCTGTTCCATGCTTCTATGTGTCTGGTTCTATTTTTGTTCATCAGTTTATGTTCATTATATTCCACAAATGAGTGAAACCATTAGATAGTTATCTTTCTCTAACTGGATTATTTGGCTTAGCATAATGATGTCCAGTTCCATCCATGCTGTTGTAAATGCTAAGAATTCCTTCTTTTTAACAGCAGCATAGTATTCCATTGTGCAGATGTACCTCAGTTTTCTAATTCACTCATCTGCTGATGGGCACTTAGGCTGTTTAGCTGTGGTGAATTGTGCTGCAATGAACATAGGGTTGCATATGTCCTTTCTGATTGGTGTTTCTAGTTTCTTGGGATATATTCCTAGAAGTGGGATTACTGGGTCAAATAGTACTTCCACTTTTAAATTTTTGAGGAAACTCCATACTCTTTTCCACAGAAGCTGCAACAGTCTGAATTCCCATCAGCAGTGCAGGAGGGTTCCTTTTTCTCCACATCTTGACCAGCACTTGCCATTTGTTGATTTGTTGATGATAGCCATTTTGACAGGTGTGAGATGGTACCTCTTTGTAGTTTTGATTTGCATTTCTTGGATGATTAGTGACTTTGAGCATGTTTTCATATGTCTCTCAACCTTCTGTATGTCCTCTTTCAAAAAGTGTCTATTTAGATTCTTTGCCCATTTTTTGATTGTATTATCTTTCTTTTGTTAAGTTTTATGAGTTGTCTATAAATTTTGGAGATTAAACCCTTATCAGAGATAACATTGACAAATATGTTCTCTCATGAAGTGGGCTTTCTTATTGTTTTGTTGGTAGTTCCTTTTGCTGTGCAGAAGCTTTTTATTTTGATGTAGTCCCATTTTTTTATTTTCTCCTTAGTTTCCATTGCCCTAGGAGCTGTACTGGTAAAGACATTGCTACGAGACATGTCTGCTATTTTGCTGCCTATGGATTCTTCTAAGATTTTTATGGTTTTAAGTCCTTTATCCATTTTGAGCTTGTTTTTGTGTATGTTGTAAGTTGGTGGTCTAGTTTATTTATTTATTTATTTATTTATTTATTTATTTATTTATTTATTTTTTGCATGTATCTGTCCAATTTTCCCAATACCATTTATCGAAGAGACTGTCTTGACTCCATTGTATGCTCTTTCCTCCTTTGTCAAATATTAATTGAGCATAATGGCTTGGGTCGATTTCTGGGTTCTCTGTTCTGTTCCATTGGACTATATGTCTGTTCTTGTGCCAGTATCAGGCAGTGTTTTTTTTAATTTCTAAATTTTTATTGATTTCAGAGAAAGGAATTGAGAGGGAGAAAGAACTGAAACATCAATGATGAGAGAGAATCATTGTTTGGTTGCCTCCTACACATCCCCTACTGGGGCTCAAGCCCACAACCTGGGTATGTGCCCTTGACCAGAATCGAACCCAGGACCCTTCAGTCCACAGGCCAATGCTCTATCCATTGAGCCAAACCGAATAGGGCAGTATAAGGGAGTTTTGAGAACAGTAGCTTTATAATATAGTTTGATATCTGGTATTGTGATCCCTCCAACTTTGTTCTTCTTTCTCAATATTGCTGCAGCTATTCGGGGTCTTTTTTTTTATTTTTATTCCAGAGGAATTTTTTTGAGAGTTTGTTCTAGGTCTTTGAAATATGCCATTGGTATTTTAATGGGGATTGCATTGAATTGATAGATTGCTTTGGGTAGTATGGACATGTTACTGATGTTGATTCTACAGTCATGAACACAGTATGTTCTCCCATTTGTTTATGTCTTCCTCTATCTCTTTTTTCAGCATCCTGTCATTTTCTGAGTATAGGTCCTTTACCTCCTTGGTTAAGTTTAGTCCTAGGTATCTTAAATTTTTGTTGCAATGGTAAGTGGGATTTTTTTTTTTAGTTCATCTTTCTGTGAGTTCATTATTAGTGTATAAAAAAGCCATAGATTTCTGAGTGTTAATTTTGTATCCTGCTACATTGCTGAATTTATTTATTAAGTCTAGTAGTTTTTTGTTGGAGTCTTTAGGGTTTTTCTATGTACAATATCATGTCATCTGAGAATAATGACAATTTTTCTTCTTCTTTTCCAATTTGGAAGTCTTTTATTTTTTCTTCTTGTCTGATCTCTATGGCAAGCATTTCCAGTACTATGTTGAACAGGAATGGTGAAAGTGGGCATCCCTGTCTTGTTCTTGTTCTTAGAGGAAATGGTTTTAGTTCTTGCCCATTGAGTATGATGTTGGCTGTAGGTTGTCATATAAGAATTTTATTATGTTGAAGAATGGTCCCTCTATTCCCACTTTGCTGAAAGTTTTTATCAGGAAAAGCTGTTGGATTTGTCAAATGCCTTTTCTGCATCAATTGATATGATTATGTGATTTCTGTCTCTCAATTTGTTTATGTGGTGCATCACATTTATTGATTTGTGGATATTGTATCAGCCTTGCATCCTCGGAATAAATCCCAGTTGGTCATGGTGTATGATCTTTCTAATGTAATGTTTGATCTGATCTGCTAGAATTTTGTTGAGGATTTTAGTATCTATGTTCATTGCCTATAATTCTTTTTCTTTGTAGTGTCTTTATCTGGGTTTGGTATTAGGGTAATGCTGGATTCATATAAAGAGCTTGGAAGTGTGCCTTCCTCTTGAATTTTTTGGAATAGTCAGAGAAGGATAGGTTTTAGTTCTTTGAATGTTTTATAGGACTCCCCCGTGAAGCCATCTATCTGTTCCAGGGCTTTTGTTTGCTGAAAGTTTTTTGATTAGTGTTTCAATTTCATCAGTAGTTATCAGCCTATTCAGGTTATTTGATTCTTTCTGATTGAGTTTTGGAAGCTTATATTTTTTTAGGAATATGTCCATTTCATCAAGGTTGTCCAGTTTTTTGGAGTAGAGTTGTTTGTAGTATTTTTTTTTTTTTACAATCCTTTGTATGTCCGTGGGGTCGCTATGACATGTGCTGACCACCAAGGGGTGCGCACAGAACATAGCAGGCATCATCTGTGGCGGGATGGTGGAGCAGGTGAGCAAGGGTGCCAGACCAAGGCGGGGTGCCAATTGCTGTCATCAGGGTGAGCCTCTGGTGGTTACTGAAAATTATTTGTTCTCGAGCACCACAGTCCTGCCTGGCGCTGGCACCTGCTGTTAGCACAGGCCCCACTTGCACCTGCTACCAGTGCCAGAGCTGCTGTTCTCACCCACTGCTGGTGCTGGCCCCACTCGCACCCACAGCCGGTGCTGCCATTCACACCTGCTGTTGGCACCTAGCGCCAGTCCTGAACACTTGGTGCCATCAGCAGGTACAAGCAGCAGCTGCCAACCCTGATCACCCCTGATGACTTTTCCACCTCCCCCTGCTCCTGAAGGGCAATCGGAGCAGCAGCTGTGGCTTGCACCCACTGATGACACTGGCCCTGCTTGTACCCACTGCTGGCACTGGTAAATCGCTCCACACAATCAGTGGGTGTAAGTGGCACTGGCGCTGTCAGTGAGTGGGAGAAGCAGCAGCAGGAGCTGGGTTGCCAGCAGAGAGGGGACCGGGGGCCGCAGTGAGAGGGGCTGGTTGGGGGCACAGAGGATAGGCCGAGACCTGATCCTGTGCTCACCACAGCCTTGTGGCCCACAGTGCCTTTCAAGGTGCATGAATTTGTGCACTGGGCCCCTAGTATATTATAATATCACATAGGACAAATCACATTTAATGTTCTTTTATTTAAAAGGAAATTATTGTAAAAAGTGACTTACAAAAATGCTAGAGCAAAAAATCAACTCAGAAGGTATTTAATCCACATTATCTGAATGAAAATTTAAGTGAAAGGACTGAAAATAAATTACTTGAGAAAGTAGGTGTGGTCACTAGATTGAGCAAACATTTAATCCAACTTCTCCACCTTCTACCTCATTTCAGAGATTTAGCTGAATTGTGAAAGTATTGGCTTGTCCTAGCTGATTTGTCCCAGTGGATGGAGCATTGGCCTGCAGACGGAAGGGTCCTGGGTTCGATTCTGGTCAAGGTACATGCCAGCATTTTGGACTTTATCCCCAGTGAGGGGCATGCAGGAGGTAGCCAATCAATGATTCTCTCTCATCATTGATGTTTCTATATCTCTCTCCTTCTCAATTCCTCTCTGAAATCAATATATTTCAGAGAGGAATATATATATATATATATATATATTTTTTTTTTTTAAAGTATCATCTTGTCCTTGATTGGATGTCATTAATAATAAATGTAGGACATTAGGACTCAGTTGATTTATTTTTTCATTAAGCTACAAATTATTTTCTAGATTCCAGAATCAATATTATCAATTCAGAAAGGAACACTTGGAATAGTAATAGTCAGGCAAGGTTATCATGGGACCAATGAAATGAAATAAATATCTGGCTTGAGGAAAGACCAGTTAAGTGGAAATAGCAAATACTATTTTAGTATCTCTTGGAAAGTTCTGGGTTGGCAGGGGGAGGAGAAGGAAATGGGAGGTTGGATTCTCTTTTACCTTTTCGGTATGGAAAGAATCACCTTGAGGGAAATGTTACACTTTACAAGTTGTGACGTTATCCACACCTTAAGGAAGTAAAGGAGTTAGTTTCCTCGGAGGGAAAGAGCAAGCAGGAACAGAGGGCGGGTAGCCTGGGAGGAGCTAAAAATAAGAGTCAGAGAGTTCCCAGTTCCTGTGTTTCATTCATTATTGGAACAAGCCTTTTTTTTTTTTTTCAAATAAACTTTGTAGCTGGTCTGTTTTCACATCTTTTTACTCTAGTACTGATTTATTTTTTATTACCAAGGAGCAAACTGTAATCCTAGAAACCCAAGTGTCATATCTCATATGCAAACACTGACACTCTTCAAGGAGATCACACATTTCTTGTAGATAATAATGTGATCAGAAAAGATGGATTTTTTTCCAAGTTTATTTTTAAGGGAAGTATACACTTGAGGGAGAAAAAATAAAACAACCAAGTTTGAAGGTAAGGGAAATTTTATAAATTAATTGGAGGTTATTATATGTTTACTTGTCAAGTTTTTATTACATATCTTGTTAATATAAATATATTACCAATACTTATAAAAGCAGTGGCATATGATACAAATTTTCTATACCTTTATTTATTTATTCACTCTCAATATATCCTAAAAATCACATCATAGAAATGCAAAGATAGTCTTCTTTTTTTTTTATAACCAGAATGCATGATTTGTAAAGGCTCTTCATTCCCTGACATTTTATTTAGAGTCATGGAAAGAAACTAGATCAATCTATTGTTTCTGCTATATCCATCTTTTTCCTGTAAGCTGTTTTTATAGCATATTGCTTTATTCAGCAATGTCTTACAGAGAACTCATTTAAAAAAAAAGGAAGTGGAAGCCTGCTTCTGAAATCTCTACATTCTTCTTCCTTTTGTCATAAAAAGATTGCCTTCCACTCCAATCAAAAATTACAGTGTGCCTACCATGTTTGGTTACTTGGTTAGGTCATTAATTCAATAGCAGCAATCATGTTTGCTGCACTGAAGTCTAATATAGAGTAACAAACAGAGAATACAAACATGTTAAGTTTCTATTAAAGAAACCTGCTGGCATTTGAGGATGATAATCCTATATAATAAAAGGCTAATATGCAAATCGACCTAACAGCAGGAACAACTGGTTGCTATGACATGCACTGACCAGCAGGGGTAGATGTTCAATGCAGGAACTGCTCCCTGGTGGTCAGTGTGCCCCCACAGGGGTAACGCTGCTCAGCCAGAAGCCAGGCTCATGGCTAGCGAGCGCAGCAGCAGTGGGGAGAGCCTCTCCCACCTCCACAACAATGGTAAGGATGTCTGACTAATGGTTTAGGTCTGCAGGGAGACATCCCCCAAGGCTGCCAGACTGCAAGAGAGTGCAGGCCAGGCTGAAGGACCTCCCAAATGCACAAATTTCGTGCACTGGGCCTCCAGTAACATATAATCTGAAATAAATGAAAGGGGATTGTTATGGCTGAATGTTTGTATACCTCTCCCTCAATGTATATGTTGAAATCCCAGTGACCAAGGTGATGATATTTGGAGGTGGGGCATTTGGAAGATCATGAGGGTAAAGCCATCATGAGCAGGACTAGTGTCTTTAATAGAAGAGACTAGCTATTTTGCCCTTTCCTCCATGTGAGTATAGAGCTAGATGACACAGGAAGCAGGATTTCACCAGACACAGCTGGCACTAGCCTCTAGGACATTAAAAAATAAATTTCTGTTGTAGATAAGCCACCCACTCAATGTTAGAGTAGCCTAAACTGACTAAGGTAGGAAACAATCCATCTTTTCATAACTGGTAAAAAGTAATAGAGGATAAAGTGTGGATCAGATCTTAAAATTTATTTCTTAGCTACCAATCTACTAAATGAATTGATCAATTCAAACAAGTTAGTCTAAGTACTGTTCTAGAAAAAAGCTAAGTACTACTTCTTTCCATACATGTCAAGAAAGACCTATCGCTGTAAGTGTTCCCCACCAGAGAAGGGTTATGTGCAAGAAAAATAATCTGAGATACATTTAGCATGATGGCTGTGAATCTTTATCAAACTCATTAATCATAGAAGGCATAGGTCTCCCTTGGAGAGAAGAAAATGAGAAGACTACATGCTTCATGTTACACAGAATTGAAGAAATGAATTGAACAAAGCATGAAGGTAGGTCCAGGTGATCTTGGGCAAGTTAAATGGTTACCTCTGTGTTTTCCTCCTCTGTAAAATAGTATAGCATAGCTATGTCATAAGGCCTGTGTAGATTGAGTAAATATATATGTGAGTAGAAGAATGTATAGCTCAGAAAAGTATATAATAAAGTGATAGTTTCCAAGATATCTCTTTTACATAGTATGTCATCAAAATGTGCTTTTGTTATTCCAGTGTTATAATCATCCTATATAATAAAAGGCTAATATGCAAACTGACCAAACAGCAGAATGGCCAGTTGTTATGACGCGCACTGACCACCAGGGGATAGATGCTCAAAGCAGGGGCTGCCCCTGGTGGTCAGTGCTCTTCCACAGTGGGAGCGCTGCTCAGCCAGAAGCCGGGCTCATGGCTGGCGAGTGCAGCGGTGGTGGTGGGAGCCTCTCTTAAGCCTGTGGGGAGTGGGCCTAAGCCATCAGCCGGACATCCTTCAAGGGCTCCCAGTCTGTGAGAGGGCACAGGCCAGTCTGAGGGACTCCCTCCCCAAGTGCACAAATTTTGTGCACTGGGCCTCTAGTGGTATAATAACAAAGATTCCAGCCTAGTGGACTCCTCAAGTGATTTTGTATAATCAGTGTCATGTGGAGAGGAAGAGCTACCCGGTAAACACACAGAATCATAAAATAATGATAAAACGTTTGTTTTCTAAGCTAGTAAAATTCAGGGTAGTTTATTTCACATCAATAGATACATGATCATTTGGGGACTCTACTAGGCTGGAAAATCCAAGAAGCTCACTCGCATGGTTGTCAGGCAGGAATTTATCTGGGATGCAGTCAGAGTCTGCACTGGATTTTTCCATGCTGTTTTGCTGTTCACACCAGCAACTGGGCTCTGCACAGAGCATTGCAATCATGTGTTCTGGGTAGAGGAAGTGAAAGCTGACAGTTCTCTTAAAGGCTAAACTTGGAACTTGCACATTGTAGCTTCTGCTGCATTCTATTGCTTAAGCAGCCTCAGAGCTAGCCAAAATTCAATGGGAGGGCAAATGAATACTGCCTTCCAATTAAAGAGTAATACAGAATTTAAACAATCCATTACAAACCTGTTTACATGATTTTCATATATTTTGCTTAAGTTATATAAAAATGTCAGGGCATAATCTCATGTGTTACTTTTTAATTGTCTGCTTCTATCATCTTCCTTGACTTACATGAAATGTTTAAATTCTTACCTAGTTATAGAAGTTAAATACTCTCTACCTTTTACTTTAGAGATTACCTCATTACCTTTGCATGTAGCTACTAATCCTAACAAAATCTAATACCAATCTCCCTAAATATATGACCAAGGACACTTGAAGATATATCAGCCTCTTCCAACTTACATGCTTTTGTGATTCAGAATTTTTATTCTAACCTCCTTTTCTTTAAAATTAAATAATATAACTATTGCTATGTTAAATAACAGAAACATGTACATATCTTTAATACAATTCAGAATTTTTGTTTTTTAGTTGAGATAATTCTTTATATCTCTTTCAAATTGTATATCGAGAATGAATGGAATCAATTGAGTGAATCATGATGAGTATTTTGAAAAATTGAGTCAAAGACTATAAAATGAAATGAAATAGAATAGAAAATACTGGGTTACACTATGCATAATAATGGTAGTATTGTTTTGTGAAAAAAAATGTTTCTCCTCTTTACTTTCTCCTCTTCCTCTCTTTGTCTCTCCCCTCTACCTCTGCCTCCCTCTTCCTCTCCCTCCCTCTGTCTTTCTCTCTATTGTTCAGATTTAAATACATATTTTATTGTGTGTTGAAACCAATAACTTTAAAAGCACATTTAAGATATTGAATCTGCCTTTAATAGTATATTACAGGATCCTTTTCTGATCTTTTCTATTTGCATGGTCTTAGAATATGTTTCTTAAGAATAATCCATCTTACTTGAGCAAATTGGAATTCTCTGAGTTTCTATAAACCCATATGATTTTTATGGAGTTATAAATACTGTCATTTGTACCCAAATACATTCTTTTAGAAAACAATTTCCTTCAGGAAAAATAACAAAAATAACAATAATCACAAAAGTAATATCTACAGCGATGTCTGAGAGATTGTCATGAACATTGGCCTTATTGCTGAATCTGTTTTGAGAGCTGCTTTAGACTTACAAACAGAACAAATAAGGAGAATCAGAGGCAAAAGCCCAGTGTGAAATAGTAATTTCATCATCTACCCAGCTCAGTGCAAAAGAAATTCCTGTACAGATTCTATCAGTTTGCTGCCATTTCTGAGCAGAAATTACCAAAGTCTCTGTTAAGGGGGCTCAGGGTTTCCCCTTTGGAAAGTGTTGTAGTCTCGGCAACTCTGTGCAATTACAGCGTGCCATGAGACCAGAATGGTGGGATCCTTTTTCCTGGAGTGCATGCTCTTCTGGGTAGCCACCCAAATCCTCATGAATACTTCAAATCTGACTCTGCTGGCTGACCTGGGTCCTATCCTGGGATACAATGCAAAATGGATAACTGCCTCCCTCTGCTTCCCTTCCACAAACAAACACAGGATGCTGCTCTGACTTATTTATTTCTATAATGCATGCCAGCCAAGGAGAGCACTTCAGACTGCATGGCTAAGCAATTCTCTAGTATTTGAAAATCACATTGTATTAGTTTTTTCTTCACCAAATCCCATAACATTGACCTAGCTGACTGTCTCAATAGAAAAAGCAGATTTCTAGATATTATAGATCAATGTGGTAGATGAAGATTTAAAATATTTGGTTAGAACTTTTGATATCTGCCTTTGCCAGTAACTAGTTGGGGGAGTTATTGTTCCCCAGAATATTTATTCCTTTTCTCAGCTGTCAAAAGGGAATAAAGCTTCTTTGATTCCCTCATATGGGGAGGATTATGGGAAAATATTCTATACTAGTGCCCCGGTGCACGAAGTTTGTGCACAGGAAGAGGGGGGATTCCCTCTGCCCAGCCTGCGCCCTCTCCAATCAGGGACCCCTTGGGGGATGTCCGACTGCTGATTTAGGCCCGAACCTACAGGGATCAGGCCTAAACCAGTGATCAGACATCCCTCTCACAATCTGGGACCTCTGGCTCCTAACCGCTCACCTGCCTACCTGCCTGATTGCCCCTAACCCCTCTGCCTGCCTGCCTGATCACCCCAACCTCTCTGCCTGCCTGCCTGATCACCCCTAACTGCCTCTGCATGCCTGCCTGATTGCCCTTAACTGCCCTTCCCTGCCGGCCTGATCACACTCCTAACTGCCTCTGCCAGCCTGATCACCCATAACTGCCCTCTCTTGTTGGCCTGATCTCATGCCCAACTGCCTCTGCACTACTCCTGATCACCCCTAACACCCCTCCTTTGCTGGCCTGATCTCACCCCCAACTGCCCTTCCCTGCCAGCCTGGTTGCCACCAACTGCCCTACCCTGAAGGTCTGATCTTGCTCCCAACTGCCCTCCCCTGCTGGCCTCTGCCTCAGCCCCCCACCACCATGGCTTTGTCCAGAAGGAAGTTGGATGTCCAGAAGAGGGCTGGTTGACCTGGTCTAATTAGTATATTACCATTTTAGTAGTATAGATATATTATATAGGATAGGATTGCTTAAATGGAGGGGGGGCAGCTTTTTTATCAGGAGGAGATGCTCTTGGCAGAGAAAAATACATAATCCCTATATCTGGACTGATAGTCAGCCATATGCACTATACTGCCAAACCAGTCATTAAAAAATTGAACCACTTTCTTACACCTTATACCAAACAGCTGTTGCCCTTAAAACCCCTTCTCAACTCTCACCTTAGGTTCTGCCTTCACAGTTCATTCAGATTAGGTTCTGATTGGTTGGTTTCTATGCAAGTCAGAATCTCTGGGCCTATCAACAGGCCTGATCAGAGAGGCAGGGCTGATCAGCAGCCCCAGTGGAGGTCCAAGAGAAAGAGAGGCATGGCTGCTGGCCAGGCCTGGAGTGAAAGAGAAAGGCTAGTGCTGATCCACAGCTGCCACGGAGGCTACGGATCAGAACCTGCTTCTCTCTCCAGGCCTCTCTTCGGGCCTGATCTGCAGCCCCCTCGGCAGTCAGTGCTGGGTCAAGGTGCCTGAAGCAGCAGCAGTCAGTGCTCGGTTGCCACAGCAACCCAGCACTGACTTCCAGTGGGTTGAACCTTCAGTTGTTTTGGATGTTATGAACCCTGGGTTTTTATATATCCTATATAATAAAGAGGTAATATGCAAATTGACCATCACTTTCTTGCACAAGATGGCCGCTCCCATGTGGTCACAAGATGGCCACCACAAGATGGCTGGCAGGGGCAGGCAGCTGTGGGTAATCAGGCCAGCAGGGGAGGGCAGTTAGGGATGACCAGGCCAGCAGGGAAGGGCAGTTGGGGGCAACGAGGCTGGCAGGGGAGGGCAGTTGGGGGCAACCGGGCCAGCAGGGGAGCAGTTCGGTGTCAATCAGGCTGGCAGGGGAGTGGTTGGGGGTGATCAGGCTGGCAGGCAGAAGTGGTTTGAGGCAATCAGGCAGGCAGGCAGGCAAGCAGTTGAGAGCCAGCAGTCCTGGATTGTGAGAGGGATGTCCAACTGCCGGGCCTAAACCAGTAGTCGGACATCCCTCAAGGGGTCCCAGATTGGAGAGGGTGCAGGCTTGGCTGAGGGACACCCCCCAGTGCACATATTCCATGCATCCAGCCTCTAGTTAGGATAATAAAAGGGTAATATGCAAATAGACCGAACTGAGGAAACAACTGGTTGCTATGATGAACACTGACCACCAGAGGGCAGATGCTCAATGCAGGAGCTGCCTCCTGGTGGTAGTGCACTCCCCCAGGGGGAGTGCCACTCAGTCAGAAGGAGGGCTCACAGCTCAAGGCTGGTGATCACGGCAACAGTGGTGAGAGCCTTTCTTGTCTCCATTGCAGTGCTAAGGATGTCCAACTGAGGGCTTAGGGGGGAGCGGGCCTGAGCTGTCAGTCAGACATCCCCTGAGGGCTCCCAAACTGTGAGAGGGCACAGGCCTAGCTGAGGGGACGCCCCATCCTGAGTGCACTAGTCTTGTGCACTGGGACTCTATAGTCTCTCTATATAAAACTGCAGAGACCAGAACAGCAGAACGACTGGTGGCTATGATGCACACTGTAGCAGCCAACCAGCCTGATCACCCCAATGGGCCCCCAACACCCTGATTTGAGGTGGGGTCTACTGGCCAACTGCCTGTAGCCCCTCCCCCAGGCTGGCCCTGCCCTCAATCATTCCCCACCATCCCAATCAGGGGTGTGGCTGGCCATCCAACTGCCTGCAGCCCCATTGCCCTGCCGGCCAGTCCTGATGGGTCCCCATCCAGGCAGGCTGGCTGGACCCCACCCATGCACAAATTCGTGCACTGGGCCTCTACATATCATATATTTATATATTACAGGCCCGATGCATGAAATACGTGCATGAGTAGGCCTTCCTTCCCCCAACTAGTAGCACTGGCTTCCCTCTATCACCTAGGACCCAGGTTTCTTTCACAGCTCCGGCTGTGTCTGGTCTAATTAGCATATTACACTTTTATTATTATAGACTAGAGACCCTGTGCACAAAATTCATGCATAGGGAGGGGTGTTCCTCAGCCCAACCTGCACCCTCTCCAATCTGGGACCCTTTGAAGAATGTCTGACCACCCTCTCACAATCCAGGACTGCTAGCTTCCAACTACCCTCCCCTTCAGGCCTGGTCCCCTGCCCCAACTGCCCTCCCCTGCAGGGCTGGCCCCGCTCAACTGCCCTGCCCTGAAGGCCTGGTTCCCCCCAACTGCCCTCCCCTGCTGGCCTGATCTTCTACAACTGTCCTCCCCTGTAGGCCTGGTACCCCACAACTGCCCTATCCTTCAGGACTGGTCCCCACCCCAACTGCCCTCCCCTGCAGGCCTGGATCAACCCCAACTGCCCTGCCCTGAAGGCCTGGTTCCCCCCAACTGCCCTCCCCTGCTGGCCTGATCTCTTACAACTGTCCTCCCCTGCAGGCCTGGTACCCCACAACTGCCCTATCCTTCAGGACTGGTCCCCACCCCAACTGCCCTCCCCTGCAGGCCTGGGTCACCCCCAACTGCCCTGCCCTGCAGGCCTGATCTCCCCCAACTGACGTCCTCTGCTGGCCTGGTCACCTATAACTGTCTTCCCCTGCAGGCTTTGATTGCCCCCATCTGCCCTCCCCTGCTGGCCATCTTGTGGTGGCCAGCTTGTGTCCACATAGGGGAAGCCATCTTGTGTGTTGGAGTGATGGTCAATTTGCATATTACTCTTTTATTAGATAGAATAGAGGCCTGGTGCACAGGTGGGGGTTGGCTGGTTTGCCCTGAAGGGTGTCCCAGATCAGGGTGGGTGTTCCCTTGGGGGTGGGGCAGCCTGGTCAAGGGCCCTGTGATGGTTTACAGGCTGGCCATGCTCCCTGGTGACCCAAGCAGAGGCCCTGGTGTCTGGGATTTAATTATCTTCTATAAATGAAACTTTGTAGCTTTGAGCGGAGGCCAGGGCAGGCAGAAAGCATGGTTTCCTCCATTTCCAGGGAAACCCAAGCCTCCTGCTCGTTCCTTGGCTGCAGCCATTTTTGTTGGGATTTATTTATCTTCTATAATTGAAACTTTGTAGCCTTGAAAGGAGGCCAAGGCAGGCCAGGAAGCTTGGCTTCCTCCATCGCCGGGGAAACCCAAGCCTCCTGCTCGCTCCATGGCCACAGCCATCTTGGTTGGATTAATTTGCATAGTTGCTCCTGACTGGCTGGTGGGTGTGGCTTGTGGGAGTAGCGGAGGCATGATCAATTTGCATATTACTCTTTTATTTGTTAGGAAATGCAAGTTAGAAAATCTGGCAAAGTAGTTAAGAGTAAGATGCAGGCCTTGGAGAATTGAATAAACTTGGGTATGTAATTCACCTTTTTTAAGCTTTTGAGTCCTCATCCATAATGTGGAGAAAATATAGAGTATAGCAAAACTAGGTTCATAGTTGTACATATGGAAAAGAATACAATAATTAAAAAATAATTATCCTCATATATAAAAACCCTGGGTCCATCACATCTGCAACAACCAGGAGGCTCAACTGTTCGCCAGGCTGTGCACGCAACAGGTGAGCGGGTTAAACTGCTGACTTCTCAGAGAGAGAGAGAGAGGCAGGGCTAATCAGCAGTGGCAGTGGCTGTAGGCATGCCAGGAGAAAGAGGCAGGGTGATGAGACCGTGCTTCTCTCTCCCTCGCCAGCAGCCAAGCCTCTCTCTCTCCCAGAGGTCAGCAGTTCTGCCACTTGCCAGCAGCCTGGGGCATCTGCTAATCAGCCCCGCCTCTTCGATCAGGCCTGGAGATAGGCCTGGAGATGCTGACTGGCATGGAAACCATCCAAACCGAACCAAATCTGGGTGAATTGAAACGAGCCAATGGCTGCCTAGTAGGTGGAGCTTTTGACACTGTCTGGGATAGAAACCAACCAATCAGAATCAAATTGGCTGGCAGAGGAGGGCAGTTGGGGGTGAGATCAGGCCTGCAGGGAATGGCAGTTGGGGGCAACCAGACCAGCAGGGGAGCAGTTAGGTGTTAATCAGGTTGGCAGGGGAGCAGTTAGGGGGTGATCAGGCTGGCAGGCAGAAGTGGTTAGGGGCAATCAGGTATGCAGGCAGAAGCAGTTAGGGGCAATCAGGCAGGCAGGTGAGTGGTTAGGAGCCAGCAGTCCCAGATTGAGAGGGATGTCCGACTGCCGGTTTAGGCCCAATCCCTGTGAGATCTGGCCTAAACTGGCATTTGGACATCCCTTGAGGGGTCCCAGATTGAAGAGGCTGCAGGCTGGGCTGAGGGACAACACCCCCCCAGTGCATAAATTTTGTGCACCTGGCCTCTAGTATAAGAATAAATTCTGTTTTGCATACTCACAACTATAACCTACTTTTGCCCAACCTTGTACTATTCCTACATATAAGGGTTGTTTTTAGGATAAAATGTGTTAGTATGTATATATTTAAAAGAATGCCATATTCACTAGACCCTCAGTAACTGTGAGTTCTTATTGAAGAAGACCACAAACATTCAGTATTATAATTGTTTTGGTACCTCTGATGACTTATAAAAATGTAAGCTTATCGATGACAGAAATATTTCCATACAAAGCACACATTTCAACAGTAAGAACATGAATGCTCTAAAGCTTAAAATAGAATCTTAAGCCTAAAGGATAAAATGTGACTTTTTTTCTTTTTCTTTTTGCTCCTCAGCAAACTTATTTTTGTTCTTCTTTAAGGAAAGCCCTCTATGATTAGTGTTGGATGATCTGCTTGTGGATTTGCCTACAGCCTTGTGACTTGCATTCTTTTTAAGATTTCTTTAACAAGGGAGCTTACTCACTCCTGTCTGTCTCTGTAATTCCTTCCAAGAAACTGTTCTCTGAGATGCTCTTAGGTGACAGTCCCCTTTCCCAAAATTTCTGAGTAAGGTCACTTAACTGGATGATATTCTAATTTTTTATAACGGAAAAGACACAAACACTAACTTTTAAGTATGCAGTTTGCTTATGGACACTGATGATTCAGGGATGTGAACTTGGGATGTGAATCTACCTACCTAAACCATGGTACATTTTATTCTAAACCATAGTACTATCATTTTATTTTTCTGTCCTCTATGGTACAGTTTTAGAATATACTAGCTCCTGAATTTAGGCTTTGTTCATTTTCTCCAGGATTCTATGCTTTGTGATGTGACTAGGAAAAAGGTAGGATGTAGTTTTAGCTCAATTCTACCTCTGCCTTTCTTCTCCCAACTGCTTTTTAATTTCATTTTCTACCTCATGAAAACTGCCAGCCATCAGTAAACACCTCTGTTTTCCAAGTCATTGCAATGAGAGGCTCCATAGAGTAGGATCAACTCTTTTTAACAAAACATAAAACAGAAACTTAAATCCTGTCACTAGTGCTGCCATCTTGGCATGGTCTTTAATTCTGTTTTCTTTTCTCAACCCCTGCCCTTATCTTCTCATGATCATGAAAGCTGCCAGCCATCAGTAAACACCTCTGTTGTTCCAAGTCATTTCAATGAGAGGCTCCATAGAGTAGGATCAATTCTTTTTAACATATTACACCCACAACTGCCCTACCTTGCAGACCTGGTCCCTCCCAATTGCCCCTGCAGGCCTGATCAACCCTAACTGCCCTCCTCTGCAGGCCCATCCCTCGAGGGGTCCTAGATTGGAGAGGGTACAGACTGGGCTGAGGGACACCCCCCCCCCCCATGCACGAATTTCACGCACCCGGGCCTCTAGTGAAAATAATAATAAAATGACAATAGAAAGAAAACAAATAATAGCAATTATTTTCACAATTATAGAATTTCAGAGCTAAATGCCACTTTAAAGCGTTCACATAGTGCATGGGTGTAGTAAAGGTATTTCCATTTACATGGTATGTTCCTTTTATGTAAATATCAAAAATTTATAAATTGCAGAGCCAAAAGAGATCTTAGAAGTTATTCAGTTCTTTTGGTGAATCAAAGTTGTATGTTTATTTTTAGACTTTATATAAAAGTGAAATCATATGGTATTTGTCTTTCTCTTATTTCACTTAATGTAATATCCACTAGGTCCATCCATAGTGTTACAAATAGTAAGATTTCATTCTTTTTTATATCCAAGTAATATTTAGTTGTACATATGTATAGCCTCTTTATTCAATCATCTCTCAATGGACACTTAGGTTGCTTCCATATCTTGACTATTGTAAATACTGCTACAAACATAGGGATGCACATATCTTTTTAAATTAACAGTTGGATTTAAATGAACAAAGAAAACAGAAGCAAAATCATAGATACAGAGAACAAACTGATAGTTGCCAAATGGGAATTTGGGGTAAAGGGCTAGGTGAAAAAGGAGAAGAAGGGTTTAATAAGTACAAAATGACAGTTACAAAGTTAGTCATGGGGGTGTAAAGTAGAGCATAGGGAATATAGTAAATAATATTGTAGTAACTATATGTGATGTAAGTTGGGTACTAGATATATAGGGGAGATCACTTTGTAATATATAAATGTCTAACCACTATGCTGTACACCTGAAACTAATATAATATTGAATGTCAACTAAAATTGAAAAATAAGAAAAACAATTTTAAATAAAAAATTTAAAATATATATACTGATTTTTGACTTTATGTTGGGCAGTGTTCTTTGGCATTGTGATATAGTATTGACAAAGACACAGAGAGTTATGCCCTCATAGAGCTTATATTTTTAAAATTTCTTTAAAAATTGTATTGGGGTATAATCCACATATATAAAAGCCAAGCTACCAGAACAACAGAACAACCAAACAACCGGAACAACTGGAACCACCAGTCACTATGACGTGCACTGTGGCGGCCAACAGGCCTGATCAGGGCTCTTGATCAGCCCCCCACAACCTTCTGTGGCCCCTCCCCCAGGCTGGCCTAGCTTCTGATCGGACCCCCACCTCGTTTGGGGGTGGGACTGGCTGGTCAACCACCCATGACACCTTCCCCCTGGGCGGCCCACCCCGGATCAGCGCCCCCCCCTATCAAGGGTGGGACAGCCAGCTAACCTCCTCCCTCCCCACCTGGCCCTGGCCCTGATCGGCCCTCCCCTCCAATCCGGGGCAGGGCTGGCCAACCTCCCACATCCTCTCTCCCCCACTGGCCTGGCCTGATGGCCCCCTTCAGTTTGGGCTGGCCAGAACCCACCTATGCATGAATTCATGCACTGGCCTCTAGTTGACATAAAACATTCAATTAGTTTCAGGTGTACAATGCAATGCTTCAATATGTGTATATGTCAAAAAACATCAGCGCAAGTCTAGTTAACATCAATTTACATACATAGTTACAAAAACATATTCTGGTGATGAGGACTTTTAAGATCAATTCTCCTAGCAACTTTAAAATACGAAAAACAATATTATTAACTATAACTACTATTACATACCCATGACTTCTTTAGTTTTAACTGGAAATTTATACTTTTGACTCTCTTCACCCACTTCTGGGTGAAGCTTATACTTTTTGAGTGCAAAGAGACATCGTGTAGATTTTAAAAATAAAATTGCACGTAACTTGAAAACATGGAGAAATAGTTAAAATAGAGCAAATAAAAAGCACCCCTCTAACAGGAAACATTTGAAGTAAAACAAAAATAATGAGAAGATGTTGGCCATGTTTTCAACTAGGGAAACATGTTTTAAACAAAAGGAAGAATAAATGCAAAGCTGTGAAATGAGTGAGTTTGGACTGTACAAGAAACAGAAATGAGGGCACTGTTGATGGAGTGCCCTGAACCATGCAAAGTGTGGAGAGGGTGAGATGACAGGGGGATGAGAGAGGGGCTAAATGACTTGGGGGCTTGTAGAATCTGATAATTGGATAATTGGTGGTGTCATTTCCTAAGATGGGAAATGTTTGCCAAACCCTGGAGTCTGGTGGTGAGTCTCTGTGGTGAGATATGAGGAATCAATATTTCTCTTATCAGCCCTGGCCAGTGTGGCTCAGTTGGATGAGCATGGTCTCATACACAAAAAGGTTGCCAGCTCGATACCAGGTCAGGGAATGTGCCCAGGTTGTGGGTTCATCCTCAATAGGGGATGCCCAGGAGGTAACCGATAATGTTTCTCACATCCATATCTTTCCCTCTCTTCCTTAATCTCTGAAATCAACAAAAAATATTTAAAAAATAAAATACTTATTTCTCTTAACAGAGGGGGAAAGGAAGTTTTAAAAAAGTGGGTGATTTCCCATGTTGTTCTTTATATAAATGAAATTGGACTGAAAATGAGGCCACTTTTTTTTTTCTCAGTCCTATTCTTTTCCAAGCACAGTCCTAGTTATGAGTAACTGAAATATGGCCATAGTTTTCTCAGATTTATCCGTGTGCTTCCAGGCCCTTATTTGCTCCTGGGACTTGGTAGTAAGAAGAACACTTATGTTTAGAATTGCAGAAAATAAATGATCTGATTACCAATCTGCTCTGCACATCTTGGATTTTCAGTTGATTTCACTATGGTATCACTTCCTTTCTTTCTATGTTAAAGGATATTCATTAGAAATAAGGCAGCAGTATTTTGGCTTACATTCCTAGGAAAACTGTATCCAAGTTCTGGCATAAACCTATCCCCTTGTTTGAAGGACACAAGTATTTCAACTGCAACCTGAATGTTATCCACAATTGAACCAAAATTATATGGTGAAAATAATTACACATTTTCCTGACTAAAACCATTCAGTATTTGAAAAATAATCTACTTTCCCACATGTTGCTGAGCTCTGTTTTAATTCAGCAGACTCATACTAAAATTAGAGGCCCAGTGCATGAAATCTGTGCATGGGTAGGGTCCCTAGGCCTGGTTGGCGATCAGGGCCGATCTGTGGGGCCACCGGCAGGGTGATCGGGGGGCCCCCGCTGGCACCCACCTTAGCTGGCCTGGTGCCTGCAGGCTGGGGGCAGCTCCTGCATTGAGCATCTGCCCCCTGGTGGTCAGTGTGTGCCATAGCGATCGTCCCACCGGTCATTCCGCTGTTCAGTTGATTTGCATATTAGGCTTTTATTATACAGGATATGTGTGCAGCATGCTCCATTAAAAACAATTAAGAGTTCATTAGCTCTTGCAGAGAAAAGTAATGCAACTATTTATCTTCACGCTTAAGTACTAACAGGTGAAAAAATAAATGACTGAAACCACAAGAATAGATGTCTAAAAAGGAAGGGGGAAAAAACCTTTCTTCTGCACTTTTATGCACAATTTTTGCAGAATAATTTTAAGTGTTTTGCATAATTTCCCCAGATACTTATAATCATAAAAAATGAGAAGTAAAATTTAGAACTTTAAATCACTGTAGTACTCACTTAACTTAGCATCATTAATTTCAAGCTGTGTATTTTACAAATAAGTTTACTTGTCAAGGTCATGTAGCAAACTGGTGGTAAGTCAGGATAAGAATCAGCTCTGAACATAGCTGGCATGGCTCAGTGATTGAGCATCAACCTATGAACCAGGAGGTCACGATTCTATTCCTGATCAGGGTACATGTCCGGGTTGTGGGCTCAATTGATCCACGGTGTGAGGTGTGCAAGAGACAGCCAATTGATGATTCTCTCTCATCATTGATGTCTCTATCTCTCCCTCCTTCTGACTCTCTAAAATCAATAAAATTATATATTTTTTTAAAAAAATCAGTTCTGATGTCGATCATAAGGTTACTCTTCTCTGACTTTTCCTGTTTCCTTAGGAAGTCTGAATTACTTTTTTTTAGGGATCTGATCTCAGAATACCATAGTTTATATTTTAGTAAAGGAAAAGATGCTTAAAAGTCTACCAAAGAAGAAGCACAATTCACCATAGCTAAGATTTGGAAACAGCCTAAGTGCCCATCAGCAGATGAGTGGATTAAAAAACTGTGGTACATCTACAGAATGGAATACTATGCTGCGGTAAAAAAGAAGGAGTTCTTACCATCTGCAACAGCATGAATGGAACTGGAGAGCGTTATGCTAAGTGAAATAAGCCAGTCAGAGAAAGATAAATACCACATGATCTCACTCATTTATGGAATATAATGAATAATATAAACTGATGAACAAAAACAGATCCAGAGACAGAGAAGCATCGATCAGACTGTCAAACCTTAGAGGGAAGGTAAGGGAGGGTGAGGGTAAGGGGGAGAGATCAACCAAAGGACTTGTGTGCATGTATATAAGCCTAACCCAGTGGTTGGCAAAGTCATTAGTCAACAGAGCACCAAACTGCGGCTTGCGAGCCGCATGTGTCTCGTGAGCCACAGTTTGCCGACCTCTGGCCTAACCAATGGACACAGACAACATGGGGGTGAGGGCATGAGTGGGGGGGGAGAGGGGGATAATGGGGGGATAAGGATATATATATATATATATATATATATATATATATATATATAATACCTTAATCAATAAAGAAATTTTAAAAAAGTCTACCAAAGAAACAAATGTTACTTAAAATACAGATATTAATTATTTCATGGACGATACATTTTATCTCATGAGATATCAAGATCTTTTCTTGAAAAATAGCAAGAAAACACATGATACCTGTGCCTCTCCTTGAAATGCATCCAGATGGAGAGAATTGTAGACATCCTCCTGCCCCCGAACCCTTGCTTGTGTTACTATTGCTAATAACCTGGGTCTGCCTATGGCTGATGCTTTATAATAGTTGTACAAAGTCATTAAATAGCTCCTTGTGCCTAAACTTGAAAAGGAAGTTTTCTTTTAAAAAATATATTTGGTGGGAACGATAGGGAAGAGGTTAATGGAAGAAAAAGGAGACATATGTAATACTTTAAACAATAAAGAATTAAATAAATAAATAATACAAACTATTTTGAAAGAGCCTGGCCAGCATGGCTCAATGGTTGAGTGATGACCTATGAACCAGGAGGTCATGGTTCATTCCTGCAGGGCACTTGCCTGGGGGTTTGATCCCCAGTGTGAGGCATGCAGGGATCAGCCCATGGATGATTCTCTATCATCATTGATATTTCTATCTCTCTCTCCATCTCCCTTCCTCCCTGAAATCAGTAAAAATATATTTTAAAAAATATTTTCAAAGAAATAAGCTTTGAGTCAAAAATTAACTGACACAGTAACATATTAACAGTCACCACAGAGCAGCAGGATGAAAAGCCCATGGATTCAGATAAACAGAGCATTAGCATTTTAAAATTGCCTTTGGGCATCATGAATTAGAAAAGAAGATGATAAATCAAGCTGTGTTTACAATAGGTGCTTTTCTTTTTCTTCTATTTTTTTAATGGAAAATGATTTACAACCTGACAGAGAAACACATCTGCTAATAAAACAGCCACTAGTACTTTGTAGGATTTTCTACAACAGTTCATCATATTTAGATAGTGTTTCCTAAGTGTTCAAGATTCCTTCATGTAATTATTTTATTTGATCCTTTCAACAGTTCTGGGAGGCAGATAAAGCAGGGAATTTTATTTCCATTATAGAATCAAGGCAATTAATACAGAGAATGGTAAATGATTTGTCTTAAATAAATGGAGGAGCTGGACTTGCTTCTCCTGCTGATTTCAACATATCACATCACCCCTCTCTGAGGGGAGTCCCCCAGGATTTAAGTTTTAAACTAAGCCCCTCAGAATCTCAGTGTGTTAGCTTTCTGTTAGCTCAGGGGACTTTCCTGGACAAAGCAGCACGTTTTAAATGAAATAGTATTAAATGAGGAGATCTTGGGTCTAGTTCAAGTTTAACTGGAGAAAATTACCAAACTCTAGGGGTCACTGATTTTCTAATTGAGTGACATTCATCAGGAGATTTCCAGTAGCTCTGTTACGAGGAGATCTGGGTCACTTCTCACAGATTTTAATTGTTGGTAGAAGACTAACAGATTCTTAACAAGGTAGAGCACAATTTCTGTCAGGCTGGTGGATGCTACTCCCTTTTCTGAAGGGAATATTCTAAATCTCGTGAGAGAGTAAAAATGATTTCTACCAAGAGGAATGGAACCAGCTGGGTTGAGAGGGCCTTTTCTATCTGAAGTGTTTACAGGAAGGGGAATAATACATTTCTTTGTTCCATCCAAGGTTCTTCATTTATGTCCTTCATCTATTGATGACCCATAAAGAGATTTTTCCCTGCTTTTCTTACACAATGTAAAAAAGATAACAATAAATGGCCCAGTTCTATTTTGCTTCCTCTGGTTATATTTTCATAATTTAAAAAGCTCATTTGATAATGTCTTTTGTCAAAATGTCCACATTTTCCTCTGCCAGATAAGGTAACAAACTGGAATAATGGGTCACCCAGGACCAAACATGAACAAATCTAGATGTTAAGGGCAATATAAGGACTTCATGTATACCCAGAGACACACTGAGCATGCATTCTCAACTGCCAGTGATGACTCTTGCACATTTGTTAGGAAGAAGGCCATTTGTATCACTAATGTGTTTGTGTAATTGCTAAATTTCAATATGCAATCCATTATTCTGTTTTGTTGTTAACCACAGGCATTCTGTCCTAACTACTAGTATATGCATCTATATGCTTCTGTGTGCTCTGTTAAGGCAATACGCAATATTTATTCTATTGTTTCAAGGCTAAATGTTTTGGGTTTTGAAAACTGTGCTAAGAAAGCCCACTCAAGACAGTAGTACCAAGTAAATGAGCAAATCATTAAATTGAGAAGAAAGCAGTATTAATATCCTATTTCTCTTTAGTGGCAGTAAGTGCTGATCAAACTGTTGGCCATATTGGTCATTCCTTAAGCTTTAGGAAATTGAACACTAATCCAGTAATAGATGGAATCTAATATGAAAGTTGGTTGGGTTGTTCTGTTTGTTTGCTTGTGGATTTTTTGTTTGTTTTTTTTCATCTTACAATTGATGTGCCAAAGCAGAAAATCTTCTGTCTCACTGTGCAAGTAATTGCAAATTTAAACTTTATATTTTCTTACCCCAGCCCTACCCAACTTCAAGGGTGAAGCAGAACATGATTTAAAGGGAAACAAGTACCATTCCCATTGGGTTTCCTGGGCAGCCATTCAAGCAAGCCCTTCTCACTGCAGCTTTGAAGTATGACAAAGAAATAGCTGCCCAGGTAGTGTACCAGCAAGATGCCTTCACACTGCAGGAGAATGTCATCAAGGAAAATCAGTTTGGTGAGAAATATCACTGAAGTGATTTGGAGTGATGGTGTTTCAGAAGGGAATTGCTAAATAGAATTCAAAAGGTAACCTAGGTTGACAACTGTGATGAAGAAATGTTCTTTCCTCTGATAAAGTCCCCTCATCCTTCTCTTAGCCTTCCACTGCCTCCTTTGTGACCTGGAATATGAGTGTACTTCATTGATGATAGTATGTGCTAGTTAAATAAAATAAGAACTACATTATATTATGTTTTCCCTTTTATCTACAAGCTTTGTTAAAAAAGATACCACATTCTATTTTTTCTAGTCTTAATATTCTGTTCATCACAATGGAAATAATAGTTTTTAAATTAGACTTTTATTAATGAGAAGATTTGTGTAAATATTTCTATATTTTTTTGTAATTTTCAAAGGAAAGAACACACCACATATAAATAAATATTTTTTATGCATAAGATTCTTATAATCAACCCAAATAAATCAATTATTTTTATATCAGCACTAGTAACCCTGTGCAGGAATCCGTGCGCCAGTAGCTCTCCAGTAGCTTGCTGCCACCCTCCAGTAGCTCTCTGCCCACTGCCCCACCCTCCTGTAGCTTCCCCTGCCCCCCTCTCCTCTCCCCTCCTCATGGTTTCCTGTCCTGCCCCCTCCTGTAGCTCTCCACCACTCGCTTGTAGCCAGTAGCTCACTGCCGCCCTCCTGTAGCTACCTCTGAGTCCTCCCCTCACAGCTTGCTGCCCTACCCTCCTCCTGTAGCTCTCTGCCTCCTGCTTGTAGCTCACTGCCCCACTCTCCTGCTGATCCGTGATCCAATCATTACACAGCTGGTCATTACGCTTCATGGTGTAATGACCATTTGCATATTACATTTTTATTATATAGGATAATTTTCATGTTCTTATAGACCTAAAAAAGGAATTTTAATGAACTTTGATTCAAATTATTTTGTAAGTAGTAAGATATATATTGTGTGTATATATATATATGTATATATATATATATAGTATATATACATATATATAATTGATGACAATAATTCTATGGCAGTTTTATTACATTATAGAGTAGAATGCCATTGACTTAAGATATACACAGAATGAAATATGACAGTTAAAACAATGTAAAATGAAAATTTATTTTATTTTTAAAATCTTTATTTTTCAGAGTGTTACGGATGGCCTCCCGTTTTCCCCCCCACTACCCCTCTCCACCCCTTTTCTGCCCCACCCCAGGCCTTCACCATCCTATTGTCTGTTTCCATAGGTAATGCTTATCTGTATATATAAAACCCTAATATGCAAATAGACCAAACAGCAGAACAACTGAACAACCAAACAACCAGTCACTATGACATGTGCTGACCACAAGGGGGTGCATGTGGAACATGGTGGGCATCGGCAGCAGGCAGCAGAGCATGGAACATGGCAGGTATCGGCTGTGGCAGGATGGTGGAGCAGGTGAGCAGGGGTGCCAGGACAAGATGGAGTGCTGGTCGCTGTCATCAGGACAAGCCTCTGGTGGTTACTGAAAATTCTTTCTCCCATGTGCCATGGTCCTGCTGGGTGCTCACACCTGCTGCCAGTGCTGGAGCTGCCACCTGCACCTGCTTCTGGTGCCAGCGTTGGTCCCAATCTCTCGGCACTGTCAGCGGGTACAAGCAGTGGTTGCTAGCCCTGATCATCCCTGAGGGTTTCTCCACTTCCCCCTACTCCTGAGGGGTAATCAGGATAGCAATAGCCACTTGCACCCTCTGACAGTGCTGGTCCCGCTCACACCGACTGCTGACACCAGCCCCAATCACTCCGAACTGTCAGCGTGTGTGAGTGGTGGCAGTGGGAGTGGGGCTGCAGGCCAACAGAGGACTGGGGGCTGGTTAGGGGCATGGAGGATGGGCTGAGACCCGCCCCTGTGCCCACTGCAGCTTCGTGACCCACAGTTCCTTTCAAAGTACATGAATTCATGTACTGGGCTCCTAGTCCTATATAATAAAAGGGTAATATGCAAATTGATCCTAATAGTGGAACAACCAGGAACAACTGGTCACTATAACACTCTCTGACCACCAAGAGGCAGACGGTTAATGCAGAGCTGCCCTCTGGTGGTCACTGCATTTCCACAGGGGGAGCACTGCTTAGCCAGAAGCCAGGCCATGGCTGGCCAGCACAGCAGCAGTGGCGGGAGCCTCTCCTGCTTCCTTGGCAGCGCTAAGGATGCCCAACTAACGGCTTAGGCCCACTCTCTGAGGGCTGCAAGAGGGATATCCATTGCTAGCTTAGGCCCGATCCCTAGGGGCTCCTGGACTGCGAGAGGGATGTCTGACTGCCAGCGGGCCTAAGCCAGCAGGTGGACATTCCCTGAGGGCTCCAGAACTGTGAGAGGGTGCAAGCCAGGCAGAGGGACCCTCCTCCCCCGAGTGCACAAATTTTCATGCACTGGGCCTCTAGTACACATATAAAATCTTTGATTAATCTCTTCCAATGCCCCTGCCCCCTTCCCTCTGAGATTCATCAGTCTGTTTCATGTTTCCATTCTTCTGGTTCTATTTTATTCACTAGTTTATTTTATTCATTAGACTTTTTGTTTATTTATTTTGATTTTCAGATTCAATTGTTGATAGATATGTATTTATTGCCGTTTTATTGTTCATATTTTCTTCTTCTTCTTCTCCTTTTTCTTCCTCTTATTAAAGAATACCCTTTGACATTTCATGTAATACTGCTTTGGTGGTGATGGACTTCTTTAGAATTTACAGTGACCTATAAAGTGTGTACTTCTGAACTCCTGGGAACATGATTGAATAAGCCGAGGATTCTATCATAATGAGAAAATGTCCAGCCTCATTTCAGTCAAGCACTCCCTAATATTATTCTTTAGGCACTAAAAACATGGCTTATTATATCCTCTATAAATTAATATTATATATCTAAAGGTAGTATCCCCAGATTTTCATGTATTAAAATAAATGATAATAATTTTTAATATGATTGTTTGGAAACTTGCATATCTTACTTATTACAATGGCCACTGTATATGGATGGAAATTTTCTGTTCATCTTCCCCCTAGGTATTAGTGTATGAAAGACTGTTGCATGGTCTGAGACCTGCTTCTCCCAAAATTTATAAAAGAAACATTTTTAGAAATCTATATCACTCCACCATTTCTAAAATTCTATGGTGAGGGACTCTATTAATTTGAGTTCAGCATCTCTTTACTAATTGAAGTTACTGAGTGGTAGTGTTCTATTTATTAACAGATTGACTTAAAGTATGCATATAGATTCTAACCTAGTCTTTCTTTTTAAAGATTTTTTTTAGATGGGTTCTTGGATGTATTATCTATTAATTCTGTAAAGTGGCACTTTGAGTTTCATGGTAATTTTAAAGCGAGAGTTATCTGGGAATTAAAGGGTTGTGACTGCATCGGGAGGTGCAACTTCCATCGGATGTCTAAGTTGGCTGTGGTCCCAGGCATTGTAACTAAAAGGATGGCATACAGAAAGGCTGCCTTGCCCTCCTAGATGCAATTCCTCTGTGAGGTCATCATGGCCTAGAGTTTTATCTTTAATTTTTCAAGTGCTGACAATTATGCTCTTTCAAAATTACAAATTTTGGAGACTGATTTACATTAATCAAAATTATTTAAAATGGAGAGAAAGCAAATGCATGTAATAATGTTAACTTTCTAGTGACTGGAAGACTTTTTGATATTAAAGATTTGGTATTCAAAGTACATAGGAAATAAGAATACTTATCATAATATTAGCTTAGAGAGCACTGATTAGAGTGTTTGGATAGGGATGACTTACAGATGGTCTTTCTAGGTTCATTAGATTGAAAAGACTCAAACTTGTTCTACTATAGATATTATCTTTATATGCATACATTTTATTATGTGCATTTATAATTATTACTTCTTACTGTTGTTGTTAAAAATGATTTGACATGGCTTACTGCATGTGATGTCAAATGAGGTGAATTCGTTTTTTCTTTTCTTAAATTTCTTTACTAATTAAGGTATTACATATGTGTCCTTATCCCCCCATTACTCCCCCATCCCCCCCACTCATGCCATAACCCCCTTGCTGTTGTCTGTATCCATTGGTTAGGCTTATATGCACGAATACAAGTCTTTTGGTTGATCTTTCCCCCTTAATTCTTAAGTACCTCATTCTAGTGCCTAGAGTTATTATAACAACTTGACAAATATAAATATATATAATATTTTTCCAATATGTGTATGTATGCAAATATATATGCAAATACACACAAAAATATATATAAGTAATTGTTTAAACCACTGTGAAATATTTTAATCCAATTCACTGGGGAAACATGCTGTTTACCTTGCTTTCTTGTTTTACACTAGTTCATGGTATGGGATTAGGGCCTAGACTGAAATTCAGCTTCCGAGAGAATCTGATACCCTGGTCCTAAATTATTGAACTTCAGTTGAATTACTTGCTTTTTTTCTAAATACTTAGGAACTGAGCTAGTGTACCCGATATGGGATCCATGAAAAAAATTCTGCAATCTCAAAGAAAAGAGATGCATATACTACTAAAGAGAAATAGAATAAGAACATTTATTTGTAGATTTGTATTAGGAAACACAAATCAATTTAACACAGTCTCTGATTCTTGCTCTCAGTACAACATAGGATCTATGAAATATATTAAAAGATGAGATAAAACAACCATCTGAGACCCTAGACTGAGTTGTGGCAGCTGGCTGAGAGGTGGAATGTGAAGCTACTAAAATTGCTATTACAGCGGGGCTTAGTATCCCTGGTTTTAAATGTGTCTGGCTAGAAAAACCTAATATATTTTATTAAATATTTTATGAAAAAAATCTTCAAGAAATGCCTTTCACAATGTTGAAAAGAACATAGAAAGTTAATCAGGGAGAAAATAATTAAGAGATGCTTTTAGTGGATTAAAAAAATTGCATTATAGCTTTCTGCTCCAAACCTGCTCCAGGACCTTTGCATTTGCCTTTTCTTCTGCTTGGAATATTTTCCCCCTCACGCATTCACTTTTAAAGATGCAGTGTGTTGCCCTAGCTGGTTCGGTTCAGTGGATACAGTGTGAGACTGCAGACTGAAGGTTTGGTTCTGGTCAAGGGCACATGCCTGGGTAGGGAACTTGCAGGACACAGTCGATCAAAGATACTCTCTCATCATTGATGTTTCCATCTCTCTTTCTCCATTCCTCTCTGAAATCAATAAAAATATATTAAAGAAAAGTTTCAGTAGGTTGATTCATACTGATCCTTCATATTTCTGTGCAAATGTCATATCCTCAGAGAAGCCTTTGCTGAAGGCCAGATTAGGTCAGATCCATTTTTATGTCTTCTCTTGACAATGAGTTAGCAATTAGAAGAAAATATACTTAGTGGTAGCAGGAAATTTGACTTTATGTACTGATCTATCAAGAGAATTTGGAATAGTGGTTGGCTCAAAGAAGGCACTCTATGAATATTTGTTGACTAATGATTAAATGACATTCATCAGAGCCTGTTACTAATTGTTTTGCATTTGTGGTTATTTGATTGTCTGTTTCTCTATTTGATCAATAAGTCTCATTGGGATAGAGACATGCTAAGCTCTGTTTCTATTTTGCTCACTGCTATATGTCAGTACCAAGCAGAACACCTGGCACGTCAAATATTTGTAATAATTAAATATAGATACAATTAAATATTTGTGGAATATTTACCTGGGTATTGATAAAGAACTGTAGGCAGAGGCAGACACATGAAAATCTCTGGTTACACTGACCACTGAGATTTATACCTGTTCAAGACTACTAGATAATCCTATTGTGAGAAAAAGTAGATAGGACTACCAAAGAGCAGGCTTACCCTGAGCGGACGGTTAATGGAAACTTGGAGCTATACATTTTTTTTAATCCTCACTTGAGGATATGTTTGTTGCTTTTAGAGAGGAAGGGAGTGTGAGGAAGAGAGAGAGAGAAACATAGATTGGTTGCCTCCCACACAGGCCCTGACCAGGGATGGAACCTGAAACCTAGGGATGTGCCCTGACCTGGAATTGAACCCGCAACTTTTTGGTGTACTGGATGATGCTCTAACAAACTATGCTACCTGGCCAGGGCTGGAGATATACATTTTAATTTGTTCTCCACTTGAAGTCTGTAAATGGCATTTAGCAGCCACATTAATAGACAGAGTGAGATGAATGCAATTCACTACCCTGTCTGTTGACAAATACCAAGTTTATCCAAATTCCACATTGTCTAAGAACATATAGAGATTGTTTTGGAAGGGCCAATGGAAAATTTCTACAGAACAGAGAAAGGATTACTTGGAGGTACATAATTCCCCTTAAAATAGTTTCATTTGTAAGACAGAGGAATTTTTAGAAAGCAAAGCCATAAAGAAAGAACGGCTTGAACTAAAAGGGCAACTAAATGTTATATAGAAGGGGAATAGATGAGATAGGGAAGGATTTAAAAAATACTAAAATGTCATAGCAGAAATAAATCGGCATTGGATCTTGTAAAAGTCAGAACTTATTATGAGTGCCTGTGGATTAGTAACATGAAGTACAAATTTGGGAAATTTTTCTAAAATGCTGTAGAAAGAAAAATAATATTAAAATTATGAGAAAGAAGATAATAACTGGAAACTTTAGATTGGAATGCTAACACACTAGACATTTTTGAATGAAGTACTGAACAAACACTGAATCAGAAGCAATAGTGGAAGAAAGTTTCTTTGACATAAGATCTGACAATGCAAATCAAAAGCAAATAGTATCTTCAAGGTTAAACAATGGGGACGATATTAACACCAAGACATTTTCAGTAAAAAAAAAAAAAGTTAGTTACATTGATAATTTAGAAAGTATGAAACATGAAGTTTAAGTGCTTACTCTGATTTTCATCACTAATAAATACTAGAAGAAAAAACATCCATTTTGAGGGAAATTACAGTTTTTGTCATTGAATACTTTTATATGCAGCCAAGTAGTTCTTTCTGTATGAAGAAAACAAAGACTGAAACTTTTATTGGCTCAGAAAAATATGCCACCTGCATATGCTTCTTATTATTATAAAGCCCACAAACTTGAAAATTTACTTCAAATAACTGATCAAGTAAATTTAAAAGCCCAGGATGAAAAGGACACTATGGAATAAACTCTGATTACAATAAGCATACATACAAAGTTCATAAGATCTTTAGGAACATAATTTATAATAAGATTAAAAAACTCATTGTTTTAACAGATATTTAAAACTGAATGAGGGAAAAGAAGAAATGAACATTGCCATCAACTAATTTTTGAAATAAAGAAGAACTAAAAAACAAAGAATAGCTAAAAACCAATCTTTTTATACTTTATTCCAGTTAGATTTACTGTTCCTAGCAAAAGTATATGTAATGTTAATTATTAATCATTGTTCCATGTGTTTCTCATTTTATAAGAAAGATTGTTCACATAATATTTTTAGAGAAATTTAATCAAACTTTTAGTAGATATAATATAAATATATACTTTCCAAAGCAGTAGAGGAGAAAAAGACAAACAAGTAAAAAAAGCCAAAGAAAATATCAAGAATATGTAAAAAAAAAAAAATAGGAGGAAGAAATCATGATGGCATAATTTAAGTTAAATATCTATTTCAAAAGATAAATGAAAATGAAATTTAACCTAACATAAAAAGGAAACTTTCTAATTGATTAGAATCATTTGAAGTTTACATTAACCATGTCAAAATGAAAGCTTTATGAATATAAAATGTAAAAATTGGGCATTATTTAAAAGCAAGCAATACATGCAAGAGATAATGGTACTGATAACAGAAAAAAGGAATCCAAGCAAAGCTTTCAAGGCAAAGATAGTCACCTTATATTCATAAAAAATATAACTAGCAATGAAGATTTATCCAAGAACCTAACATCTCACCATTCAACATAGGCAACTTCTCTTTCAACCTGTGATCACATCCCTGGCATCATATTTATCTTGTGGTTTCACCATGTCTATTCTAGGACTTAGAGCTACAAGTTATCCAGACCCTAACTGACTTCCTACAAGTCCTCAACTTTATTCACTGATCAGAAATGTGGCAACTGTCTAGTCCAGAGATTTCTAACCAGTGTACCACAAGGATTTGTAATACCTGACTATTTAGTTGGGGGACACTAAACTCTTCTTCCTTAAATTGTCAAATTTTAAAAAATGACAACAGACAGCACAACAATAGCCATCTGGTATGAATGAATTAAAATTCTACCTATTTTTCATGAAATTGGAAAAAAATATATTTTGGTGTGCCACAGAATTTTAGTAATTAGTTGATGTATGCCATGAGATGAGAAAGGTTAAAGATTGCTTGTCTAGTTAACTAAGCCCACCATGCTATAACTATATTTTTCTTCTGTGCTTAATTCTCATCACCATAATATTCAAGCTTCTTTTCCTTTGACTCAAACTCTCACTACTCTCTCAATCTACCAAACATTATCCCTGTATCTTCTAGGTCTATGATTTTGGTAACCAACTCTGCTACTTTTTGCTCTTAACTGAAAATATGCTCTCTTCAAAGAACACTATTTCCACTGCATCTGTCTTAAGCAGATGGTGCTCATTTCCCTAGTACCCCATACTAACCAGGGCATGGAAGTTGAATCAGCATTTTTCTACAAGCACAGTGGTATTTCTAGGACATTGCTGTTTTGCTCATTTAAAAACTTTGTTCCTTTGAGACATGTGACCTTGACATCTTCTGTCCTCATTGCCACCACCTAGACACTGCCATATTTAACCAAGTCCTTGGATGTCATTCAGCCAAGATTACAATGCTGATCCTTTTATTCATTTGTTTGCCAAAATCCTCAACTTTGTATTTGTTCATCCATTGCTTTTATCTGTAACACATTTACTCCAGATCTACCCATTTGTCATCCTCTTACCTGCTATATTCTAAAATGGATTAATACTTTTTCTGGCACTGAAGTTTACATATGCATGCTTCCCCCTCATACTCTGCCCACACAGTCCAAAAGAAATCCAATTTTAAATAATCCTATCTAATAAAAGAGTAATATGCAAATTGACTGTCATTCCAACACACAAGATGGCTTCCCCCATGTGGTCAAAGATGGTTGCCCCCATGTGGACACAAGATGGCCACCACAAGATGGCCAGCAGGGGAGGGCAGTTGTGGGTGATCAGGCCAACAGAGGAGGACAGTTAGGGGTGACCAGGCCTTCAGGAGAGGGCAGTTAGGGGCAAACAGGCTGGTAGGGGAGCAGTTAGGTGTCAATCAGGCTGGTAGGGGAGTGGTTAGGGGGTGATCAGGCTGGCAGGTAGAAACGGTTAGGGGCAATCATGAAGGCAGGAAGGCAAGCAGTTGGGAGCTAGCAGTCCTGGATTGTGAGAGGGATGTCCCAGATTGGAGAGGGTGCAGGCTGGGCTGAGGGACACACCCTTCCCCTGTGCACAAATTTCATGCACTGGGCCTCTAGTATATAAATGTAAAAGCATCCAGAAAAACTCTGATATTTCTCATAATTATTTTCATGATTTTTCTCAAAATATATGCTAAGTCACCTTAGGTACTCCAGTACTGATGAGAGAAAGCCTTCTAGATACTGTTGTGTAAATTACACCATCTTCAAATTGGTGCCCCTGATAGTTATTTTTGCTGTATAATAAATTATGACAGTTCAGTATCCTAATACCACTATACTTATGAATTCTGTGGGTCAGGCATTCAATGAGAGATTTTAAGAGAAAAAAATCATAAGAATATGGACAATCTGAACAATACAATTGAAATTGTTAGCATGTGAAATCAAATCAATATCTGCAGTTCAAAATAATTTCTGCCTGCTAAACACCAAATCAGCTTTTCTAATGCTTCCATGTAGGTACAAGAAAATAAGAAACTAACCTAATTTCCACAAATCAGACACATGATGCCAGCTTCTGGGTAGAAATTACACAAAATATGAAGCAATCCAAGCTTGGAAATTTTATACTATAACTTCAATATAAGGTCTGAATCAATACTTTCTTCAAATTGAAACCCCCCAAATGGTACAAAGGTATTATATCTTCCTTCATAAGGTTAGAATATCACCATTAATAATACCACACAAAACTAGGAGTCTAGTTCTTTTTACCACTAATGAGCTACTTTGTTAGGGTTAGGGCCTGCTCTTGTATTCTACAGTGAGGGGAAAAAAAGCTGATATATACTTCAAAAAATAATAAATAAATAAATAAATAAGTAATAGAAGGAAGAAAGAAAGATGGAAGGAAATTTGTAAGTTTCCTCTTTTTCTCCACCCTCTTCCCTGTGTATATAGTTTGTAAGAGTTTACTTGAAAAAATGTTTGCCCAAGAGGAATATACTTTTAAAAGCTTAAATTCAGGGTCTAGGGTATCTAAAAAGAGCATTTGTCTTTCAAGAGCTTCTCACCACCACAAAGATGTGCTATTCCCATGACTTTTAAGTATGCCTGTTGCAGAAACAGGAAGGTTACTCCCAACAAAAGAATATATTGTCAACATTGGTTATTCTTGTTACATAATTGATTAATGCCTGACTTTAGAAAAATACATACATATATATTTTTTAAATGTGACATAGATTTTTTACCATTATTACTAAGTTACTTTTATTTCAATTTCACTGAATACTTACATTTATTGGCTGAGTTAATATTTATCTTCTTCTCTCCAAAATTCTTTTGTTTGCCTATTGGTCTGCAAATACTGAGTTTCCTTAGGCAGTGATCACATCTGAATCATCTCTCTCCATCCAGATACATGTCTGTCTAATAACTGATATTTCAGTGAATGGCATCACCATTCACCTGGCTTTTCAAGCTGTTAATATGAGAATCATCTCATCAAATCCAGTCACTAAATCTAAAAATCTCTGTCTCAATTTCTCTCTCTCTCTCTCTCTCCACTTATTTAGCACAGTGCCTGACATTAGCAGATATTGAAGAGCTGCTTGAAGAATAAATTAATTATCTATATATATAAAAACCTAAGCAACTGTTATAACCAAACAACTGCAATGACCAGAACGACTGGTTGACCAGTCGCTATGACATGAACTGACCACCACGGGGCAGACACTCAATGCAAGAACTAACCCCTGGGGGTCAGTGCACTCCCACAGGGGAAGCACCGCTCAGCCAGAACCCAGACTAATGGCTGGCAAGCACAGTTGTGATGGCGGGAGCCTCTCCCGACTCTGTGGCAGTGCTACTGGGTGGCAGTGGCAGGCACAGTGGGCCGGGATGAGTGCAAGTGGCATGGCACCAGCTTGGGTTCCTCCCTGGCTGTCTGCCACTTGGTGCACTGCTACATCCCTTGGAGAATGTCTGATTGCCAGTTTAGCCTCATTCCTTGTAGGCCTGGCCTTGCAAGAGGGCACAGGCCAGGTTGAGGTCCCCTCCCTCTCCCAATGCACAAACCTGTGCACCGGGACTCTAGTTCATTATAATGATTAACTGTAACAATCCATTGTTTTGCCATTATAGATGGTATCTTACTAAATTATTTCACAATCAACAGACACTGAGAATATAAGCAATGATTTATCTGTAGTTACATATTGCCACATAACTCTTTGAAAGGTTCTGTTTATGGCATTAGTGCTACATAAGTGTTTTGGTCATTCTGTGGATGTTTGATATTAATATTAAATCTCAAACAATTTTTTATTGATAGTCTTTGCCTTTTACTTGTAAGCCTTTTATGAATGCTCATGGATGTCAAGAAGATAAAACCTATAAATACCAAAATATTTTTTGATACCAAAGTTAACATTAATGTTTTAGAAAATTATATTTATAGTAGTTTATTGTCATATTCAAGACTTTTCAAGGAAACCATCATTTAATTTTTTGTGAAATACAAGATAATCTTTGCATATAGCAACAGATGTTTAAGTGCTAATGGAAAAATGTTTGAAATATTTTTAGATGTTATTAACACAGCACATGTTAACTAATTTGTACCTTTAAAAATTGCTTGCAGCAGCTTTCTTATTTATAAATAACTTGACCTTGAATAACACAATTTGTGGTAAGAGGCATAAAATTTTGGAATTTGTGGAAGTTTAGTCTTGGATTTCTCTACACCTTTTTATGCTTGTTTTTTTTTGTTTGTTTGTTTTGTTTTTGGTTATACAAAAGAGCTACTTTAAGAAATCAAGACCATACATCACAAGAGCAATTTAAAGTCAAGGAAAAGCTTTGTATCTTTTAGTTAATAACCAGATGGTTAATTTTAAGTCAAATAATTATTATCTTTATCTTAAGTAAGAATTAAAATTGCCACTGATGCTCCAGTATATTAAAAACAACTCAAATTTTGTATATTGATGTGTTATTTTTGTTATTCTAATTTATCACAGTACTTTAATGTAATTGATGCTTTGTGTTATAATAGGAGGTTATTCTAGCAATTAGTAGTCAATACTTTTATTGTGTTGTCCCATGTATCTAAATATCATTTTAATGTGTTTTTTTAAAGGAATTCATAATGTAAGATGTAAAGCAAATGGATTTTCCAAGCAGTTGACTGGTGCTTTAAATATTCCTTCATTCCTTCATTCAACAAACATTTACTGATATCCTGTCATGTGCAAAACACTATTCTAGCACTATGGATATAGGGAAGTAAGATGAAATTTCTAACCTTGAGTTTTCATCAATATAAAAAGGATGAGACAAGCAAAAATAAAAAGAGGATCATACATGCACAGAATATTAAGGAAGTACAGAGATCAAATTGCTAATCCAAACTTGGTGATGATAGGAAGATAAGTTTGGAGAAGGTAATTCTTCAAAAGCCTTAAACAATAAATTGCTTAGATTATGGATTAGAGCAGAAAGATGTTCCAGGAAGAAGAATAGTATGAGCTGTGGTGGACAGGCAAGAAACAATAGAATTTGTACAAGGAATTATAGCCTGACCAATATGGCTCAGTGGTTGAGCATGTTCAGGTTGAGGGCTCAATCACCAGTAGGGTACGTGTAGGAGGGAGCCAATTGATGTTTCTTTCTTATTGATGTTTCTATTTCTCTATTCCTCTCTCTTCCACTCTCTAAAATCAATAAAATATATATTTTAAAAGTATTATATAACATATATGTGGAGGGTATTACTCAAAGCAGAGATAAGTTAGTAATAAAGGTAATAAGCAGGGCCAGATCAAGAAAAGCACTATTTTGGCTTTTTAATAATCATTCTGCATTCTTAGTTTCCAATAAGAACATTATCCCTAATGCAGACTGGGAAGTCTTCTCTGCATGCACAAAAACAAAACTATAGAGACAGTAAAATATGAGTGGTTTTTAGGGATTCAAGGTAATGGGCTGAATAGGTGGAACTCAGGGGATTTTTAGGACAGTGAAACACTTCTATATAATACTGTAATGATGGACACATGACATTATACATTTGTCAAACCCTAGAAGTATATCACACAAAAAGTGAACCTTAATGTAAACTATGACTCTTAGTTAAAAATAATGCATTAATATTGGTTCATCAGTTGTAACAAATGTATCTATCCCACAAATGCAAGATGTTAATAATGAGGTAAACTGAAAGGGGGTGAGGGTGGGGGAAAATAGTTACATAGGAACACTCTTTACTATTTCTCTAATATTTTATAAACATAAAATTGCATGAAAAAATTATCTATTAATTTAAAAGAATTATGTCTACTTGGAGAATTTTCCATTAGGACTGTTTTTCAGATATACTCTGGTGGGATTATAGTGCTAGATATACCGCCTGGCCTAGATTTCTTCTTCTGGAATCATTGGTCATAGGGAATTCCTTTTGAGAACTAGACACAGGTTAAGAGGGAGGGGCTTGGAGCATAAGCATGGACTCTTGGCATTGCTACCATTTATTCATGAAACTTATTTATATTTTTAGAACTTTCTCAAGACGGTCTCACATATACCACTTCCATTTGATGATGGAATGCAACTGTGCAGACCAACTGACTTGGTAGGTCAGAAAATACCCAATTCATAATGATCATCCCAGGTCATAAGATAACATGTTGACCTATGGTCAAGAGTTCTGTTTCTACTAAACCATGTAGTAATCCTAAAGCTGCTATTTCCAAAAGAATCATTATCTGTAGATGACTATACAGATTTTCTCCAAAGGCCTGAGGTCTGTATTATGATTAACCCATAAATGCCTATAAAATAATCCATATCTCATCCATATCTGCCACAGACAGTACAGGAACCAGCAGATTTAATGGTCCAAGTGGCAGAGTAGCTTGCATGGCAGCCTGGACCTATTGCATATTTTTCTCCTCTTCTGAAAGCTAATCAAAACTGGCCACTTTTTTTTTATTAGTCATTTTATCATAGCATGCCCAAAGGAGGTATATATATGACCCCAAATTCCAAAGAAGGTCATTACATATTGTACCTTTTTCTAAGTGTCCTAATTCAGAAACTTGTCTTTTACTTTAGAGGAAATATCTCCACATGCCCCAGATCAAGGTGTCCCTACACATTTCACCAACATGGAGATTTATTTTACTTATTTTTACTTTTTTATTTGGGGGGGGATTTATTTCCAAGTGGCCAATTAATCTCTTGAAGGAATTGTGTCATATTAGAGGCTCAAACCCAGTCTCATTACTTACAGTTGATTATTCAAAGGCAGATGTAGCTAAATGTGACATTTAAATAGGAGTCTATGATGTTAGATCCATGTGTAGCTTCTATCCACTCCATTCATTTGACCATCAATAATTCCATTCCAGGAGTGGCTAATGACAAGCATTGGGTGATATCACCCAGGCAGGCCATTTTATTGACCTGATTTTCCAGCGATTCTTTAATGGTGGCTGCTAAGAGGTGGTGTGAAAATTTTACTTTCTATGCTCACTCTCTTTAATCTATTCACATGCCTATATCACTAATTTCCTTGTTACCAATCACCAGTCTTTTTCCTTTGAACTCTCCAGCAGATGACGAGGCCATTGGCTATTTTCCATGAATATAGTCAATTTGTGCCTGAATTCCTTCCATTATTCTCTCTTCAAACTGCTTTTTTTTTCCCCTACAAAAATAGCTAGGTGTATTACTTACAGCTCTGCCCCTTGGGAGCCATCATCCATTTTTGGTTTGCACTCATGTCCTGAGATAAACCATTTGGACACTGAGTTTGAGTGCTTTCCTCCTTTTGAGGTGCTCTCACCACAGAGCTACTGATTGTGTGCAAGTCTTGCTGATACTTATGGTTTGGCCATACTTAAGTTTATTCTAGGATTTTGTGGGATATTCTGACTCCTAGATTGTAAAATAAGGTATTCATGGATTTTTTTTTTTTTTTTTTTTTTTTTACTTTTACTATATTATCTTTACTTCGTGGTTCTTAGGAGATGTTTAGTAAATGTAAATACTACACTGATGATATAATCACATTTTATTTTGCCAGAGTCTATTTAAAAAAAATTAATTGATTTCAGAGAGGAAGGGAGAGGTAGAGAGATAGAAACATCAATGATGAGAGAGAATCATTGATTGGCTGCCTCCTGAATGCCCCACACTGGGGATCGAGCCTGTAACCCGGACATGTGCCCCTACCAGAAATCGAACCATAGCCTCCTGGTTCATAGGTCAATGCCCAACCACTGAGTCTTGCTGGCTGGGCCCAGAATCTTTATTTTTAAAATAATGTGGGAATAATTAGTGTTCAATGGACTTATATTGATGGCAACTGTAGTATAAATGATAGCTTTATAAGGTGAAAATCATTTAGTAATGTTTATATTTTCTATGAATTATTATGAAGCTTTGTTTCTAGATTTCTCTATTAAATATGTATAACATGTAGACAATACCTACTATTTCTTCCTAACTACTTACATGTTCAAATATAAATGACTATTGGATGAAAATATTTCATTTAGTACTCTAGATTAAGAGGGCAATTCATTGCTGAAATTTTCAGTTTACCAAACTTATAACATTGGCACTTTTAGAGATTTAAAGATTTAAAGAGATATTTCTAATATCGCTTTACAAAGCAATTTCATGTTAAATGAAATAGAGAAAGCAAATGAAAAGAACACTTTGCAAATGTCAATAGCTCACTTAACTCTGTCATTGACTTATTTTAAATAAAAAAAAGATAAGCAGTTCCATTTGAAATTCCATAGGAATTCTATATTGTGTCCTTACAAGATGAATGTTACAGAATTTTACCAGGAGTCATTAATTTTTAAATAAAATCACTTTAGATCACGTCTCATGAAACTCCTTGTCTCTATAGAAGCATTTGTTTTTGAAATGTCCAGATTACCTTGGCTGTGTTTCATTTTTAAAATCTGCACAGTGAAGATTCCTATCAAAACTTCATCTCAAATTAAAAACATATTCACCATCAAAAGACTACCATGTCCTTCTGTGTTTGATGGCTTTCTGTCAAGTTTTAAAGGATTGTCCATATTGACGTTTATGAAATAAAAGAAATGAGCCATAAAAGTAAATAAATCACAGTGCCATATAAAAGCTATACACAGAGTAGTAAGAAATGCTGATGTAAACACTTCATTATAAGAAACCACTGTTGCTTTGGATAACACTAATGACAAATGAACAAGAACACCAAACACAGAACTTCTAAAGCTACTAAAATGTTAGCACATATAGAATTATGTCCTAAGCTATAATGTAGAGTAAATGGAAACTTTTGAATTACCGCCATGTTAAAGGTTTACTAGTTACCAGCCAACCTTTGTGCATGGATTCCTTCCATTAAAAATATTTAATGCTGAGTAGTATTTCATTGTCTATATGCATCAAATCTCCTTTATCCAATCATCTATCAAAGAACTCTTCAGTTGTTTTCATAAATCAGTTACATCTTAATTATGTTTACTTTAATATTAAACTTAAATCTCTTCAGAGAGCATCGTGAATAATGGTACAAAGAACACAGGGGTGCATATAGCTTTATGAATAAATGTTTTCAAATTTTTCAGGTAGATACCCAGAAGAGGGATTGCTGGGTTATATGGTAATGCTATTCTTAATTATTTTAGGAATCTCAATACTGTTTTCCATAGTGGCTATACCAGTTTACATTCCCACCAGCAGTGAATGAGTGTTCTTTTTCTCCACAACCTCTTCAACACTTGTTATTTCTTGTCTCATTGATAATAGCTATTCTAACAGGTGTGAGATGGTATCTCATTGTATTTTGATTTGCATTTCCCTAATAGCTAGTGAAGTTGAACAACTTTTCATCTATCTGTTGGCCATTTGTATGTCTTCTTGGGAGAAGTGTCTGTTCAGGACTTCTGTCCATTTTCTAATTGGTTTATTTTGTTGTTTGGTGTTGAGTAAGCCATAAGAAAAGGTGAAATACTGCCATTTGCGACAACATAGATGGACCTCAAGAATATCATAAGCAACGTAAGTCAGACAGAAAAAGTTAAGAACCATATGGTTTCACTCATTTATGGGATATAAAACTGAAAGCAACAAATGAATAAACAAGAAAAACAAAAACTCATAGATACAGTCTACAACATGGTGGTTACCAGAGTAAAAGGGACTGGGGAGATAGTAAAGGGTAAAGGGGGTCAAATATATGGTGAGAATGATGATTTGACTTTGGGTAGTGGGCATACAATACATTATACAGATTATGTATCTTAGAAATGTACACTTGAAAACTATATAATCTTAGTAACTGATGTTATTCCAATAAATTTAATTTAAAAATAATAGTTAAGATATCAGTCAAGGACAATAATGCTATCTGTTGGGATTTGCAATGTACATTACCCAAGGCCAAGTACTCAGCCAAAAGCAACATTTGGTGAAATTTTCTAAAAAGAAATGCCAAGCTTGCCTGTTAGCATGTTACATACACAGGAAGGTTGCTCTTCTTCCTAGCATCTATCATTTTTCTCTCACATTTCTATCCTAAGGTATCATGCTTGCTGCTACTCAGCCATCAAGATTTATATTAGATGCCTTTGGTGTCCCTATTCCCATCCTCTGGAAAGGTCTTTCCTGACAATATTGCACATGTGTGTCCTTTACCTTCTGCTCCATGGTTATCCCTGGGACTTCACTGTGGGAGTGTGAATGGACCTCAGAAATGGGAAAGACTTAAAACTCCCAAGAGCAACTCCTGACCCATTGTGGACACACAGGAGCTAGGGAACACATGTTCCTACCTCCTAGCATTCAGGCAGGTAATTCTGGGAAACATTTGTACATTCCTCAGAAGGTCTAGAAAAAAAAATAAGCTCACATTGCCTGCAATGGTGATCTTAATACTAAATCTTTATGTTGTTTATTCCTCATTTCCTGCCTTAGACTCCAAGGAAGGCCACTCTGGCTCTCCAGGATCATCTTGAAAATTAAAAAAACAAAAAATCCATCACGTGTCCTTCTTAGGGGTGGGAAACCCAGCTAAGAGAGAATCTTTGAAAAATATAATTATAATTTAAGCTTTCCTTAGTCTTAATGGCTCATCATTTCCTATGGGATATAGTTTAGGCTCCCTAGTGAGGCATATAAAGTCTTTGATGGCATTGACCATGCATAATGCTCTTATTCCTTCCTCTGTCACAGCTGATGTTCAAACACTACTCCCTTGAGGGACTGCTAGAAGATGCCTCATTATGTCATGATGCTGCCAGCATTCACCCTTTGCAGCTGTTTTTTACTACTCCTAAAATATTTCCCTCCTGCCCACTGGACACCTTTCTTTGCTCAGCCTCCTTTCACTCCTTAAACACAGTATCTCACTTATTCCTTTGTGTCTGCACTTATCATGTTGCTGTTCATTTTACACCCCTGTCTATGTGTCTGTTTCTTCTACTTTGCTTACCTCTGCCAGATTGATACTTTATTCCGTTTTTAATTCTCATACACTCTGTAGTGTCTGATTTATAATAGGTAGCCATAAACACTTATATATGAACACATAATGGTTAGGCAATTAGTTTCAACACTTTATGTCCATGTCACTAGTCCCGGTTACATACTCTCCAAGTGGGCCTCTGTTACTGGATAGGGGCTGGCTGGAGTGAGTCTGACTCAGGCCAGCCTATAATGTGTGGGTTCTTGACTTTTCTTAGGAAAGATTTCACAATACAAGTCCAGGTGATTTTGAGAGTATGTTTATTAAAGATTGGTTGCAAGTCTTCTGGGGACCATTAGATTTTAGGAAGAAATAAAAAGTTCATGCCTAGGAAGGGGCATGGGCATGATCTAGAGTGATCCAAACTGAGTTTTTGTCCTGAGGGCTTTTTATCCTTTTGAAAAAATTGTTTCTATGAGGAGAATCTTAGAGGAGGATTTTAGCAGAATATTCATCAGCTTTCCAGGTGTATTTTTAAAAATATATATTTTACTGATTTTTTACAGAGAGGAAAGGAGAGTGATAGAGAGTTAGAAACATCGATGAGAGAGAAACATCGATCAGCTGCCTCCTGCACACTCTCTACTGGGGATGTGCCTGCAACCAAGGTACATGCCCTTGACTAGAATAGAATCTGGGACCCTTCAGTCCGCAGGCCAACGCTCTATCCATTGAGCCAAACCAGTTAGGGCTCCAGGTGCATCTTTTAATATGCTGATACATCATTGGTGCTTTATTGTTTTACTTTTATCTCAGGTCTTAATGGGATTTTTGTTATTTGTTCCCTGACTTCATCTGTCCTTGGGTTAGGTGGCACAAATGACATTCACTGGGTCTTTGTTCTCTATTTTCCCAGGCCAGGGTGATTTAAGCTATGTATTCTCTGGTAAGGGTAGGGAGACATAGACCATTTGTTCTCATGTCCTTGGTCAGGGGAGATAAGGTTTTATGATTCACCAACTGGCTGTAAAAAGTTCAAATTGTTTGGCTTTGCTGAATTTTCTTGTCTCAGTTTCCCCATTCCATTTGCCCAGGAATTTTCCCAGGTTCATACTATTCTACCATACCTTTAGGCAGACATTTCCTTTAGTAACTCTGGAAACTGCTGTCATCTTACATGATTGTAGATTGTGGTCACATAATTCTTGAATAAGCAAAGATTCATTGTTTATATAATTAAATGATAATTGTGCATGGCAGTTTATAAGTGATGTATGAGTCTGCCATAATGCTTATCAATCTAGGCAAGTGTGTGCTCTCCGAAGAGATGTAACTTTAGCATTAAAGTAAACATAATTAAAATATAACTGATTTATGATACTGATACAATCTTCATGTATTTGAATTTTTATTATCATAGATGTTTTTCATATGTAGAATAATGTGAGCACATTAATTTCAAGTTTATAAGATTCATAGCTTCTTCTTTCGAAAGGAGAGGAAATGACAGAGAATGTGGGAGAAAAGGTATTCCCTGAGGCTCAGAGAGTTGTTCTAATCTGAGGTTTATTTTTTTCTTGTTATACATATGTATAACTTAAGAAAAGAATGACATTAATTTTACTGGTTTAAGTAACTTGTGCAGACTTGGATGTCAATTAGTGGTAAGTGGAAGCTGAGGCAGTTGGAGTTAAACCTAAAAATTCATTAAGCTTTGTAAATTACTTTCATTTTGAGTCATGAGTCAAACAGTTGCATAAAAAATATCAATAGAAAATTCCATTTTAATTTGAGCTTCAATTATTGAATTGTCCCCTAGAAACTGTTAGTAGCTTTAAAAATTAGGTATTCTTTTTTTAAAAAAAATTGCAACTGCAAATGTGTTTACTTATAGACTTTAAACATAACCTATATAATTTTTTAAATTGTTAAAGTAGAAAAATTCTTACTATTAAATAAAATTGCTACCTTTTTTTGTAAAACCATGAGTGAATTTTTAAAATTAACATTTAAAATTATATATATACTAGAGGCACAGTGCACGGGATTTGTGCACATGGGGGAGGGGTCCCTCTGTCTGGCATGTGCCCTCTCACAGTCCAGGAGCCCTCGGGGGATGTCCAACTGATGGCTTAGTGCTGCTGTGGAGGCAGCAGAGGATCCCGCCACCACTGCTGCGCTTACCAGCTGGGAGCCCAGCTTCTGGCTGAGCGGCACTCCCTCTGTAGGAGTGCACTGACTATCAGGGGCAGCTCCTGCATTGAGCGTCTGCCCCCTGGTGATCAGTGTGCATCATAGCAACCGACCGTTCTGCTGTTCGGTTGATTTGCATATTAGCCTTTTATTATATAGGATGTGTACATATCTATATAATTGTGCATATTATATATGCATGCATACATACTCAGCTTATTATTTTGTTTAGAGAAATCAAATAATGATAATTTGAAAATATTTTTTAAAAAGTTGAATAGAAAGTGGCTCTTGTTATATAATTTAAAATATCTTTTTCTCTAACTTATCTATTCAATACATATTCATAGTACTTATTTTTTATGAAGTGCTATGAAGGATGAAGAGATGAGTTTCATAGAAAAATTATAAAAATAATACTTATTGGAGCATAACATAAATGCAAACTCCATCTAAGCTATTTTATGGGTTTTGAGATTAACATACCTGTGTGACCACCAACCAGACCAGTAAATAGAATGTTGCTTACAACCCACTGGCCTCCTCATACTTCTTCCCAGTTACATGCCCCTCAAAGAAGAACTGATTTCTTCACAGATTTTCAGTCTGCTATTAAAAAGCAAGTAAATGGAATCTTACAACTGAACTCTTACGTATCTCTGATCCTTTCCTCAATACAATGCCTATGTTGTTGCTTATAACAGAAGTTCACTTTTTTCATTCTTTGTGATAGTCTAATAGTGAAGAACAATTGATTTTGTTATAAATAATGTTTTTCATGCCTTTTTGTGCACACATATGCACAACATTTTGAGGTTTTTACCCAAGGTGGAATTGCTTACTCTAAGGGTGCATTATCCCAAACTTAATGGCTTAGAATAAAAAGAAACATTTATCATTGCATACAATTTTAATCAATTAGGAAATCAAGAACAGTTTGGCTGTGTATTTCTGGACTAGGGTCTTTCACGAAGCTGTGGTCTAGATGTCCCTGGCTGCAATCACCTGAAGCCTTGACTGGGGTTGGAGGATCTGCTCCCAAGACGGCTCACCCACATGGCTGTTGGATGGGGGTCTCAGTTCCTCACCATGTGGGCCTCTTCTTGGGACTGCTTAAAAACTCATGATAAGGCAACTGGCTTTGACAAGAATGAGTGATGCAAGACAGAATAAGGCGGGAGCCACAATGTCCTTTATGACCTGGTCCTGAAAGTCATACACTAACTATTATTTCTACAACATTCTGTTAGTTACAGAGGTCAGCTCTATTCATCGCAGGAAGGAACTACATAGAGTGAATACCAAGAGGCAGAGGTAAGTGATCCATCATGAAGCCTGGTTTTAAAAGAGAGTATGCAGCAAGATGGCAGTGTAAATAAATGCTAGTACTCACTACTTTTCACAACTACATCAAAATTACAACTAAAATACAGAACAACCATCATTCCAGACCACCTGAAATCTGGCTGATTGGAAGTCCTACAACTAGAGAAGTAGAAAAGAAAGCTCTTTGAGACTGGTAGGAAGGGTAGAGGCACAGAACAGGCTGGTCTGTCACCCATGTGTGGCATTCTTTTTAATTGGGAGGGATATCTCAGCTGTGGAGGCCTCCTATGAGGAGCGAAGGGTCCCATCCCCACCCCATATCCCCAGCCCAGGGTTCCAGAGCTAGGAAGAGAAGTGCCCATAACTTTGGGCTATAAAAACCAGTGAGGATTATGACTGAGTAACACAGGAGTTGCTGGAGACCCAAGTAGTTCCTCTTAAAGGGCCAGTTAATGAATTTATGTGGGTTTGTTCCCTCTGACCTCCAGTGCTGGAGCAATGGCTTGGGGGAATTCAGGAAGAATTATGAGGAAGAACTGAATTGTCTGGCATCAGGGCAGGAATTTAGGGGTGGCTTTCTCCCAGACAGGGGTGCTCCTAGGGGTCATTGTTCATATGCCGAGACCTCCCCTGTCACAGAGCTGACTGGCAGCCCTATCTGAATTTCTATCAGTCTGGATCATACTGTTCATTTTGCCGTGGTGATTCCTTGAGATCCTGCCCCATCCAATTTGCAGCTCCACCCAAGCTGTTTGCAGAGGCTTTTCCATATGAATGGCTTGTCCTGGCTCAGGCTTCAGACTTTCCTAAAATCTCTCAAAACAACCAGCAGCTGGCCTCAGTGTACCCTACACTGATCAATAAGAGGTCCAAGACAGCTTGGCCTCACCTGGGCACTTCTAAGCCCAACACAAGTAGCAGCCATCTGAGGATTGCTCTGTAGCTCCTGACAGGTGGCCCCAGGCAGTAGCTGACTTTGCACCTCTTAGGAGGCCCCAGAGCCAGTGCACCTGGTGGAAAGCTTCAGACCATACCAAATTACAACTTTATACATCCATGAGCAACATACTCAAGGGGGATACTCAATAAGCACCAAAGCACCACAAAAGCAAGTTCTGCTCCATAGGGGTATCTCTTGCACAGCAGCTCTTCCACTGTAGTTGCAGATGATCTCACAGCCAATTGGCCTGGAGGTAAATCCCTCCCAGTGACGCCAACAACAATCAAGGCTTAACTACAACAAGACTGTGCACACAGTCCACACAGGCACACACCTAGAGTGCTCAGCTCAGGTGACTGGGGAGGCTGAGCCATTGGGCCTTATAGGACACCTACTACACAAGGCCACTCTACCAATTCCAAGACATAGCAGCTCTACCTAATACACAGAAACAAACACAGGGATGCAGCCAAATGTGGATAAAAAGAAACATGTCACAAATGAAAGAACAGAATAAATCTCCAAACAAACAACTAGATAAAATAGAATCAAGTAAACTACCAAATACAGAGTTCAGAACAATGGTTATAAGGTTGCTCAAGGATCTTAATGAGAGCTTCAAGAACCTTAGTGAGACTTTTAAGGATTTAGTGAGAATGACAAAGACATTAAAAAGGACCAGTCAGAAATTAAGCATACACTAATTGAAATAAAGAATAATTTACAGGGATTCAACAGTAGAATAGAGGATTCTGAGAATCAAATCAACAATTTGGAATATGAGGGAGCAAAAATCACCCAATCAGAAGAGCAAAAAGAAAAAAGAATCCCAAAATATGAAGTTCATGTATGTAGTCTCTGGGACAACTTCAAGCGTACTAACATTCTCATTATAGGGTTGCCAGAAGGATAAGAGAGAGAGCAAGAAACTGAAAATCTACTAGAAGAAATAATTACAGAAAACTTCAAACTTCTCCTACCTGGTTAAAGAAATAGACTTACAAGGCCAAGAAGCACAGAGTCCCAAATAAGAGGAACCCAAAGAGACCTACACTTAGACACATCATAATTAAAATGCCAAAAGTTAAAGACAAATAGAGCAGCAAGAGAAAAGCAGATAGTAAGGAGAAGATAAAATATATGAACAATAAAATGGCAATAAATACATATGCATCAATAATTAAATCTAAAAATCAAAATAAACAAACAAGGAATCTAATGATTTTATTCTAATGAATAAAATAGAACCAAAGGCATGGAAACATGGAACAGACTGATGAATCTCAGAGGGAAACAGAGATGGGGGCAGGAGGAGATTAACCAAAAATGCATTACTTATGGACACAGGTGGTGAAGGCTTGGGCCAGAATGGCAACCAGGTGTAAGGGGCCACAGGAGGAAAAAAGAGGGGACATTTGTAATGTTCTCAACAATAAAGATTTTTAAAAAAAGAATCTGTAGCACAGTTTATAAGTATAATTTAAAGGAATATATATGTACAGTATACCTTTTTATACATTCAGGTTTTTATTAAACACTATAAATACTTTAAAAAAGAGGATATGCTTATATCATCTTTTATAAATACTATCCTAGAGTTTCAAAAGTAGTTGTACCAATTTGTCTTTATATTAAAAGTGTATGTAATTACCAGTTTTTTTTCATATTCTTGCTAATAATTGGTTTTGCCCTTCTCTTCATTTTAGCTCCCTGGCATGTTTGTAGTGATAGCTCATTGTTCTTTTTTACTTGCACTTCTTGAATGAAGTTAGATGCTTTCCCATGTATTTATTGGCTATTTGGATGTCCTCTTTAGTGAAATGCCTGTTTAAGACATTTCCCATTTTTATATTGAATTGTCTTGAGTTTTTAAAATTATAATGTATCAAGATTTATATTTGAATTATATATATATATTAGCCTAAGCGACCATTACGGCAGAACGCCTGGAATGACCGGTTGCTATGATGCACACTGAACACCAGGGGGTAGACTCTCAACACAGGAGCTGGCTCCTAGTGGTCAGTGCAGTACCACAGGGGGAGCACCGCTCAGTCAGAAGCCAGCATCATAGCTAGCAAGCGCAGTGGTGGTGGCAGGAGCCTCTCCTGCCTCCTCGACAGTGCTAAGGAGCAGCAAGCCCAGTGGTATGGAGCCTGCCACTAAGGAGCAGTGAGCCAAGCTATAAACCAGCAGGCAGACATCCCCAGAGGGGTCCCGGACTGTGAGAGGGTGCAGGCTGAGCTGAGGGACCCCTCTCCAGTGCACAAATTTTGTGCACCAGGCGTCTAATATTATATATTACAAATATCTTAACACACTCTGTAACTTAATTTTTGTTACAAGTTATTGCCTATGATTAACAGCTCTTACTAGTACATTTCATGTAATTCAATGTATCAATGGTTACCTTTATAAGGAATGCTTTTTATATTTCTAATTAAATACTTTGTATCCCAAGGTGATGAAGATATTTACCTATGTTATCTTCTAGAAGTTTTCCTGTTTTATGGCCAAGTATAAAAGTACAAACCACCTGACATTAATTTTTTTAGTATAGGGTAAAACAAGTCATAGTTGTTTTTCATATAGCCATCCAATTGAAAAATAATTATTTACTGAAAAGTTTATCCTTCTCCCACTCTTCCACAGGATAAATTTTTTCATAAATCAGAGGTCTATACATATATAATTTGCTTTTAGAAATTGTTTTTGATGCATTGATATATTTTATGATCTTTATACTGAAATCACATTGTCTTAATTACTGTCATTTTGTAAATCTTGATAGTTTGGTATCTTTTTTATTATATTTTTAAATCATATAGATTATTATTAGCTTTAATGCTCTTACCTCCCCCTAAGAAAAAGGTGCTTAAGTTTTGATTAGAACATTATTGCCTCTATTGATACAAAATTGAACACATTAGAATATTGAATCTTTAATTCCATCAACATAGTTTATATCTACATTATATAAGACTATTTTTTAAAAATATTTTATAATTGTGGATATGTCTCATATTTTTATTACATTGTTCACAATATAATTAATTATAAATAATATTATTGGAAAAATAACTTTCTAGTAACTTTTGTGTGATTTATAAAAATGTAATTAGTTTATTCACATTGACCTTGTATCTAGCAAACTTAAATTAAGTTATTACTAGTAAGTCCAGTGGTTTATCTATAGGTTATTTGGACTTTCTATGTATCAAATTGTTTTCTATGAAAAATGGTAATTATATTTCCTCCTTTCATATACTTATGATTTTACACATACCTATGTAAATACTTATATCATATATTTTATAGTTAAACTGATAGGATCTTCAGATAGTGTTTCATAGGAGAGCAGAGGCAGATATACCTGTTATGTCCCAATCATGTGTAAGACTTAATATTGTATCATTTAATGGGATTTTTGCTATGGTTTTATTTTTAAGATTCTCTGTATCAAAGGAAGATCTCTAAATCCCTAGTTGACTAAAACTCCATTTTTTAAAATCATGATGGTTTTAAATCGCATTATATGCTTTTTTAAAATCTATTAAGTGGCCATATGATTTTCTCCCTTCAGAAAGAAAATGTGATGATTTATATTGATAATTAGCATTCTTTGAAGTAAATATAATTTAGTAGTCATGTGTGGTTTTATATATACTGCTGAATACTATTTGATGTTACTTTTGCAAGTTATTTATTTGTACCTATGTTCAAAATAAGCCTGAGTTCTGTTTTGTTTTGTTTTTAAGCAAAGTCCTTGTCATGTTTTAGCATCAAGGTTGTGCTGACCTCATAAAATGAAATGGAAAGTGTGTTCAGTCTTTTTGTGTTCTCTAGAAGTGATTTTTATGTATTTATATTATAGCTTCCTCAAATATTTAGAAGAATTCACTAGGGAATTCATGTGAGTGTGAAGTTTTCTTTGGGAAAATATTTTAAATAAATAATAAATGAGCTGACTACCAAGATTTTCTATTTTTGCTTGTTTCAGCTATGGTAATTGCTTCATTGAGATTTATTTATTTACTTATTTTTACTTAGATTCATAATGAAATATTTGCTTATAACTTTTTTTTTGAAAATTTTCCTCTGCAATTTCATTTTTCTGGTATATGTTCTTTTTTAAATTTCTTTAGTGATTAAGTTATTACATATGTGTCCTTATCCCCCCATTACCCCCCATGCCCCCATATGTTCTTTATTTCTTTTTTTTTTTAAATAAATCTTTATTGTTCAGATTATTACAGGTGTTCCTCTTTTATTTTTCCCCATAGCTCCCCTCCACCTGATTCCCCACCCCACCCCATGCCCTTACCCCCCGCCACTGTCTTCATCCATAGGAGTAAGATTTTTGTCCAATCTCTTCCTGCACCCCTCACACCTGCTTCCCCTGAGAATCGTCAGTCCACTCCCTTTCTATGTCCCTGATTCTATTATATTCACCAGTCCATTCTGTTCTTCAGATTTTTCATTCACTTGATTTTTAGATTCACTTGTTGGTAGGTATGTATTTGATGTCATTTTGTTGTTCATAATTTTTATCTTTACCTTTTTCTTCTTCTTCCTCTTCTTAAAGGATACCCTTCAGCATTTCATGTAATCCTGGTTTGGTGGTGATGAACTCCTTTAGCTTTTTCTTGTCTGTGAAGCTCTTTATCTGACCTTCAACTCTGAATGATAGCTTTGCTGGGTAGAGTACTCTTGGTTGTAGGTTCTTGCTGTTCATCACTTTGAATATTTCTTGCCACTCCCTTCTAGCCTGAATAGTTTCTGTTGAGAAATCAGCTGACAGTCGTATGGGTACTCCCTTGTAGGTAATTAACTGTTTTTCTCTTGCTGCTTTTAATATTCTCTCTTTGTCTTTTGCCCTTGGCATTTTAATTATGATGTGTCTTGGTGTGCTCCTCTTTGGATTCCTCTTGTATGGGGTTCTGTACGCTTCCTGAACTTGTAAATCTATTTCTTTCACCAGGTAGGGAAAGTTTTCTGTCATTATTTCTTCTAATAGGTTTTCAATATTTTGCTCTCTCCCTTCTTCTGGCACCCCAAATATTCGGATATTGGTTCGCTTGAAGTTGTCCCAGAGGCTCCTTACACTATCTTCATATTTTTGGATTCTTTTTTCTTTTTGTTTTTCTGGTTGGATGTTTTTTGTTTCCACATATTTCAGATCTTTGGTTTGATTCTTGGGGTACTTTGATCTACAATTGAGTTTCTGTATATTCTTTATTTTAGACAGCGTATGCTTCATTTCTGACTGGTTCTTTTCCATTTTTTTGGCATTCTCATTAAGGTCCTTGAAGGTCTCACTAAGCTCCTCAGAAGTGTCATCAAGTTTCTCAGCGGTTTTTAGAAGATTCTTGAGTAACCTTATACATGTGGTTCTGAACCCTATGTCATCCAGTAGTTTGCTTTCCTCCGTTTCTTTCATTCGTGACATGTTTCTTTGTTTCTGCATTTTGGCTGCTTCCCTGTGTTGATGGAGTGGCTTTGTGTGGTAGGTGACCTATAGGGGGCAGTAGCTCAGCCTCCCCAATCACCTGATGTGGACGCTCTTGGTACACCCCTTTGTGGGCTGAGTGCAAAGTCTTGGTGTAGTTAAGCCTTAATTGCTGTTGGTACGCTGGGAGGAATTGACCTCCAGGCCAATTAGCTGTGAGCACTCTCTGTGTCTATAATGGAAGAACTGCTGCACTGAAGACACGCTTATGGGGCAGGACTTGTTTCAGTGGGGCTTTGGTGCTCACTGAGTCTGCCTCTTGAATGTGTCACTTATGGATGTGAGGAGTTGAAATCTGGTTTCTTACACTGACCACTAGGTACACTGGCTTCTGGATCTCCAATGGGGTGCAGGTCAGCTACTGTCTGAGGCCACTCAGCAGGAGCTACAGTGAGAGCTGCAGTTTTCTCCTCTTTGCTTGGGGTTTGGAGGTTTTGGAACTGTCTGACCCAGGCTGCAAGTTTGCTAGGTTAAACTGCGATAGGGCAGGCCTTTCTTATGCTAACTCCACTGCTTGGAGCTTGGGTGGGTTTGTAGGTTGTGCAGAGCGGGGCCTCAGGGTGTCACTAGGTTAGGGCATGGCAAACAGCAATGGCTGCTAGTTAGCTGGCTCTGCGTCCCCAATGGCATCCGCGAGTCCCGTGCCCCAGTGCAGTAAACAATTATTCCTGCGTGCAGCTCTGCAAGCAAGCCACCCTCACTGGCAGACAGTCCAGCTTCTCCCCGTAGGAGTTTGGGTCCCCCGCATCTCCCCAGAGACTGGATTTCAGAGTAATCGGAGGCTTGTCTCCGTTCGGGTTGAAAAAAGCAAAGCACCCAGTCGCCCGCAGCCAGCCCAGATCACACGCCTCCGTACCTCAGCTTTTCAGCGCTCTTGCACGTCTCAATGCTCTTTTCTCTTTCCTTCTAGTTGTAGAACTTCCACTCAGCCAGCTTTCCCATGGTTCTGGGTGATAGACGTTTTGTCTTTTAGTTGCAGTTTAAATTGTTATGGGAGGCAGCAGTTTAGGTGTTTACCTATGCCGCCATCTTGGATTCTCCTCTGTTCTTTATTTCTTAGTAAGGTTTCATGCTCTTTCTTTATTATTTTCTTATGGGGACTTATATATTGATGCTGTGACATTGTGGGGGCACTGGACCTCCTTGGATGCCAAGTATTAGATGAAGAAGACATAAGAAAAGTTGTAGGCATATAAGATAGTCTTTATTGCAGAACAAGTAGCCATTGCAACAAGGAGCTATTAAATAAAATAGTTCTTCAAAGTAACTTCACAAAGCAGCCACAGCAAACATAGGAGCCATGGCTAACAAAGCAGCACAACCAAGTAGCCCAGGCCTACATAAAAGCAGCCTCTCACTGGCTGGTCGGTAACACATCTTTATACCAATTTAGGCAAAAGAGGCTTCTTGCCAAATAGTGACATCAATAGTTGGGTTATAGAAAGGTATGCCTGCACAGTGCATACAGTAAGATTGCTGTGTCCTTGCTTTTGCACCTACCTGCTTGTGGCAAATTGGCCTTCAACATCTGGTATACTCTGGACAGGGCCCCCATACTCAAATTGGCCTTGAACATCCAGCGTACTCTGATTAGAGCTCCCATAGACAGCTTTTCCTCCTTGAAGAATGGGTTAGTTTTTTTTTGTTTGTTTGTTTTTTGTTTTGTTTTTTATCAGGTGTTTGCATGAGTTTCCTACAAATGGTAATAGGACCAGGAGAGTCTTTTGACACATATGGCTCCTAAGTATTTTTATTTTGTCCAGTCCTATCTTGTCTGCTTCTGTGATACAAGCTGATCCAGAGATCTGTTAAAAATGAATTTCATTTAACATCAGTTAACAAAGGTTTTAGCTTTAGCCTTATATATAAAATACTCATTCTCTGGAGATTTTAAATGTAATTTAGTTCAGTTTTGTATTTTTTGAAATATTCTGACTGCACAGACTCTCAATTTTATTACCTACTTTATTCATTACATTTCTGTATAGGTTATTTAAATTATCTCACATGCATTTAAAACCAATTTCATTTTCTTTTCCAAAAACTAACTCCCCATTTCAGCCTCTATTGTCTCGGTCATTCAGGCTAGAAAACTTTGAATTATCTCTATCTTATATATCTCTCCTTAACTTTAGTTAACAAGGTATGTTAGTTCTTTCTTACTGCTCATCCATTTATTTTTTCATTTTTTTCTGCTACTATACTAGACTAGGCACTCTAACTTTATTCTGTGAATATAGTCATTTTTAATCACTTCAATTTATCTTAAAAATATTATCTGTTTGTTTATTTTATTCATTAGAGCCACATGTAAGTAAATTCATATGGTATTTGTCTCCCCCTGACTGCCTTATTTCACTTAGTATAACATTCTCCCCTCCCCCCCCCCCCCAGGTCTATCTATAGTATAGATTCTATACTGTTGCAAAAGGTAAAATTTCCTTCTTCTTCCTCTTCTTCTTTCTCCTCCTCCTCCTCCTCCTTCTTCTCCTCCTCCCCCTCCTCCTCCCCCTCCTCTTCCTCCTCCTCGCCTCCTCCTCCTTCTTCTCCTTCTCCTTTTTAAAAAAGACTTCCTTCTTTTTTAGGACCAAGTAACATTCCATTGTGTACATGTGCCACAGCTTTTTTTATGCACTCATCTACTGATGGGCATTTGTGTTGCTTCCAAATCCTGGCTATTGTAAATAAAGCTGCAATGAACATAGGGGTGCATATATTCTTTCGAATTAGTGTTTCAGATTTCTTTGGCTATAGTCCCAGGAGTGAAACCTCTGGAAAATAAGATATTTCCACTTTTAATTTTTTGAGGTAACTCCATACTGCCTTCTACAGTGGCTGCAACAATCTTCATTCCCACAAACAGTGCAAGAGAGTTCTCTTTTCTTCACATCTTCATCAACACAGTCTCATAGCGACAGAGAACAGACTAATTGTAAGAGGGGAAGAGGTTTGGCAGACTGGGTGAAAAAGTGAAAAAGTTGAAGGACTAAGAAGCAACCAAACAAACCTCATAGACAGACAATGGTTTGGTATAATGCAGAGGATGTATTATAGAATTGTACACTTGAAACCTATGCAATTTTATTAACCTATGTCACCCCAATAAATTCAATAAAAATTTTTTAAATATTATAAAAAAAATTTACTCAAATATAATTGTATAGAAACGCACAAGATTGTGCCCAAAGAATAATCCCAACCAGCAGCTTTGCTCATCTGCAGAACCAATTTGGAACACACTCTGACCAGGGAGCACAGTGGAGTGGAAACCAGTGTGATTTAGATCCTCAAAGAGGAGTTTGTCAGCCCTAGAGCATGGTTTGCCCACATCCACACAAGGAGCTGAGTCACAGCCCCACACACTGTGGAGAGTTTCTTCCAGTCCCATGTGACCAGGAGGGCTGGAGACACCTCCTGTAAGTTGTACAGCTCAGAGGTGCTTGAGCTGAGAGAAGGTCAGGAAGAGCCTATAGTCTGCAAAACCAGTGGCCCTGTTTGGCCAGGAAACGTGGGGTGTGGGTCAACTTGAGTAAAGACAACAATCAGATCTTTACTGACTGTAGAGCTGTTTCTCCCTCTGCATCTGGGCAGGCAATCTAGTTTGTAGCTCCACTTAGCACTGAATAGAGCCTTCAGCCTACCCAACCAAAGACCATTCACTTGTTAGCTGCTTTGGTGCACTAAAAACTTTTCAGTCTTTTTATTTGCTTGATTTATTTCACAGGTCACAAACTTATCTGGTTAATAGTTGCCTTCTGGGCTTAGGTGTATTTATACGACCTTTTTTGTCTCAAAGTAAAATTTATTAAAGCTGTTGGAGTCAATATTTTAATTCTCTTTAGTCTATTTTTTCTGTTGTATATGATACTATTCTGTTTAGGTAAGAATGTTTTCACTTTTTAAATTTAAATTCTTTATTGTTTAAATATTACATAAGTCTCTTTTCCCCCCATTGACATCTCCCCCGCCACTCCCACCCCCCAGCACACACCCTCATCCCCCACTGTCTCTGTCCATTGGTTATGCTCATATGCATGCATACAAGTTCATTATATTCCACAAATGAGTGAGATCCTGTGATATTTATCTTTCTCTGACTGGCTTATTTAGCTTAGCATAATGCTCTTCAGTTCCATCTATGCTGTTGCAAATGCTAAGAATTCCTTCTTTTTTACAGGTAGTATTCCATTGTGTAGATGTACAACAGTTTTTTAATCCACTCATCTGCTGGTGGGCATTTAGGCTGTTTCCAAATCTCAGCTATTGTAAATTGTGCTGCTATGAACATAGGGGTGCATCTATCCTTTCTGATTGGTGTTTCTGTTTTCTTGGGATATATTCTTAGAAGTGGGATTACTGGGTCAAATTCATTTTAATTAGTCTATAAAAGGGATAATTCTCTACATTAGAAATCACTTTAAATGATAAGCAGGCAGTTTTTGACAGTACTTTTTTAGCATTTGAAGTCATTGGAGTGACAGAAAAAATATTAAATTTTAATACACTTGGATTCTGCCACCTTATCAAGGTACATAATTTTGTCATTGCCTTCAAAGGATGCATGTCAATTAATTTTCAGATAATTTAAAGTGGGATCACCAGCTGAAGGCAATATAGGGGCTAATCAAAGAACCTAAATTAATGACTAGGCTAGATAAACTGTCAGAGAGCCAGCAATGATAGCTGGGCACCATGGAAAGCTTACATGTATGGGGAACATCATTTCAGTTTCAGCAAATTGTGACTGACTGTGTAGAAATATTTATCCAGTATTAAAGATCTTCAGAAATTTCTACAAAGGCCATATTTTTGTGCAGTATCTCTAATTATTTTAAGATATGGATTCAATTAATACACACACACACACACACACACACACACACACTGATAGTTTTATACAGCCCTTGGGTACCAGATAATTTAAAACAGATTTATTAACTTTGAATTTATTTAATCAGAATAAGCAGATATAGTGCAATTGAAAACTCTTTCTACTGCATGTACATTTATAATGAATCAAAATTTTGCTTTCCAAAATCCCCAAATCTTATAATTCTGAACAAACTTTTGTGTTGATCATAAATTTTTGTTATATCTAATATAACTCCCTGGATCTTTTTATTTTCAACTCAATTCTATTCACTCATTTAGTAGATAGTTACTGAATAAACTATAGGCAATCACTGGTCTACAGGGTCAGGATACATTATGGACAAAAGAGACAAGTCCTGCCTTTAATATACTTTTACATATACTACAGAATTAAAACAGTTTTTTTCCCCTCAAGACATTTTTTCAACATGAACATTTAATAAATATTATTGATATTGTGCATATAAAAAAACTGAGAAGAGTTTCTGATGAAGGTCTAAAAAGCAAAGTGAAAAATTGGAAAATACTTTGTGGCTTTAATTTTACCCTATTTGGTTAATTTTTGTCTGCATTCTAAAAGCATGGATATATGGGTGATATGTACATTGTCTAAACCTAGTACCTATGGCCCAGATAGATCTTCTAAAACATATCTTCATACACATTGCCTGAAGAGAGCTTCTGTAACTGTAGTGAAAATATGCATATCTAGTGGATTAAGACACGCCATTGGTGGAAATAGATATTTTAAAGAGCCAGAAGCAAGCCAATATAATCCCCTTATTGTCTTCCAAGCATAAAATTTCCAGTTAATTTCTGATAGCATTTAGAGGGGCATAGTATCTGCATACAAGCTCTTAATGGCCTTTCTAGTTTTCATTTATACAGATAAGCAACCTGGTCACTGTTTTCCAGGGTCATGCGCTCTCTGCTTTTTGGTAATGGCCCTGTTGTTTCAGAGTAAAGCAGTCAGGCTCAGAAAGTCCATCTGTTTAATAGCAAAAACATCTTCCATATGAATGAGTATGCCCTGAGAATGATTTTTTTTTTTCCTGGCTAATGGTCAGGTTCCATGGCAAAACACTTGGCAAAAGTTAGAGAGGATATTGTTCTTATTAAAGAGATTGAGTCTGTCACTGTCTTTTAAATGATGTTAGCTACAGTGTTGAAAGGCTTTGGTTGATGCTGAGCCTTCATGAGCTATAAACTTGAAAAAGCTAGCTCCAAAGATATGTATCCAATCTCTGATTCCAGGCAGCACCGAGCTATGAAAAACACACTGGAATGCAAATAAAGTACCTTGATGTTTTTTATCCTTGAATTTGCCAGTGATGTTTTGTGTATACTTGCATAAATCTCATTTCTCAAGACTTTCTACAAATTTACAGGCACAGTGAAAGATTAAAATGTAGGACTTCATGTTAAAAAAACATATTAACAATTTTAAGATGGCAATAGCAGATTGTTAAACCTAATTCATTACCCTTCTAAGCCCAGGACCATGTGCACTTCCCTAGTTGTATGCCCATGAAAATGGCCCTGCTTGTACTTTATGGTCTTTATTTATAAAACTAGTGGCCTGGTGCACAAAATTTGTGCACGGGGGCTGGGGGTGTCCCTCAGCCCGGTCTGCACCCTCTCCAATCTGGGACATCGCCCTTGCAATCTGGGGCTACTGGCTCCTAACTGCTCACCTGCCTGCCTGCCTGATCACCCCTAAGCATTCTGCCTGCTGGCCTGTTCGCCCCCAGCCCCCAAATGCTCCCCCTGCTAGCCTGCTCACCCCCAACTGCCCCTCCTGCTGGCCTGCTTGCCCCCAACTGCTCCCCGCTGCTGGCCTGCTCGCCCCAAACTGCCCCCTGAGCCAGCCTGCTCACCCCAAACTGATCCCCTGCTGGCCTGCTCACCCCCAACTACACCCCCTGCTGGCCTGATCACCCCCAACTGCCCCTCCTGCTGGCCTGATTGCCCCCAACTGTCCCCCTTGCCAGCCTGCTCACCCCCAAATTCCCTCCCCTCTGCCAGTCTGATCACCCTAACCGCCTCTGCCTCAGCCTGCCACCATAGCTTTGTCTGGAAGGTTGTCCAAAAGGTCTCCTAGTCTAATTAGCATATTACACTTTTATTAGTATAGATTACTCTGACTTTGTGTACTTAGCCTAAGTTAGGGAATTCTGATGAGGCTGAAATTGGATGTAATATATTCTGTAGATTCTGAAGAACAATCTATCTATACTAATAAAAGTGTAATATGCTAATTAGACCAGACATCCTTCTGGATTTCCTTCTGGACAACCTTCCAGGCGAAGCCGGGGTTGTGAGGGCTGAGGTGGCCACCATGGTGGCGGGGACCAAGTCCTGGCATGAATTTAATGCATTGGGCCTCTAGTGCTAATGTAAAGAGTTGTCCAGATTTCTTCTTCAGATTCCCTAATTAATCTAACAGGAGCATGTTTTCTCAACTGTGTGTGTTAGATTATCTCACATCCTTTCTTCTAGATCTCAGTCTCATGAAAGTTGATTAAAAATAACCACCATATATTCTGTAACATATTTTTCTTTAAAGCCAAATGTATTTGGAAAGGTATAAAGACAGTTGGTGTCTTTATGTGTTTGTGTAGGTCTCAATGTCCAAAGGAAGGTATAAGGTAGGTATAGATTTGGGAGATTGAATGAAAAGCTCACATGATGGGAAATATTAAGTGAGATCATAAAGGGATGAATGAGTGAGTGGCTGACAAACTAGCTGGTATACACTTTGTTTCAAAAGCATTCAAGGTGTCTAATACAGTGGCCCCCTCTTATCCGTGGGGGAAATATGTCTTAAGATCCCCAGTGGATGCCTGAAGCCAGGGATAGTGCTAGACCCTATATATACTATGTTTTTTCTTTCTAGCATATATTCTTATGAAAAACTTATCAATTAAGCATAGTAAGAGATTAACAACAGTAACTAATAATAAAATAGAATTATAACAATATATTATAATAAAAGTTTATATAAATGTGATCTACTTATCAACATATCTTATTGTGATGTACTCACTTTTTCACTTAAATGAAGCACTTTACAGCTTCTCTTTGACATGTTCAGATTACCAGCATCACTACTTTTGTACTTTGGGGTCATTATTAAATAAAATAAGGGTTACTTGAACACAAACACTGCAATATCATACCAGTCCATCTGATAATCAAAATGGCTACTAAGTGACTAAAGGGCAGGTAGCATATACATTATGGATACACTAGACCAAGGGACGATTCATGTCCCTGGGCAGAATGAAATGGTACATGTGAGATTTCATCATGCTACTTACAAAAGCATGAAATTCAACTGAAGGACTTATATGCATGCATATAAAAATAACCAACGGATGCAAAACATTGGTGGTGAGGGCATGTATGGGAGTGGGGTGGGGGAGCAATGCTTAGATATGTACACATATAATACCTTAATAAAAAAATGAAAAAAAGTATTATTACTAACTTAAAAAAATAAAACGTATGAATTGTATACCACCCAAAGTCAAATCATCCTCTGTCACCATATATTTAGCCCCCTTTACTACCCCTCTACTTCCTTCCTTCTGAAAAACACCACATTGTTGCCTGTGTCTATGAGTTTTTGTTTGTTTGTCTTGTTTGTGCATTTGTTACTTTCAGTTTTATATCCCACATATGAGTGAAATCATATGGTTCTTAACTTTTTCTGATTGAACTATTTCATTTAGCATAATATTCTCAAGGTCCATCCATGGTGTTGCAAATGGCAGTATTTTATCTTTTTTGTGGTTGAGGACTAGTCCATTGTACATATGTATCACATATTTTTTATCCAATCATCTATCAAAGGGACACTTTGGTTAATATGTCTCCATGGTTAATAATCAAAGGACACTTTGTTAGCCATGGTTAATAATGCTGCAATGAACATAGGAGTGCATATATTTTTTGCAAATAAATGTTTTCAAAAATTTTTGGTAGAAATCCAGAAGATATATTACTGGGTTGTTTGGTAACTCTATTCTTAATTTTTTGAGGAACTGCCATACTGTTTTTCACAGTAGCTATATCAGCTTACATTCCCATCAGCAGTGAATGAGGGTTCTTTTTTTTCCATAACCCTCCAATTCTTATTATTATTTGTCATGTTGATAATAGCCATTCTAACTGGTGTGAGGTGGTATCTCATCATAGTTTTGATTTGCATTTCCCTAATAGCTCGTGAAGTTGAGCATCTTTTCATATATCTATTGGCCAGATATAGATATAGATAAATATAGATGGTATTGTTGATTTCACAGAGGAAGGGAGAAGGAGAGAGAGATGGAAACATCGATGATGAAAGAGAATCATTGATCAGCTGCCTCCTGCATGACCCACACTGGAGATCAAGCCCCGACACTGGGAATCAAACAATGACATCCTGGTTCATAGGTCAACACTCAACCACTGAATCAAGCCAGCCAGGCCTGCTGATTTTTTATCTGAATTGTTTGATATTGAGTTGTATGACTCCTTTATATATATTCCAGATATTAACCCCTTGTAGGAGCTGTTGTTAGGAAATATCTTCTCCCATTTGGTTGGTTGCCTTTTTGTTTCATTGAGTTTCTTTTGCTGTGCAGAAGTTTTTAGTTTCATGTAGTCTAATTTATTTACTTTGCCTTTGCTTCTCATGTCTTTGGGTTCAAATTTATGAAATCATCCATAAGACCTAGGTCCATAACTTTAGTATCTATGTTTTCTTCTATGTAATTTATTGTTTCAGAAATTATATTTAGGTCTTTATCCATTTTGAATTAACTTTTGTGTATGGGGACAAAATGTAGACTATTATCTTTCTTTGCATGTGGCTTTCCAATTTTCCAAGCAGCATTTATTAAAGAGGCTTTCTGCTTGGCTGACATGGCTCACTGGTTGAACATTGACCTCTGACCCAGTAGGTTGAGGTTCAATTCCAGGTCAGAGCACATGCCCACGTTGTGGGCTCAATCCCCAGTGTGGGGCATGTAGGAGGCATCTGATTAATGATTACCTCTCATCATTGATGTATCTGTCTCTCTCTCCCTTCCTCTCTAAAATCAATAATATTTTTTTTAAAGAGGCTTTTTTTTTTCATTGTATCTTTTTGGCTCCTTTGTAAAAAAATATTTGCCCATATACATGTGGGTTTATTTCTGGGCTGTCAATTCTGCTCCATTGGTCTGTGTGTCTGTTTCTCTGCTAATACCATGCTGTTTCAATTACGGTTACTTTATAGTATAATTCAAAGTCAGGTAATGTGATACCTCCGGCTTCCTCCTTTTTCTTCAGGATTTTTTTTTTTTCTATTCTGGTCTTTTGTGGTTCCATGCAAATCTGATGGATTTTTGTTCTGTTTTTTAAAGAAATGTCATTGGGCCAAAACCGGTTTGGCTCAGTGGATAGAGCATCAGCCTGTGGACTGAAGGGTCCTGGGTTCGATTCCGGTGAAGGGCATGTACCTTGGTTGCGGGCACATCCCCATTGGGGTGTGTGCAGGAGGCAGCTGATCACTGTTTCTCTCTCATCGATGTTTCTAGCTCTCTATCCCTCTTCCTTCCTCTCTGTAAAAAATCAATAAAATATTTTTTAAAAAAAAGAAATGTCATTGGGATTTTAATGGGGATTGCATTAAATCCTTATATAGCTTTGGATAATATGGACATTTTACTATATGATTCTTCCATTCCATGAAGAGGGTATATCTTTCCACTCATGTGTCTTTTTCAATCTCTTTTAATAATGCTTTATACTTTTCAGTGTATAGGTACCTCACATACTTTGTTAAGTTTTTTTATTGATTAAGGTATTACATGTGTCCATATTCTTATTTTATCTTTTTTTTTTTTTTGCAATTGCAAAAGGAATTGCTTTTGTCATTTCTTTTTCTGAAATTTTATAGTTAATATATGGGAATGCAGTGAGTTTTTGTACCTTGATTTTGTATCCAACACCTCTACTGTACTTGTTTGTTGTTTCTAATAATTTTTGGTGGATACTTGAAGTTTTTTATATAAATAATTATGTCATCTGCAAAAAAAATGACAATTTTACTTCATTCCCAATTTGGATGCCTTTTTTTCTTCTCATGCCGATTGCTCTGGTTAGGACTTCCAGTAATATATTGAATAAGAGTGATGAGAGTGGACATCCTTGTCTTGTTCTTGATTTCAAAGGAACAGATTTCAGTTTTTCACTACTGAGTAATCCTATCTAATAAAAGAGTAATATGCAAATTGACCATACCTCCACTACAACCACAAGCTACGATCACCAGCCAATCAGGAGCAAGTATGCAAATTAACCCAACCACGATGGCTGCAGCCACGGAGAGAGCAGGAGGCTTGGGTTTCCCCAGCAATGGAGGAAGCCAAGCTTTATGCCTGCCCTGGCCTGCCTTGGCCTCCCTCTGCTTAGGGCTACAAAGTTTCAATTATAGAAGATAAACAAATCCCAACAAAAATGGCGGCAGCCACGGAGCTGGAGAGACCAGGAGGCTTGAGTTGCCCCTGGCAATGGAGGAAGCCAAGCTTCCGCAGCCCTGGACAGCCCAGGCCTCCACTCAAGACTACAAAGTTTCAATTATAGAAGATAAATAAATCCCAACAAAAATGGGTGCAGCCACAGAGCGAGCAGGAGGCTTGGCTCCGCTCAAGGTTACAAAGTTTCAATTATAGAAGATAAATAAATCCCAGATACCAGGGCCTCTGTTTGGGTAGCTGGGGGGTGTGGCCAGGCTGCAAACCACCATAGCCCCCTCGCCCAGGCCGCCCCATGCCCCAAGGGAACACCCACCCTGATCTGGGACACCCTTCAGGGCAAACCAGCTAGCCCCCACCCATGCACCAGGCCTCTATCCTATTTAATCAAAGAATAATATGCAAATTGACCATCACTCCAACACACCATGTGGTCAAAGATGACTGCCCCCATGTGGACATAAGATGGCCACCACAAGATGGCCAGCAAGGAGGGCAGTTGGGAGGGACCAGGCCTTCAAGGGAGGGCAGTTGGGGCAATCAAGCCTGCAGGGGAGGGCAGTTAGGGATGACCAGGCCAGCAGAGGAGGGAAGTTGGGGGCGATCAGGCCTGCAGGGAAGGGCAGTTGGGGGGTACCCAGGCCTGCAGGGGAGAGTAGTTGGGGGGGCAGGCCTGCAGGGGAAGGCAGTTAAGGACAAACAGGCTGGCAGGGGTGTGGTTAGGGGGTGATCAGGCTGGCAGGCAGAAGCAGTTAGGGATAATCAGGAAGGCAGGCAGATGAGCAGTTGGGAGCCAGCAGTCCTGGATTGTGAGAGGGATGTTCGACTTTCTGTTTAGGCCAGATCCTAAGTGGGCAGTCAAGGGGTCCCAGATTGGAGAGGGTGCAGGCTGGGCTGAGGGACACCCCCCCACCCCCATGCACAAATTTCATGCACCTCTAGTAGTATGATACTAGCTGAGGGTTTATCAGATATGTTCTTTATTATTTTGAGGTATTTTCATTCTATACCCATTTTATTGAGTGTTTTAATCATGAATGAATGTTATATCTTTTCAAATGTTTTGTCTGCATCTATTGATAAGATCATATAATTTTTATCCTTTATTTTGTTAATGTGGTGTATTTCATTGTACAATTTGTATATGACAATTTTGAAAAATAAGTACTTCTAACAATTTAGATCCAGAGGACTTGGGCTTTTGACAATGAATGAGGTGACTAGCGATCTGTATAATGATAGAAGGCAAAACTATCTTTTCAGTATTCCCACCCTGTAAATTTCTAGAACTGACAAACATTAAAATTTTTTAAAATCATTTTGGAGAACTCATCTGGTTTTGTAGCATTTAATTACATGTATAATTGCTTCATAATGTGAAACTCAGAATGCCTCTTGTGAATCATATAGATTTTTCTGCATATTTTTGAAGGAGAGTTTCTATTAATTGAGATTTTTTTTCACTTTCCAGTTAATGTCCCTAGTCTTACATGCCTCAAAGACTAATTTTTTGGCTGAAATCCTAAACATCATGACCTGGGATCTGCTGTAACTTTTATAATATCTGAAGAAAAAATCTCATTTAAAAGTGAGTCAAGCAGCAGAATTCAATTAGACAACTGGGTCTACTATGCACTTACAGTTGCATTTTAATAACTCTCAATTTCTAAAACATAATGTTTAAATAAATTCTAGATGGTTTTCAATCTGTTTTGTTTATAAAAATTATTTTTTTACATTTGGAAATAGTTTAAACTTATAGAAAACAATATATAGAATATATCTTACCTAATAATAGACAAACATGTAAATTGACCGTACCTCCGCTATGCCCATAGCCAATCAGAGTGAGTATGCAAATTAACCCAACAAAGATGGTGGTTAATCTACATACATAGGCACCCAGCACCTGGGTCCTGGGAACATCCTGGCACCCAGGTCACTCTGAGGTAAGCCCTGCATGGGCCCTGAGCAGCCTGGGAAGGGCCTGAGCCAGGGGGCTCCTGGGCAGGGCCAAGCCAGCAATCAGAGCTGAGGGGGCAGGGGGAAAGCCAGCGATCAGAGGGAGCTGGGGGTCCCCTGACCAGGTTAGAGGCTTTTGGCCTGGGCAGGCCTGTGCAGGGGCGGAGCCGGCGATTGGAGGAAGCTGTGGGTCCCCTGTCCAGGCCTAAAGCCTTGGCCAGAGACTTTAGGCCTGGGCAGGGGCGGAGCCGGCAATCAGAGGGAGCTGGGGGGCCCCTGCTCAGGCCCTGAGGCTTTAGGCTGGGCAGGGGCAGATCCAGTGATTGGAGGGAGCTGGGGGTCACCTACCCAGGCCTAAAGCTTCGTCCAGAGGCTTTAGGCCTGGGCAGGGTCCAGTTGGCGATTAGTGTGAACTACAGAGGAAACACCTTTTCTGACTGCTCATTGATTAAGCTTCCTGTATGTCACTAGTAATATTCTTAGTAATTTGGGTAATGAGAATCCAAAAAGGTGATCTAGGGTTTTTCCACCACACTTCTGGAGAAAAAAACGAAGGTCCGCTGCTGGAGAGCTAAGAAATGTCATATCCTGCCCTAGCAAGTTTGGCTCAGTGGATAAAGCCTAGGCTTGCTGACCGCAGAGTTTGGGTTCAATTCTGATTAAGGGTATGTACCTAGGTTTCAGGCTCCTCCCTGGCTGGGGCCCAGGTCAGGGCTCATGCAGGAGGCAACCAATCAAAGTGTTCCTCTCACTTTGATGTTTCTCTCTGTCTTTCCCTTTCTCTTCCACATTCTCTAAAAGTCAATGGAAACATATCCTCAGGTGAGGAAAGAAAGAAATAAGGAAAGAAAGAAAGAAAGAAAGAAAGAAAGAAAGAAAGAAAGAAAGAAAGAAAGAAAGAAAGAAAGAAAGGTCATATCCTATGAAAGACACATCTTGAAAATGCCTAAAGAAAGTTGTCATTTTTTCATGGTGAAGGGACTGGAGTCCATGTTGATGAAAACAACTTGGTGGCTGTGGTGACTGGCAGTGGCTGCAGCAGCGGGGTGATGGGGTTGGTGCCTTCCCCTGATCAGCCCAGTAGCCTCCCACAAAGGGAGGCCAGACTGCGGCTCCCCATGGGGAGCAGGCCTAAGCCATCAGTAGGACATCCCCTGAGGGCTCCCAGTATGTGAGAGTGGGCAGGTTGGGCTGAGGGACTCCCCACCCCCAGTGCACGAATTTCGTGCACCAGGCCCCTAGTATGTATATAACTTCCTTCTTAGATTTCACAGTTATTATTTTTTATTTGCTTCAAATTTCTTTTTTTTAATTTATTGTCTAAAGTTTTACATATGTCTCCTTTTTCCCGATTGACCAACCGCCCCCCCCCCACCCGCCCAGCCATGACCATCCTGGGCAAACCCCACTGCCCCAGTGTCTGTGTCCATTGGTTATGCTAATATGCATGCATACAAGTCCTTTGGTTGCTCTCTAACCACCCCCTTCACACCTCCCCTGCCATTTGTCTCTGGATCTATTTTTGTTGATCAAATTATGTTGATCATTATATCCTACATATGAGTGAGATCATGTGATATTTATCTTTCTTTGACTGGCTTATTTTGCTTAGCATAATGCTCTCCAGTTCCATCCATGCTGTTGCAAATGCTAAGAATTCCTTCTTTTTTATAGTGGCGTAGAATTCCATTGTGTAGATGTACCACAGTTTTGTAATCCACTCATCTGCTGATGGGCACTTAGGCTGTTTCCAAATCTTAGCTATTGTAAATTGTGTTTCTATGAACATAGGGGCGCATATATCCTTTCTGACTGGTGTTTCTAGTTTCTTGGGATATATTCCTAGACGTGGGATCACTGGGTCAAGTGGGAGCTCCATTTTTAACTTTTTGAGGAAACTCCATACTGTCTTCCACAGTGGCTGCACCAAGCTGCATTCCCACCAGCAGTGCACAAGGGTGTCTTCTTCTCCACATCTTCGCCAGCACTTATTATTTGTTGGATATGTTGATGATAGCCATTCTGACAGCTGTGAAATGGCATCTCATTGTTATTTTGATTTGCATCTCTCAGATGATTAGTGACTTTTAGCATGTTTTCTTATGTCTCTCAGCCTTCTGTATGTCCTTTTTCTAAAAGTGTCTATTTAGGCCCTTTGCCCATTTTTTGATTAGATTGTTTATCTACCTTTTGTTAATTTGAATGGGTTCTCTGTAAAGTTCAGAGATTAAATGCTTATCTGAAGTAGCATCGGCAAATATGTTCTTCCATGCAGTGGGCTTTCTTCTTATTTTTTTTTGATGGTTTCTTTAGCTGTGTAGAAGCTCTCCATCAAAAAACTACAAGAACTAATAAAGGAATCTGGCAATGTAGCAGGATACAAATTAACACCCAGAAATCTATGGCCTTTTTTATATACCAATAATGAACTCACAGAAAGCAAAACTAAAAAACTATCCCATTTACCACTGCATCAAAAAAATTAAGATACCTAGGAATAAGCTTAACTAAGAAGGTAAAAGACCTGTGCTCAGAAAACTACAGGACATTGAAAAAGGAGATAGAGGAAGACATAAACAAATGGAAGAACATACCATGTTCATGGATTGGCAGAATCAACATCATTAAAATATCCATACTACCCAAAGCAATCTACAGATTCAATGCAATCCCCATTAAAATACCAACAGCATACTTCAAAGATCTAGAACAAAAGATCTCTCCAAAAATTTATCTGGAATAAATAAAGACCCCAAATAGCCACAGCAATCCTGAGAAAGAAGAACACAGTTGGAGGGATCACAATAGCAGATATCAAGGTATACTACCAAGCCACAGTTTTCAAAACTGCCTGATACTGTCACAAGAACAGACATATAGACCAATGGAAAAAAACAGAGAACCCAGAAATTGACCCAAGCCATTATGCTCAATTAATATTTGACAAAGGAGGCAAGAGCATACAATGGAGTCAAGACAGTCTCTTCAATACTAGTAAATGGTGCTGGGAAATTTGGTCAAATACATGCAAAAAGATGAAACTAGATCCCAACTTACACCATATACAAAAACAAACTAAAAATGGCTAAAGGACTTAAATGTAAGACAGGAAACCATAAAAATCCTATAAGACTCCATAGATAGCAAAATAGCAGACGTTACCAACACAGCTCCTAGGGCAATGGAGATCAAGGAGAAAATAAACAAATGGGACTACATCAAATTTCTCTTTTTAATAAGATATTATCTAGCTAACTACTTTCTAATCCCCCCAGATTTATTGATGGATAATTGACAAAATAATGTTATGTAATTTTAAGGTGTACAATATGATGATTTGATACACATGTATATTGTGAAATATTTACCATAATAAGTTCAGTTAACACATCCTTCATCTCACAAAACTGCCATATTCTTTGTGGTTGTTTAGTGAGAATATTAATACTCTACTCTCATAGTAACTTCCAAGTATATAATGCAGTTTTGTTAACTATAGTCACCATACAGTACTTTATTTAGATTCTGAGAATTTCACCTTATAACTAAAAGTTTGCACCATTTGAAAAATGTATTCCAATGTCCTAGCCAGTAGTCCCTGGTAACTACCATTCTACTCTCTATAAGATTTGTGTTTTCAGATTCCATATATTATGTAGAATAGACATACATTATTTGTTTTGATCAACATGAATTATTTTACTTAGTATAAAGCCTCTAAGGTTTATCCATATTGTCACAAATAGCAGATTTCTTTTTTATGACTAACTAATATTCCATTGCATATATATATACTACATTTTCCTTATTCATTCACCTGTCAATGCATACTTAGATTGTTTTCATATATTGGCTATTGTGAATAACTCTGCAGAGAACACATAAATATGGTACAGATATCCACCAGAGATAACAGTTTCATTTCCTTTGACTATATACCTAGAAGTGGGATTGCTAGGATATATGGTAGTTCTAATTTTAATTTTTTGAGGGAGCTCTGTGTTGTTTTTATAGTGGCTGAATTAATTTCCATTCCCAATACCAGTGAATCAGGGTTCCTTTTTCTCCTCATCAATATTTTTTACCTCTTGTTTTTTTGTTTGTTGTTGTTTTGTGTTTTTTAAATACATATATAATAACCATTCTAACAGGTGTGAGTTGGTAACTCAATGTGGTTTTGATTTACCTTTCCCTGTTGATTAGTGATGCTGAACACATTGGCATGTACCTGTGAACCATTTGTATGTCTTCTTTGGAGACATGTATATTTAATCCTCTTCCCATTTTCTTATTGGGTTGTTTGTGTTTTTGCCATTGAGTTGTATAAGCTCCTTAGATACTTAGATACTTTGGATATTAATCCCTTATCAGATACATGTTTTTGCAAATATTTTATTCTATTCTGAAGGTTGCCATTTCATTCTATTGATTTTTTTACTGAACCGAAGCCATTCAGGTTGATATAGCTCCATTTGTTTATTTTTGCTTTTGTTGCTTATGCTTTTGGTGTCATATATATCCAAAAATCATTGTCAAGACTACTGTCAGAGGACATTTTCCCTATGTTTTTTTTCTAGGAATTTTATAGTTCTAAATATTATTTTAAGTCCTTAGTCCATTTAAAGTTGATTTCTGTGAGTAGTGTCAAATAGGTGTCCAAGTTAATTCACTCTTTTGCCTGTGAATATCCAATTTTCCCAATACCATTTATTGAAGAGACTACTTTTTCTCCATTTAATAGTGTTGGCTGCGTTGTCAAATCCTATATAATAAAAGGGTAGTATGCAAATTGACCCTAATGGTGGAATGACTAGGACTGATTTATCACTATGACATGCACTGACCATAAGGGGGCAGATGCTCAACACAGGAGCTGCCCCCTGGTGGTCAGTGAGCTTCCAAGGGGGAATGCCCTTCAGCCAGAAGCTGCCTCATGGTTGGCCAGTGCAGCAGCGGTGGCAGGAGCCCCTCCTGCCACTGTGGCAGCGTTAAGGATGTCTGACTAACGCCGCTCCCCTTGGAGCGGGCCTAAGCCGTTTGTCAGACATCCCCCAAGGGCTCCTAGGCTGCCAGAGGGATGTCTGATTGCCAGCTTAGGCCCTATCCCCCTAAGCCAGCAGGTGGACATCCCTCAAGATCCTGGACTGTGAGAGGGCACAGGCCGGGCTGAGGAACCCCCACCCCGAGTGCACAAATTTTGTACACCAGGCCTCTAGTATTAGTTGAAAATTATTTCTGGCCTGTCAATTCTTTGTTATACAATTTGAAGTCAGGAAGTATAATGCCTCAAGTTTTGTTCTTACTCTAGATTGCTTTGTCTATTTAGGGCAGTGATTCTCAACCTTTCTAATGCCATGACCCTTTAATACTGCAATTTTGCTACTGTTATGAATTGTAATGTAAATATCTGTGTTTTCCGATGGTCTTAAGCACTACAGCAGCGGTTCTCAACCTGTGGGTCGGGACCCACAGGTTGAGAACTGCTAGCAGGGTCGCCTAAGACCATCGGAAAACACAGATATTTACATTATGATTCATAACAGTAGCAAAATTACAGTTATGAAGTAGCAATGAAAATAATTTTATGGTTGGGGTTCACCACAACATGAGGAACTGTATTAAAGGGTTGCAGCATTAGAAAGGTTGAGAACCACTGATTTAGCGGCTTTTGTAGTCTCATACAAATTTTAGAAGAGTTTTTTCTATTTTTGTGAAAACAACAATGGAACGTTGTTAAGTATTGAATTTAATCTATAGATGGCTTTGGGTAGTAAACATAGATACATTTTCAGTTATTTGTGCCTTCTTCAATTTTTTTCATCTAAATTACATTTTTGTGATATATATATATATACACACACACACACACACACACACACACACACACACACACACACACATATATACACATTCTAGAGGCCCGATGCATGAAATTCATACAAGAGTAGGCCTTCTTTCCCCCAGTTCCTGGCACCGGCTTCCCTCTGGCACCTGGAACCCAGGCTTCCCTTACAGCCCAGGCTTCATCCAGAAGGTCGTCTGGAAAGGCATCTAGTCTAATTAATATATCATGCTTTTATTATAGACTAGAAGCTCAGTGCACAAAATTTATGCAGGGGGGTCCCCTCAGCCTAACCTGCACCCTCTTCAATCCAGGACCCCTCAGGGGATGTCTGACTGCCAGTTTAGGCCTGATCCCCGGGGTCAGGCCTAAACCGGCGGTCGGACATCCCTCTCACAATCTGGAATCCCTACTCCTAACTGCTCACCTGCCTGCCTGCCTGATTTCCCCTAACTGCCCCACATCCGCTGGCCTGGTCAGGCCTTACTGCCCCCCTGACAGCCTGGTTGCCCCTTACTGCATCCCCTGCTGGCCTGGTCACCCCCAAGTGCACCCTCTGCTGGTCTGGTCACCCCTAACTCCCCCCCGCCGCTGGCCTGGTCACCCCCAACTGCGCTCCCTGTGGCCTGGTTGCCCCCAACTGCTCCCCTCTGCTGGCATGGTCACCCCTTACTGCCTCCCCTTGCCAACCTGGTCACCTCCAACTGCCTCCCTGCCTGCCTGGTCACTCCCAACTGCCCCCCCCCCCTGCTGACCTGGTTGCCCCACGCATCCTGCTGTTCAGTCATTTGGTCATCCCTCACTAACCCTACTGTCGGCCGGCCTTGTTGCCCCATGCAGCCTGCTGTTTGGTCATTCGTCCAGTTGATTCCATTGTGACAGTCCCTGGCTTTTTATAGGGGCCTGGTGTATGAAGATTCGTGCATGGGGGTGGGTCACTCAGCCCGACCTGCACCCTCTCCAATCTGGGAGACCTCAGGGGATCCCTCTCCAATCTGGGAGTTTCTGTCTGTCTTTGCAATCATATGAGTGAATTGTCTGACACCACAACCCAGTTTGTTTGTTGCTCACAGAATAATAGAGGCTTTTTTTTTCTTTGCTTCATTGGCGGAGATTTCCTGGAAGTTTTAGGATATCTTCCCTTTAATTTTTCCTAGACACTGTTATTCCTATGTCTCTCACCTTTGCTTTCCCTCCATCCCCCACCGCAACAGTAACCTGCTCCAGGATCACTTTGCTCTAGTGTCTAGGAGATCTGTCTGCCACCAGAATTATTATTCCCAGCATTCCTGGTGCTCCCCGTGCTCTGGGCTTCCACTTCCAGTCCTGGGGCTGCCACCAGAACTAGTATTCCCGGAATTCCTGGTGCTCCCCATGCTCTTGGTTATCCCTTTCTGCTCTGTCTCCATCCCACTCTGTCAAGTCCTCCAAGCCACCAGCTCTCTCTCTCTGCTCTCTGCCCTGTGGCTTGGGGAGCGACCCAAGCTGCTCCACTCTCCTCTGGCTCTCCCGCTTTGCTCTCCACCCTATGGCTTGGCGTGGTGTGGCTCCCTTGGTCACTGGGAGTGACCGAAGGAGCCATGTCCCTGCAAGCTGCCAGGTCTCCCACTCTGCTCTCTGCCTGGCATCTGTGTATGCAAATTAACCCGCTATCTTTATTGGACTAATTTGCATACTCACTCCTGATTGGCTGGTGGGCATCAAAGAGGTATGGTCAATTAACATGTTTCTCTTTCATTATATTGGATATATTACTTCAATGGGAAAATTTTGAAGGGTATAAAAAGTTAGTTAAAAATAACTAAAAAGCATGAGAAAAGATGTTCAAAATATATAATAATTTTTAGAAATGCAAATTAAAACTACAATGAAAAGCCATTTTCTCTAACAAACTGATAAAAATTAGCACAACAGATAATAGTATTGTTGGGTATATAAGAACTTTCATCTACTAGGTGGGATTAGAGACTAAGGTAGGTATTCTGATGAGAATTCTTTGCTACTTAGGGCAATTAGACATGGAGATACCCAGTGACACTACAATGCTGTTCTTGAGTATATAGAGCAAATAAATTCTCACATAGGTCACATGTACAAAAATGTTGATCATAGCTTTATCTATGATGGTGGTGCAGTAGTGGAGATTTGAGGTAATCTTTGTGTCTATTATTCAGGAATCATAAAGGTAAAGCATGGTAGGTATTCACTAGGGAGCATTATGCAGCAGTTAAAAATAAAACAGACATATACATAGCATAGAAATATTGTGAGAAACATAAAGCTTAAAAATGTTAAGAACAGAATTATATTTAATACCTCTTTTATATTTAACAGGATTGCCTATAGAGTAGGAAAAGAGTAGGTCATGTTATGGGGTTAAAGAGAATAAGTAATAAATAAGTTATTTCAAAGAGCAGTGATGAAAAGATACCATAAACTGAAAAGTATAATTGACTCAACCCCCTGGAGTTCTAATTTTGCAAAAAGAGAAAAATAAACAAATAAAATTATTGTGTTCTATCCCTCTGAAATTAGAAGAAAATGTCTAATTCTTCCACATGAATGTCCTAACAGTATTTGCTTTTCTCTCTCTTTTTTTGTTTACATAACCATGATTGCTTTAACTCCTGTTGTTACCTTAATGGAATGTTTTTTAGACTCCTTACTCTTTCAGAATAACTTCCTCTGCTCACACAGTTTCTCAGCATCTCCTTTATATTCTGACATCCAGAATCCTATGTAATTTCCAGATGTGATTTAGTCAGCTGTGATCTCATCAGGATACTTTATATCTATTGAGTCAAGGATTCTTACTCTCCTTTTTAAAAAACAAACAAACACATGTTTTTATTGCCCAGCTGGCATGGCTCAGTAGTTGAGCATCAACCTATGAACCAGGAGGTCACAGTTTCATTCCCTGTCAGGGCACATGCCTGGGTTGCAGCCTCCATCCCCACTGTGGGGCTTGCAGGAGGCAGCTGATCAATGATTCTCTCTCATCATTGATGAGAATTCTTAGCTACTTAGGGCAATTAGGCATGGAGATACCCAGTGACACTGCAATACTATTCTGGAAATCAATAAAAAATATATATATTTTTAAAAATATGGTTTTATTGCTTCTAGAGAGAGGGAGAGGAGAAGAGAGAGATAGAAACACAGATGAGAGACACATTGATTGCCTGCCTCCTGCATGCCCCCCACTGGAGATGGAGCCTGCAACCCAGCATTTCCCTGACAGAATCTAACCAGCAACCTCTCAGTGCATGGGACTAGGCCCAACCAACTGAGCTACACCTGCCAGGGCAAGAGTGCTTACTTTTTTTAAAAAATATTTTATTGATTTTTTTCACAGAGAGGAAGGGTGAGGGATAGAGAGCTAGAAACATCAATGAGAGAGAAACATTGATCAGCTGCCTCCTGCACATTCCCCACTGAGGATGTGCCCACAACCAAGGTACATGCCCTTGACCGGAATCGAACCCGGGACCCTTCATTCTGCAGGCAGACACTCCATCCACTGAGCCAAACTGGTTAGGGCAAGAGTGCTTCCTTTTTGTCTTGCTGTTTAGTCAATCTCTTTATGGATTTTCTTTTACTATTACTTATTTTATATATTCTATCTTCAATGAAAATTCTTTTTTTTAACTTGTTTTCTACAATTTTCTTCTTCTATTCTTATGCTAAACACTGTGCTAGGTTCTGAAGCTTTAGAAATCACCAAGGTGCTATCTCAGCCCTGAATGTACCGCATAGGTTATTTCTCAGGAATGCAAGAATCAGGTTTATTTGTCTCATTGCCTAATCTGATTTCTTATGTTTACTAAGGAGTTACATTTCTCACCCCCACTGCTATTTTTAGTGAGCCATTACTCTTTGTGAAATCTCTATGAAATCAATAGACCTCTCTGAAGGGCCATTCTTCTTCATACGAAAACAAATGTATCTCTACTCCTCTTGAAAATGTTAAGATTTATCTCTAGAAAGTTATCTGCCAATATTATTTTAATGTGTTAGAGAGGCCTTCCAAAGTAGAAACTATTGGATTTTTCATTCCATGTATTTTATTTGTTAAGAAAAGCAATTCCATACAGATTTAGGATGAAAAGTAGAAGGTAGGTTATAACTTTGTGAATTGCTTAATTCAGGTCTAGATTCAGGGGCAGGAAAATACCTTAGATAGAGTTCACAGATAGTATTAACAGGTATGATAAATCCATGTTTTTTAATGTGATTAACATAGTTTGCACACATTTGCCCCCAAAGCCAATTTTTTTTACATGTACAGGCATGCCTAAATATCTCTGAACATGAACAGACATATGTGGACTGCCTTGGTTTTCCATCCAGAAGCAGTGCCTCTCTTGTTAAAGGTAAATTTGATACTGCAGGATTCTTGTTTCACTTACTATTCCTTCATCTCCTTTACATCCATGCCCTTTCTGCATTGGATTGTTTGCCTTTGACTACACCAATCTGCATGCTTTCCCTTCTTAAGGAAAAAAAAGAAGCTAACTTTATTTGAATCTGCATTCTTATCCCTACATAACCATCACCTTTTTTCTTTCTCTCTTGTCAGCAACACTTACACCTTGTATTTCTAATATTTTTTTTTCCTCCAACATTTCACAGCTTACTGGTATCTTTACCAAAACTATTCCATTGAAACAAATGGCTTTAAATATATCAATAAAGCCATCCCAGGTGCTAAATTCAATGAATACTCTATAATCCTTCTCTACTTTGGCACTCATGGACACTATTGTTCAGTTTTTCTCTCCTGAAACTTATTTCTCCATTGAGTTCAATAACAATCTCTTCTTTCACAGATTTTTTTCTTAACTATTCCTTCTAAGCCTTTGTCACTAATTTTTCTTCATCTACCCTTGGTATTCTTTAGAGGATTTTTCATTTTCTATTATCTTCTCACCGCTATCCCTCTTCATAGTTATAACGAGTATATATGTATAACTTTTAAGTCTGTAAATTTAGCCCTGACATTATGGGTTCTTCTTTAATAATTCTCCAAAACATATCTATTTCAGAATGTTCAAATTATCAGTATACTCCTTGTCCTCTTTTTAAATCCCATTTTCACCATTATTCCCATATGAATTACTGGTGCCTCTTAGTATTCAATACCTGCGATTCATACATGCCATTAACTCTGGATCTTTCCTTTCCTGCCTGTCCAGTGTTTTCTAAATGTTAAGACACAACTCATATGTTACTTCCTAATTCACGAGAATTAAAGGATTATACTTGTCATAATGCTATCAGAATACTCTAGGTACTTCCTTTATACAATTGTTCCATTATTTTATATTTTTGGTTTTCACACCTGTGTCTTTCTTTAGATTTTGTTTTGCATGCCTCTGAGTTCCTCTGGGAGATGAAACATGAATTATTTTTACCTAGAAAGCCAGGCTCTTCCAGGGGGCCTGAAACATTGTCAATATTGAGTAACTACTTAATGAATTGGTGATTTTTTTCAATAATAAAAAGCTTTTATCACTTCAATATGCAAAGTACCTTACTAGGCACTGTTAGAGAATAAAAATGACTCACACAAGATCAAATGTTATACAAGCATCCATTAGGGGGATAGCAGATATCAGGATGGAAAGAATAATTGAAGCAGGACCAGAGTTGTGCTTCAAAATATAAGAATTTCAATGGACAGAAAGTAAGTGGGGAAGGGAGTGGGAGAGACAAGACCACTCCAGGATGGGCAATAGCAGATATCATAGAATGCTTTCTTGAAAAGCATTAAGGGTAAACTCTATTAAATGTAAATGAAACGGCATGACCTTAAAGCAAATAATGCATAATAGGTTAAAATAGATTAAAACTAGAGACAGCCCTCTGTGAGTCCAAACAGGTTTAGTGTAGTTTGAAATTAACTTTCAGTACCAAAATTCAGACAAGTTGTCAAGGAAAATAGAATAATATTGGGATGGCATGCTTTAACCTCTCATTTATTTATTTTTCTTACTGATTAATGTATTGCATATGTGTTCTTATCCCCCCATTACCCTCTTCCCCCACCCCTCCATGCATGCCCTCACCTCCTTGGTGTCTGTGTCCATTGGTTAGGCTTATATGCATGCATACAAGTCCTTTGGTTGATCTCTCCTCCTTATCCCCACCCTCCCCTACCTTCCCTTTGAGGTCTGAGCATCTGATCGGTGCTTCTCTGTCTCTGGATCATCAGTGTATGTTGTTCACTTTTTGTTCATCAGTGTATGTTGTTCATTATATTCCACAAATGAGTGAGATCATGTGGTATTTATCTTAGCCTCTCATTTAAAGTAACAAGTAGCTGGACATGCAATTACCCTTTGGTATGAATGTATGTTATTAATTCTACCCATAATTCAGGGTCATTATTAGAGCTTATATTTAATATCTGCATTGGGAATTATGTTATATGATTAACTTCAAGTTTTAAAATCTAGGGTGAGTACCTCTGTGAAAGGGAGAATGTATACTCTCACTCAACTAGTTAAGCTGAATTGAGACCCTTCAAAATGGGGTGATGAGCATCTCTCTGGTTTCTAGCTCCACCATTCACTTCAGTCACTCTCTGGATTCTGCCTATCTATCTCACATGTTCTCTTAGGCAGAATGTTTTAAAGTTCTTCTGTGCCATTCTGCATATTCCAGGCCCTTCTCTTCAGTTTCTCCTCTGGGTCATTGCTGAATAGTGTGCCAATCATTTATGATAAATCCATGCACCAGTAACCTACCTCCTCTGAGGATTCCAGGCAAATTAGAGACTTACTTAAATTATAAAACTCAATTTTCCCCAATCCAAGCAACCACATAGTCAATCTGATGATGAAAACTGAAACATAGTACGGCCTCAAAAATTGGGTATGCAAGCATAATTTTCATTTGTGTAAGGATGATACAAACACACTCAGATTGCCCTGAAGGTTTCCTGTGGGTATACCATGCTACAGGAAGTCAAAGGCTAAATGAATCCGGTCCTCAGCTGTTCTCTAGAACTGGGAAACCTGCAGTGTTTCACTGCAGCTAGAAAATGGTTATTTTTAAATTTGCCCAGTGAAACTCTCCTGATTACATGCATGCAAATCCCATTAAAGTTCAGAGACACTGCACATGGAATCAGGGAGAGACATGCAGCCCCCTAATGTTTTCTCTAATGAACTCTGACTCAGCAGGAAGGGACTAATAATTATGCAGCTTAGAATCTGTATTAGAGTGCTTTCTCAGTGTAAGACTATCTGGTAACAGTGCAACACGGGGGTACATACCTTCTGTTTGAAGATGAGGGCAGGGATATTTCTGCAGACTGATATTTGAATGTGAAGCTAAATTCCAAGCCTATTTATGGTCAAAGGATATTAACAGATGATTCTTCTAAAGAAAAAGCAAACTTCATATTTAAAATGAAATAACATTTAAAAGATACTAACAGATGCTTTTTAATTACAGAAAAAAAAACATGATAAAATCAAATATACTAGTACTGAAGGTTACAAGGATAGCACCATATCTTTTTTTTTCCTTTGTGTGAATTGGATAGAAATTTGACTTTCTTTCTGTGAAATATTCTGGAAATATTGCAAAGAAAACTGCAAAGTATTTAACATCTTTTATCTAGAAATTCACCATTAGCAATTTATATTAAATAAATAACTCAAAAATAAAAATTAAATAAAGATATGCATTGTAGTAACATTTGGCTCTTGAACCCACAACCTGGGTATGTGCCCTGACTAGGATGGCACTCTAACCTCTGATCCACACTGGCCAGGGCTTGTATCTATCTTTTTTAAAATATATATATATTTTTTATTGATTTCAGAGAGGAAGGAAGAGGGAGAGAGAGATAGAAACATTAATGATGAGAGAATCATTGACTGGCTTCCTCCTGCATGCCCCACACTGGGGATCCAGCCCACAACCTGGGCATGTGTCCTGACCAGGAATCACATTGTGAGCTTCTGGTTCATAGGTTTATGCTCAAACCACTGAGCAATGCCTCTCTGGTTTGGCTCTATCTTTCTAATGCAGCCAGATCATTTTTTTTCAATGTTATATTCAAGTGTAATAGCAAAAATAAAGAGTATGAAATGCAATTATTTTTTCATAAATTGAATACACATATGTAATCAGCATCCATATTGAGACACCCACCATTAGAAGCATATCAGGAGCTCCCCTCAGTTACCCTTCTATTGACAATAGTGCAAAAGGTGAACAATTCTCTTGGCTTCCAACAGAGATAAGTTTTGCCTGCTTTTAATTTTCTGTAAATTAAGTCATGTACTCTCTTAAACCTGGCTTCCTTTGCTCCTCATTTTGTTTATGAGAAAGACCTATGTTGTATTTAATTGAAATTTGTCATTTTTATGGCTATCTAATATTCCATTTGATAGATACACAATAATGTTGATGAGTATTTCAATAAAGACTGCTGCTATAAGTATTCATGTACAATTTTAAAAATAAACATAAATATGCATTTCTGTTGGATACATACCTGAGCGTTAAATTTCTAGGTTGTATGTTATTAAACAGTTTTCCAAAGTGTTTATAGAAATGTATACTCCTGAATAGCAATATACAACATTTCTAGTTGTTCATAACTTAACTAAAATGTAGTATTATTTCCTTTTAAAATGAATCAATTTTGACAGTTATGTAAAACTATTTATTACATTTTTGGCTTTAACATGCATTTATTTTATGATTAAATGTTGAACATCTTTCCATTTAACTATCTTCTTTTGTAAAATTCCTTTCAAGCCTGCTAATTTTTCTACTGTCATTTTATCATTGTTTTGCTTTCTATATTTTAGACAAAAGACCTTTATCATATATGTATTGCAAATATTTCTTGCACTCAATGTCTTTCCATCTCATTCTCTTAAAAATGTCTTTTAATAAACATATGGTCTTAATTTTAATTTTCTAATTCAGTTATTTTTTGTCTACCAATTTTTGTGTATGTTTGTCATAAAAGCATATCTCAATTCACCAACAAATTCATCTGTATTTTCTTCTAAAACCTTTATTTTTATATTATATTTATATCTGTAAATAATCTATTTTAAGTTAATATTTGTGTATCCAGTGTGCCAGTATTATTTATTGAGAAGAATAAACTTTCCCCCACTGCACTGTAGTGTTGCCTTTGTCACAAATGAGTTGGCCATATATATATGGTCTGGAGTCTCCATGTATTATAACTTCGGTCTCTCTTTAAAATTGCCTTGTAATTCTTTGCTGTTTGTGTTTTCATACAAATTTAGAATCAACATTGAATCAGTCCCACTAAAATGAACTTTTAGGGTTTTGAGGTTCTGATTGACATTGCATTTTAATCTATATATCAATTTATAGGAAATTGATATTTTTATGTTTTATGTCTTCCAATACGTGAACATAATATCTCATTCATTTCTTTAGGTTTTATTTCATTTTGTCTATAATGTTTTATAGTTTTCTGATATAATCTTGCATATTCTTTGTTATGTCTATTCCTAAGCATTTCTATGCTATTACAAATAGTATCCATTTAAAAATTTATTTTAAATGTTGTCACTGTGCTTCAATATTAATTAACCTTTATTGATTTTGTGCCCAGCAATCTTACTGCATTCATTTATCATTTCTAATACTTATTAGTAGTTTGTAGAGATTTTAGATTTCTTACATACAAAAGAATGTAATCTGTAAATAATGATATTTTTTTACCCTTTTCCATGCTTATGCCTTTTATTTTATTTTCTAGTTGTAGTCACTAGGGTCTCCAGTAAAGTGTTGATAAGTAGTGTGTCTGCAGGCATTCTTATATTATCAGAAAGCTTTTATTAATTCATCAATAATGTGATACATGCTATATGATATTATTAAGATTCTCTTTATCAGGTCAATGTAATTGTCTTTTATTTTTAATTTTCTAAAATTGTATATCATGATTACATAAAGTTAACTTCCACTAATATTTCCAGAACTTTGGAGAATGCAATATGTACTTTTACCTCTCCTTTGGCATGTTTTCGGTATGTAAAAGACAAAAGTAAAGTGAACAAAATGTATAAATTTATGACATCAACACTTTTTCTTATACTTTACCATCAATAGATTAGCAGTCTAGAGAACATGTTCCTATTTATTCCTGTAGAGATCATTTTAATAACTTTAATTGTGCCAAATTATTATCTCATTTGTAATTTTTCTAATTCTTATTACTGAAAGAATTTCAGTATTTTTCCAATGAGTTTTAGTTTTATCAGCATTAAAATTAAGATCCTCATTGACTATGTTTTCCATAGAATTAAGTGGCAAAATGTATTTTCTCTATAAATGTGGTAAACCTAGTTAAAGAAGCTAAAGGAAGATCTAGCCATGCGAGATATTGACTCAGACTTTTTGGAGTCATGAAAACAAAACTTTGCATTTTAGGTATTTTTAAAATTGATTTGAATAAACAGACAATTTGTCATGTCACAGAGGTAACTTAAATTAATTATTGCCATGAGATTTAGGATTTTTTTATCTCAAGTAATTCAAAATTTTAAGATTCACCAGTATATAAGCTTGCTATATTGGTTCTTCATTGTGTATTTTAAAATGTTATTCAAAGACAGTGACTTGAATTTCAATGAAATTCCAATTTGCTGTGACCTTACCCTGGTGATTTTCAAAATTACCTTGGCTTCATGCCAGCTTATTAGTGACAGACTTTCTTGCTCAGTAACACTAGTATAAAAAGAATAATTTGTTGATAGATTGTTAGATTAAGAAAAGACTAGATTTTTATCTTGTCTGGATTCCTTTATATTTTACTAGAGGCCAGGTGCATGAATTCGTGCACCAGTGGGGTCCCTCAGCCTGGACTGTGGGATCAGGCTGAAACTGGCTGTCTGACATCCCCTGAGGGGTCCCAGATTGTGAGATGGCTCAGGGAAGGCCAAGGGACCCCACCAGTGCACAATTAAGGCCAGAGAGGGACCACGGGAGGGCTCCGGGGAATGTCTGGCCCTTTCTTGCTTAGTCCCTATTGGGGCCGATTGGGGCCCTGTCCCCTGGTGGTCAGTGCACATCATAGTGAGGCAGTTGAGTGGCCTTAGCATATCATTAGCATATTACACTTTGGTTGAATGGTCAACTTGTCAACTGGACACTTAGCATATTAGGCTTTTATTATATAGAACCAAATGGCAGAACTACCAGAACGACAGGTCAACCAGTCGCTATGATGTGCACTGACCACCAGGTGGCAGATGCTCAACACAGTGTACTACCCCCTGGTGGTCAGTGTGCTACCACACTGGGAGCACCGCTTGGCTAACCAGAGTGAGCATCTGCTCCTGCGGTAAGGTAAACCCCAGGCCAATAGGCAGGAAACCCAGCTGCTATCATCGCTTCCTCGCCTCAGGTTCCTCCTCCATACTGCAGCACCACTGCTGGGCTCGCAGAGCTGACCCCGGAGGATGGGAGGCCGGTTCGTAGCCACCATGGGACTGAGGCCTACTCTGCCACCTCTCAGTGCTATTTTCCTGGAGCCTGGCCACAACTGGGTCCCTTGGATAGGCAAGTGCTCTGGCTCCATAGAAGATGCTGGACCAGGGAGCAGCCGCTCAGAGGGCGAGTCCACAGCCACTCAGCAGATTGAAATGAGCAGGGCTCCCACAGCCGACTGACCCCTGCAGGCCACGCCCCCGACCAGTGCACGAATCTCATGCACTGGGCCTCTAGTATAGGATAATTTTTGTAAACAAAGTAACAAAATACTAGAGAGACCAATTGACCTCTGCAAGATTACAAAACCTGTAACAATCTTCATTTAACTTCAAACTGATAGCATTGAGATTTATGAAATTCTACATGATAGTGAGGTAGGGAGAACGTTTGGCTTTATGTTGCCAAACTTGAGAATCTTGGTGTTTGAAGAGAAATAACAGTGTGAATGTCTATTACAATCCCAGACTCAGGACTTCAACTATGATTATTGCTACTACTGAAGCAATTCATAATCTACCTGAACACATATATACATAAAATAAATTAAAATTGTGGGGTAGTGGGGTACAATGGAAAAAAGGAAATGCGGAAAGAAATAACAGATTTTTAAATGTATTGAAATAAGATGTAGCAGCTAAACATGTAAGCCTCATTTCTATTCTATTTTAATGCAGTAACATAATTACTAAATTATCTTCTTAGTTTATCTTTTTCTCTGAATTGGCTTTTACAAAATACTTACATATCATTGTGCTAACAAAAGAATATTCACTAGATAATAGCCTGCCTTTCACTTATGCAAACTTCAAAGATATGCTGTCCTAACTCAATTAGGGGTAAGGGGAAGGAGATGTAGGAATTTAAATTTTAATTATTCAGGTTCAAAGCAATGGGTTTTGTGGAGAAGAATGATATTTGAGGGATATAAGATAATCAGCAGATCAAACTTTAATAAGTATTTGAATATTTTATTATATATTACAATAAAACATTTCAATAGGAACCTTTCTGCTCTTCTTCCACATTAAGAAGTACCAGTTAGCTGATTTAACACCGAAACTGTTTTCCAACTGAACTAGTGCCCATCATTATGAAACAGGAGCTTGTGTCACGCAACACTGCTTACAATCACAGAAACACTCCAAAACAAGTTTCACACAACCAAACTATTCTTTTGTTTTGTTAATACTCACCCAAGGATATTTTCCCATTGATTATTAGAGAGAGTGGAAGGGAGGGAGAGAGAAAAACATCAATGTGAGAGAGACACATCAATTGGTTGCCTTCTGCACAAGCACTGACCATGGCCAAGGATCAAGCCTGCAACTGAGGTACATGCCTTTGACTGGAATAAAACCTGGGACCCTTCAGCCTGAGGGCTGACGCTCTATCCACTGAGCCAAAATGGCTAGGGCCAAACTATTCTTATAAGTACTCCCCTCCTTTTCCTTGCTTACCCTATTATGAGTTATTCTAATTTGAGTGCTGATTGGACTAACCTCTAACAGAAGCCATGCTTATATGTTCATAGTCAAGTACCAGAAGATGAAAGTTTGTCAGTAGAACCAATCATCATAGTTATATGAAGTCCAAAATTCATAATTAAAATATAGGCTCTCAACTCCATTTCTTATCTCCAGATGTTCAAACAATATTATGGACATTTAATTAAATAATATACCTGAGTTTAGCTGTTTTTTAACTAATTTTCAAAGGGTATAAAGGTAATCAAAAGTGATTACAGTATATTACACTGTTCATTTTGTGCTTTCTTAATCTTAGGATTTGACAATCTGTATCTGTTTAACATTACCTTTTAGACCATCCAATCGACATAATAATACATCAAAAGTTTTATTTTAAGAGGAGGTCATGAGAATAGAGGTATAGTAAAGCCAATTAATAATCCCTTTAGAACATTTCAAGAAAATATTATTTAATGATTTATGTAGATGTTTGAATACTTGCTAAAATTTCTTCACATTTATTTAGGATAATTTTTCAAACAATTGCTTCATTGACTCTAATTGTTGAATTGATTATTGACATTCTCTCTCCTGAGATGATCTTATGATTGATTTTATATAAAAACTAGAGGCCTAGTGCACAAAAATTCGTGCACTCGGGGGTCCCTCAGCCTGGCCTGCACCCTCTCACAGTCTTGGAGCCCTCGGGGGATGTCCGACTGATGGCTTCCTAAGCTATACTCTGGCCTCCTTCTGTGGGAGGTGACCAGGTGGGCTGATCAGGGGATGGGCACCGGCTGGCAGCCCTGCCCCCACTCCTCTGATTGCCCTTCTGCTGCCTCTGGTCTCCGCTGCCACACGATCGCAGTCCCCTCCATCTGTCCCCTAGCATATGCGTTGGCTGGCCTGGCACTGCCTGCTCACTTGCCCTGCCCCCCACCACTGGTCATTCTGCCCTTCCATTGATTTGTATATTATGCTTTTATTATATAAGATAGTAACATTCTGACCAATAAAAGGCTAATGAATAATGTGACTGAGGTGTCAATGTATTAATTGTTCAAGACCAATTTGTTCTACTGACAACCCCTAGATCTTATGGCTTAATAATAAAAAAAATGTTTATATGTACATAGCTAATTACTACAGCAAGAGACATTGTTTACAATCATAATATTGTCATGGATATTTTAAAGCCTAATAGAAAGTGATTAATTTTACCAAGAAATACTGGAAGCTAAGAGGCACCATTAACTTAAAAGAAAATGTCACAATAAATCATAGGAGAAAATATTTTGAAATCATGTAGTTAATAAGGGTCTACTATGCAGAATATATAAAGAACTCAACACAAAAAGATGGATAACCTAATTATAAAATGAGCAAATGATTTAAACATTTTCCAAAAAAGATAGAAAAATGGTTAATAAGCAAGTGAAAAGATGCTCAGCATCATCACCCACTGGGGAAAACCTCCAATGAGATGCCACTTCACACTCATTAGGATGATTATAATTAAAAATATGGATAATAACAAGTTTTGATAATAATGTAGAGAAATTGGAATCATCAAACACTGCAGGTGGGATTAGGAAATGATGCAATCACTATAAGAGTTTGAGAATTTTAAAAGTTAAACATAGAGTTACAATATGACCCATCAGTTCACTCCTAAGTGCTCCCAAGATAACTCATAACCTATGTCTACACAAAAACTGATACCCAAATGTTTATTATTATTCATAATAGCTCATAAATGGAAATAGCTAAAATGCAGACTAACTGATAAACAAAATGGACTTTATCTATACTAATAAAAGGGTCATATGCTAATTAGACCGGGAGACCTTCTGGGAGACCTTCCGGACATCCTTCCAAACAAAGCCATGGTGTTGGGGCTGAGGCAGACGTGGTTAGGGGAGATCAGGCTGGCAGAGGAGGGCAGTTGGGGGTGAGCAGGCCAGCAGGGGGACAGTTGGGGGCAATCAGGCTGGCAGGGGGGCAGGTGGGGCAAGCAGGCCAGCAGGGGGGGAGTTGGGGGTGAGAAGACTGGTGGGGGGGCATTTGGGGGTGATCAGGCCAGCAGGGAGAGTTGTTAGGGGTGATCAGGCAGGCAGGCAGGTGAGTGGTTAGGAGCCAGCAGTCCTGGATTGCGAGAGGGATGTCCTACTGCCATTTTAGAACCAGGGATTGGGCCTAAACCAGCAGTCGGACATCCCCCAAAGGGTCCCAGATTGGAGAGGGTGCAGGCCGGGCTGAGGGACATCCGCCCCCTCCCCCGTGCATAAATGTTGTGCACCAGGCCACTAGTATCTAAATAATAGAACATTATTCAGCCATAAAAAGAAATAAATTACTGCTACATGCTACAATATGGAAGAACTTTGAACACAGAATGCTGAATAAAAGAAGCAAGATATAATTGGTCACTTACTGCCCTATTGCATTTATATGAAATATTCAGAATCAGCAAATCCATAGAAACAAAGAGTACACTAGAAGTCCAGGACATGGGGGAGAGGTGAAGGAGTAGTGACTGCAAATGGGTACAGCTTTCTTTTTTGGGTGATGAAAATGTTCTGGAATTAGTCAATGGTGGCACAACTTTGTGAGTACTAGAAAACACTAAAAATGCCTATTTGGAATGAATCTACACTAATAAAAGAGAAACATGCAAATTGATCATCACTCTGCTATGCTTACCAGCCAATCAGGAGGGAATATGCAAATTAGAAGGGCAAAGATGGAGGCCGCCCAGCTGCTCCAGGCACAAGTGGCCTGGTGGGGCAGGACGCCTGCTATGAGAGGGAGGGCGGGGGCGTGGGGTGCGGTGCAAAGGGATCTACAGGAGCAACACTCAGGCCACAGTGAAGACGAAGACAGCAGACTCTGGCCAGAGTGAAGGCCTGGGTCCTGGGTGCTGTAGGAAAACTGGTGCTAGAAGCCAAGGAAAGGAAAACCTATTGCACAAATCTCTTCATGCAATGAGCTTCTAGTATTATATATGAGAATGAAATCTCAATAAAAACAAAGTCATCAAAAGTAGATGATAAGGTGATTTGACAAACATATTAAATACTTGAAAACAGAACTAAAATCAGTCTATATGATCTAAGTATAATGAAAATATCTGAAAAATATCCCCATGTAAACAGTAAATCTGACCCAGGAAGTCTCACTGCTAAGCAAAAATGGTAAGCAAATCTTATAATTTAGAAGCCCTGTCAAATGTTTCTTTGAATAGGAAATAAATCTACAATTCTCCTTCAGGTTGGCAGGAACTCTAAATTAACTAAAATAAAATTGGCCTTAGGAATAGACTCTATTAATCTTTTATGTTAAATTTTCATTACATTTTGGCAAACAAATGCAAATGATCTCTGACTTAAGGTGGTTTCACTTACTATTTTTCAACTTTATGATGGTGTGAAAGTACTATGCATTCAGTGGGACCATCCTTGGAACTTGGAATTTTGATCTTTTCCTGGGCTAGCACTATGTGATATAATACTTCCTCATAATGCTGGGTAGCAGTGGGGAGATAATTTTGCCCAAATGTACAGTAATGCAGGTGTTCAAGCACACTGAAGGTAGGTGAGGCTAAGTTATGATATTCAGCAGGGTAGGTGTTTTAAATGCAATTTGACTTGGTATTTTTAATTTAGAATGGGTTTGTAGGAATTTAACCCCATTGTACACTGAAGGGCATCTGTAGTGCATTTAGTTTTTCACTGAAGCCAACTAAGAAGTAAAAGTTTATTCTAATTTTCAAACTCACTCAAACTGAGAACATTCAACTAAGTAGTAAGAACAAATCACATCATGGCCAATTAAATTTTAAGGCTCTCCATGGAGTCAACCAAATGGCAACAGAGGAGTCTTCTAAATTTCTCTCCTCCGAAGGACACACTAAATGTACAGCTATACATGGAGCAATTTACTCTAAAAGAAATCAAGAAACTAGCTGAGCAACTCCTACACAGAGAGAGAATGAGAAAATACCTACAACAAAACAGGCAAGAATGGGGCAGTTGATTGAACCACTCACTCTTAATAGTATGTGAACTGGTTCCTTAGAGAAATGGAAACTTTAAAAAAGTTTTTAATAAAGCACACTAATCTAAAAACTGAAAAATATGATGAAGGAAATGAATCATAACATCATTTCAAAATAAGCCATACTACAAGATATTCTCATATTTCAGGCATATTAAAAGTTTCTACATAAGCACATATATGATTTGCAACTCAATTCTTTTTCACTTTGTATTATATTGAAAAGAATTTCCTGTTTCTAAAATTATTTCAAATAAATGTTTTAAATATCTTTAAACACACACACACACACAGAGAGAGAGAGAGAGAGGCAGGCAAGGCTGAATCATGAAGAAACAGAAAATCTGAACGGACTAATTACTAGTAAGGAGGTTAAATCAGTAATCAAAAATCTCCCAATAAACAAATATCCAGAACCAGATGGATTCACTGGTGAATTCTACCAACCATTCAAAGACCAATTAATATGACTCCTTTTCAAACTCTTCCAAAATATAGAAGGGGAGAGAACTCTTCCAAACTCATTTTATGAGGTCAGGATTATCATGATACCAGAACCAGACAAAGCACCCGAAGAAAAGAAATTTTCAGGCTTATGTCTCTGATGAACATAGATGCAAAAATCCTCAACAATTATCCAACCAAATTCAACAATAAAGGATAATACACCACAATTAAGTAGGATTTATGCTAAGAATGCATGAATGGTTCAACATCCACAAATCAATCAATGTGATAAACCACATTAACAAAATAAAGGGGAAAAAGCACATGATCACCTCAAGCCATGCAGAAAAATTAATACTTGACAAAATTCAACTTCCATTTTTTTTAATATCTCAAACTGGGTTTAGAGAGAATGTACTTCAACATAACAAGTACATTGTATGTGACAAGCCCACAACATACTCAAAGCTACCAACATACTCAAAGGTAGAAAACTGAAAACTTCTTTTCTAGGGTCAGATAAAAGACAGGGACTCTCACTCTCACCACTTTTATTCCACATAGTATTGAAAGTCCTAGCCAGAGCAAGAAAAATAAATAAATAAATAAATAAATAAATAAATAAATAAATAGAATCCAAATCAGAAAGTAAGAAGTACAATGGTCTCTATTTGCAAATGACAGTATATTATATGCAGAAAACCTAATGTATTTACCACAAACTGTTAGACCTTGACATCAATAGCAAAGGAAACAAGCAAAAATAAACAAGGAGACTACATCAAACTTCTGTAGTGTAAAGAAAACTAGCCAAAAAAATGAAAGACATCTTATAGAACCTAGGCAACCTATGGTACCTATGGAATGGGAGAAGATTTTTTGCAAACCAAAAACTAAATAATGGGTTATTATCCAAAATATCCAAGGAACTAATACAACCCAATAGAAAAAAATCCAATTAAAAAATGGCCAAAATACTTGAATATATGTTTTTCTTAAATAGGCATACAAAGCCAACAAGTACAAAAAAAAGGTGCTCAACATCTCTAATATTCAGGGAAATGCAAATCAAAAACATACTGAGATATCACCTCATAAATGTTAGGATGTCCACTTTAAAAAAGATAATAAATAAGTGTTGGGGAGAATGTGGACAAAAGGAAATCCTTGTGCACTGTTGTTGGGAATGGAAATTGGCACAGTCACTATAGAGAAGAGTATGTAGGCTTCACAAAAAATTAAAAATAGAACTACCACATGATTCAGCAATCCCACATCTAGGTACATATCCAAAGGAAATAAAACCATTATCTCAAGAAGATACAGTACTTGTATGTTCATTGCAGCATTATTCATAGTAGTCAAAGTATACAAACAACCTAAGTGTTTGTGTATGGATGATTGGATTTTTAAAAATGTGATGTATGTATATGCAAATGAGTGTAATATATATAAAAATAATCATTTAGCCTTAAGTAAGAAGGAAATATGCCGTTTGCAATAACATAGATAAACCTGAAGGGCATTAAACTAAGTATAATTAGCAATATGCTAAGTGAAATAAAAAAGAAAGGGACTTCCCTGAGAAATCTTAAAAAAAAATGCAGACATAGAACTCATTGAAATAGAGTAGAAAAGTGTTTGCCAACTTTCCCTATTTGCCCACCCTCCAGTTTGCCAACTGGAGGGTGGGCAAATAGGGAAAGATTGGTTATAGGGTATAAACTTTCAGACATTAATTGAATAAGGCCTGAGGAGTTAACATATAACAAATTGACTATAGTTGATAACGATGGAATGTATAATTGGAACTTTCTAAGAAAGCAGAACCTAAATATTCTCATACAAACAAAAACAGATAGATATGTGAGGAGATAGATGTGCTAATTAACTTGATAGGGGAATCCTTTCACAAAATATATGTATATCAAATCATTATGTTTTACACTTTAAATATCTTACAATTTTTATTTGGCAATTATACCTCAATAAATTTGGAGAAAAAAAGAGAAACAAACAAACAAAAAAATTAAAGGTTCTCTACAAAGTCATATTTCCAGTAAATGTTGATGGGTTTTGTAGAAATTCAATTTAATGTTTGTAATGCACTAAATTAGCTGTGGCCTGATGGCCCCATAGCAATTTATGCAGGATTTTCCAATATCATTGTGGGGTTGCATGAGGTTAATGATACCCAGAAACACCTGCCTGTAGCACTTTGACAGGGCAAGCAATGCATGTAAAACCCTTGACAAAAGTGTCCAGACTCTGACAGTGTGGAAAACTTGAAATCTTTCTTACAGAAATATCTATTACTTACTTATACTTTTAAAACTATTCAACCTTCACATTGGTACCTGAAATACAAATGTTATCATTGCAGGATAAATGCACAACAGATCAAATCCAGAGGCCAGCTGTATTGTTTTTTCAGTTCCTACATCTTCTGTAGTTACAGTCAGAGGCTTGGGCTCCTAATAAAGCAGGTCCCCTCCTTTCTGATGGATTTCTCTTCCTCATTTGTACCCATGCAGGATTGATGCCACCTCCCCTGCCTGAGGAGCCCAGGGGCAGGCTGTGTTGGCCATTGATTCTAATCTGCAGGCACAGGTCTCCCCTGTAGTTCTCTGCTTCTATTCCTCCAGTGAAAGCTGGCATTTTGTTTTTGTCTCATTGAAGTGGTAAATTCTCACACTTTTGGTTTGAACTTACTGAGAAGAAAACTGTCTCAGCCTCTAGACCAGATAAAGAAACGACACTGTGATAAAGGAGAGCCTAACAGAGTACTGGGTGTGCAGTCAAAGGCCTAGCTAATAAGAAAGTCTGTTGTTACTTGCCTTTGTTTCATTTGTGCATTTCCTACTTCAGGGACCTTACGAGGAATTAGAGTCTTTATGGATAAGGCAGACCTGGCATTCCCAACACTCCTTTTTGAATAGTATTTAAATACTTAACCTATCTAAGAAAAGAGTAATATGCAAATTGACCATCACTCCAAGACACAAGATGGCCACTCCCATGTGGTCAAAGATGGCTGCCCCCATATGGACACAAGATGGCCACCACAAGATGGCCTGCAGGGGAGGGCAGTTGTGGGCAGTTAGGAGTGACGAGGCCAGCAGAGGAGGGCAGTTGTGGATGACCAGGCCAGCAGAGGAGGACTGTTGGGGGAGACCCAGGCCTGCAGGAGAGAGCAGTTGGGGGGGACCAGACCTGCAGGGGAGGTCAGTTGGGGGTGACCAGGCCTACAGGGGAGGACAGTTAGGGATAATCAGACTGGCAGGGGAGGGCAGTTAGGCATTGATCAGGCTGGCAGGGGAGTGGTTAGGGGATGATCAGGCTGGCAGGCAGAAGCGGTTAGGGGCCAATCAGGCAGAGGTAGGCAAGCCGATGGAAGCCAGCAGTCCTGGATTGTGAGAGGGATGTCCCAGATTGGAGAAGATACAGGCTGGGCTGAGGGACACCCCCCACCCACTCCGTGCACGAATTTCATGCACCGGGACTCTAGTGATCATCATAATTATATATTCTTATTTTGCTCAATCTCTAACACATGTGTCGTAAAAAATGTTATGTTAGAATGTTCTTCTTCTCCTTTAGCCAACTAGGAAACACCTCTTTCTTCTTCAAGCATTAAATTAAATGGACATTTCACTGGGAAGTTTGGGGGTTAGGGGTAATTTCTCAGAAGCCTATACAAAGGTACATTGTAGTTTCTGTTAAATTGCATTCTAGCTGTTTGCTTATACAAGGGGTTCATCTCACTTATCTGCAAGTTCCTTGAAGAAAGGAACCCTCTCCTACACATCTCTAAATTCTCATTACCTAACTGTGCATTTCACAAAATGCAAATCAAATGAGTGAATAATATGGAATATGAAATGAAAACTTAAAGAAAGGACAGATGAGTTGACTGAACATTTCAATGAGAGTTATTGTGCCCAATTTCTAAGCATAGCATTGCAATCAGAGCTATGGAGAGATGCAAGGAGGGATTTAATACCATCCAAACTCTTCCATCTGTTTGTCAATATTTAGCCTGTTTCATTTTAAATCCTATCTCCCATTACTCCTTTATACACAAGCCCTATGAATGTGTGTTTTTGGTTTCCATATCTGCCAAAGTTTTTCTTCTGAGGATTTGTTCATCCTTTACCTTAAAATTCTTTCCCCAAATCTGATGCATAGGGGCATTTCAAAAGCTTTCTCACCATGAGGCGCTTCCTCATTCTCCTCAACTCTGTACCCATCAAATAAATATAATTTAAATAACAGTACATACTTTTTGAAAAATAAATGCTACAACACAGCAACAACAACAAAAGTGGACCCTTTCTAATGCTTCTATTTTAATTAGCATGATTAGTGAATTTTTGGCATTAGTATTTTAAATCTTTATTTTTTACTAAAGGAGAAAGAGGACAATGCACATGTCTAGGAACATTAGAGAATCACAAATCAATTATTTTAGTCCCATCTCTCTTGCTGAGTTGGTTTGTGACCTTGAGAACACCTTTAATGGCCTAATTTATCTATTTGTATAATGCATAATTTGCTATTCTTACAGTCCTTGAATATCAGATTTAGTTATGTTACCCAAAGAAGATTAAAACATGATGATGGAAATATTTTTAAGATTAATTCAGAGAGAAGTTGGGTGCCTAAATAAACTTGGGTTTGTTGTTATTTTAAGCAACATTAATAACAAGATGTGAATCAATTCCTATCACAGAAATATCTATACTCTTTAATCTTCATTTGTTTACCAAAGGTGAAGGGATTAAGCAAAAAGAAGAAATAAACAAACAAAACAAAACAAAACAAAAACCACCTCATAGACAGACAACAGAGTGGTGATTACCAGAGAAAATGGGGGGGTAGGTAAGGAGTGGGTAAACAGGGGATGAATGGTGATGGAAAGATACTTGACTTGGGATGGTGAGCACATAATACAGATGATATATTATAGAATTATACCCCTGAAACCTATGCAATTTTATTAACTATGTCACCCCTATGAATTCTATTAGAAAAGATAATCATGCTCACCAGCTCATCCTCTGCCATCCCATAAATGTACCTCAAGAAATGAATAATTCTTCTGGGCATCATGTCTTCAGTAGTCTATGGCAGTCAAGGTCTGATACTTTACAGAATTCACTAATAGGAGTGCAGGCCTTTTCTTAACCTTCCCTGTTTTCTCAAGAACATTTAGCTAAGGATCTTATTTGCTGAAATGAATCAGATTTAGATTGATGGGTTTAAATACTGAAAGCTTTTAATTAATATGGAGGCAGATTCTTTCTCTTAAATTTGCTCAGTTAGCTGATGAGGCAAACAGGCTTGTTTGATATTCACAGAGGCTTGAATCCACTGTTGTAAATCACCCACAGCCAGCTGAAGTACAAAATCTCCTCAGATTTATTGACGTCTATGCATAGAAGTTGAAACAAGTAGTAGAGGATGAGGAAAACCATTTACCTTTAAAATAGAAAGCAATTAAAATAAAGAGAAAGGATTCCTAGGGCCTCCTAAAAGAGAAATCAACTATTGTAGTTACTAATGATTTTCTGATTTCTGAAATGGGTATTTCTCAATGTATGCTACCTGATCCAACAGTATAAACCCCACCCTAAATCTATTAAATAAAACACAAGGATGGAAGTCCAGCAATCTGTTTCTTTATATATATATATATATATATATATATATATATATATATATACACACACACATACACATATATATATTAGAGGCCTGGTGCATGATATCAGGCTGAGTGGCGCTTCCCCTGTGGGAGCACACTGACCACCACAGGGCAGCTCCTGCATTGAGCATCTGCCCCCTGGTGGTCAGTACACATAATAGCAACCAGTCATTCTGCTGTTTGGTCAATTTGCATATTAGGGTTTTATTATATAGGATATTTAAATGACTTCAGAGAGGAAGGGAGAGGGAGAGAGAGATAGAAACATCCATGATGAGAGAATTATTGATTGGCTGGCTCTGGCATGCCCCACACTAGGGGTCGAGCCCACAACCTGGGCATGTGCCCTGACCAGGAATCGAATTGTGACCTCCTGTTTCATAGGCGGACGCTCAACCACTGAGCCATGACAGCTGGGTAATAGTTTGTTTTTTAACAAGCCCACCAGATGACTCTGCTTTACCTTAAAGTTTGAGAACCATTGTCCAAATGGATAAGCTTGGACAGAAGTGTGTTTAGTTCAGTGACTAAGTTTCATTATCTCTGGACAGTACTTGGATACACACTGCTTATGTTTGCTTCAAGACTGTTTTTTTTCTAGGTTCTGTGACTAAGACTCACTCTGAACCACAGATTTTATTTAGATATACTTAATACCCTAAAGAAGATTACGTATTTTACTGATCAGAGAAGTGTCTTGCCTCTTCTAAATGGCTTTACATTCCCTACATCCCCATGGACCCATAGTCAGATTCATCACATAGTATAGTTTCTCTTTAATTCTCAGAGACCAAGCTTAATTTCCACATCTTCAAATTCACAGAAGTACATAATAATACCAAATTTTAAGAATAGTGTATTCCTTTAAAATCTTTTTACAGTTGTGTCATAGAAAAGAAATATTGAATAAGTGATACTGAGAAAATGGTTTAGTTACTTGGAATATGTCAATCTTGGGCCTCCATTTACAGCATTCACTAAAGATGTTCCAAGTGGATTTCAGAGACAAACACAAACAAAACAAGCAAAGGAAACCCATGGATAGGCTTATTTTGCTACGTGACTAAATTAACTCTGAGTGACATAAAAATGTGTATTAGCCATTGGCAACTTGGGAGGAAAAATAGAGCACCAAGGTATGAGCTAGAGCTGGAAACAAAGAGCTGCACATGTCTCAATAAGGATGTTGAAATGATCTCATTGCAGCGCAGCAGCAAAATCAGACCACTCACCTCACCTTTTGTTCCTCTGTTATTCTAAAGTTCATATTCCATGGACAAGTAGCTGAGCAGGTTTGGCTTTGTTTTTGATACTCTTTCTGAGAAGCCCGTATGTGAATTGAATAAATGCCTTCTTTGATCTTCCGTGTTCTAAGTTTAGCAATATTAGACTTAGACAAAACTCAAGTTCTTCAGGGGGAAGGGTTACAGGGTTTAATTCTGTATGTTTAATTCTGGGGAGTGTTTTCACAGATTTAATGTCACATTTTCTAGCCTAGATTTCAGTAGTAAATCTAGTCATTTCATTTACATCTGCTTAATTGCTCTGCCTTCTTGCTCCATTGATTCTGAATTCAGGAAGGAAAAAAGAGTATCATGTAATGGCTTGCTAAAACCCTAAATCTGTGCAAACATTAGAAATTGGAGAAACTGGGACCAGCATTTGTGAACCCACCAAACAGTGCCTAAGAATCCTAGTATGCATACAAGTCCTTACAGACACTAGGGGGGCTGAGGGTATGAACAGGAGCAGGGTGGGGGGGGGGGGCAATGGGGAAATAAGGACACATACTAGTATATAATACCTTAATCAATAAAGAAAAAAAAAGAATCCTAGTATGACCTCCATGCACATATTGAGCCTTAAGCCTTATACTTTTGTTGGACAATGAAATGAATGATATAGTGTCTACAACTTGTTGCTGCTCTTTACAATTTAGTGATTGCTTGTTAAGTATTGAATGTCACATTGAAGACACAGCAAAAATTCACTTTAGATTTGTACACAAGCCTCCTCATCTTACTTGACCCAGATAAGACTAGCTTTTACCTCAGATGGCTTGCCTTAATTGACTAAAATTATTTTTTCATAAGGCTTACCTCAAAACAGGCATCACATATAACAAGCTTTAAGATATGACCAGTGACAAAATCTGGCTGGTTGTCTTGTGTTTCTTGGGCACATCTAAAAGTTGCAACTTTAAATTTCAGACACAGGCTTGTTCTGTGGCACTACAGAGCACCAGTGTGTTAACTGGGCACAAGCATCAATAGGTAGTGCTTGATCGGCAGCCCCAAATTATATTTCTCCCTGTGCTGTTTTTATTTGCATCCATGGCCAAGACAAAGGAAGAAACCGTAGGTGGAATAATCATTTACACACAGTAATTATACCCCCTTCCGATATTTCTTCTTGTTTGTTCTGGCTTTTTTAGTCACAAGATTTATATAAGTGATCTTGGATTTACATTTTAGAGACCAGTGTATAGCACCCCTTCAGCATATGGGTTTAAAAAAAATTAATCAGTTTGTGGAATATCACCTCAGATTCAGTTTGGATACTAGAGGAGGTGACATCAGCCAGACTGGTATAAGGCAAATGTGTAACCCCAAGAGAGGAGAATCTCCATAACCAGACAGCCTACACTAACCGCAGAAACAGAGTGCTCGGAATCCAGTTACTCAACCACTTTCAGAGAGAAGGGAAAGGCTCATAGGTGGGTTTCCTCCCAGGTAAAGAGCACACACCTTGCCAAGGTGAAACTGTTGATGAGAAATTTCTCCCACAGGTCAACGATACCTGGTAGGATTGGCAAAGATTGGTGATGTTGAAACTAAGACTTGCTTAGCCAATTATTCTTTCCAGGATTACTACAGAGGCTCTGCTCCAATAGTTTATAAAAATAATACCAACTTAAACTGCACTGTGCTCTAGCTTATGGGACTATTTTGCTTTGGAAAATCACCCTACAGGCTAGATATAGGTTTGTTTCTAAATTTCTATGTGTTTGGGACTGATAGTGATAAAATTGTGTGTCCTAAATTTTTGGACTCCTTAAAAGTAAGATACAAATACAAATTAATTTATGAGATCTTGGGTAATTAAAAATAATTATGTGGAAGATGGCCCATTTTTAGTGATAAAAAGACCAAAATTGAATGAGGCATTATAGGGAGATGACTCTGATTGAAATTGAATGAAAAAGAAGTTTGAAAGGAGTTTATTTTCCTCAAATTTTAATTCACAAAAGCAAGGATATTTGGTTTTGTCTTAACTAATTTTGGGCTTTGATTTCTATGAACTTGTAAGTAACCAAGTCAAAGTTATTCAAATTTTTGTTACTTTAAAGTCTCCCTGGGATATGATAATGGCAGTAGTTTACATTTAAATGGAGGCATCTCCACAGTGGTAGATTAATACATCCCTGTATTGTTCCCTCTCATATCAACTGGGCCTGGGTATGTGACTTGTTCATGAGATATTTGGAATTATGACATAATCAGAAGCTTACAAGTACTTGTACATTGACACTAAGCCCATCTCTCTCTGCTTTTAGAACATGGATCACTAGGTGAGGAAACCCAGCCTAGACCATGAGGGACAACCAACCCATCTGAAAGCCGGCACCAACCACCACACATGTGAATCATGTTGAAAGATAAATTGTCTGCTAATTGACTCAGAGAAAACACAAATTTCTTTCCACTTAGAGATAATTCAATTAGCATGATTTCTGGCCTTTTGTCTGTACTTTTCTTAGGGAAAGTAGAGTGACTTACATATTTGGCAAACAGGAGCAAAATAGACAGGATATATTTTATTCATTTCCAACCTTCTTTCTCACTAGGTCAGCCTGACACAAGATGCACAAATTCCTCTTTGTTCCAGGGGAAGTTGACATCCCACGTGGCCAGCTTGCTCTGGTCCACCATAACTAGGTGGTGATTTCTTACACAAGGCTAACATTCCATTAGCAGGACCACTTAGCTTTCACACCAAATTATGCATTCTTATAATTTTGCAAACAAATAGTTTTAATTAATTTAGATACTTAAAGAAAAGTCAGAGGGGCATTGTTAGAGCCTAGATGTATAAGGTGAAAATGACCTCAGAAACCTGGCATTATTTCAGAGGCAACTTCCTAAATCCCCATTTCTCTCCAAGACCAGTCCTCTTTGTTTTTGTACTGAGCATATGGCTCTCACATTGGCGCATTCCAGCCATTCCCACAACACTCCCTTTAGTCTACCCAGGCAGCATATGGTACTGGTAAGGGCATTGCCTTAGAAGATGCGTATACTTGGGTTCAAATTCCTTGCTCTCTCACTCAGGGCATATCATTTCACCTTTTTGGAGTGATGGAGTTCTTTATTTTGCATGTTACTGTGTGTTTAAATGAAATAATCCTATATAATAAAAGCCTAATAAGCTAAGTGTCCTGTTGTCTGGTGACTGGTAGACTGTTCAACTAATCAAAGTGTAATATGCTAATGCTATGCTAAGGCTGCTCAACCGCTTGCTATGACATGCACTGATCACTAGGGGGCAGACAGTTGACTGGTTGACCAGTCACTATCACGTGCACTGGCCACCAGACCAGCAGATGCTTCAACCAGTAGGTTAGCTTGCTGCTGAGGTCTGGCGGATCGGGACTGAGCGAGATGGGATCGAGACACCCTGGAGCCCTCCGGCATCCCTCTCTGGCCAGCCGGCCTTCATCGGTTCCAATTGGGACTGGATGAGACAGGGCCTGACATGCCCTGGAGCCCTCTCGTGGTCCCTTCCCAGCCCCAATTGTGCACCAGTGGGGTCCCTCACCCTGCCCTGCACCCTTTTGCAATCCAGGACCCCTCGGGGAATGTCAGAGAGCCCGTTTTGGCCCGATCCCGCAGGCCATTCCCCTTGGGAGGGTGCCAGACGCAGGGTTTATGGCTGGTGAGCACTGCTGTGGCAGCAGAAGCCTCTCCCAATTGGGACTGATTGGGCACAAGCCTGAGGCAGGCACAGTGGGGCCGGGATGAGTGGGAGCAGCAGGTAGGAGCTGCAGGCAGTGTTGGACTACAGGTTTTGGCCCGGTCCTCACAGGCCACCTAGAGGCACCGCACCTGTGCACGATTTCATGCATCGGGCCTCTAGTATATAAAATAAACTTCTAATCAAAAGGACCACATTAGCTATACTTTCTGAATATACCTGGACTTCTTCAGGTTTAGGTCTTATTCTCTTTTTCTGCTTGGAAGATTTTTCAAATTAAATCACTTCTCAAAATATTCCCTATGTGTAAAACATTTTAAGCTATCACAATCCTCACTATCTTCTAGTTTCCAACTTAAGTTTCACTCCTTCTGTCACTCCATGTTCCATCTTTGCCCTGCCACTGAGGAATAAGACTCCCTCCTGAATCTACTGGTACCTGTTCTTAGCACTTAGCATCATCTGTCTTGAACTCATGGAGGACCCAAACCATAGCTTTAGTCATTTTGTCTTCCCTGCTCTGTCTACCAGATCTTTGCATGGCAATTGCTTTAGAACAGATGCTCCACAGAAGTTTGCTGAAGTAAGTTGTTTAGTCTTAAGCCACTGGAAGATTGATATTCCAGGCAGATACACACAAATTAGAATGTTCTTATCCCCTATGGAGACTGTAGCTGACAGAATCAATTGTTAGAAGACAGCTCTTTACTCTGCTGTCTCTCTTACTTCATGGACTTTCATAATATAGAGAAACATTGACCACATTACATTATCATCCATGGTTACTGCTGTTGATAGTCTGTGTAGAGAGAAAAGGGCCAATCAACAATAAGATAGCTTATCCAAAATAAGACGTACTCACTCAGTCATTATTCTGTGTATTGAACAGTCATCCTGCCCTTTACAAAATGTGGTTATGCAGTCTATTATCTTCATAATATCCATTTAATTTGCAACATTTGCTAACCAATGCTACTAAATGTTTGCTTTGAAATGTATGTTTGTGTTTGTGTGTTTGCATGCACAAACATGCAATTCTGGAGGATGTTAATTAATAATTTCTGAGTGTTTGTGTAGAACTTTAAGTCTCCTTAATATTGTAAAGTTTATATAACTATAAATAATACAGTAGCCTGCTTAAAAATGTATAGAAAATGATCCAATATCTAAGAGGTAGTACTATTAGATAGTCTTTGAGACAGAGTGACAGATAAGGCCTTCTCACACTGGTCTTTACATTGTCAGCTCCATTTTTCAGTATTTCCTGACATGAACTCTATACTCCCAGTAAATGCAATCTTGACTGTCAGCTCTCCTGCCTCCAACCCCTTGACTGCCTAGAATGACAATCAGAACCTGTCAGAAATGAAAAATCCTATGGCCCAGTTCAATTGCTATCTCTTGACTCTCTCATTTAATAATAATTGTGGTCCTCTTCCTGTGGTACTTTAAATCATCCTATTATGTCTCTCATACCAATAAAATAGTAAAGTGTTAAATACTTTAACAAATTTTCTTATTTAATATTTGCATTGACCCTAAAAAAGGTATTAATGTTGTGTTTATTTATAATGAGAAAGTTGAGGATTAGAAAGGTCAAATAACTTGCCCATTGGAACTTAACTTGAAATTGGTAGAGATGAGATCCAAGTTTGTCCCTAAAGACCAAATTATTAACACTATGTTCTACTAACACCCTTATAGTGAGTAGTATTGTGATCAGTATATTTTATCTCTGCTGCTAGTGTCTGTGCTGCTCTGTAGTACCTGTATTTTATTAATTCTTCCTTATATTTAAATAATTCATATTTTTAATTTATATAAAAACATTGAGTTCTCTGTACTAAATAGTAATCCTATTAGAATTTCTTCTTGCCTCTCAAAGGCTGCAAGGGGAAAACGGGACAAACAAAAGGAAATATTAATTAATTAAACCATTCGCTCATAAACAGAATACCCAGTCTCCTACAGTTGCTAAAGGAAAGCCTAGTTATTGCTATTCATTTCTTATATTAAATGTGTATTAGTATAATTAGAAATTTAATTTTCCAAAAAGATTTAAAAGAACAGAAAATAACTTGAAAACAGATTCAGAACATGCTTCCTAACCATTGTTAAAATAAAATTTTATTCAAATGGTCATGGATATTAAACATATTCAAATATGTTTATAGTCAAAAATACTGAAAAAACATGTTAATGTTATGTAGAGCATTTTAATTTGAAGAATTATGAGGAATAAATATTTTAGTTGGGAAATCAGAGTTATAATAGTTATAATAGAAATGCATGTTGGCATAAATAATTTGGAGGACATTTTATCTAAACACATGAGCAATAGATGTCTGAAAAGAGAAATAGAAATAAAGCCAATGTTAACAGAAAGAAATCAATATCCTAATTTACGAAGTATCATTTGAATATCCTGGTGTTCTGTGTAAAAATAGAACACAGCAAATTAGATAGACTTTTATACAAAAGAGTTAACGTACCATTGCTTCAGGAAAAATAAAGAATTTACTAGAACTAAACACTAAAATACATTTTATTGAGTATGTTATGGAATTGATTTCTGAGAGTTAAAATTCTTGATTAAAAATTTACAACAAATACAAAAACTGATTTATATAATAATTTTTAATGAGTTCTGTAAGGCTGAAGAATATAGTCAAAATATCTCAGTGGAGGCTTCTATAAGAAATATGAGATGAGGGGGAGAAAACAATGTGTTCCAAGTATGTAAAAGTACAGGGTTTTATAATATAATTTGAATCAAATTAAAACTTAAAATGTGTAGACAAGAGCCCGGCGGTCATGGTTCAGTGATTGGTTGCACATCGACCAGAAAGCAGGAGGTCATGGTTCAATTCCCAGTGGAGGGCTTGCAGGAAGCAGCCAATCAATGATTCTCTCTCATCATTGATCTTTCTATCTCTCTCTCCCTCTCACTTCTTCTCTGAAATCAATCAAAATATGTTTTTAAAAATGTGTACACAAGAGAAGCTCCCTTAGATAAATTGCTCTGAATATCATAGTTCTCATTTAAATTTTTATTAGAAGTTTCCCAATTTATGCTCAACCAGTCTAGTATCTTATATTTTAATCACTGTCTTAAAAATATGTGCAATTCTCTAAATACACTTGTTATTTCTTTTTTAAAAAATATATTTTATTGATTTTTTTTTTTTACAGAGAGGAAGGGAGAGGAATAGAGAGTTAGAAACATCGATGAGAGAGAAACATTGATCAGCTGCCTCCTGCACACCCCCTACTGGGGATGTGCCCGCAACCAAGGTACATGCTCTTGACCGGAATTGAACCTGGGACCCTTCAGTCCGTAGGCCGATGCTCTATCCACTGAGCCAAACCGGTTAGGGCTACACTTGTTATTTCATGACTTGTTTTTTATAGAAGAAATGTCCATTCTCCACTATTATTCTATGGAATAGTAATTACAGTCTCTTTGAAAATTTCTCTGATCTGCAGATAAAAATCAGCTTGTTTATCCTCTCTGATGATATATCTTTTTTAATATATATATTTTTATTGATTTCAGACAGGAAGGGAGAGGGCGAGAGAGATAGAAACATCAATGATGAGGGAATCATCCATTGGCTGTCTCCTACATGCTTAATACTGGGGATTTAGCTCACAAACCGGGCATGAGCCTTGACTGGAAATCAAACCATGACCTCCAGGTTCATGGGTCAATACTCAACCAATGATACACACTAGCAGGTTGCTTATGTATCTTAAAGTGATTGCTCTAATCTTGGTTTCCCTAAAATGATCTGTAAACTCAGGTGCATGTAATATACTGTATATTGTTCATTTTAAAGGGTATTTTATATTTAGAAGACATTCATAATTGTATTTTGAATAAATAAATCAATTTAAGTCCATCAATAACTGAACAAATAACAGAACACATTATTAAAAAAGACTGGACATAATGTTAATCTATGAAGTAAACATTAAGTGAAACCAAATGGTTCAGATAAATAGGTATAACATAGACGTTTGATAATACAACTGAAAAGACCAACTCATTTATTGTAATATTCCATTTAACATATATCTATTAAATTCCTACATGTCATACACTCTATTTGCAGGAATACCCCAGGCCATACCAGGCCACAGTGTGAGTGAAGAATAATTTTAAAACTACCAGATATAGGGAACATGGTCAATGAATTTTGCTGATTAGTGCAATCATCAATCTGACACACATAACTTTTTTACTCTAAGCAACTAAAGATAGTAAGAATATCAACACCATATTCTGAAGTTTGTTAAGGAATGATTTCTATAAAATGTCCATATGCCCCTGAAGAGGAAACACTAATAAGAAATCAAAAAGCTTATATAAGAGAGAGTTTTAGAACAAGAAGCATCTCCTGTCACCCCAGGCTCTTGACTATGAACACTGCGAGGAAGGCAAAACAAAACAAACAAACAAAAAGAAATTAGGGACTACATGAAGAAAAATTTCTTCATGTTAGTCCCTAATTTCTTTTTGTTGCTCAAAAATGCTTGGTTCATGTGTTCAGTGATTTCCTTTGTCTTGCTTACATTTACCTTCATAAATTTTCTCTCCTAAGTCCATCTGTGAAACAGCCATTTTACCCTTAGCTTGTTATCCTTCTTCCCAATGTCCTGCACTTATGTAAGCTCTAGTACACCTTGAGATTAATGGGTTTTAGCTTTCATCTTCTCCATGGGGTATCCTTATGATTAGGGATTGTTGGGTAAGTGCTTTGAGTGTGTCAAAGCACATTTTAGAGATGAGTGAATGTTATTCACACACGGCAGATGCTCTATAAATGATTTTATGTAATGGGAGCTTGAGGGAGAAGACTCAGTAAAGTATAATTTCCTCAGATTATTCTGAAAGTCATATCTAAACACATACTATTTAGATGATGCCTTAAGTAAAATAAATGGTTTAGTTTAACATATTAAGATTAATTTTGGAAATAGGAGTTAATAATAAAATTGATTATGTTAACAATATTCTTTTTATACAAACATTGCAAGTGGTTAAAATTTTATAGAGAAATTTTCAAATTTCTAATTACTTGTCTCTTATTGGTATTTAAAGTACTGATATTACAGTAATGAATTGCTAATAATTCATATGAAATGTCAACTTAGAACCAGATTCCAAGTGAACATAAAGTTTGTGTATGTGTGCAACCTATATAATAAAAGCATAGTATGCAAATTGTCCCCTTGACTGGGAGTTTGTACAGGAATTTGACCAGGGGATGGGGCTGGCCAGGGAAAGGGAGGGAGTACCCAGCTGGCAGCCAGCATGCTAGGGACCCTACCAGTGCAGGAATTTCATGCACTGGGCTTCTAGTACAATTATAATTGTTTGGGAATGTATGTCAGATAACTGTGTGTGTGTGTGTGTGTGTGTATATATATATATATATATATATATATATATATATCCTATCTAATAAAGAGGGAATATGCTAATTGACCCTCATGCCATCGCAAAGATGGAGGCATCTACAGCCAATAAGGAGGGAATATGCTAATTGACTGCCCACTCTCAAAGATGGTGGCATCCAGAGCCAATAAGGAGGGAATATGCTAATTGACTGCCATGCCCTCAAAGATGGCAGCACCCACAGCCACAAGGTGGTGGCGCCCAGTCCCCTCAGCCCCGCTGGGGTGGCAGGCATGCGGCAAGGCCAGGCCGGCCCCCAGTTGGGCCCGGCTGCTCCGTGTACCTGCCTCCGGAGTCCTCCAGTCCCTTCAGTCCCCCAGCCACCCAGGGCCGGCCCAAGGTGCAGGCAAGCCTTGGATGGCAGCTGCCCAGCTGCCCAGCACCACCCAAGTCTTGCGCTGCCAGCAGTTGCAGCAGCAGAGGTGTGATGGGGTGTCACCTTCACCTGAACACTGAGTCACCTCCTGCCCCTGAGGGCTCCTGGACTGTGAGAGGGGGCAGGCCGGGCTGAGGGACCCCCTCCAGTGCATGAATTTTCATGCACTGGGCCTCTAGTATATATTTATATGTGTGTGTGTGTGTGTGTGTGTGTGTGTATGTGTGTAAATTGACCTTACAAATAAAGAAGCCACTAAAGAAAATGCTGCCCATAATAGTTAGTTAGTATAGACAAATTTTTAAAATTTATACTTTTTATAGAACCCTACAATGTTATGATAAAAGGGCATTTTTGTTGGTGTTAACCCTCTCCTGAGGATATTTTTCCATTGATTTTTAGAAACAGTGGAAAGGAGGGGAGAGACAGAGAGATAAAAATTGATGTGAGAGAGACACAGAGATTGGTTTTCTCCAGCACCCTGCCCCACCAACTGGGGCTGGAGATTGAGCATTCAACCAAGGTACATGTCCTTGACTGGAATCAAACCCAAGACCCTTCAGTCCAAGGGCTGATGCTCTGTCCACTGAGCCCAACCAGCTAGGGTGTGAAAGGGAATTTAGGCTAATTTTTCCAGGCTATCATAGTCAAAACAAATAATGTGAGATCCCAAAAAGCAAAAGGTGAATGTCACTCAATTGTCAGGCCCAGCTCTAATTTTATCAATGCTTTTTACAGTTTATCCATCTCGCCACCTTCCACCTTTCACCTCCCCAAATACCTGACTCCATACAAATAATCTAGCATGCTTTCATTTTATTTATTTATTTAAATAACTTTCTATTTATTCCCCAATACAGTTTTTAAAAATAGGTCTAGTTACCAACAATAGGAAATGGCAATGTTACTTTCCACAGATATTTTTTTACCAAAAAAGCATATCCTAATTCAATTAATTTACATAATTTAAAGGTATCTTGTGAGTGTGTTCTATTCACCAGATGCTTATGCATATAATTAAGGATAATCCATTGCTTCGCTAGTCTTCATCTTGCTGTGAAAATGCTTTAAATAAGAGTCACCGTTCCTTTGTTATTTCTGCATGTGATCCAAAAATACTTGGTAGACTAAACTTTCCTATTTCTCACACCCGTCTCTAACTTCCAGATCCCATCAAATGTCACAGGAGATTGTGGAAACAAGTGTTTTGTCTGCTGCCTTGAAGTCAAGCTGCTAGCACTTCTGTGTTCCTCTCCCCTCAGCTGTGGGCTCTCCTGAAGCAGGCTGAGAAACAGAAGTAACAAATAAACAGGGAGGAGAGTGAGGCGCCACCATTAGAATTTTCACATATGTTTCAGTCCCACAGTGACAATGCTCTGAAAAGCAAGACAGTTCCAAAAGCAGCAGCAGGCTGCACAATGTTCATTTGCTTCCCCAAATGTATTGAATATAATTCTGCAGGATCTTGTTGGATTCTTGGTGGAAGACTTGGTAGTCAATAACAAATGCCTATAACTGAGGATCAAATCTGGAGCTTGAGGATCCACACGTAATGTTTTATGACAAAAAAAAAAAATGCCTGTTACTGGAATGAATACGTTGTATTTATTTATACCTTGGCCATTTTGAAAGCTGTAGATTCAGCAGTGACATATGGTGCATCCAAAAGGCCTAATTTTTTTTTTTAACAGAGATGTTCCTTAGCTTTTTCTCACTCTTCATGTTACTAGAGGGTGCTTTGATAAGCTATTTTTATGAAACCTCAAAATAAAAATCTGATAAAATACTACACAGTTTAGGAGTTCCCATAACACCATAATCTGTCCCCTACTTGTAGAAATATATTTCAAATAAAAAGATGCATGGTTTGATATATACCTTCATTTCTCAATATTAAAGAAATTTAAATGCCATATGTCTTTTCTAGAGTTTGAAACTTCCACTCACTGCCCTACTTCCTTTCTGTGAGAACATTTTAGGTACAGTAATTTTGAGAGCCATTCCACTGAGATCTCCGATTATCAGAGGGTCACATCTGGCCTGTTATTACTGCTATTTATCTTTTTCTCTCTGTGACAGCCTTCGTCTGGCAGTCTCAGAGTCTTACAGATAGATGTATAACAGTCCAGTCACCCAAAGGGAGTTTCAACTTTAAAAATATATCCTCTTAGTGCAATGGGAGAATGCACTGTAATTTAGAGTGAAGAAGTGAAAACTATTTACTACAAGGTCATTTCAAATGGAAACCATTGTAAAAGTGTGAAGTCTTTTTATCAGTTCAAAATTTTTTTTATTTTTATAGTTACAGTGTCACAGCATATCAATTTCCTTTTTTTTATTCATTTGACAAGTTTTAGTAATTGTGAAAAGCAACATGTCATCCTGAAATTATAGAAAACTACTACCTTGGATAAGGCTACTACTCCGCCTCAGGGTGGTTAGTAATATCCTGTCTCCCTTGTTTTCTGCTATTTAGTTGCTCATTTTATTTTAAAGTGATTTTCATAGAATGACAGCATGTTAGACTGGATAGGAACATTGAGCGCATCATGATGCCAATGAGGAAACTGGAGCATAGAGACATGGAGTGATTTAGCCAAGGATAGACAGAAAAGTGGTGGCAGAGCTTAAATTCCCTCCTGGGTATTGCTGCTTTGTATTACTAAATGGCATAATATATATGGCTATGATTAAAATAACTTCTAGATATTAAACAACAACAAAACTGTTATTTTGTGACTAAGAGCTACCCAAACATCCTCAAGCCATTTGATTTCATCAATGTTATGCATATTTTTCTACATTATACACCCAATTCTCTACCTTAGCAGTTTTTAAACATCTCAGCATTCTATGCTCTATGTCATTTTGAATTTCAAAAAGCAAGTGCTTTTATTTATGTATTTCTAGCATTATGAGCAAATAAAGCAATGTTTTCCTCAATTTCTCTTTTAGTGGAGATAAAGAACAGAAAGATTTGGTGATAGTATACTAGTTTAGGAATTATGTGTTTTCATTCTAGGTTAGCCATTTTCAAACAGTTTCCAAATAGATAGAGCACACTATAAAAAACAGTAATTTGAGAATAATTTTATTATTATTATTATCGTTTATTATTCTAATTTTTTATCAGTAAGTAGGAGGGACCCTTATTGTCCTTTGTTGACTTCTTTAAAATATTCTTATCAAATATTTGAGGATTAAGAGATTTCATGAATTTTAAACACCTGGGTATTGTAAATACATATATATTTCTAAAACCAATGTTTTGAGATTTGAATTAAGATTTTCACATAATTTCTCAACTTTTTTCTATTATTTTCCTTTTAAGTGACTTTATTTTGATATCCATTTCATGCATCAGACACAATAGTCATGAGTTAGAAGATACAAAATTGAATATAACATGCTTTTTACTCTCAGAAAGGTATAACTTATACTTCTAAATGAGAGATCTTCAAACAAATAAAAGTGAAGTGTTAAATAACTGCTGATACCAGCAGAATGCCACAAAAATGTGTTATAATTATGTGAGTAAAACAATGTGAATATAGTATGTGCTAAATAAAGAAAATTTTGTAGATAGACCGTTTCAATAATATTCATAATACCTAATATTTACTCAACATTTCTGATATGCCAGATAGTGCTAAGCATTTAGCAAATAATACTTTTGATAACAATAAGGATTTCCATTTTGAAAAACGAGAGACTAAAGGCTGAATGTATAATTAGGTTCATACCCAGAGGTTATAAAAATTATCCAAGATCACACGACACAGGTAAGATTAGAATGAGCACAGCCTTTAAAAAGCACAGCCTTAGTAAAGAAAAAACTAGTTGGAGCTACTTTATAAAAGGTGTGCATTGTATTCCACAAATGAGCAAGATAATGTAATATTTATCTTTCTCTGACTGGCTTATTTCACTTAGCATAATGCTCTCCAGTTCCATCCATGCTGTTGCAAATGGTAAGAATTCTTTCTTTTTTACCACAGCATAGTATTCCATTGTATAGATGCACCACTGTTTTTTAATCCACTCATCTGCTGATGGGCACTTAGGCTGTTTCCAAATCTTAGCTATGGTAAATTATACTGCTATGAACATAGGGGTGCATTTATCTTTTCTGATTGGTGTTTCTGTTTTCTTAGGATATACTCCTAGAAATGGGATCACTGGGTCAAATGGGAGTTCCATCAACACAAACCGATGAACAAAAACAGATCCAGAGACAGAGAAGCATCGATCAGACCATCTAACCTCAGAGGGAAGGTAGGGGAGGGTGGGGGTAAGGGTAGGGAAAATCAACCAAAGGACTTGTATGCATGCATATAAGCCTAACCAATGAACACAGATACCAGGAGGGCATGAGTAGGGTAGTGGGTGGGGAGGACAATGGGGGAATAAGGACATATATGTAATACCTTAATCGATAAAGAAAAAATTAATTTAAAAACCAAATGTAACAGGGAAAAATAAAATGTTAAAAAAAATAGGCCCAGAGACATGGATGCATGGAACAGACTGACAGGTCTCAGAGGGAAGAGGGGTGGAGGCAGAAGAAATAACCAAAGAATGTGTATGCATATATACATAACCCATGGACACAAACAATAGTGGTGAAGGCTTTGGGTGGGGTGGGAGCTGGGTGGAGGGGGGAAAATTGGGGAAATGATGGACATCTGTAATATTGTCAACAATAAAAATAAATTTAAGAAAAAAGAAGTGGAAAGGAACTTGAGTCCCCCAAGTGACTGCATGGATTGGAGCCACTCAGAGAAATAAATTTGTTTTTATAGTTTAAACAAAATAAAAAGTGTGCAGTGGATTTCATATTAGTACATTTTAAGTTTATTCTTTAATTAAAGCAATATGATGCAATATCATTTTCTTGTTATGTGATCAAGTTAAGGTTCAATTTTTGGAAATCTCAGATTGCCTTAAAAATACATTCTATTGCAGTTCAGAATTTAAAACCAAGAAGTATTGTCAAAGTAGCAAAGCTATAAAGAAAATGTAAATTCAATTAAAGAATTTTTCAAAACAAATACAGATTTATGAATTTAGACCTTGTCTCTTAATTTTCTACTGAGGTAAGACTTTACCTTGCTTATACTACCACCCTATCACTTTAAACCTGGTAATTATGTCAATAGCCTACATTTTTTGTCACTTTAACATTTAGATAATATACTTAAATCCTAACTGATCATTTCATCTCCTATAGACTCCCATCTGTTTCCCCATCCAGAGACACTGAAATGGCTCTCCATTTAGTAAATATCCCCAGTGGCATTTTCCAAACTCTCGTATACATTTACTAGAGGCTCAGTGCCGACCCGAATCCCCTCAACTGCCCTCCCCTGCAGGCCTGGTTGCCCCCAACTATCCTTCCCTGCAGGATTGGTCCCCTCTAGCTACCTTCCCCTCCCGGCCATCTTGTGGTGGCCACCTTTGACCACATGGGGGCAGCCATCTTGTGCGAGGGCATGAGGATCAATTTGCATATTACCTCTTTATTATATGGGATTCTTACACATTTAGAGAGGCTAATATTGATAAAACCATAACCATCTTTCAATATTTGATTATAGATTTTTACTAAAATTTAGCAACCAAATCACATTATTTATATTTTATGGTAATGTAAATACTCTTCACTAAAAAGTCAAGATTTGTGCTAGAATTATCCTTCTTTGGATCCAAGGTCACAATTACTAAAATTCTCAGTCCTTAACACCAAATTTCATAGGATTCTTCTAAGATGCACTGTATGAGATGTCTTGAACTTACTCATAGTTTCCCCAAGCCAGTTCTAGGGTGTTCTAAGTCAGTCGTCAGCAAACTCGTTAGTCAACAGAGTGGCAAAACGCAGCAAGCGAGCTGCATGTGGCTCACGAGCCGCAGTTTGCCAACCACTATTCTAAGTGATTATGAAGAGAGAAAGAAAAAAAGCTTACTTTTTAAAGATTTACAGTTAAACCACCTGTTTTCATTACCACATGTTACCACCATTATTGGGCTCATTGGTCTTTTCTAGTGCAGAGCCTCACTAATATTTGATAGATCAAACTGAGTATTTTAGCCTTCATTTCACCCTGGGCATAGTCCATCTTTCACCTTTCTCCACTACTTATCAGTCAACATGTTTCCATCTTTATTTTGTCTGCTAAATGGAATACTGAAATATTTTGTTTGCTAATTTTCTCACTATTATCATTTACTTTCTTAATTATTTTTTTATTTTAGGGCAAAAGGAAAAATATGCATACTCAGTTCATGATAATGAATCAGAACCAGTGTTAACATTTTGATTAATTAAAGGTACCTCTCTAAGCTCCTGTACTTTTCACCTATAGCTTCTCCACCTTTTACTCATTCTAGAGTTAAAATTTTTCTTGAATAACTAAACACAGAATTGTAGAATTAATTCAAATATAATTGCTATGAAAAAGAAGAAACATAAGACATGCTTATAGTTTTCACAAATAGTACTAACTGTTTCCCATCCTTCTTTTTCTCTCCTTCTCTATAATCTATCACAGAAAAAAGTCACAGGAATCACAAAGGCTTGCAATTTGTTACCCTTTTAAATAGAATTTATTTTTAGAGCAATTTTAGTTCCACAGCAAAATTGAGAATAAAGTACAGAGTACCCATCTATGCCTTACCTCCACACATGCACAGTAGCCCCCAATATCAACATCCACCCTAGAATGATACATTTGTTACAATCAATGAGCCTACACTGACACATCATAATCACCCAAAATCCATTGAACATTATGGTTCAATCTTGATATTGTACATTCTATGGATTTGGACAAATATATAACTACTAGAGGCCCAGTTCATGAAAATTCATGTCTGGAGCGGGGTCTCTCAGCCCAGCCTGCCCCCCTCTCACAATCTGGGAGCCGTCAGGGGCAGGAGGCCACCTGGCAATCAGGGAAAGTCAACGCTCCCATAACACCTCTGTTGTTGCCACTGCCGGCAGCCCAAACCTCAACCGGCCCTGGTTACCTGAGCCGGCCCTGGTTACCTGAGGCTCAGGCGGCCCTGGGCGGCTGGGCAGTCTCCATTCAAGGCTTACCTGCGCCTCAGGCATGCCCTGGGTGGCTGGGCAGCTGACATCTCTTTACTGTCTTCATTTAGCATTTTCTGGAATGCCACATAGTTGGCATCATACAGTATATAGCCTTTTTTATTGTCTTCTCTTTTACTTAATAGCATGCATTTAAGTTTCTTCCATGATGGTTCATGACTTGATAGCTCTTGAGTGCTGAATAATTATGTGGATGTACCACAGTTTATTTACACATTCCCCTACTGAAGGACATATTGATTGCTTCCGATTGCTGGCAGTTATGAATAAAGCTGCCATAAACATCCATGTGAAGATTTGCAATTTCTGTAACTTTTTCTTTGACATAAATCAGTCAATATATGAACATTTGTTTAGGATAGAAAGTGCATCCAGACTCTGAAAATGCAAATAAATATATTTGTTTGAAAAGCATAGGTTTGGAATGTCCTATATATGCAAATACAGGTATGTTCAACTTCTAGATATTCTCATGGCCTCTTTCAACAGTAAAGTGAAGTTTTGATCATTCTCCCAGGGAATGGTCAAAGAGAGTCCAAGGTGGCATTTGTACCACTGGAAAATAGTCAAAGTAGTTGTCTTCTTGTTAAATAGGCCAGACTCATCCAAGTTTGATAACAAGTTAAAATTTTTAATTCATAGATTAGAATAATGTTATGGAAAAACTCAGGGCTAGGTTATCTCTCTTCCAATGTTTCCTTGAGTATGCTCTGTTAGCTCTTCAGCCATTTGAGCAATGCTTCAGCTATAGACTGACAATTTCACATGACATTTTCATCTATCATCTTTGGTCCATTTCCTTTGGGTTTTGACAACCTTACATATAATCACTTAACCAAATGGGGGATTGAAATGGTGTGTCTGAAAAAAAAATACATTTTTATTATTTGCCACTGTGTCTGTAGAATTTGTAAAACTTTTCATATCTACTCCTATAAAATAGATTAGAAGGTAATTGAGCCTCAATTCTAGTATCTGTCTAGTATCCTTAAATTTCTCAAAGTTATGGCATAGTATTCTTCCCTTGTCCTGTGGGAATGTTTGTACCTCCAACTGGTTCTATAAGTCCAACCCACTCCTTATAGGTCTACCAGTGTAATTTGGTTTTGGAAACACATTTTCAGATACCTTCCAACTTTATTACCCAAGATTCCCCACAAATGTCAAGTCCTCAATATTAGAGGCACCACAATATTATACCACTATAAATTTTGGGGAAACAACCAACTATTTTTCTTTACATTGTCTAAACATATTTGTAAAGTAAAGTAATAAATAATTAGTCTCCATATCGCTTTCAAACATGGAATACGTAGAGCCATAATCCTGCTTCTTTGTTAACTGATAATCACTGAGTGTTAGAGCTCTATCAATAAAATCTAGCTATTTTTGCATGACTGAGCTAAAAGAGTTGTTTCAATGTTGGGAAAATAAAGAGATAAAGGTAAACTTAGCCCTCAGTTTCTTTTGGTCACACTTACTGTTTCTAAAAATACTATTGATTCAGGCTGGGAGACCTTATATTTACAGAAGTTCCTTTCAACTCAACAAACTATTTATGTTCCAATTGACATAATGAGTTCCTGGACCAAATCTGACCATACCTCCTTGTGTGGAACTTTGTTCTTCCTTGGTAGTTTTGAGAAAGTCCACTAAATCTCTCATAGATTAGTGCACATAATTCTATAACACTAGTAAATTGAAGGGTTAAAGTCTGTTCAGAAAAGAAGTATGAAAAGTTACCCAAGCAGGATATTTCTACCCAGGAACAATGGATGACCTAAATTGATAAATCTTATAAGGCAGAATGACACAACTTTTTATAAGCATAAAGAGAATTTTAAAAATTTTATTGCAGTTGACATATAATATATTAATTTCAGGCATACTACATAGTTATTAGATAGATAAATATATATATATATATATATATATATTTTTAATCCTCACCTTAAGATATTTTTTCCATTGATTTTTTGAAAGAGTGGAAGGGAAAGGGAGAGACAGAGAGAAATACTGATGTCAGAGGAACACATCGATTGGTTGTCTCCAACTGAGGTACATGCCCTTGACCAGAATTAAACCTGGGGCGCTTTGGTCTGCAGGCTGATGCTCTATCTATTGAGTCAAACTGGCTAGGGCTTTTAGATATTTATATAACTTAGAAAGCAATCACCCTGATCAGCCTGGTACCTGATATTACTGACTATATTCCCTATGCTGTCGCTTTACATTCTTGTGATTGTTTTTATAACTGGCAATTTGGCATAAAGAGGGTATTTAAGGTTGTGTTACATATCTTTTTACTCTAGTCTTACCATCTTCCTATTCTACAACAAAAGTTATTCCTTCACTAAAGACGACTTGGTGTAAAATACACGCATTTGGGAGTTACTATCATCTAGGGAGGCAATTCTTGCTTTCAGTGTTTTGATAATCATTCTTATCTTCAGAGGTTTTGAAGTGAATTACAAGTAATTTGTTACTAAGGATAAAGTCCATATTTTTAAAATAATTTTCAAATGTTCAAATTATCTCTATAATAATGCTATTCTACTTGCATTGCAGTCAGCTTTACTTGTGTGAGACAAAGAGGTGAAGTACTAATCAGTTCCCACAATGAATGGAATTTTCTAGAATTGAATACAACCACAACCTATATTATAGCCAGTAGTGAGTGACTTCAGACCATGTACTTTATTTTTCTTCAAAACCCTGTGCTTGTTTCTTGTGTGCATGCCAACTGCCATATTTTATCCTTACCTCTCTTTGATGTAGAAAATCACTTCCTTGTGCTTCCTCAAAAAGCTTTATCTATTACCTCTTTAGCCTCTCAATAGGACTCCTCTCACAGGTATTGAAACATGGTTATGTCTCTCATAATAAAAGAAAAAAATAAAGTCCCAGAAACAAGAACAGAAGGATCTTCCCTTGAATCTAATTCATCTCTCTCCCTCCTCTTCCTTCTCTTCCTCTTCAATGTCATATTTTAAAAACCTGGTTATATTACACTAGTCATTTTCTCAGCTCCTACTGCTTACTGTTATAGCCTGACTTCCATTACCCTCTTGAAACAATGCTCCCTAAAGTCACCAAGGAGATGTAAGTCACCAGACAAAATGGACACTGTCCAGGCCATGTGTTATATGAATTTTGACAGCATTAGCTGCAATTTACCACTTCCTCATTCTAGAAATTCTTGTTTTCTTTGGATTTCATAACCCAGCACACTCCTAATTTAGCCCCTGCCTTTTTGATTCTGTGCTCAACCACTCCATTAAATATCTGGAGTTCTTAGCGGCTTATTCATAGATTATTTTTCTTCTCATAGTAAACATTTTGCCTAGGGAATTTTGTTTGTCTACTTCATATGTGCAAATGACTTTCACATTGATATCTTCATCCTAGACCTCTTCATATACTTGGCATCTCCACTTGAATATCTCCAAAACCAAAATTATATTCTTGCCTCCATCCTCTATCTTATTCTCCCTTACCTGAATAGAAGAACCTACCATCTATCGATTCATGCAAGCTGGATATCTTTACATCTATTTTTCCTTAACCATTGCACCCTGTCACAGATTCATTACTAACTCTTTTTTATTCTAATTTATAAATCTCTTAGGTCCATCTTTTATTCTCTATCTTCAAGGCCACCAGTCTAGCTAGCCTTAGTAAGCCACCCAAGTCTCTGCAAAAACTTCTGACTGGTTTCTCTGTCATCCACTCTGGACCTCATCTATCAAGGTTTCCTCTATATAGACAGTTTTGATTCACAAATCTTATCAGCTTACCCATATTCTTAAAAGAATTCAGTATCTTTCTATTGTGTTCAGGATAAAGGACAAATCTTAATGTGCTCTGCCCCTTGCCTACCTTTTCAGCCTTGGCCTATACCTGTTTTGTCACTCTCCCAGCCACACTGCAAAGAGAACCCATATATTTCTTATTGCAGGGATGATAATGCATAGGATCCTATTTGTTTTCCCAGCTAGATTATGCTATCATCCCCCAAGTTGTCGTAATGATCAGCACCGTTTTACACACAAATGGCAGAAATACAGAAATACTTTTATCTTCACCTGCTGAGATTAATTCCCTGGTAATTTAACTACTTCTTTTAGATCTCTACATAGTATTCAATGTAGTTACTTGGCCTTTTGCCATCATGCATTAATGTTTAAACCTATTAATTTAACAGGCATTTATTAAGCACTAATCAGTCAGAATATTTCCCGAGATTCTGATATCAGTGGGAGGAAGTCAGGCGGCAGGGACTGGCTCAGAAACCGATCCTGATAATGGGGTAGGAGGAGACTGATAGAGAAGGCCCATAACATGGCACCAACAATTCTCATGTGTTCTATATATATGGTCCCACCACTTATGTTTCAATCACACACTAAACAGAAAAACTCACTTTCATATTGCTTCCACTATTATGTTTTCATAAGATTTTATTTTTACAAATCAACATAATGTCTTTTTTTAAATCTTTATTGTTGAGAGTATTAGAGGTGCCCCCCTCTACCCATGTTTAGAAGGTATACTTTTGGAGAACGTGAATAAAAAGAGAACTTTCTTCTCCCATACTAGTCTCAATACCAACATCAGAGCCAGCTTAAAAACATTTCAGCTCTTAAATAATCTCTGTCTATACCAGAATCATTTTAAGACCATTACAAAATTTTGTCAATTATACTTATTTTTAAAACTCTAAACCCTCATTGTATCTCACCTGCTTTTATCTCTGATCTGCTTTCTAAACCTATAGCCTCTCTCTTCAATACATTCTGCACATGGATGCTGTTAGCATTATCTCATCTTTTTCCTAATAAAACAAATTTTTCTAACTGGTATCTAAGCATGATGTCCCCTCTGTATGAATATTTCTTCTCTCCTCTTTCTTTTCCTCTTGTCAACCTCCTACCCATTCTTTAAAATTAAGCATAAAGGTAACCCTGTGTCATGCCTACCTTATATCCCCAGGCAGAGTTAGTCATTTCTTCAGATTTGTTTCCAGAGCATACTGTTACCTCTTGAACATAGCCCTACTGTTTAGCTGTTAGTGATTTTTAATTAGGCTGTAAGCTCTTCAAGGACAAAGTTGTCTTATTGATCTTCTGAGAAAGTACATTGCTTTGCTCACATTAGGGTGTTTGCTGTATACATTGACTAAATGCAAGACAGAGCATACTACAGTGACTTAATATATGGCATATCAAAAATCTTTCCTAACTTTCCCAGAGGAAGAGAAATTCTTTCTAAAACATAAAATTAAATAACAATAAAACACTGAGATTAAAAAATGCTAAATGTTGCCTGGCCAGTGTTGCTCAGTAGTTGAGCACTGACCTATGAACTAGGAGATTATGGTTCAATTCTCAGTTAGGGCACATTGCCTGGGTTATAGGTTTGATCCCCAGTAGTGGGCATGTAGAAGGCAGCAGGTAGATGATTCTCTCTCATCATTGTTTCTCTCTCTCTCTCTCCTCCTTTACTCTCTTTGAAATCAATAAAAAAATAACAATAAAGCAAAATGTCCATTCATCCATATAGAGCTGGTACCACCGTGCTCATTGTTGGGAAACTAATAAAGAAGAAGGATCATACATAGACTCTCCCTAGGGAAATGAGCTAGTTGGACAGACACCTGCTAAAATGCCTTGAGCAGTTTTCCCTTTTTGGAAAAAGAACAGTGAACTTCATCTGGCCCATTTTCAGACACTTATTTAAACCCTGAATAACTGCAGCTAACCAGTTTCACAAATGTTATGCCTATTTTCTTACTAGAAAATTCAGGGTTTCCTTTTCAAATACAATCAACCAATTTAATCTGCAGTATACATATTTTCAACTATGGAAGAACAGGAGATCCAGCAGCAAATATAACATAGTTCTCATTGAGTGGAACTACACCCACGCTGAAATAAGCATACTTAGTAACAGTTTAATATAAATGTGTAAAATTATATAGCATGTGTACAGTGATTTCATATTATGAGTCACCTTTATGGATGAGTAAAGGGGGTGAAAGTGGATTGTTGACCTCCCTGTTAGTCAGGATTAGAACCTTGTTTTCTTAAATTGAAGTCCATGCTTCTCCTCTAGATGGTATTCTTATTCCCTCAAACCATGGAACACTGATATTGCAATGACTAGAATTAAAATATTTCTAATGATTTTTTTAAAATATAGAAACAGATAAAATATAAATGCCATAACTGTTTAAAGCACCTTTTTAAAAAGTAGATGCAATTTAATAAGAACATTATAGAGATGTTCTCCCAAATTATTTCCCAATAAATAATACAGCTTATTTTTTACAGTATACATAAAATTGTCCTTGATCCTAAATACCCCATTATCTAAAGTTCAATATAATATACAAAGGAGCATTATTCCATTCATTATATTTCTAAGGATCATTACATTGAGAGGAATAGGTAGCTTTAATTATTAATTCTGAACATGCAAACAAATATGAAGGCAGCACATATATACATGCTAATTCTTTTACTTCACTGCTTGCATTTGATGTTGTACCTTGAAAGCTGCATTCCCTCTCCTTTTATCTATCTTGGGTTGAATGATAAGAAACCATTGGTCTAATAACTCCCTTTGTCCCCCAAATTATTCTGAAAGTATATACAGAGTGTCCCCAAAAATAAATGTATATACACTTTGGCTGCCATTATTAATCCCAATGAGTTAAATCTGAAAAGAAGGAAACATCAAGTGAGCTATCAGCTGTTAATATATGTATACATTTTGGGGGACACTCTGTATTTTCACTTTACTTAGTTTTTACTTGCTAGGGTAATATAAACAAATAGGGATGTCAATTATTGATATTAATTTGTCTAACCCCCCCCAAATTATCCATTTTTGGCCCTATCATATTTTTTTCTATTTTTATTGATTTCAGAGAGGAAGGGGGAGAGAGAGAAACATCAATGATGAGAATCATTGGTCGGCCGCCTCCTGCATGTCCCACACTGGGGATCAAGCTCACAACCTAGGCATATGCCCTGACCTGGAATCGAACCATGACCTCCTGGTTCATAGGTTGATGCTCAACCACTGAGCAACACCGGCCAGGCTAGTTCTATAATATTTAGAGTGTTCCAGAGAAGTAGGTCATTTTATGATCCCGTTCTCTGTCCAAGACAAAGTGGTCTGGCTCACCAGGATCATGTACTGTCTCTCATGCATTCAAGTTAATCCCATGTATTCTTTCTCAGTTGATAGAGAAGTGTCTTATCTTGATGGTGTCTATCTTACAAACCAAATGTTTCTCTTTACTGCCAATTACTGTGAGTTTTCTTTATATCTGCTATGGAATGGCAATATTAAAATTTTCCTCAAGGTTACATGGAGACGATTTTTATTTATTCAAGATAGACTATGTCTTATTACCATTGAAAAAGTGCAAGCCAGCTAAACACATGCAGATATTGTAATGGACTCCTTACTGATTTGCTTTCCTTCCCATTTCTTCTGTAGCTAATACATCCTAGATTTTCTAAAATATAACTTTGCCCATGTTAATATCTTGCAATGAAAACTATGTGATGCTCAGTATATTTAAAATCAAGCCCAAGATTATAAGCAAGGCTTGGCAGGCTCCTATAGTGTGTATGGTTTCCTGTATTTGGCTCTATTCTTATTTAGATTTCTTTAAGACAGAAATGACAAATGTGAAACCTGGTCATTATTATTCATGCAGACATCTTTAACTCAAGAGGGTGGACTACAGACTCCCGAGTGTTTTATTTACTATTTGCATATAAATAAAACTAATAAACTTCAGGAAATGATAATGCCTTATAGATTAGACACGATACTCATTCTGAAGTAATTTAAGATAGCAATGCTATAGCTTGGGAGCTTAGACATAACTATTCTTTGAAATCAATGGAATAGCAAGTAAATGATTAAGGATATGGTCTAGTTATATCTTTTCAGTGTGTGCTTAAAAACAGTGTAGTCATGCATTTTTTAATTGTAGAATGGCAGGGAGGACCATTCATTCATATTTTTACCATGAATGTGGCCTCCTTTATCTACACAATTGTATGTGACAATTTCTGTATTTGGCAGCTAGTATGTGTAGTGTCTGATGTATATCCATCAAGTTCATTCAGTTGATCATACTGTTAACAATTTTAGTATCCTTACTAAATTTTTGTTTGCTTATTTTATCTACTAGAGGCCCAGTGCATGGATTCGTGCACAGGTGGGGTTCCTCGGGGTGGCCTGCAGAGATTGGGCCCCAGCTTGCACCCCCAAGCTCGCAGCCCTACACCCCCTCCTGGCACCCTGCAGTGACCTGGTGCTGCCCCCTCACCTGCTCCATCATCCTGACTGTGGGGCAATCGATCAGGACCAGGTCCCTCACCCAACTCCATCAGTGCCTGGGAGCTGGGTGGCAGCCCAGCCCCCCACTGCCACCGCTGGTGGCCATCTGCAGGGCAATTGATCGGGGCCAGACCTCCCGCCCAGCTCCCTCAGCACCTGGGAGCTGGGTGGCAGCCTCAACCCCTACTGCCACCGCTGGTTGCCATCTACAGAGTGATTGGCAGGGTGATTGGGGCCTGGCTCACACCCGCCTTGGCCTGGCACTGCCCGCTCACCTGCTCCACCATCCCACCATGGTCCCACTCTCGTTGGGGCCTATTGGGGCCCGCAGCACTTCCACTGCCATCCTGGTCAAACGATCACCTGAGGGGACAATTTTCATATTAGCTTTTTATTATATAGGATTATTAAGAAAGATTTTTTAAAAACTCCACTATGAGTTGTATATATTCTCTTGTAATCTTGTCCATATTGGCTTATATATTTTATCTAGAGCTTACAAATATAAACATATCTTACTGATAAAAGAAGTATTTATTATTATTTATTCTCTTCATATTTAAAATTACTTTTTTCCTTGAACTCCATTTTATTCAATATTAACACAATCTATTAACTTCCTTTTAGGTATTATTTGGTTTTGTTCTTCCCCCTTGCTTAATTGGGTACCAAGGCAATTTTCTTTGCATTGTGTTATGAGCACACTGGAGAACAGTGGTAGTTCACTGATGCTGTAGCTTTTGTATTCCCAGCTTTATGTAACAGTATACTTAGGGGCTCCCCATCATGGGTTGGACTCCTAAAGGATTAAGTTTATACTTTTCAGCAAAATTTCTAAATTCAAATGTTCATTGAATACCCTGTCTACCTCTAGCTTTATATCTTCACTTACATTTGTCTCTAATAATTCCTATACTAACTTGGAGTAGGAGTACTTTCCCATTTTAAAAAATCTATCCTATCTAATAAAGAGGGGATATGCTAATTGACTCTCACGCCCTCACAAATATGGTGGCACCCACAGCCAATAAAGAGGGAATATGCTAATTGACTGCCACACCCTCACAAGTTGGCGGCACCCATAGCCACAAATGGTGGCGCCCAGTACCCTCAGCCCCGCCTCATCCAGCCTCAGTCCCCCAGGCCCCTCAGCCTCACCTCATCCAGCTGGAGTCCCCCAGTCCTCTCAGCCCCGCAGGGGAGGGCAGTTGTGGATGATCATGCTGGTAGGGGAGCAGCTGGCATCAATCACACTGGCAGGGGAGCAGTTAGGGGACTATCAGGCTGGCAGGCAGAGTGGTTAGGAGCCAGCAGTCCCAGATTGTGATTGAGATGTCCAACTGCCAGTTGAGGCCCGATCCCACAGGGGTCCCAGATTGGAGAGGGTGCAGGCTGGGCTGAGGGACACCTCCCCTCCATGCATGAATTTCTTGCACCAGGCCTCTAGTAATTCTATAAGTAACCATAAACTCTATTGTGAACCTCTGCCTTTCAAAGTTATGGAAACCTGGACTCTAAGACTTAAAGGGGAACTTAGAGTTCTTTTAGTATAATAATGCTTTTATATTTATATGTTTATTTTATGTTTTTTGCATGCATGTTTTAATTTTCACAAATATCATAAAGTGCCTCAAATGTAGAGGAATTTTCTCTTTCATCTCTGTTCTCATCAGCAGGGTGCTAGGTATATAGCATGTACATATTTTAATTTATTTGAATTTGGTATTTTGAGTTTCCTAAAGGTAGGAAACTCATACTTTGTGACATATATCTTTTTCATATCAGAGTAAATTTTAAAAAGCCTGAATTTGTCATAATTAGCTTTTAAGAAGTTTGCTTTAATTAACAAAAATGCAAAGGGATTTTGACATTTACTTTAATCAGAGAAAATGACACACTTTTAAAATTGGTTCTGCATTTTCTCTGACACTTGAACAGAACTTATTCAAATACTTCTATATTTCCATCTTGTAGGTACTGTCTATGTTTTCATTCATGTGCCCCTTCCATATGTACCCCCTTATATGCTGCAGTATAACCCAACCACACACACACACACACACACACACACACACACACACACACACACACACAGACTATTCTGATTAAAATCAAAAGAAGAATCCTATCTGGGTCAAATTTGTTATTTCAGAGAAAACAAAAATTTCTTGAATGTGAAAATGTAAATGAGAGACAGCATAGGTAAGCAGACTGGAGTTTAGAGACTTGAAATTTTAAAGCCAGTTATTTATGTCCCTAAGATAAATGACTCATTTGCCTTGATAAGCAGGGAAATGAAATATCATGCAGTGTTTTAGAAATAATGAATAAAAATTAGACAGTAATTTATGTTTGCAAAGCATTATATAAAGGCTGAAATATACAAATCATCTAAAGAGAATACTTAATATACATTTAAGAATATTCCCTAAATATTTTTTTGCCACATTATAATTTTTGCCTCCTAACCAAATACAATATGATAAAAATTTCCACTGAATACATGGCCCACTTGAGAAGAAGAGTCTAGCAGTCAAGAACATCTGTGAAAATTGCCAGTTTGACTTGTACTGACTTTCAGAAGTTGGGAGAAAAGTCTGACCTTTGAAGAACTTGTCCTAATGGAATGTTTAGAAGAGGCTCCATGGAGTTCAGCTAAAATCAATGCCAAACTCCACTTCAGTTTCTTTCCTTCCCAGTGGCAATCTATTTCTGAATTTGAGAGGAAGACACCATAATGTCCAGCCCCCAATGACTGCTCTAATCTGAATTCTCAAAATGTGTTTCAAACTTCATCTTGCATTAGAGACTTTTAATCCAGCATGAGTACTGATGATTCTTAATACTTTGTAGTCAGAGGATGAATCATCTTGGGTTATATCCTGACAACTGAAAGATACTAGTAAATTTGTTCTGTATTTTGTGAAAAGATTTTTAAAAAGTCAGTTAAACCCACTAAGAATAAAATTTTATTAGATTTAAATAAATGTATGTGCCGTTACTTGTTAGGTAAATGTTTTATTTTCTGGGTCCAGCAAAGCAATAATGATAATATCAGTCTTAAAATCTATAGCCAGTTGGTCTTCAGATAATGGATTAATGAAAATATGCATGAAGCAATATTCTGAATAAAAATTTAGAAAGTGGGTTGTTTTTTTTTTAATGTGTGTTGTTTTTTTCCCTCTTGCTTCCATTTTTTCTTTTTCTTTTATTTTTAATCCAGAGTAATAAAAAAATCCAAAACTTGAGTCATTTAAATGTCTGACTTCACTTCACACTTGGAGTCAATAGATTAGCTGTGGTCTTGCACAAGTCTTGGAAACCGGACAAACCTGTAGTGAAGAGCTGGAACCTAGTAGAGAGAGAACCTTTGTGTAATAACAATGGCACACTTATGAAAGTGATAATGACCACAAAACAGTTCCGTAAACTCTTTGTGAGGTCAGAGATAATGGCTTGCTCTTAGGGTGCCTTAAATGTAGTTTCAAATATTTAAAATGGGAAATAGAATAGAGAGTAATTTGTAGATGGATTAAGTAGCATGAAAAATCCACAGAACTATAAAAATGCAAATTGGAAAGGCAACACACATCCTTAGGTTTTGAGTGGAAAGTGGTGTCAAGAAAATCCTTGGAAAATTGGGCCAGAAAGAAGATTGTCTCTATGTGACTCTGATAAGTTGAGTAATATTATTTTTGTTCTGCACTTAAAATTGTGGTTCTCAATTTTTTAAGAAACAAAGCCTGTTAACTCTGAATCTTTAAAAGGTTCAGACCTATTTTTTTTTTTTTGCCAGTTATTATGTTCATTATATTCCACATCTGAGTGAGATCATGTGATACTTGTCTTTCTCTGACTGGCTTATTTCTCTTAGCATAGTATTCTCCAGATCCTACCATGCTGTCTCAAATGTAAGAGATCCTTCTTTTTTTACAGCTGCATAGTATTCCATTGTATAAAGGTACCATAGTTTTTTTATCCATTCATCTATTGATGGGTACTTGGGCTGTTTCCAGATCTTAGCTATTGTAAATAATGCTGCAATGAACATAGGGGTGCATATATTTTTTCTGATTGGTGAGACAATCATGTTGTGAAGGCCTGGCATGGGGCAGGGGCTGGATGGAGGGGGACAAAACTGGGGGGCATGTGGCACATCTGTAATACTTACAACAATAAAAACGATATTAAAAATAAAAAGGTAAGAAGGAAGTAATAATATGTTTCTGTTTTTTCTCTCCTAAGGATAGTTTTAATGAAAAATGCAATTCATCATTTTTTATGTCTAAGTTTTCAAGCTTTTCTCCAGTGAAAGTAAGGAAGAGATTGTGTTAGTAGCACTCAAAACATTAAATAAAAATGGTCTGCCGTTAGAAGATCATTGAGAAGTGAAACCCGTAAATGTCTGATGTAAGGTTAAGGTTAGGCCTTGGCATCAAAAGAAGTGAAGATTTGGAACTGACTTACACAAGGCAGATTCTTCAGGGAAATCCTGTATGTGAGACCTGAAAATGTCAAAGATGGCCTGCTTTTGGCTGAGATAACCAGAAGAATCAGTATCAATTGTTTCTTCTAGGTGAAAGGGTAACATTATGTGGGGTGGATTTGCATTGCAAAGCACAGGGAGCTAATGGAGTGCTCACAGGTAGGTAATGGTCAGCAATAAACTTCACTTGTTATTGAAAGTATAGTGGAAAGAAGGTTAGAGGTGGAATAAAAATTATGAGAAGACCTGAATGACAACTGCAGCTCAAGTTTGAATGACAGGTCCATCACTAGCTGTGTGACCTTGAGCAAACCCTGTGAATCTTCTGGGCTTCAATTTCTGCATCTTTCAAATAGGGATAATAATTCCTGGCCTATTTATCTCAAGGGGTATTGTGAAGGTCAAAGAAAATAGCAAAATAGCAGGTATACAGTGGTTTGAAATTTTTCACCTGCTAGAATAAGCAATTATGTTGCAGCTATTTCAACAGAGCCTTCGATGTCAATTTGAAGGCCTCTTTTTAAAAACATCTGACTTGTGTGATTGTGTTGTAGGTGATTTCTTAAAGTATCATGCTTCAGTTTCCTCAGCTATAAAAGGGGAATGATATTATCTACCTCTAGGACTGTTATGGAAATGATATTGATTAGAACTGCTTTCAACAGTACTAGATACATAATAAGCTCCATTTAAGTATCTGTTAAATACATATATACACACATACATACATACATTCATACATACATACATACATAGTCTGTGTATTTTCAGCAGGGTGTAGAAGAGAGAACTTTCCTTGTAATAGAAGCGTTGCGAGGATAAGATAAGCAGGAAGTATGGGATTAGCCTCAGTTCTCTCTGCGCTTCATCTTCAGCTTAACTTTCCCTCTTTACCTTTGAGAACCCCCATTCCTTTCACCTCTTCTTCTCATTTAGTACTTTTCTAAGCATCTGTGCTTTTCTTTTTCATCTCCCAGAAGTGACCCAATTGATATCAGTGGCTACAAGGTCATATTTCAACTCCAGGTGAGGGGGGCAGCCCAATGGGTCATTAATACTCAGTGATTTAATTAACTTTTAAATTTGTTAAGGTTCACTGTAAATTTTTCCCCCACATTTAACAACCAGTACTCATTGAAGCAAAATTTCCCTGAAATCAGCATTTCTGGGCTGCTCTCCGATGCTAATGATTCATCCACACTAAAAATGCAAGAAAAGATTCATTTTTCTGGCCAGTCTACATAAAGCTTTCACTGAATTCCCATCACATTACCAAAACTAAGTACTGGATATAAGTTAGTGTTCTCAAAACTAAGCCATGTTTCTCAGTAAGATTACAAATCATATTACTCATTACTAATATCTGCAATGACTTGTTAATATATGTCTCTAATGGATTTAATAGCTGAACAAAAAGAATGAAGTGCATGTCCTCTGATGTTTTAGCACTAAAAGAATAGTAATAGTTCCTCTTCTACTTTACCATGCCCTTTTAAAAAATACATGTGCTAAAATTAATACATTAGTACATAGTCTGATCTGTATTTAGAATGGTTTCATTTTAAATCTGGTAAGTATGGAAAACAGGAGAAAATTCAAAGAAATTTCAGTTCTAAAATCTGCTATTTCTTAAGCATCATGAAAGTAGTAAATTTTAAATCAGTGTTCTGGGCAAATTCTCTTCATGCTCTTATACAAAAAACTTTATGCAATGTTTTGGAAAACTTCCAGCCCATCTGTTTCTGTTCAGTTGTTATTTGCCAAGATTTCCTATCAGATTTATAACAAGTCTGTCTATCTGAAAAGAGCACATTTGATGTAAATAACACATAATATAAAAAGTAATGACTTCAATTGTCTTTATAGTTAATTAAAAACAACTTAATGACTCAATTATGGATACATGCACATCTTAATTTGTCTTTTAGGATTTTTTTTGTTAGATAGTAGATAACCTGTACTCTTGAGATAAAATATTTCAGAAAGTAAGCTCATATTTTGGTATGATTAGATGAGAAATATTGACTCTTTACCTCAATACCAAATTTTTATATTCTTGGTTAGAAACCATAGTTTATATAACAACTACTACTGAACAACAAGATTGAATAGATATTTGAAATGAAGATATTAAGGTAAAATTTTTCAACATCTCTTTCTAATTAATCTGAGTCTCCCCTATACTTTTACTACCTATACACTGGTTTCAGTTTCAATTGCTTCTCATGCCAATCAATGATTGAGACCACTTTCTAAGCAGCTTCTTTTTTCTTTGTCTCCACATTCTTCTCTCCTTCAGCCCACACAAGGCACTCCTGCTAGGGTAATCATCCTAAAACACACAGCCTGTGCTCATATTTCCCCAGGTACAAATGACTCTTCAAATTCTTGCATTTGCCAATAGAGCAAGTTTCCATCTCCCTGACCTGATTTTAAAGTCACTAGTTTCTTGCAAACAGACTCAAACTATTCACAATTTTATAAACATCTCTTTTACTTGAATGTCTTTCCTAATTAGAGTTGCTTATTGTTTATCTCTTCCTTATCTCTCAATTCCTTACTCAGGCTATGTGGAATGTTTTGTGTTGTGATTATTGTGGTTATAGATGATAAAACTCTGGAGGATAGAATTCTGTCTTGCCTTCATATGAAAGAATACTAAGCTTCACAGTACCATGAAGCTTAGTATGCATTTTATTCATCTGTTAGAGATGTGTTGAGAACCTCCTGAATTAACTATTGTGCAAGGTCATGGGACTAAAAAGATTTATAACACAAAATAAGGGCAAGTAACCTATGTCAGTGGTCGGCAAACTGCAGCTCGCAAGCCGCATGGGCTCTTTGGCCCCTTGAGATTTTAGCAAAGGCCAGCTTAGGAGTACCCTAATTAAGTTAATAACATTGTACCTACATATATAGTTTAAGTTTAAAAAATTTGGCTCTCAAAAGAAATTTCAATCGTTGTACTGTTGATATTTGGCTCTGTTGACCAATGAGTTTGCCGACCACTGGCTTATGTGATAAGAGTCCATAGGCTCTGAAATCAGTTATGGTCTCAGACCCTGATTCTGCTTCTTTCTATCTACTTGTATTCAGGATCCCACATTGACCCTTGTGATGGGATTGGGGAACAATAACAATCTCATATTGTTGGGATTTATTGAAATGTTCAGTTTAAAACTTCTAGTGTCTGCAATTTGGTCATTAAATATAAAATTTTTTCATCCTTTCTTTTTTCAGTTTCCTCCGATCAGAGCACATATAGCTTGTTAGTCGAGGCAATGCCAAAGAAAAGGTTAGAAAATAACATGATATCATAATAGACCAACACAATTTTGGAATCAGAGAAATGGAATTTTTAAAATTCTGATCTGAGTCAGAGCAAGCTTTATATTGAGTTACTTCTCAGTTGTATAAGATGATTAGGAGTTAACAGGATGGGGGTGCCTATTCCAGACAAGGTAGAAGGTAGGGTGAGGACCTAGCAATCCAAGCACAAAAGATAACTTTTAACATGTTAATGTGGAAACAGAATAAGGGCATTTAGAAGACTGCCACAAGTCTGGACTCTAGAATAGACTTCTACAATTCAGAAGGACAGGAGGAGGTGCCCAGGCTCAGGCAGCCAGCTTATGGAAGAGGAATGTGCTTCATGTGTGTCTGTCTGTTTGTTCAAGGATATTGTAAGTTTATAATGCACATTTCCCTTTATTATTTTTTATTACAAATATAAAAGATACTCAATAAAATTTAAACACAAAAATATAGAAAATAAAAATTGAGCTCCTATCTCACACACACTCCTCAGAAGTAGCCACTATTCCTAATTTAATATGTGTAAAATCAGATTTTTTTCTAAATACATGCACATATATAGTATACCTATAAAAATTTTTTTCCTCTCGTGGGTAGTGTGTTAAAGTTTGTTATGACCATATTTTATAAGTATGTTTTTCAACTTATTTTTGTCAAAGTTTCAAAGAGATCCATTCAACTTAGCCCAAAAAACTGCAACACAAAACAAAACAAAAAAAACCTCATTCCTTCCAAGGTTTTCCATATTATTTTGTATTATGTGTGTATTATTATTTATATAGTCATTTCATATCTGTGGACATTTTAGGATATTTATAATTTTTCATTGTTACTAAAGTGCTTCAATATTAATATATATGTATACTAATAGCCTGGTGCACAAAATTCGTGCATGGGGGTGTCCCTCAGCCTGGCCTGCACCCTCTCCAATCCGGGACCCCTCAGGGATCAGGCCTAAACCGGCAGTCGGACATCCCTCTCACAATCTGGGACTGCTGGCTCCTAACCACTCACCTGCCTGCTGGCCTGCTCATCCCTAACTGCCCCCCTGCTGGCCTTCTCGCCCCCAACTTACCCCCCCTTGCTGGCCTGATCACCCCCAACTGCCCCCTGAGCCTGCTTGCCCCCAACTGCCCCCCTGCCCCTGCTGGCCTGATCATCCCCAATTGCCCCCCACTGCCAGCCTGCTCGCCCCCAACTGGCCCCCTGCCGGCCTGCTTGCTAATTACCACCCCCCTCCCCCCGCTGGCCTGATCACCCTCAACTGCCCTCCCCTCTTGGCCTCATTGCCCCTAACTGCCTCTGCCTCGGCCCCGCCACCATGGCTTTGTCAGAAGGACAGCTGGAAAGTCTCCCGGTCTAATTAGCATACTACCCTCTTATTAGTATAGATGTCTGTCCTTGCACTTGTGTCATTATTATAATAAGGGTTTCTAGATGTAGAACTTGAGTGTCAAAGTTTGTTGGGTTAAAGTTATTGACTTTAACAGATAATGACAAAATGTCCTGTGTTATGCACTGAATGATTGTGGGCCTCCCAAATTTATATATTGAAATTATATCCCCAATGTAATGATATTAGAAGGTGAGACATTTGAGAGGTAATTTGGTCTTTAGGGTAGAGCATTATGAATGAGATTAGTACCCTTAAGAGAAAAGACATAAGAGCTTGCTCTCTCTCTCCACCACCTGAGATACAAAGAGAAGATGTCATCTATAAACCAGGAAACAGGTTGTCACCAGAAACAGGATTTTCTGGCACCATGACTGTGGACCTCTCCACCTCCAGAACTGTGAGGAATGAATTTCTGTTGTTTAAGTCATCCAATCTATGGTAATTTGTTATAGCAGCTCAAAATGACTAAGACACCCTCCAAATACTATATGCATATTAGCTACAATCTCACACATAAATGTCTATGTCTATGTGATTATTGTACCTTTTACTCTATGTGACTTTTGTTTTATTCCCCAGAAGAGAAATCTGTCAAAATTTAGCCTTATATTTTCTGAGGTGTTTTTTTCTTTTATCTTGTTTAGGATTTTTTTAAACTCTAAGATTATGAAAATATCCCAACAGATACTTGAAATAAAAAGCATCTTAAAAATAGTTTTTATTTTCCTCTCTGAAACAACTGAACAGACAAAAGTATAATACACAGAGTAAAAGTTCAAATATATAATGAAATGATCAAATATTCTTTCCAATATACCCTTATAATTATAGACTGTGAGGTGTTAACATTTCTATGACCACAAATCAATTACTTAATTATTATTTCAATTTACAACTAAAATTATAATGCTTTTGAAGTTTGAAGTGTCTTAAGACTCACCTAATACAGCAGCACTAAAGTTATTCTGGGGTCAAGGGGGCAGAGGGAGTTAATCTTCAATCGTCCCTTATTTCTGGACATTGTACTGGAAGAATATTTGCCTTAACTTACTTTTTAATATAATCACATTTATTTTATCTGTCCAAATAATCCCAGATGCAAGACTCAACAAATCCATTACTACATTATAGTTAAATAGTAAACTAGATTTATAGAGCTTTCTAGGTTATGTGACCAGGGATTTGGTAGAGCTCTGCCCTTGATCCTATCAAAAAGCACATCAAAGGAAACAAAAGAAAGAGAATAGCAATAGAACTATAAACTAAATATAGAAAAAAAAAAACATATGCCAAAATCCAGAGGGATTTTTTCCTAATTACATTAATTTTGAGGAAAAATTTAGAAACACTCTTATAAACGAGTAACCATATGTTCCCTCCTCTGATAGAAAATATATGGACATCAAAGGAGTTAGGAAAAAAATTAATTAAACTTCACTTTCCTCATAATTTTTGGATGGAAAGTCTTCACTAACCTGGGAAATATACTGCAGCCCTCTATTTGCTCAGGAACTCTCAAATGAGCTAATAGTCGCCTGGAACTCTCAGTCTCCTAACTCCTTCCCGTTATATCCCATCATCCTTCTCTTTCAAAATCTCAGTAGAGATTTCAGCTATCTAAACAATAATGAACATAGAAATATACGGAAGGTGGTACATTGGATCTCCAAACACAGAACTCAGAAGAAACAAAATCTTACAAGCTGAGTCTTTGACAGGAAGAATTACAGAAGTAAGGCACACCAAAAAAATAAAGTTGAGGATCTTGAGTCCAAATTCCAAATGTGTGCTCTTACATTCCCTTCCATTTACAAGCTACAATTTTTGACATTTCTTATATCCTCTATGTCACTCTTTATTCACTTAATGAGTATATTAAGTGAAATCAAGCATGTTAAAGTTTAGCTAGCATAGAAGATTGTATATAGTAAACATTCAGTTTAATTATAGTCATTATTATTGTCATAATCATAATTGTCATCATTGTTATCATCATTATCCCCCTAATATTACTGTATGAAAAAATTAATAGCAACAATTTAGTCTAGTATGTGAAAGAACATGATGTAAACCAAAACACAGGACATTAAGTTCAAAGCCTTAGCTAATAATATAGAATTAGCAATTACCTGAAATGTTTGTTTCACACATTTTTCTCAGAAACTCAACATAGCACATAGTTCCAGATAATCTTCTCCAAAAAGATATAACAGCGCTATACAGAAATTTAGTAATATTTAACAATTCCTCATTAAAATGCTGTATGTATTCATATAATAAAGAATGCCATTCTGAAATCCAGTAGCCAACACTACATTTAACAAAGTAACACTGAGACCACATCATTAATTCTGGAATAAATAAGACACATAAATAAGAGCTCTAGCTACTGGAGATGTCACTATCATTTTCCAGTATGCATTTTCTTGACTTCAAGACCCTAGAATCTCTTCTGGGAAGATTTTGGAATTAATGATATACTAACTTAGACCATAATAAATTTCTGGTATATTTAATTTTGAAAATAAAACACTTAACAGAAAAAAAAATCTAGACTATCTCCAAGATGAGGAAACACATTCTAAACATAAAATCAGTGGGAGAAGTCAACAAAGAACAGATTCAACTATTTCAGTACATTAAAAAATTTTAAATCTGTGTTGAAAACATAAATCCAAAATGGGACAAATTGTAAAATGGGAGAAACAATTGCAAAACTTATTGCATAAATAGTTAAATTTCTTGCTAATTAGGCAGTTAATATAAATTCATAGGAATAAAAACATCCCTTTATATCAATGAGAAAAGCCTGAATTTCTGGTATATACAAATAATAAATATATGAAAATAAATAGCACTCAAATAAAAAAAATAAAAAAATTAGAATATACTTTTATTTAGGATATTAGCAAACATTTTATAAAACATGAATTAATGTTTATATGGAGTGTACTATTAGCACAGTACACTCATATTGTTACTGATTTATCAAGCAGTTATTGTATTAAATATTTTGCATATAGCATATTTATTCAAGTTATATTAGTCCATTAAATATTCATAACATCCCTATGGGGCTGGAAGCTGCTTTTGCACTGAAGGATTAATTTAACTAGATAGAAAACTGGCTTTTGTAATGAGAATGACAGAGGCCAAAACCCAAGATATAACCAAATTGAGGAATCCCATAGGAGATCCCCTAAGTAAGATAGAATTATGTCTTTAGAGCAAATATGAAAAAGGAAATAATATTTCCAACCCTACTGCACACTATTGTGTAGGGTTGCTTTGCCTCCTATGATGACCTTAGTCCTAGAAAGAGAAATCTTCAAGGTAAAGCAGCAAGTCAGAAGCAAAAGTGGGTCTTAACCAAGTCTTGCTATTCCAATCTTAATGCTGTTTGCACTAACCTGCATTGTGAAAACTTGTATTTTATGGCTTTTTATATATTTTTCATTTCATATCTCCTACAATGGCATTTCCTCCTGCTCCAGATGGATATAAGTATAGCTCAAAACTGAAATAGCATCTTCAGAGAAAACACAATTGGATGTCTGTAGAAGCATGGCAATAATGACAAGGGTGTTATTAATCATAGTGGCACCTGGATGCTTTTTTCCTACCTACATCCTTGTATAATAAGTACAGTCTTTTATCTCTGACAAAGAGGATTTTACAGACATTTTACCAACCAAAGAATATCCTTCCAAATTAGGAAAGAATTATGTATAATAAATCCCTACTAGCTCTCTCTCAGCACCCCAGGGATCAATGTCTATTCTAAAATTTCAGGTCTAATATAAATTATATTTTCTTCAGAGTGACAGACATGGTCATTTTTTTAAAAAATGGTAAGGTAGTATACTTGCAGAGACTCACGCCAATTTAGAAAGATTAAAACTTAGATCCCCAAGATGACCAAAACGCCATGGTTCATAGCGTTTAGGCCAATGATTCTCAATGGGAGGGAGGGGAATGCTAAAATTTCCCAGAAGAAATCTGGCTATCTGTGGAGACATTTTTGGATGTCAAAACTAGAAATATGATATTGGCAGAGGCCAAGAGTGTTGTTCAGTATCCTATAATGTACAAGATAGCCCCTACAACAAAGAATTATCTGGTCAAATATGTCATTAGTGCTGATTATTTCGTATAGACTAAAGTTAAAGGATGCTTTTACTCACTTCCTGCTAAGTCTGCATGTTTTCCTGTGGAGGAACTTCCCTAGAATCATCTTTGGTCAAACTTTGGTCTCTTTTCTTAGTCTCCATTCATCATAGGAAAAGAGGTGATTTGGATTAGCAAGTTTGGAAGAAGGAACGGAACATGTTTACTTTAGATCCACCCTCCCTCCTTTTTCAGAAACAGAATGTTCACAAATGCTTGCATTCTAGGCATTTCCTGCTTCCCCATGCCTGGTTACCAAGGCACCCACACTAGGGATGCCTAAAATTATCCAGGCATGCCAATGACTCAGTGTAGTAAGATTGTTTAATTAAAATACCTCAAGCTTATTGGCTATAATCTGGCAAAACTACAAACTTCAGCCATTAAGCAGACTTATTTATTGACATCTTTTAAACATCTGTGTCTTATTTCACAAGTGCTTCCAAACCCAAGTAAAGGAGAGGAGTTTAATCATTTTCTGTCTAATCTTTACAATCTCTATTTCCCCATCTTTTAATAATTTAGCCTTCTCTACATTTGCACTACTTCCTTAATGCTATTGTTTATCATTGCCTTATTTTCTGAACTATTCCAATCACTCAGTTAATATCTGCCTCTATTTCTGGTTATCTCCAGTCTATCCTCATGGTCTATGACAGTGATCTTCTCAGAGCACAGTTCTGATGTCAAGAGTCTTTGAAGTGCCTTCAATTTTTCCTCCAATTCTATTAAAATACCCAAATTTCTTAGCATTTATTACAAGAGTCTGTTCAACCTGTTCCAACTTACACCTCAAATCAACACTCTGATCAAATTGGAACAATTACGATTCCCTTTATATATTCTATGCATACCCATCAGTAGAGTAAATATAGTGTGAACTTAGATCTTTAATGTGGTTGTACACCAGTGACTTAAGCTCTCTCTGCCTCTATTTTCTCATCTTACCTAATAATAGACAAACATGTAAATTGACCGTACCTCTGCTATGCCGCCAGCCAATCAGGAGTGATATGCAAATTAACTTAATCAAGAGGACAGGTAAATTTGCATACGCAGGCGGGGCGGGCAGCACCAGGGCCCGGCCCCTAGTCAATTGGGGGCCCGGGAAGGCGGGGTGGGCAGTGCCAGGCCTTGACCGCAAAGTCCTGTTTCATCAGGGGCTGGGGAATTGAGGCAGGCAGCATAAGGCTTTTTAGGCTGCTGTAGGGCATAAGGGAAGGCCCACATTTCCTGCTGTTTCTAGCAACACAATTGTCTATTTATTGTGCCTGAATTCTTCTGCCCCCTTACAAGGACTCTAAATTCCCTTGGGGGTTGATTTTCAATGATAGCTGTTCATGGGAATTACTTGAGGAATGTGTGTGTGTGTGTGTGTGTGTGTGTGTGTGTGTAAAATATCCCAAACAACAGGTCTAACCCTTCAGAAATTAGTGTTCCAATTCTGTTCAATTTCCATAGATTCTGATTTTGCTGATTTGGAGAGTATCCAGCCAACAGTAAATGTTAAGTGTCCCTGAATGATTCTAACCTCTGGGTTAGAAGCCACTGCTTACGTTTATGCAAACACAAGAGCCAAATGTCCAGGTAAAATACAGAAATCTCAATTGTACAGCTCAATAAATGTTTACCTATGTTTACACCCAGGTAGCCACCATCCAGAATGTTCTGTTGAATCTTTCTCCATTTGCAATAAAGGCAGAACCAGCTACTTATTTTGGACAGAGGAAAAAGAGAAAACAAAGAAGAATGTGTGGGAATATGTAATAATATCTCAAAACAGTACGTCCCAATAATTTTATTTATCAGATATAGGCTCTTACTCATCTGTGTTGTACTTACCAGCAGTCTGACATCCCCGAGCAGTCCCAGATTGGAGAGGGTGCAGGCCCGGCTGAGGGGCCCCCCTCCCCACCGTGCACAAATTTTGTGCACCAGGCTACTAGTCCTATATAATAAAAGGCTAATATGCAATCGACCGAATGGCAGAACAACTGGTTGCTATGATGTGCACTGACCACCAGGGGGCAGATGCTCATTGCAGGACCTGCTCCTGGTGGTCAGTGACTGCCACAGGGGAAGCACCGCTCAGCAAGAAGCTGGGCACACAGCTGGAGAGCACAGTGGTGGTGGCAGAAGCCTCTCCCACCTCCACAGCAGTGCTCTGGATGTCCAACTCTCTGAGCTGTCAGTTGGACATCCCCCGAGGGCTCCCGGACTGTGAGAGGGCACAGGCCAGGCTGAGGGACGCCCCTGAGTGCACGAATTTCATGCTCTGGTTTATAATAAAGGACTAATTATCCATGGCTTTCTCACAGGATAATTATGAAAATTAAAAATATACAAGAATGTGTTAATGTAAGATGTTAATATAATAATATGAAAATGTACTTAGCTTAAATATGCATAGACAGGGCTGACTGTAATTATCAATGATTGGAAAGATCACTTGTTATAATTTCCTACATTTAATTTGCAAGAGGTTAACACAAAGTTAAAGATTGAATTCTAGCATTTTATAATCATTTCATAAATTCTGTTACATTAATTTCTTATCCTTGCTTTTACTTTTTAACAGAAAGGTTAAAATTATAAATTGTCAGTGTTTATTAAGTGTGCATTTTTTAAGATTCATGTAGATTTTGAAGTTAATACTTTCTTTAAGATGAATGTAGCTGGAACCCTTGAGCATTCACACACAGTTCAATGAATAATAATGTCCTTATTTGCATATTTTTTCTCTGACAGCTCAAACTACTTTACATATTACGAAGTTGTGTAAATTAATACCTATGTATAAAGTCAGAAACAAAATACAATTAAGCACAAATGTTAACTTAAACAAGAAAGTGGGCTAACAAAAATATTATAATTTTGTCAGTGATAATGATAGCTAACAATTTACAGTGACTACTATAAGCCATGGATTACTTTTTTGGGAGGAGGGGGGTCCCCAAATCCATGCAAGTTCATTATTATCATTCTCTTTATCTCTATTCATAGATGAATGAACTAAGATTCTGGGAGGTTTTTTGGTATATTCAAGGCCTTCTGGGTACTAAATAGTAATCCTAGAATTCATATCTATAGTTCACTCAGTAGCCTTTATACATTCTACAGTCCTGCTAAATCTGTAAAATTGTACATGCAATTATCCAGAGCTAGTCCTAGAATGTACCATTCTTGTATATTAGATAGTATAAGTGAACTAGTACAATGGATAATGTTATCCGGTTTTGTAACTTTGATAATGAAAGTTTCAACAATATTTCAGCAAATTTTTCCACCTACCAGAGGAAGAGTTGAAATATAGAAAAGAAAAGTGATTAGTCAGTATCAAACACCAACATTGCAGTGGGGCACAAACTAGAACCAAATTATTCTAAATTTCAGGCCAGAGATTTTGGTATTCTGGTAGAAAAAAAATAGATTTTCTTTTTTTTTTACTTAGAATCAAATAGAACATGTATGTAGTAAGTGAGCACAATACAACTAATAGTAAAATTTCATTACGCTGAAAAGTATAAAGTAAAATTCAGCATTTCCCAAATGTGGGCAATCTTAGGTAAGGCAGGGTTCTGCAATTGGGGAAGAAAGAAGGGAGGGAGGAAGGAAAGAATATTATATATGAAAAATGACTTTATTTCATAGAGACAAACTTCTGGTAACATCACAAATCATACTGTTCCCTGCCTCAAGATCAGAATTTTATTTTTAAAAAAATTGTGAAGTCTTTGTAACCCTTTTCTAAGTCATTAAAAAAGAGAGTTGCTGAAGCTTCTTGGTCAGTTAAATATATTTTCATTTGAAAGGAAAATATCTCCTACATTGGCAGCATTTGTACAGGTCTGTGCAATAGTTACTAAGAAAAAGAAAGAAGAAGGAAGAGGAGGAGGAGGAGGAGGGGGAGAAGAAGGAGAAATAATGGACACATAGAAACACAGCTAATGAAATGTTGTATTTTTAACAAAATTACTTTTTTTTATTAAAGAGTTCTGAGTACATTCTGGCCAAAGCCTTGGGAACTAATCACAATAGTTAATCATACAAGTAGGTAACCAGCCTACTTATATGAGATTTTATAATAAATAGAGGGAGAAAAAGAGAAATATAAACAAAAATAAAAAGTATGTGACCTATAACCATGAGAAATCAGTAGTCTAACAAATCTAAGAACAGGTCTTTAATTATACCCTGAGGTTGGATTGATCTTCAATAATGGGACCACAATGTAATCATGGCTGAGTATTTGAATAGTATTTATTTCATTTGTTAGGATCACAGATGTGTGCAGTCATTTGCTTGAAGCTTGTCTATAGTCCTTTGGCATTCTCCTGGCAGCTTTATGTATAACAACCACTTTAGCTTTTTAAGAAGAATAACCATAACAAGCAAACTCAAAATGTAATCAGAACCATGGTGCTTCGCTGAGCCAGGCTTTAGGATGCATCGCACTCATGGATTGGGGTCTCTGGAAGCAGATGCTAAGTCAGAGATTGAAGTGGCAGGTGTTTTACGGCTAAACCCCGTGAAGGAAAGTGAAAGCAGCAGGACTGCACTGAGGAAGAAGACAAACTGAGATGCGTAGGAGAGAAAGCCTGGCCAGTCTAGCAGGGGGATCTGAAGATAAGCATGCTTTACAATTCTCTGCGATCAAGCCGCAATGGCCGGGTCTTTCTACTTCTGCCTCCTTCATTTATGCATGAGGATAGCCCGGAAAGGATAAGAGTTCGTGGTAAGACATGGATCTGAAGTCGAGGCAGACACTGCAGGAGTTGACAGCTGGCCCCCTGCAGCTTGGCAGCAAGTCCTTCCTTAAAGAACTCTCTGCACAGTGCCTTACATGGCTGTATTAGACCTGAGATAGAAACAAAGCTTCATAAGATTTATCCCATGCTTACTTAAGTGTCAATATTTGGTATATCATGCCTTTTTGCATGAATTTTTATTTTCTTTAATAAAATATTAACTTGGTTACCAAGATTTTTGGCACCTGCTTAGATTTTTCGAACCCAACTCTAAACCATACCTCTTTGTCTACCATGTTCCTTAGAAAAAAAGATGGAAAATATGTTTTTATCTTTCCATGTGCTTTCTCTTCCAGGAGGCACATTGTCTTCCAGAAGCTCTCAATCCATTAGGGATTAGTCAAGTTTGTTATAACAGATAACAATGTTAACAGAAACTTGAGAAACAGAGTTTACATTCCACTTCTGTGTATTATAAATCACTCTGCTCCCTGTGCAGATCTCCTATGATATCAGTACCCCCAGCAGTTACAGCACTAGCACTAATTTAAAAGAGATAGATGCCATATGGCTTAAAGAATGTTAGGAAATTTTATTGGCCACATGACACCTACTATATAAATGAATGTCAGGCATGGTGCTGATATAAGTCTGAGAAAAAAGATATTCGCAACTATTTTATTAGTACCAATATCAGAATATCCTCTAAGTGTTTTGAATTTCATTTAATCCATCACAAACCAACTCATGTAATAAAAGTAGTAAGGGAAGAATTTTCTATGTTGTCTTTTCAGGAGCCTTTTCTCATTTAATGTAACATGACTTTCAAAGCCACGATACATTTAACATTATATTTTAAAGCACCCAGAGTTATTAGTTTCTATGAGGAATAATGCTAGCTGAGAATAAATGATGTGGAAACACCTCACAATCCAGGTTCCCTTATCAAGAAGGCTACCATTAACTCTTGTACCCTAATCTCTACTAAAGTTTAGCTAGGAGGGTAGAATCAGAAAGGTTGTGACCAGGAATAAGGAAATACCTAGCTTGACTCATCAGCAAAGAAAAATATTGAGTATATGAAAAAGAGAGAGAGAGAGAGAGAGAGAGAGAGAGAGAGAGAGAGAGAGAGAGAGAGAGAACTGTATACCTTCTGCCTAAGACACTGTGGACATTGTGGGAGAAGAAATGATTTCATTTTGCCAGCAGATTTGAGGGTAAAGGAGGTATGACCATCTCTAGGCCGAAGTGCTAGAGGAGAGAGATGTGCTGGAAATACTGGGGAAGATACTAAAGGCAGAGGGGTCTCTGAAAGGGGCCCACTGTGCATGTCAGTATGAAGCCAACCTGGAGCAGCCCCAGCTAAGCATCCGCTACATCATGGCACCATTGGAGAGAGGCTTTCCCAATATGGTAATCATCTGTCCTAGTTTCTACAGAACTATTCTAGTTTGACACTGAAATCCCCACTTTCTGAGAAAAATTCAGGTCCAGACAGAGCAACACAAGCGGTCATCTTACTTCCCAAGACATAGTAAGTTTCTCTATGTACAAAGGCCCAAGATCCCTGTGTTCCCATGGAGATATGGTACACATATTATAGCTGATTTAATTGCCCTTGTGTTACCATAAACAGTTTAAGCAGGGGCAACATGGGGCATGTGGAAGACATGCAGAAGTTATGTTGTACCTACCAGAGCTCAGAGGAGACAAAATCATATAGGTAGCAAGACCAGGCCTTGTCTAAGAATCAAGATAATAAATAAGAAGTTGTTACAGCCTTGAGCTGTCAATGCCAGCAGACCAAATAGTAAGCACAATGATAAATACCTATAGTTAAGAGAATCTAGCAGATTCAATGTAGGTTTGAGGCTCTCTATTCTTTTTTATTTCAAGTACATGGTCAGCCCTTTCATATGTCTAAATATACACTCCAAAAATATGTTGTATGTGTGTGTGTGTGTGAGTAGGGAAATGTTTGAAAGATTGAATATATATTCAAAAGAGATTGAATGTTTTAAAAGCCTAATAAAATAATTTGTTCAGACAAGGATCATAAATGGATGCTAAAACTATTAAGCCAATGTTGACAGAGAATTAGATATTTGCATGGATATAAAGTACCAACTAATAAAATATCTTTGTTACAAGGGGTAAGTATAACTTCATAAACATTGTCACATAATAATTAACCTTAGCATCTCTAACAATGGAATAACTGGAAGTCATGTACTTTTTGATAGAATGTAATAAGAAGCAGCCAGCATCATCTAAGTATTCTTCTTAAAAGGGTTCAAGCTAAATGCTCTGTCATTCTACAGCACAACTGACTTGATGTCTTCAACAAGTCAATGGTATAAAAAGAAAGGATGATATCCAACACACTGAAGAAGACCTTAAAGGCATAACAAAATACAATTGGGGGGGGGGGGGGAAGGATAAAGCCAACTTGGAATGTGTTACTGATTAATTAATGTATGTGAACAGTAAATGGCAGCTATACTGTTTTCTTTTGCTTTTTTCTATAATTTTGAAACTTTTTGTAGTGTAGGCTCAACACACACACACACACACACACACACACACACAGATACTGTTCAAGTAGTAGGAATGTTTTAAAATAGTTTTCCTGCCTGGCTGGCATGGTTCAGTGGTTGAGTGTTGACCTATGAACCAGGAGGTCATGGTTCATTTATCGGTCAAGGCACATGCGGATGATGCGGATTGACCCCCAGTGTGGAGCATGCAGGAGGCAGCCATCATTGATGTTTCTATACCTCTCACTCTCTCCCTTCTTCTCTGAAATAAATAAAAATATATTTAAAAATAAAATACTTTTCTTGTTTGTATGTTTTGTTCATGTCTGTGTATTTGTTTAGTTACCACCTACTATGTGAAGACTCATGAAAAAAATTCGTTATAAAAAAATAAAGAAGTGACTTCTTTGGGGTGTAGTGTGAATTATTTTGTAACTTAAAAAATTAATGCTTATAACACTGAAATGAGAGAGGAGATGGTTGTAGAGACCATTGAGATCTTGACCTTTCTTAGACTCTTGCTTCCCTTGAGGAGGAGGAATCTCCATCTTGGTTCCTCTGTGATTCACTCTGCACCATTTGCTCCTGTCTGCAGTCCCTATAGCTATCTCAATAGAAAGGAAACTCCTTGGGTACCTCCAACCCCATGAGTTTAAAGTTGAATCCAACTTATCTCTGCTAATCAAAGTCCAGTAATTTGCAAAATGGTATATTAAATGACTATCAGTGTTTGAAACACAGTAGGTTCTTAATAAATAATAATTGTGTCATTATTATAATTATGAATATCATTATTAACACCCTTAATTTATTTTATTTCCCTCCACATTCAATTCATTAATTCGCCACAGTGCCCACCACATATATCTCGGGCTATGTGTCTTTTCCATTTCTACGGTCATCCCACCCTCATTAATTCTCATCTACTATTGCTGAATTTTTCCACCTCTGTTTTACCTTGGATTCACGCTCTATATTTTACTTCACACTATAATGGTTTTTGTTTGTTTATTTGTTAATCCTTACCCTACAACATATTTAGAGAGAGGAAAAGGGAAGGAGTGTGGGAGAGAGAGAGAGAAACATCAATGTGAAAGAGAAATATTGATTGGTTGACTCCTGTATACTCCCCAACTGGGGATTGAATCCACAACCTAGATATGTGCCCTGACCAGGAATCAAACTGGCAACCTTTAGGTACACAGGAGTTCACTCAACCAACTGAGCCACTCCAGACAGGCTATACTACTCTACAGTATGATAAAACAGAGCTTAGCACAGTGCTTAAGAGCTTGGGTTATAGAGTTAAACTGTCTCAGTTAATATCCTACACTATTACCTTTAATTCAGACATGAAACTAGTCATTTAATTATAATCTCATCTGTAGTGTGTTTATAATAATAATGTCTACTTCACACATTTGTGGTTAAGAATTAAGTTATGCTTGTGCATCACCTAAAACAGGGTCTAACACTTTGGAAAAGCTTTAACCAGTTTCAAAAAATAGAATTAATGTTTGGAATAGACCATGAAATAATAATGTACTAGTTGTAATAAAAACATTATAAAGTTGAATTACATGTTTAACTCACATTTTAAGCCTTATAAATAATTATACTAATTTGCATGTCTACTAACAGTTTAGAAATTTGACAACCCAAGAATTATTTATTTAGTATTTTCCAATTAAGAGGCAAACATTTTACTGTTTAAATTTTAATTTCCTAAATTCACAGAGACTTGCACATATTTAAAAGACAATTCAGTGATTATGCAAATCCCATGCCTTATATTAACAATAATAAACTAAGGCCCAGAAAAGGAAGCCAAACACAGTGATTTAGAGGAGAACTTAGGTCTATCTCCTCTAATCTCACCCGGGGGTCTTTCCATGTCATGATCCTGTTGTCAATTATATTTTTTGTTTAATCATATTTATATCCCCTACTTTATACTGAGCATTTTCAGAGAAAAAAGAGACCCTGTTTCCTCCTAGTGCCTCCCAACATCGATTTCATAAATATATGAATCACATGCCAAACTGTGCCAAAATAAAGAACCATTGCACAAGCCAAAATTTTTGTCACCGTTATTATCATTTTGTCACTCTAAAGCCACAGCATTAGTTTGAAAATAATGTAGAACAGTTTGCTGCTGGGAAAAGAAAAGGGCAGGAATAGAATTTTTAAGATTAACCTGAGGAGGGAAGAGAATCAAGAAACTAAGAGTCTTAGTCCAAGAAAAATAGCAAATGTGTGCATGAGTATAGGTCCAACATCATAAAATGGTGTGTGTGTGTGGCGGGGGGCGGGGCGGGGGGCATGGCTATGTTTTAGAATCTGGGGAGATACTTTGTCCCAGTTTAAACTATCATCGCAAGACATGATTGTTTTGCTGGAGAATTGGGCTTAGGAACAAGGTCAAATGCCCTCAATTGTCTCTCCCCCAATGCAGATGAGTCATTCAGTGGTCAAATGAGCCCTTGAATCTGTTTGCTCTCTGGCACACTTCTTTCATTGAAACAGTTTTCCTGGAACAGACATTGTGTACAAAAAAAAAAAAAAGGTACTGAACTCTAAGATAGAACAGTGTACAAGATAATCAGTTTATTTGCCTCTAGGAGAAGTATTATAATGGGAGAGAAGAACATTACATAAGGAAACAAAGAAGGTAATAACAGGGTCATGTGATAAAGAGGAACGAGGTTGTAAGTGGGAACAGGTAGGTCAAGAAGACCTTTCGAAGAGGTAATATTTAAGCAGAAATCATGTGCAATAAGGTGCTAACCACATAGAAGGGAAGTGAAGGCTCAGAAATGGCAAATAATCTTCCCAGTTTTAAAAATCTCAACCAGTTTAATGAAGCTGGAGCTAAGCAAGTTCCTAGAGGAGTGAAAAGAGATGATACTACCTGTGAGCTAGATAGAGGCCAGAGCAGGAAAGATTATGTCAAATCAAGGAGATTGGAATTTATTTGCTGACATTGGGAAGCTATTAAAGAGTTTACAGGCAAGGGAATAAATGTTCATATTTTCTTTTCCCAACAACTGTCCATCAGTCAGTGGAGGACATATTGGAGGTGAGATGCTCTAGTACCTCAGAGAGAAGTAAGAGAACAACTATGCTAACTCATTTAAGAAATGGTAAGGATTAGACCTGAGATATTGACAGGAGATCTGGACTTGAGGAAAGAGATTGAAACACTTAAAAACACCTCATTCATATCTCTTTTAGCAAGTATTAAGTTGTTCTGATGTCATTGGTTGACTTGCTTCTCTTTTCCACCAGAACATAAGCTTTCTGAGGGGCTATACTTATCTTATGGCATATGTATTTGTGTTGCTTCTCAAAGTGTTTGCACATAGTAATCACTTTTATGTCTGTTGGATAAATGAATAAGTGCATGAAACAATCCCATATGGTAATACATGTTCGCTATGTGGTTTTAAATGCAAAGCCTTCTCTGATATGTAGTAATACTGCATTGTTCAGACAGGGAACAATGAGTGTGAAGACGGTGCTTGGAAATAGATTAACCTGAATACAGGGAACAGCTATGAGGGCCATAGGAGATGCAATTCTATGGCTGACATGGGGAGGAGGAAATCATTTTACTCTTCCTTCATATTTAATTTTTTTTGCCTCATAACCATAACTTGACAGGAAGGGAAAGAATATTCAAGCAGTGATTACCATTCATAGTTTATAGCTATTCCCCATTTCTTCCCATGCTAATTAAGATAATTTTAAGGATAATATTATTATGTGTTTACTTTTCAAAGCATGATTTTTGTCTTTTTCACATAATTAAAAATGTAAAACTAAATGAAAGTAGATTCAACCTTCCATCCACTTTATTTTTGGCTCAAGAATTGATATATTTCATTAAGTATTTTATTTTGGACTAAAGTTCACTAGACTCAACTGAAGGCTTTTTTAAGTTATTCGGTGACATGAACACCTGCATTGCAGAAGTAGCTTTTTGCACATCAAATGTAAAAATAAATTGAATTATTTTGAAACTATACATCTGATATCTTCTGCTTCTATAAGCAAAATCTTTTTTACTAAAATATATACCCATAATTTTAAATGAAATGTTCACTTAGAAGAAGTGAAATTTCATAATGATACAATTTAAAGAAGGTTATACAACATATCTAACATCTCCAAGCATCTATATAAATTTTCCCTTGGGTATAGTAATATAATATAGTAGCAAATGACATAGTAATGTAGCATTTTTTTCATTATTTTTACACATACTGTGTATGGAACCAAATATTATTTACAATCCCTTTCTCCATTTCCTTCTTTTACTACTGATATAGTAAGTATGCATTAGAATACCTACAAAGCTCATTAAGTCACAGACTCCTGATTCAGTGGCTCTGAAATGGAGATGAGAATTTTCATTTCTAACAAGATGTTAAGCAATGTTACTGTTGCTGGTCCAGCTTCCACAAATTGATAACAAAGGCTTTACAAGAGAGACAGAAAAACTGAACTGACTTTCCTTGGTGTCTATGTGATCTTGTATCTCTGACGAGGGCCTGGTGAATGTGGGATAACAAACAATTGCCAAATATAACTGGCTTAAAAAACAAAGACATATCTCTCAACTCAAGTTTTATGTATAAGGAAAGTCATTGTGAGCTCTGTTCCATGGTCATCACTTGGGGATCCAGTCTTACACAGTTGTTATCTGGAATGTTTCTGTAGACAATGACAGGGAAAATGATGCAACAACCTATACACTGAGGTATATCTCAGAAATAACATGTCATTTTCACATAAAGTTCATTGACCAATGAAAATACAGGGTAAACTAAGATTGTTGTTAGAGTATTAAATTTGACAGTAAAATAGTAATCAAGTTTTCAGATTAATTTAAATAGGCTAATTGAAATAAGTGAATATTCAAGAAAATTTAATTGTAGTGGACAAAAAGCTGTTTCTAAAGTAGTAACTAAAATTTCTATTGGTAGTTCATCTCATGGTAAAATTCTGGAACATGCAATGAACCTAAAGCAGTCATATTTTTGTGCAAAAAAATTAAAATTTAAAGTTACCAAGACTGCATTATAAAAATTAGAAAAGCCTCCATTAATCAAAAAAGGGGGGATAGTAGGGTAGTATGTAAGGATAAATATCCTATAAGTAAATTACATCTAGAAAATTCTTACTTTACAAAATTAATTTTCATTTGCAATGCTAACAGCAAGACACCCATGAAAAACACACATGGTATCTAAATAAGACAAAGGAAAATCATTTCGACAAAAATAAAAAGGATCCCAAATCAATTAGATATAAAAGATTCCTTTATTAACTTTTGGAAGAGAATATGTTTGTATATATTCAGAAAACAACTCCAAGATTTGTGGAGTCCTGCAACAGAGGAATTGACAGGTCTGCTCCAACCACGAAGACAAGAGGAGAATCAGTCCAGAGATGGAAGACGCTGACAACGCCTTGCCACACTAGCAGTCAGCAGCTGTGCACTGCTGCAGGTTGCCTAGGACCAAACCAGAGAGGGTCGGACCTGCATTGCCACCATGTGCCCACCATCCAGATATCACTGCTGACATGTACACATAAGGAACTGTTGGACATTGAAATTGGGATTCAAACATTTTTGGTTATTATATGTTTATTTCTAGTCTGCAGAAGCAAGATTTTTTAAAGGAAAGAAATGGGGGGGAAATAGACACAAAGGCTAAGAAGCATTGAATACACTGTCAAATTACAGCAGGAAGGCAGGAGAGGTTGTGGGGGGGCACTGTAAGAGAACACCTGAAGGACTTGTACGCATGCATATAAGCATAACCAATAGATACAAGACACTGGGGGGGGGGGGGGAGGTAAAGGTATGTACTGGCAGGAAGGCAGGGGAGGCCAGGGGGAGGGCAATGGGGAAAACAAAGGAGACATATGTATTACTATTTGTAATACTTCAAACAATAAAAAAAAAAAGAAAAAAGAAGAAAATGACTGGCCACATTTAATTTCTGAGCAGGAGTATGAAGATGGTGCTTGGAAATAGATTAACCTGAATATAGGGAACAGCTATGAAGGCCACTGGAGATGCAATTCTGACCAGTAGAAAGTCACTGGCTCAGGGCTTGTTGGAGAGAAACAGCCTTGGTGGGCATGCCCCTTCTGTACTGCGCCCTCTTCAAAGTGCACTTTTTTTTTTTTAATGTTTAAATATTTTGTTGACAATCTGAATAAAAAGCAAATTTTTATTTACATAATTAAAATTTTTGAAATTCAATCATCTATCTCTTTTTATTTATTTACTAGTGGCCTGGTGCACAAAATTTGTGCAGGGCGGGGGTGTCCCTCAGTGTGGCCTGCACCCTCTCCAATCTAGGACCCCTCAGGAGATGTCCAACTGCCAGTTTAGGCCTGATCCCACAACTGACAGTCAGACATTCCTTTTGCAATCTGGGACCTCTGGCTCCTAATCTCTCACCTGCCTGCTTGCCTGATCATCCCTAACCACTCTGCCTGCCAGCCTGTTCGCCCCCAACTTCCCCCCGCCACTGGCCTTCTTGCCCCCAACTGCCTCCCCTTGACAGCCTGATTACCCCAACTGCCCCCCCTGCCGGCCTGCTCACCCCCAACTGCCCTCCCCCCGCTGGCCTGCGTGCCCCAACTGGCCCCCAGAGTCGGCCTGCTTGCTCCAGCTGCCCCCCTGCCAGACTGCTCTCCCCCAACTACTCCCCCCTGCTGACCTGATCACCCTCAACTGCCCCCCCCCCCCCCCCGCTGGCCTGTTCGCCCCCAATTAGAGCCCCCTGCCAGCCTGCTCGCCCCCAACGGCCCACCCCCCCCGCTGGTCTGATCACCCCCAACTGCCCTTCCCTCCTGGCCTGATTGCCCCCAACCACCTCTACCTCGGCCCGCCACCATGGTTTTGTCCAGAAGGACGTCCTGAAGGTCTCCCAGTCTAATTAGCATATTATCCTTTTATTACTATAGATTTTAATTCCTTATTGTTGAAAATATTACACATGTCCCCCTTTTTCCCCTCATTGTCCTCTCCAAGCCTGCCCCTACCCCAGCTCTGGCCAGTAGCCATACTGACATGAGAGGAATCAGTAAACTCTTAGAGCCTATCAGCCAAATCTATTGATTGTTTTTGTAAATGAAGCTTTATTGGAACACACTCACACTCATTAATTTATACAGCACTACATTACAAAGCTACTTTCACACTACTAGGGAAAAATTAGCTAGATGTAACAAAAATCTTGTGGCTTACAAAGTCTAAAATATTTATTCTCTGGCACTTTACATAAAAAAAAAAAGTCAACCCCTATAATAGAACTTCAGAGCAGGAAAATAAAGCAAACTTTGACCCTTGATGACACTCTTGATCACCTACTAGTATACTACTGTTGATTGCCTTTTTAAGATTTTTTTTTTAAGTAAGAGAAAACATAAGCCCTATTTATTCAAGCCAGATCAGCAAGGCTTATTACTCACAGATGAAAGCATTCTTAATTAATATATCTCCCTACAAAATTCTGGATGTCTGGAATACTAGGCTTTATTCACATTTTCAGATAGTAGAACAGACACAAGTAAAATGATTGTCTAAGCTCATGCAGCTCTCTGCTTGGCAGAGTCAGTCCTATAGTCAGGAAAACAAACCATCAGTTCAGAAGACCATATACATGCATTGCAATATTATTTTTTAGCAAAATCTTTGGAAATACAGCATCATGCTGGAGAAATTATAAATAAAGACAAAGGGAATTATCACAACAATGACAAGTTTAGAAGAGATAAAATGGATACTTGGACATAAGCACACAAGAATATTTTTATTTTAGATTCTGGCTGAAGATATAAGATTAGTGTATAAATAATAACGAAGAGCATGGATATGGAAAAACACAAGGTCTAGGGGATTCATAACATGGAAGTAGGGCACATATGTTTAGAGAGTTTAATTTGTGCCAGTGTTTTTCACAGAGAAACATTAAGTCTTAGGACTCATGAGTGAGACATAATTTTTAGAGCTCAACACACCAACAATCTGAGGCTCAAGGAGTTGTAAAGACTTGTTTAAGGTCACACAACTATTTTATAGTGAAGCTTGGATTAGAATTTCTATCTTCTTTCCCATGTTGCCTTCTAAACAGTAAATCTCAAAATGTGGTCTCTGAACCAACATCATCAGTATTACTACGAACGTGTTAGAAATGCACATTCCTGTGCTCACCCAGATTTATAGTGTCAGAAGCTCTAGAGATCCAAGCCCAGAAATCTAAGTTGTAAAAGCCCTTGGGTAATTCTGATGAACTAAATACTAAAACTACTTTCCTAAGACATTGTATTCCATCCCCAGTTGCTACCACTCCTACTTCCCTGAGGTCCCAGATGAACCTAAGTCTCACATATAAAGCATTCTCAGAAAAGAAAGATTCACCAGGACCTACTCTGTTTCTAGTCTAGAGCATGTGCATTTTGACAGGAGGTTCTGAGTGTTAGATAGAGAATAAATGCATTGAATAAATTAAGCAAGGAAGGAAGGAAGTCTCCTGAAAAAGTGATGAAAAAAATGTATTTTTCCAGTGGGCTTGATGGGGGCAAGGGGATGATAAGATTTAATAAGCTATCTACACATTGTGATAAGGTAGAGACTGAGAGGTTTTAAAATCTGGACAAAAGGTAATGGTGGCCTGATGGTGGAAATGTTGAGACTGAAGATCAGTCATAGAGGAAGGAAGGAAGGAAGGAAGGAAGGAAGGAAGGAAGGAAGGAAGGAAGGAAGGAAGGAAGGAAGGAAGGAAGGGAAGAAGGGAAGAAGGAAAATTCATTTGCATATACTAAGTTATAGCCAGTATATGAACAAACAAAGGACAGTATTTTTTACTTCATTTCATAGAGCTTAAATCTAGGGCAGAAATATAGTCTGAAGGAAGGATATTTGAACAGAGACCTAGCTATAGTTGGAATGAGCTGTGCACATATTTTAAAAATGAGCATTCTAACCGTAGCTGCATTGGCTCAATGGATAGAGCATTGGCCTGTGGACTGAAGGGTCCTGGGCTCGATACCAGTCAAAGGCACCTGCCTGGTTTGTGGGCTCATTCCTCAGTAGGAGGTGTGCAAGAGGCCGATCAATGATTCTCTCTCATCATTGATATTTCTCTCTCTCTCTCCCTCTCCTTTCCTCTCTGAAATCAATAAAAAAATATATATATTTTTTTTAAAAAAAAGAGCATTCTAGATAGAGGAATAGCAAGTCAGGACCTTGTGGTGAGAATGTTTGTGGATCTGCAAGGCCAGGATGACTAGAATGGAATGCACAAGGAGAAACATCTAAGTGGTAAGGTAGAGAGAGATTCAGGAGAAAGAGCATGATTTGGGGTTTTATTTAAGTGTGATGAAAAGTCAGTGGAAATTGTAGAAGGGTGGCATGCTCTCATATCCCTAGTAAAAGGATTCCTCTGGGTGCTGAATGAAAGATAGGAGGGTTGGGTGATGAAAAATTCAGCATATGTAGAATTCTGTAAGAGTAGTATAGTTCATAGACCAATGCAGTAATCCAGATGGCTATACATGAGTGATTAGCAACAGAGGAGTAGAGATGTTGTTGTAATAGGGTTATTTAAACATAGTGATGAGAGAGTTTCATAATATTTTGGGGATAGTGTTAGAGAAATAGAGTTGACAAAGAGTAACTGCACCCAATGGTGGAATGCCATTTCCCATGTCAGATAAACACAAGGGGGATGAGGCTTCTTATGGGAAAAATGTATAAGAATCTAAAACACTGTATTCTGTGAGATACATATTGACATCCAGGAAGATACAGAGTCTGGATCTCAGAGGAGAGATGTGGTAACCTTGAGAGTGATTGGCATATAAATGGCAGACGCCAAATAATTTTCCATAGGGAGAGATGGGATTGAAAATAGAAAAGGCTTTCCAATGGAATGCCTAAGCAAAAGAAGAGCACCAACCCGCACCCCCAAATAAAAAAGAAGACTCCCAAAAGATAATAGCATGTTAAAAACAGAAAAGGGTGGCTACAGAGAATCAAGGAAATGGAGTCTTGAGAAGAAAGGTTGGTCAACAGTGGCAACTACAGCCAACAGATCAAGCAAACCACAACTGAAAATAGCTGTTATTAGAGAAGCATAGAGGTTTATGTTTTGTTCTGATGGTGGGACAACCAAGTTAGAATTATTTAATGATGGAGGGAAGGTGGAGAGAATAGAGAGAAACAGAGAGAATGAAGCTAAGAATACTTCTATGTTATTTTTCTTTAATCAATAGTACAAACATTTTGACATAATGTATATGTAAATTTTACTGTATATACACTGAGTGGCCAGACTATTATGATCTCTGAATGCATAATAATCTGGCCATTCAGTATATATATATATGTATGTATAATTAGAGGCCCAGTGTATGAATTTGTGCATGGGTGGGCATGGGTGGGGTCCAGCCAGCCTAGCCAGGAGGAAGAGACATGAGCGGTTGGCTGGTCTGTCTACTGGTCAAACTCTTGGTCGAAAGGACAATTTGCATATTAGCCTTTTATTATATAGGATAAACACTGAGTGGCCAGATCATTATGCATTCAGAGATTATAATAATCTGGCCACTCAGTGTATATGTCCATGTTATTATTGATTTTTAAAAATAAAATTATCTTAGAAAGTCTTATTTAATAACCTAGAAGCATTTTTTATACCCTTTTAAACTCAATTTTTTTCATTTGTGAAATAGGGTTAATCATAAAATTACTCACAGGTCCTTTGTGTGTGTTAAAGTTAATAATCCAAACAAAATACAGAGCACATAGCTTGAGGCATACTGGTCACTTAATACAGTACATGTTAGCCATAATTATTTTATATTATCTTTATTATTTTATAGTATTCTTTTTTTCTTGTATCTTTCTCTCCCCAGGTCTATCATTTATCTGCAGGCTGTTGGCTTAGTCACTGTCCATATCAATCATATTTTTATTATTTTATAGTAATTTCCCATTTTTTTTCTTCATTCTGAGCTTTAAGTTTGATATTTTCGATGTAGATTCATATTCTGCTGTTTTATTTTCATTTTTTCTTTCTATCTATTCTCTCTTTTATCTCTATTGGCATCTAATTTCCCCTTATGACTTTCTGATCTATTTTTACAAAGCCCTCAACTTTAATTCTTTCTTTCTTTCTTTTTTGTTTTTTTCTTTGAGAGAAATGAGTACAGGATACAGAAAGCTTATTCAAAGTCCAGGACAGACTAGCCAAACGGCCTTCTACAACATGAGTGGAAAGCCTGCAGAAAAGGCAGAGTTGTCATAAAATCATTTTAATTCAGTTCTCTCAGCATTACAAGACCTCGGGTGGGCGGTGGAAGGTGTCATGATCCACGTTACAATACTGAACCTGTAATTGCTGGTAATACTTTTGCATCACACACACACACAAAAAAAAAACCCACAAAAAACGGCATGTGCTGCCCCTCATGTCTTCCATCAAGTACAAAATATTGTAAGTATTTCAACCCCTGTCCTCACCCTGACCTGCTCACTCAGGTCCTGGGAAGAGGGGCCCCCAGCCAGCATGAGGTCTGTGCACTAAGAAGCCCTTGGACCCATGACTGCACATGAGGTAAAGGAGACAACAAACTCCAGGGCTGTTTTCTACTTTAAGTGGTCCCAGCATTAGAGGCAGACAAAAACAGAAAACTTTGATCCAAAATCTGCAGAAAAAAAAATTTCTGAAAGTTTAAGAGCCCTTGTTCTCCCAGACAGAGGTCAGGTTATGTGTCAAACATCTGGGGGCTCAGGCCAGAGGCCTTCTAAGAAGAACCCAGGCTCCTCAGCAGCTACCTCTGGGTCTGCCCTGGAAACTAGATCCTGACCTGCCACTTAATTACAAGGAATATAATGGAAAGTCCAGTATACTAGGTCATATAAAGAGGAAATATGGATTACACGCATACCATTTTTATCATCTTGGCATATAAAATGTTAATTAAAACTCCTTCTTTTGCATATAAATGAAGATTAGAGTATTTGGTCAACTGGAAATATTGCTAGGCACAGCTGTCTGCAATTGCATGAAAGCACAATACAAAGACTTATGATGAAACAAAGCTCCAAGCTGAAGAAGCACCAGGGATGCACACTCAGGGGTCTCAGCCCCAGGAGGTGCAACTCAAGCCAGGGGTGGGAGAATCACATTAAAGGGAGGGTTGGGATGTCTGCAGACCCTACAGCTGGCAGCCTATGCCATGCCAGGATTCCTGTGGGAGGCTGTCCCCTCAGTCCCCAAACCCCTGTGCATTTAATACCACAAGAGGGCCCTGCCAGAGCAGTGGGTTTTTAAGGCCCAAGAAAGCCAAGTGGAGGTTTGGGAATGCCCACCCCAAAGGCTGCAGAAGGAAGGGCCAAGAAGGAGCAGGCATACTGTCCATGTGTTACTAAGAGCCTGAGGCTGGTACCCCCATCTCCCCAAGGTGAGTAGGGTGAATTAGATTTAATTTTTTAAAAAGCAGATCAATTGATTTCTCTTTAAAAAAACAAAACCACTGGTCTTTTAAGGCCATTTCAGCTGGTTTTAAAGTGGCTATTTTCTGGAATGCTAGAAGGTGGCACTTGGTGTTGGAAACTAGATGGTGGACTTAGAGAAGGACACAAACAGGTGGTGGTTCTCAGGTCATGGTTGTACAGGTCAGTGAGCCCCTGGATGGCCTCCTCCATTGAACCCATCTGTATCGGCACCACCTTGAGGTCCTTCTAGAAGAACTTGAGCCCTTTGACAATGCCACCATTGCTGGAGAAGAGGATCTCAAGATCACCCTCCCTACTTTGATTCTAATGAAGATCTTTAAACAGATTATTGAAGTTTCCTTTCAGATCTTGCTGTAGCCCATTTTCCAAAGTTATGTTATTCTTTTGAGTCTCCTGGGTGCTGTCATTGCTCTCTCATTCCTTAGAATTTTCTAATAAAGCCCATGACGATCAAATGTGAGGATCAAATGAGAAAAGGCACTGAAAAATGCTTCACAAACATTTGGTTAAAGTGTAAAATGTTTGCACCTGGCTATAAAGCAAGTCATATTCCTGGGCTGAAGAAACTCCAAGAAGGCTAGTCGCTAGGGAGAGGAAGCTAGGCGTTGCTATGTGATGTCATTACTGGCATCCACAGCAACTATTTCTGGGCTGGGCTGGGCTGTGGACTGCATTTTGTGCCATGGGATCTTGGCAGCATTGGCTGCAATTTGGTGGGGTGTCACTCCAAGTGGTAGCAGGGCCTACATCCACTTGGAGGAAGCTGAGTATTGCTTTGTCGGCACCAGGTCTGCAGTGCTGTTTCTTTGTAAATGGCCAGTGCGTTTCAGGGCAGCTCCTGCATTGAGTGTCTGCCCCCTGGTGGTCAGTGCACATCATAGCGACCAGTCAGATGGTCAGAAGGACACTTAGCATATTAGTCTTTTATATATATATAGTTTATTTGTTAGCATCTGCCTCATAATTATACCATTAGATATCTTGAAAATCAATTTTAGTTTTCAACTTTTTGGTCTTGTTGTGAGAGGTTGCTTAGTGCTGGTGAAACCAAAATGTGGGGTTGTTTGAGTCTGAGTTCATTCGTTGTCTTACAAAATCAAAGAATGAAGTCATGGACAAAAACAATTAGTATAACCAAAGTTTATTGAGAGCATCAATGGGAATTAAAGTCTATTAGTCCTTGTGTAGAGTCCCACATGGCCATAAACCTCATGGGCACAGGAGTGTGCCCCCCCACCATAGGAATGAAGGTCAGAAACCCATTGCAAGCCAGGGAGAAGTGAGGGAAGTGAGAGGAAGAGCACACCTTTTAATTTAGGGGGTGGATACAGCCTTGCTAGCTCTTAATTGGACTTATCAAAGAATTCTGCCTTAATAACATTCTTGGGATTGGTTATACACCTAACTTTCTTATGACTGGTTAGCTGCAAGCTGCCTGTCTTAGTAACATTCATATATTTTAAAGTTTATGTTTCCCATGCACTTTTTCTTCCCTGACCAGGTGGGGTGCCTTAGTAACTTCACCTAGTTGAGTTCCGGGTTTTATTCCCCCCACCTCATTTTCCCAGTCCCTGTCAATCTAGTTTCCCTCTATCTCCTCACTGGCATCTTATACCAGGAGAAGCCATGCTATTCCTTACAGATATTAAAGAAAAGCCCACAGGGCCAAAAAGCATCACTAGTGGTAAAAGCCCATGATGCCAAACCTAGATTTAATACCTGATCAAATTGCAGTTTCAAGCTCTCCAAGAAATGTAACCTTAATCAACCAGTTTGAAATTTTCTGGTCAAATACTAGTAGCAGTAAGGTCATTTGTCAGGTAGGCCCTCTCTATCACCCACAGAAAACAGAAAAAAGAGACCATCTGTATGACATAAACCCTTCCCTTTCTCTTCCCCCAAAGGAATATTTTCCTGGCCGCAAAAGAATTCTTTGTTTTCTCTGTTAATATCTCCCTTGCTCTGCCCTTCTGTCTTTTTAAAAAACTCCCATTTTGAGGAGAAAAATGGCAGCGAATAGACAGATGTGTTCCGAGCCTTGTCCCAGATCAGAAAGAAAGAACAGCTGAGGGTCGTACGAGGAGAGTTTGTTGGCAAGTTAAGGGACAGCTAAACTCCAGGAGAAGGTGGGGGACTGCTAGATGGGGTTCCCCTGACTGGGCACCACACTGTGGCTGGGACCCCTCCTGGAGCTACAGGCTCGGACATGGAGATGGCGCCATCTTGATAGGGAAAGTGGAGCTTATCGGAAGCCTGAAAATCCACAACTGCAGCAAACACCAAACAGCTGCGAACCCCAGAACACCAGTCCCCAATTGGCGCAAACTCGCGGATTGAAAGGAGCTCTTCATTCCATCACAGAAAAGTCAGACTTTGCCTGGGATAAGGTGAGGTCTCTGGTCCCAGCGGGAGAGAGAAACGCGCTTTTGCGGGAGCTGGAGGACCAGGGAAGTCTGTGCCTAGAAAAATTCGTGGCTGGTGGGGCTGGGGAGATCCGTGAATGTTGAAGGGGGTCCTCAGAGCTGCTAACAGAAGGGATCCCTAAAAAGCAACCCATTTTGATCTGATGTGCAGGGACAGCCTAAGAATGTCAAACGTGTGCTGGCTGCTTAGACTTGCACGCAGACCCATTGTTCACGCACTTGGGCTTTTTCCTCTTCAAATCCTTGCTTCTGATTACTAAGCCCAATACATAGGATCACCCAGATGGGGACATCCTGGCCTGGGAGACTGCAGGGGAAAGTTGTTTTTCTGGAACCTGGGGGTCGGAGCTGGGAGTAACCATCGGAGAGCCAGCTCTGAGGCAGCCCACTCCTACAAACTGGTATTGAGTGCCACAGGGATAAACACATGCTAGAGAGGCCATATACAGACCTGGAAGTCAATCCAGAAACACTGCCACCCAGGGGCTGAATCACAAATTGACTCTTGTGAAATCAAAAATAAAGGAATACGAGAAATTAAAACAACGCCTGCTTAAAAATCAGGACTGGCTTACAACACTGAGGAACAGTAGAATGCAGGGAACTGCAATAATGTCCAGACTGAGAAACAGGTGTGCCAAACAGAACAATAGAGGAAGTGAATGACCTTCACTATTGCGCATTATATATTTTTTTACTTTATTTTTTTATTTTCATTTTTTGCATATTTTACTTAAGAAACCATTTTTTTCTTTTTTTCCCTCACTTGATTTTACCTTTTTAATTATTACATTTTTATTTTTAATCAGTATTATTACTGCTACTATTTTACCTTTTTTTTTTTTAAGTGTCATTTTATTTCTCTTTATTTTACTTTGGGACTAGTGCTCTACATTCTATTTTCATCTTTCCTTTAGCATCATTTTACTCTATCTCAACTCTACTTTTATGCCATCACTCTCTTCCTAACTTTTCCCCTGTTGGTGTCCTGTTTATCTTACCCTTTCCTACTTTAGATTTTCCCTATTCTTTCTGTTTACCCCTTGTTAAAATTTCACGCTACATATATATCTAATTTCCAATCCCCTTCTCCAAGTCCATACACACCTTTCTCTTCACTGTTTTAACTACCCCAAAAATTGTTTTTCTCTCTGCCCTTTAGTTGTTGTTTGCTTGAATGTTGATTATATCAAATTTTTATGCTTTTTTGTGAGATTGTTTTGCTTATTCCTTTTTTTTTTGTTTCCTTGTTTTTGTTTGCTTTGTTTTTTTTTTGCTTCTGTTTTCCCTTGCCTTGCATGATATTAGTTGGTATTGTAGTTTGTATTAATCCCCAGGTACTTGTGGCTGGCATTTGCTGGGATTACTGGTTGCTCTATTGGATTTTTCTCCCCATATATATAGTTTGTTCCCCTTTTCTCTCTTGGTCTCTTTCTTGTCTCTCTTATTTTTTTTCTTTCTTTTCCCAATTTCATTTTGACACTCTTTTTTTTTCTCTCTTTTTCCTCTTCTTCTTTCTCTCTTATCCCCTAATTTGCCTTTCTCTGGTGTCACCTTTATTGGAGGTTATTAATATCGTGAATACATTTCTGTTCAGTGCCTTGTGTGTTGTACCTTATTGTGTTGTATTTTGTGCATTTAAGTCAATGCAGGAAAGAGAGAACTGCATAACCAGACATCTGGAGAAGAGAGAACATGGGGAGATGAAGAAACAGCCTGCATATGAAAGAAAAGCAGGCATCACCAGAAAAGGAAGTAAACAAAATAGAGACAAGTAACCTGCCAGAGAAAGAATTCAGAGAAATGGTCATAAGGTGGCTGAAAAGAATGGAAGACAAATTCTACAATATGAGTAAGAACCATGAGGAAATGAAGAAGAACCAAGAAGAAATGAAAAAATGATATTGCTGCTATAAAGAACTCAATAGAAAGCATCAAGAATAGACTAGAAGAAGCAGAGGACTGCATCAGTGAGCTAGAAGACAAGATGGAAAAAAATACACAAGTAGAACAGCTTCTAGAAAAAAAAATTAAAAAGCAGGAAGAGAGTCTAAAGGAACTTTGGGACAACACAAAACAAAACAACATCCGCATAATAGGGCTTCCAATAGGAAAGCAAACTGAGCAAGGAATAGAAAACCCGTTTGAAGAAATAATGACAGAAAACTTCCCTGATATAGGGAAGAAAAACCCATCAAAATCCAAGAAGCTCACAGAGTCCCAAGCAAAATGAAGCCCGAAAGACCAACACCAAGGCACATTATAATTAAATTGGCAAACACCAACAACAAAGTAAGAATCTTAAAAGCGGCCAGAGAGAGACAGAAAGTTACATACAAAGGAACTCCCATCAGACTAGCAACAGATTTCTCAATAGAAAGTCATCAGGCCAAAGGGAATGGAATGAAATATACAAAGTCTTGCAATCAAAGAGTCTGAATCCAAGAATACTGTACTCAGCAAGGATATCAACCAAAATTGAAGGTGAAATCAGGAGCTTCACAGGCAAAAAAGGACTAAGGGAATTTATTACCACGAAAGCAGCAATGCAAGAAATCCTTAAGGGTCTGCTGTAAAAAAAAAAGAAATAGGAAGCAAAGAAGGAACACAGGGATAAAGAATAAAAATGGTGACAAATAAGTACCTATCAATAATAACTTTAAATGTAAATGGGTTAAATGCCCCAATCAAAAGACATAGGGTAACGGACTAGATAAGAAAACATGAGCCATATATCTACTGTCTAAAGAAACCCACCTCAGAAAAAAAGACGCACACAGACTGAGGGTGAAGGGATGGAAAAAGGTTTTCCAGGTGAATGGAAATGAAAAAAAAGCTGTGGCAGCAATACTTATATCTGACAAATTAGATCTTAAAGTGAAGGACATAAAAAGAGATAAGGAAGGCCACTTCATAATACTAAAGGGAGCAATCCAACAAGAAGAAATAACTCTGGTTAACATATACACATCCAATGCAGGAGCACCCAAATACATAAAAAAAAACTCCTGGAGGATATCCAGGGAGAGAGTACCAGCAATACCATCATAGTAGGAGACTTTAATACCCCACTATTATCATTGTACAAATCCTCTAAACAAAAATATCAGCAAAGAAACATCAATCCTAAATGATTCACTAGACCAGATGGAATTAATTGACATCTTCAGAACATTTCACCCCAAAGCCACAGAATATGTATTCTTCTCAAGTGCACATGGGTCATTTTCAAAGATAGACCATATGTTAGGTCATAGGCAAAGTCTCTTCAAATTCAAGAAGATAGAAATCATATCAAGCATCTTCTCAGACCACAGTGGCATAAAATTGGAAATCAACTACAATAAAAACAATCCAAAGAAATCAAACACATGGAGACTAAACAGCATGCTATTAAACAATTACTGGGTTACCAGAGAGATCAAGGAAGAAATAAAAAACATCATGGCAACAAATGACAATGAAAACACAACAATCCAAAATCTATGGGACATAGCGAAAGCAGTCTTGAGAGGGAAGTTCATAGCTCTACAAGCCTACTGCAAAAAACAAGAAACAATGGTAATAAATTACCTAACCCTACAACTCAAAGAGTTAGAAAAAGAGCATCAAGAAAAGCCCAGCATAAGCAGAAGGAAGGAAATAAAAATGATCAGTGTGGAGATAAATGACATTGAGAACAAAGAAACAATAAAAAAGATCAACAAAACCAAGAGCTGGTTCTTTGAAAGGATAAATAAGATTGATGGACCTCTAGCCAGGCTCACCAAGAAGCAAAGAGAGAGGACCCAAATAAACAAAATCAGAAATGAAAGAGGTTAAATAACAACAGATCCTGCTGAAATACAAAGGATTGTTAAAAAAATACTACAAACAACTCTATTCCCACAAACTGGACAACCTGGAGGAAATGGACATATTCCTGGAAAAATATAACCTTCCAAAACTCAACCAGGAAGAATCTAAACAGCTCAATATGCCAGTAACTATGGAAGAAATTGAAGCAGTCATCAAAAAGCTTCCAGCAAACAAACGCCCGGGGCAGACGGCTTCACAGGAGAGTTTTACCAAACATTCAAGGAATAACTAAAACCTGTCCTCCTCAGACTATTCCAAAAAATTCAAGAGGAAGGAACACTTCCAAGCTCCTTCTATGAAGCCAGCATCACCCTAATACCAAAACCAGATAAAGACAACACAATGAAAGAGAATTACAGGTCAATATCCCTCATGAACGTAGATGCCAAAATCCTCAACAAAATTCTAGCAAATCGGATCCAGCAATACATCAGAAAGATCATACACAATGACCAAGTAGGATTTTCCTAAGAATGCAAGGATGGTACAATATCTGCAAATCAATAAATGTGATACATCACATAAACAAATTGAGAGATAAAAACCACATAGTCATATCAATTGATGGAGAAAAAGCATTTGACATAATCCAACACCCTTTCTTGATAAAAACTCTCAGCAAGGTGGTAATAGAAGGATCATACCTCAACATAATAAAAGATATATATGATAAACCCACAGCTAACATCACACTCAATGGGCAAACACTAAAACCATTTCCCCTAAGAACAGAAACAAGACAGGGATGCCCACTCTCACCACTCCTGTTCAACACAGTACTGGAATTATTAGCCATTGCAATTAACAAGAAGAAGAAATAAAAGGCATCCAAATTGGAAAAGAAGAAGTAAAGCTGTCCTTATTTGCAAATGACATGATATTGTAGATAAAAAACCCTAAGAACTCTATCAAAAAACTAACAGACTTAATAAATGAATTCAGCAATGTAGCAGGATACAAAATTAACACCAAGAAATCTATGGCATTTCTATACACCAATAATGAACTTACAGAAAGAGAGACTAAAAAAGCAATCCCATTTACCATCCCACCAAAAAAATTAAGATACCTAGGAATAAACTTAACTAAAGAGGTAAAAGACCTATATGTGGAAAACTACAGGACACTGAAAAAGAGATAGAGGAAAATGTAAACAGATGGAAGAACATACCATGTTCATGGATTGGTAGAATCAACATCATTATAATGTCCATACTACCCAAAACAATCTATAGATTCAATGAACTCCCCATTAAAATACCAACAGCATATTTCACAGACCTAGAAAGAACTCTTCAAAAATTCATCTGGAATAAAAAATGCCCCAAATAGCCACACCAACCCTGAGAAAGAAGAATAAAGTAGGAGGGATCTCAATACCAGATTTCAAGCTGTATTACAAAGCCACTGTTCTCCAAACCACCTGGTACTGGCACAAGAACAGACATATAGATCAATGGAATAGAATAGAGAATCCAGATATCAACCCAAACCACTATCCTCAATTAATATTTGACAAAGGAGACATGAACATACAATGGAGTGAAGACAGTCTCTTCAATAAATTGTGTTGGGAAAATTGGACAGATACATGCAAAAAAATGAAACTAGATCACCAACTTACACCATACACAAAAATAAACTCAAAATGGATACAGGACTTAAACATAAGACGGGAAACCATAAAAATACTAGAGGAATCCACAGGCAGCAAAATCTCAGACATATGCCGAAAGAACTTCTTCACTGATACTACCCCTGGGGCAATGGAAGCTAAAGAGAAAATAAACAAATGGGACTACATCAAAATAAAAAGCTTTTTCACAGCAAAAGAAACCATCAATAAAACAACAAGAAACCCCACTGTGTGGGAGAATATATTTGCAAATGTTATCACTGATAAAGGTTTAATCTCCAACATCCATAGGCAGCTTATACAACTTAATAAAAGGAAGATAAATGATCCAATAAAAAAATGGGCTACGGGCCTAAATAGAATCTTTTTGAAAGAAGACAGAAGGAAGGCCAAGAGAAACATGAAAACATGCTCAAAGTCACTATTTATCAGAGAGATGCAAATCAAAACGACAATGCGGTACCATCTCAGACCTGTCAGAATGGCTATCATCAACAAATCAACCAACGACAAGTGCCGGTGAGGATGTGGAGAAAAAGGAACCCTCATGCACTGCTGGTGGGAATGGAGACTGGTGCAGCCACTCTGGAGAACAGTATGGAGTTTCCTCAAAAAACTGAAACTGGAAATCCCATTTGACCCAGTAATCCCACTCCTAGGAATATATCCTAAGAAACTAGAAACACCAATCAGAAAGGATTTATGCACCCCTATGTTCATAGCAGCACAATTTACAATTGCTAAGATTTGGAAACAGCCTAGGTGCCTGTCAGCAGATGACTGGATCAGAAAATTATGGTACATTTACACAATGGAATACGATGTTGCCATAAAAAAGAAGGAATTCTTACCATTTGTAGCAACCTGGATGGAATTGGAGAACATTATGTTAAGTGAAATAAGCCAGTCAATGAAAGAAAAATACCACATGATCTCACTAAGTTGTGGATAATAAAAAACACATTATAAACTGATGAACAAAAAGATAAATACAGAGGCAGTAAAGCATCAAATAGACTGTCAAAATTCAGCGGGAATGTTAGGGAGAAGTGGGGGACATAAGAGATCAACCGAAGGACTTATATGCATGCATATAAGAATAACCAACGTATGCAAAACATTGAGGGGTGAGGGCATTGGGGGGGGAACAATTGTAAGATATTTACACATACAATACCTTAATACAAAAAATAATAAATAAATAAAAAACGTCCATTTTTTTATAACTACCGGAGTGCCCTTCTAGTTGCTAGATGGGATGCTGCCAGATTCATGCTCACTTCATAAAGCCAATTAGATCTTCAAATGTACTTGATTGAATTTTATTTTTAACACATGTGTGTTTTATTATAACACCAGTTCTGAAACACTAAATTCAAGGAAATAATGTGTTTCTCAGGCTGATGACTTTGGCTCTTCCTTTCATAGCCACCAACACTTACACAATTACAGTGATTAATGAAGTCCATTAGCCAGATAATTTTGTTTGTAATTTTACAAAAGTTTGTGCTCAAATGTATCCATATTTTAGACAACAGTATTATTTTCCTTGAATTAACCATAAACTGATTCATTAAAACACCGGCTAATAAATTAATCTTCTAATTAGTGAGATGACTTCTTATTTAAAAAAAAGTTTAATTCCCACATTAGGTTGCTAATAGCTTTGTGCCTTTTATAAATAAATGAGGATCCAGCAGTCATCCATATCCTTAAAAGGTGAGAGGCATCAGGTGATTTAAAAGCAATGTGTAGGTTTTCTCTCAGCTCTTTCTAACAACTGGGAAAAGTTACATTTCACAACTTGTGAGTAGTCTGCTTTTCTTTTATCTGTTTTCACCTCTGCACACCAGCCTTGTGTCCTTGAGACACAAAGTAATTTAGAGTGGCTCTTTGTTATTCCTGGTAATTCAACCTTGTTTTTCTATCACACACTCCCAAGCTCAGTGTGAAACATTTATCCTACTTAATCATGACAGGGTAGATGCCAGAAGGAACTGAGTAAAGTAGAAGTATGGCAGGAATCTGGCTTCCATGACCAAGAATCCTGGCTCCTCTGTTTCCCCTGTAACTTCCATTGCCTGTGCCCCTTTCCATATCTTAATATTTTCCTCACATATGTTTACTGCCTCCAATTATAAATTTGCATTCTGCTCCAATCTAAAATTATTTTTCTTTTTCATCAAATCTCACAAATATATTGCACATATTGGTGAAGTTCATGGGATGATTTCCACACTGCCAATAGCTATAGATGAATTCTGTGTGACTTATTTAAATTAATTGGATGCCGTGAATATGACCCATGAGTCATTTGACTTTACGGATTTCATGGAGACATACCTTATCTGAGCTGACACTCATGCTGACTCAGAGAACTATGTCTCTAAAGTATGTATAGCTTTGAAGACATCTGTTTTACCCTAGTAGTCCCATGTTAAGTCCTCTGTTATTGATTTTTCTCCATATAAGGATACAAAACAGAAGTGTGTTCTCCAAGCAATAACAGTTGACTGTTATTAACAATAATAATTACTGACAATGCAAGCTCTAATAATAATAATTATCATCAACATTTGCTATGTGAAAGGCAGTGTGCTAAGGCATTTATATCTCACAGCAACTTCATGCAGCACATATTATTTATTATCTCTATTTAACAGATGAAAAAGCTGAATAGCAAATGGTTAAGGGGTTTGCTCAAGGCCATGTAACTTTCAGTTCACATTCTTGTTTTGAATGGGGTGTTATTTCTTCAATAATTTTTCAAAAGTTTTTCCTAACTGACAAGGCAAAAGTCTTAAGTTAATTGTATCTCATAATTTTTATTTCTTAAATCCAAGTATTAAAATATAAAGTTGATAAAGATGTGGGAGGAAGGGATTGCATTTGTGTAGTAGTTATTTTTAAAGAAATCTTAATTTCAAATCTGATATTTATTTAAAGAAAGGATCAAAATATAAATTGTAAAGCATATCACAATTCAGATAAAACCAGAATAGGAACCAAAGTTAGTTGTCTCCAGAATCTGTTTTCTTGAGACTTTATATTCCCTTCCAAACCTCTAGTTCTGTGATTTATTATCTCTGCTTCCTGGGGCAAACTACTTAGATTCCAGGAACCTTGGTTTCTTTATCTGTTAAATGGAAAGATTATGCAGATTTAAAAAGATATGTCTGAAAAGTGTTTAGTAAAATGCCCAGAACTTTCTAAGCCTTCCATAAGTAGAATTACCAGCTGCTATGAGTGGATATAATAACGTGGGATTTTGTCCACACTGGCAGCTCATTCCTGTGTTTGCTTTGATTTCTTTATCACAGTTTTACTTGGAAGATGAAGGTGAAAATCTGAATTGATATCCAGCATGGTATAACAAGGAACACTGGGATGAGGGAAATGAATCCTGACTCTCATCCCATATTGGTAACATAGTATGACACTGGGGACATTACTAAGCCTCTCATAGCTCAAACTCACCCTTACAAAGAAATAAAGTAAGTACAATGACTTTTGATACCGACCAACTACATAACCAAACTCTACAGGTTAAAGTCATAGTGCTCCATAAGACTGCCCTCATTTCAAACACTAGCCACCAGTTTGTATTGGCCTCACTTCCAACCAGTTGGTTACACATTTAGGAGCTTCCACTACTCTCTCAGGTTTAATATTATGATCAAAAGACTCACAGTATTCAGGAAAGCACTAAACTTAAGAGTACAGTTTTATTATCACAAAATAGATAAAACCAAAACCAGTCAAAGAAAGAAATGCAAGGTCCAGGATGGCTATTTTGTTTATTTTAATGGATTTTTTAGAAAGAGAGGAGGGAGAGGGAGAGAGAGAAACATCATTGTGAGAGAGAAACATTCGGCTGATCCTGCATCCCCCTCCTGGGGGTTAAGCCCAAAACCCATGTGCCCTGCCTGGGAATAAAACCAGCAACCTTCTGGTGCACAGACAACGCCCAACCAACTGAGCCACACCAACAAGGGCTCGGATGGTCTTTGTTTCTAGGTCACATAACTTTCTCAGAACATTGATATTACTCAGGCTAATATTAACCAGGGATGCCTATCTGAGCTTTGGTATTCAACATTTTTATTGGGGTTTTGCTATGTAAGTATGTTTGATTCAATCATTGATCACAAAGTTGAACTCTATCTCCAACTCCCCCTTCTCTCCCAAGAGGTTGGGCCGATATCACATGGCTCAAAGCCCCTACTTCTAATAACATAATTTGTCTTTCTGGCATACCCAACTCTCTCCTGAGTCATCCTAACTAGAGGCCCACTTTGAGTCATCTTGTTAGTGTAAACTGTTAGATGTGGCCTGAAAGGTTACCATGAATCAGAAATACTCTGGGAAATTTCAAGGATTTAGAGGTTACCTCCCAGGAAGTGGAAACAAACACCAGCCCCATACTTTATTATAGAGTAGGTGATAGAAAATATGCTCCCTAGGAGCACGTTGATCCAACTTCTTAAATAGTCTAAGACTTCTTAATGAAATAGTTGGAAAGAGCAAAAGCAAAGGAAGCATGTGTAAAGGAAAAGCTCTCTGTTTCAAGACTGTGTTTCACAAAGTAGACATAGTGAGAAGAGATGACTCTGGCTTCAGAAACATATTCTGTCTAGAAAAAAAAAAGAAAAGTGGCAGTGAAGTCACGTGTCCATTATCTAAAGCTTCAGCTATATTCTATTATTAACTCATGAGTCATTCATATTCATATTCTATATCCTGGGGGAACTTTTAATTGCCTACCAAAGGCCTTAGAATAATAGTAGATTGTGAGACTATTTTCCCCTTGTCCACTTTTCTTTACTCAACCTATTATCTGTCACCTTTCCCATGCAAAAGTTATTGGATGTTAATAAAATTTTCCACATAACATGTGCAAAAATGTCAATACAACAAGCAAAGCTTAAACACACCTTGCTTAGTTTCTGAGCCATTTGCTGAAGGCATAAGGAACTTGGTAAAGAAAAGTAAATATGTTAAGATATCATAGTAACTTATTCCTTACTCCATACATTTATATAATAAATAAACCCTGACCTGACTGACTATTCTTCACTAACAAAAGATGTCTTCTCTGCTTTTCTTCCCAAGCAGGTCAGTAGAATATCATCCTACTCTAAGTCTGTATATATATATGTGTGGAGGATATAATCTTGTGACAAGAAATGATTAATGCAGCAATGAAAATGAACAACACTCTTCACTGAGATGATTAATTAAAGTGGAAGACTTTCACATACATATTATTGTATGTTATTGCCTGTGCAGAGGTGCTCATGATTAAAGAAATATTCTCTGTACTCTTCCTAATGACAGAATCATCTTTGGATATTATTTCCTCAGAAGCTTTTAAAATATGAGTTTTCAGTTTAGTAGACTTTTTTGTGAGGAGAAAATATCATATGGAACCAAATAAGAATGAATCCTCAAATTCCCTTTTTTCAATCATTTATTTGGCCAATATGCAGCCAGGCTGAGCCAGGCAAGGCACCAGCAGCAGAGGGATGTGAAATGCCCTGTTTTCCTGGGTCTCACCATGTGTTTATGAAGATGACATGTTCTATGATTTATTTAAAGTGTTTTGCTGATGTTAGCATATTCCTCTAAATAGCCTCTATAATAATTTTATTTTTTGTACATATAAGATACCCTTTTATAATATATATTAAGCTATACTCTATAATTTTATTCTAAATAGAAAACATTCTATCTTTTAATTCAGGACAAAATATTTAGGTACAGCTTATCTTTTATTATCATTTCAATGAGTCATTTGACCATAAGGACTTCACTCAGATCTATCTTCTTTGAGCTAGCGCAAGTACACTGTTATAGAATTATGTGATACAGAATCTTTTAGGAGTGCTGTGTGGTCTGAGAAAATTATTCTATGTGCTGTCAGAAAAGTCCTCACAAAAGAGTATCATTTGAAACAAATCTTGAAGGATGAGTAGTAGCTGCCTAAGCCAAGCAAGGGATGAAGAATGCTTTAGTGAGAAGTGATTCGAGCATCATGAATATAAGGCATCAACAAATAAACTACCAGGTAAATATAAGGAATGGAGGAGATAAATTGGGCATAACCAGAAACTAGGATAGATTGAGTTTAGATAACTGCTGCCTAAAGGTAAATAGAGGATGAGAAATGAGGACACCAGCAACATAGAAAGTCTCTGCTACTAATTAGCTGCAAGACCAAAGGACAGGATTGACCAGTCTACAGGCTCAGGCCCTTCTGTGAGCTCTCTGGAGCTTTCACATGTACCATGTCCTACAACTAACTGCTATACAATTAATTCATTGTGTTGACAGTGACGGAAAATGAAGTACGACATGGGAGCTGCCCTTCTTTCTACATTTCTCTATTTCTGTTTGTTCTGCAGCCTCATCCAATTACTTTCTCTGAACCCAGTTTACTCTGAATTTTTTTGTTTCTGGACATAATTTACTTTCCTCCCAAGAATGCTCTGTTTACCTCCTGCCTCAGAGTCAGCTTTTCAAACCATCACTCTATTCAAAGCCTTTTCAAATTACCCAGATGAGATTAATCTTTCTCATCCTTTGATAGTAACATTTGTACATTTATTTCAACAAACCATTGTCAGCCTTCTATCACAGTTTCATGTGTTTTCCCCAGAAATGCCAAGCCACCATGTTTGGATGGTACATAGTGGTTGTGCAGTATACATTTGATCACCAGAATTTCAACTGATGAATATGTTTAATAAATTTGTCACAAATAAGATCTTTATAATAATTTGATTATTTTTGGCATATGTGAGGCAGCCTCTTATACATATATTAAGCTTTCTAGACTTTTACCCAAAATAGGAAACATGCTATCAGTTCATTGAGAACAAAATAATCAGGTACAAGCTTTCTTTCTTTTTTTTTTTTTTGGGGGGGGGCGGACTTCAAACTATAAATTCACATTTCATTTTCAAAGTCATAAACTATGTTCTTTGATAGCCAGTCCAACCAGAAGGTTTTACTATACGATACAATTTATATTCCCTTTATTGATGTACGCAGTAAGTTATTGCTTTATGAGCCATAGCCTATTAACAGGCGTTCATATTGAGCAACTTATTTTGCATAAGGCATTCCTAAGGAAATACAATTACTTCTATGTTATTGAAGCAGCACAGAAAGATATCACTTGAAAAAAGGAAAATCCTATACCAACTACATTCTTTTGGCTCCTATTCACAAATACCTTCTAATCAGTTAAAACCTCCTCTCTTTGTATTTTCTCTTCATGAAATGTTTAAAAACACCTACAACCGTAATTTACTATTTCTTATTTTGTATTATAAAGTTCATAAGAAAACCTGTTATTTCTGCCTCCAGTTCCCTTTATTTAATGTGGTGTGAATTATTCTCACTTTTTGGCTTAGCAATTATGTAGGAGACAGATATGGATTACTTGCTATTTAAATAAAAATTATAAAAATCAAAGAGATGGATGGTAATTTATAGATCTACTAAATTAAATTCTCTTCATACTGATGAGTTGTCCCACTGTAGAACAAATATGATTAATTTTGGTTCTAAGAATTTGTGTATTTTACATTTTAATATCATGCTTGAGATTTTCTGGTGAGAATAAGAATGTGACAAAGAAAGAAAAAAAGTGATCAAGCAACATCAGAAGAGCTTGATACTGCTGTTTAGAATCCATATGCATGAAATTAACTTCCCCTCTTTAGTTTAGTTTCCTTAATTCCAAAAGGAGCCCAGACCTCATGAATAGGGCCTTTCTCTATTTGAGCACTCTATGATTTCTAGGGGACTGCTTTTCTTTAGTGCATTTAGAGACAGGTCATGTAGAAACTTGAGTATCAGTCTAAAGCACTTGGATTGTTAAATTAATAAAATAACATAGAAACAATTGGAAAACTTTAAACAAAGCTGGAGCAGCAGCTCCTCAGTATTGTTGAAAAATTAACCAGTTGGCTGAAAATAGATTAAGAAGAGGTGGGAGAAATGGAAAACTGGATGGAGGTCTTGTAATTGCTCAAGGAAAATATAATGTACCTCTTTTTAAAATAACAGCTGAGGAAATGGAGAACAAATGATAAACTCCCTTCTAGTACTTTTCCACTACTGCTGCCAAATAAACAGGATTTGACAACTGATCAGATATTAAACTGTAAGGGAGATGAAAGTCAAAGATTACATCAATAATGCAAGATGGGTGACAGGAAATGGTAATTCTATTGCAGTTTACAGCTACCCCCATTAAAAGCCTTATGATTGATATGAAATGTATGATTTCTAAAGAGCTAAAAGGTAAATGGTATCTCTGTGGTAAGATCATACTGATTATTTCCAAGGTATTTACATGCATTCATTACAATGCAAATTTGTTTGGGCCTGTCAATCTTTATTAACTATTAATTTAGGGTATAAAATAATATGTGAAGTACCTGTATTCAATGTAGTAGAAAGTTCCGTGACTTTCTAGTCAACCAATATAGTGTAGTTTTGGTTGTAAAAATTCATTATGAGAAATAGTTATACCCACTGTTAATATTTATATATTGCTTCTCAATGTTAATATGAAATGTGAAAGATTTCAGAGCCTTACTTGAAATAGCATCTGCCAGCTTATTTGAAATTTCATATTTCTAAGTTATTATTTTCTAAAACCAAGTGTTTATTGAAGACTAAAATTACAAGATTCTGTTTTCCTCTTTGGTGCAGTGACTTTTTTTGTGGTGCCTTGATCTACTTTTATCTTTTTCTTCACAACTGAGTAGATTAAAACATAGAACTTGAGAGCAAAGAAGAAATAAGAGGTTTTGGGGAAAGGGATGTATGAATTGTCAATTCTCATAAAAGCAAAGTTACCTGAAGGAGTATGTTCTATAATTCTATCCTATCAGGATAAAAATCCTCAGGCTGTGGAAGCTTTTGGAAATATTAGGTCACTTATGGAAAAATAATTATAACTGTCCAAAAAATTAAATAGCCTACATTTTAAGAAAGCAAGTTGCAGAACACTTTGAGAAAAAAGAGAAAAACCTTTCAGTGGATGTGCTTAATTTATTATTTGGAGGTTGTTGTTGTTGGGAAGCACTTAGAAATATCAACAGAAACAAAGGATCTTGACTTGAAATTTGTACCAATACCTACTGCTGTGCTATTTTGAAGAAGTTACTTCCCATGTAAAAACTTCAGTTTCTGCAAAATGTAACCTTAAAAAGGATCAAATATGAACATAAAAATTAAATTGTTAAATCACTAATAGATATAAAGTATTAAAAGGATATTATTTCAGATAAGACAGGCTGTGGATTTTTTTTGTCTAAAGAATATAAACACAAACAATAAAAAGGAGAAATTAAGCCCATACACATATTGCACACCCCACACATTTGTACATATACACAAACATTAATTATTAAAAGCTAAGTGTAATGTTATTTTATCAATGGCATCATTAGGAGGGTAAAAAGGCAAATGACACACTGGGTAAGATTTGCAATATGAATTTCTGAAAAGTACTTACTCCAATTATATATAAACTAGAAACCCAGTACATGAATTCGTGCACTGGTGGGGTCCAGTCAACTGCCCAGATGTGGGCTGGTTGGGGGCAGGGCAGATCGGGGGTAGGGCAAGTGGGGGGAGGGGACGTGGGAGGTTTGGGGAGGGTGATCAGGGCCCCAGTTGGGCTGGTTGGCCACCGCAGTGCATGTCACAGCGAGCAGTGATTCTGGTCCTTCTGTCATTCTGGTCACTTGGCAGATGATAGATAGATAGATAGATAGATAGATAGATAGATAGATAGATAGATAGATAGATGATAGATTCTCCAAATCATAAAGTATAAAGCAACACTTCAATTTATAAAATGGACAAAAGATCTGAATAACTATATCACAAAGAGGGTATTCCAGTAGTCAATAAGTATATCTAAAACTACTTAACATTATTATTCATTAGAGAAATGCAAATTTAAATCACAGTGAGATACCAATACAGACTCAATAGAATAACTTTGTTTTTAACCAATAATACTAATGTTGGTGAAGATGTAGAGCAACTAAGATGCTCATACATTGCTGGTGGGAATATATATTAATATGAATGTATTAGAAAACTATCTTTTCTAATAGGGCATATTATACATCAACCCCATGACCCAACGCTTCTACTTGGAGGTACATTTCCAAGAAAGTATATATGTTCATCAAGAGACAGAAAGGGCCATTGTTGCTCAGTGTTAGAGAGTAAGCCTACTCACTGACAAGTTGCAAGATTGATTCTAGGTAAGGGGCATGTACTTGGTTTGCAGGTTGGATTCCTGGCCCTAGTCCCTGTGCACACAGGAGGCAACCAATCCCCATGTCTCTCTCACATTGATGACTCTCTCTCTCTCCCTCTCTTCTACTCTCTCTCTAAAAATCAATGGGAAAATATTCTTGACTAAAGATTAGCGAGAGAGAGACAGAAAGAGAGAGAGAGAGAGAGAGAGAGAGAGAGAGAGAGAGAGAGAGAGAGAAAGAGAGAGAGAGAAAGGATATTGCTAAAAGTTTTATTCATAATTTTCCCCAAGTAAAAGGAATCTATACATCCTTCTAAAAAATAAATATTGGATATAATCATACAATGTGATACTATCCAATAAAAAGGAATAAGCTACTGCAACAAATAGATTCATCTCATAGGCTAATACTAGGAAAATTAAGCTGAATACAAAACACTATATTCTGTATTATTTAATTTAGTTAAAGTTCAAAAATAGACAAAATTGATGATTTCTACTATGATTATAAAGTACAAAATTGCAAAACATTTCTCCCACCTGACAATAAGAACAAGCCAGGTAAGTGACAAAACTGTAGCTTTTTATAAAACCCACCAAAGAAAAATACAACCACACCAGACTCACCACACAGGTGTATTCATAGCTATGATTTATTTTTGCAAAAGGGCATAAGCAAGATCAGCTAAGTAAGAATGCATGAGTAAAATCAGGAGGAAACCAGAAGTAAGCTTCTAAAAGTCCTCTCCCAGTACAGTAATACAGGATGTGCTGCCTTCCCCAGCAAGGAGTTGTGGCAATGTATGTTTGCCAGGAAAGCTCATTAAAAAGTCAGTCTTCATGTTGTTTGTTGGATGCTGGTCACATAGCATGTGACAAAATTCCAGACTCCCAGAAGGAAAGCAGGTGTTTAGTATAAACCATATCATTTTCATAATGAGTTTAAGAACAGTGAGCCATTGGTATCAATGAATAGTAGGAACCCTCCTGAAATACAAGTTCTTAGATGTCATCTGAGGACCACCTTTTAAATAAGTTCTGTTGAAAGATAGCAAGACAGTCATCTTATCTCTTTTCTGAACACCCAGAAAATGGATGATTTTGCAGACAGGGGGGACCTTTGGTAAGCAACCTAACAAAGTTGTTTACAAACTCCTGGGCTTACTCTTGACCTGTACATGTTTGAATCTAATCCTAATCAACATACCAGAGACTTGGAGAACTGAGCCTAGCTACCCATACTGACTTCGGAGAGGTGAACACACAGGATAGATCGGAACAGCACTGCAAAGGCTTTGAAAGCTGAACTGACATCAGAACTACAGACACCAGAAGGCAGATTGGAACATGTGACATGGAATGAACCAAGTCAATTGCCTGCTAAAGCAAAATATGGACATTCTCCCTAAGATTTACAATAATCAGAGTCACATAACTTAATATTCAGAAAATCTAGCATATAATAAGAAAAATAGTGCTAAGCATTAAAAACCCCACAAAAGTCTTAACTGGAATAAGAAAATATAGTCAATAGACACCAACAGAGAGATGACACTGATTTTGAACTTCCCAACAAAGACTTTAAAAAACAACTGCTAAAAAATGTTTGAGCAATTGCAAATGCTCTGGAAACAAAAATTAATGTATCAGCAAATAAAGAGAAGATATAAAGAACCAAACTGAAATTTCAAAATGGAAGAAGACAATAACCAAATTTTAAAAGTTTCCCAAAAAGACTTAGTAACAGAATGGAGATGAGAGAAGCAATTATACTAGTACAATGAAATACTACTCAGCCATAAGAAAAGGTAAAATACTGCATTTGCAACAACATGGATAGATCTTGAGAATATCATGCTAAGTGAAATAAGATAGACATAAAAAGTTAAGAACCAGATGATTCCACTTATATGTAGGATATAAAAATGAAACTCATTGACACAGACAACAGTATGGTAGCTACCAGAGGGAAAGGAGGTGGGGGTGTAGTAAAGGGTAAAGGGGGCCAAACATATAATGATGAAAGATGGTTTGACTTTGGATGGTGGGCACACAATGTAATACACAGATCATATATCATAGAAATAAACACTTTAAACCTACATAATCTTATTAATCAATGTTACACCAATAAATATAATAAAATAAAACAAATAAATTAAAAATAAATAAATAAAAATGGGCAAAATATTTGAGTATACATTTCTCCAAAGAAGATATACAAAGGTCAATAAGCACATGGAAGGACATTCATCACTAATCAGTAGGGAAATGCAAATCAAAGCCACAATGAGACCATTTCACATCCATTAAGAGCACTATTACCAAACAAACAAAAACCCAGAAAGTGACAAGTGTGAGGATGAGGAGAAATTGGAATCTTTGTGCATTACTGCTGGGAATATAAGATGGTGCCCTTGCTTCAGAGAACAGTATGGTAGTTCTTAAAAAAAACTAAAAATAGAATTACTATATGATCCAGCAATTTCACTTCTGGTTATATACCATCAGAATTGAAAACAGGGACTCTAATAGATACTTATATACTCATTCATGTCAGAATTGTTTACAGTAAGCAAAAGGTGGAAGCAACTCAAGTACCCATCAACACAAAAGTGGATAAGCAAAATGTGGTATATATATATATACAATGGAATATTATTCAGCATTATTATTATTAAATTGTAATTGATATCAAAGTCTTAGGCAGATTTGGTCATCTAGAGGAATGTGTCCTGAATTTGGTTCTCCAAAATATAGCTGAGAAAAGATTCTTATTAAGCAGCAAACTTAAGCAATACATTTAAGAGGACCAAGAATAACTTTATTCCAAACCTTAACAATCCATTAAAATAAATAATTTTCATATCAGAAGGCAGGACCATAAATATAAATGATTTGCAGTGATACTTAAAACAAATGTTTCCTCTAGCACATGAAACTTTTAGGTCAGGGCTTTTTTTTTTTTTTTATTACAGCAAATAAATTTACTACTAATTTTCAGAGCTAACTTTTTTATATACTCACATATTTCAAGTTACTTTTTCCAGTAAATTTTGTCTAAAATATTGTTTATGTCTTTAAGACTAGAAATTTTGAGGTTTTATGACTAAGTGTGGCTGTTGGCCTTATACACAAAATTATCATTTAAATGCCTATGAATGAGAATTAAGGATGAAAACACCAAAAGACAGAATTTATTTAGTTTAGAGGTGTTGGGTTGAGAAGCACTTTCTTTAACAATGTAATACATACACGAGCCAGATGAAGGCAGATAATCTCCCAGAAGATGGCAAACATTTTGGGCCAACCTCATTCTGAAATATTTTTAAGCTCAAGGAAAGGAAAATTTGTCCTGAAGATTCCAAGAAAGGGCTTTTCTCTGAAAATGTTATTCTATATTTCAGAGCTGAAAATATATGTCATCTAAAAGTAACTCTAGGACTTGGGGACTATATAAAAAATAGGGAGGCACACATGAAGGAGGAAAAAGAAAAAAAAAAGTCCAAAAAAAGTGTACACATTTAGGATTATGTGAGTTTCCAGTTGTGGAAGGGGTAATCCAGGGGCTCAGCAATAAACAGAGGGTCTATTATGTATTCTAACATTTCCACAAGGTTAAGGAGCAAAAAAGAATCAGCATTAGCGAATCAGCATGCTTCAATGCTAACACAATGGAATAAAAAGATTCACCTGTGCTATTTGACTGCCACATTTGTAAAATTAGTGAACTGGGGGAATAGGTTATTGCCAGATTAATATACAGACAATGAATATGTTTTACTGGCCTTAATTAAGCTTAGTACTATTTATTACTTAATAACAATCTCATGAGAGTTAGCTGTGAAGTTAGAATATGAACACCTAGGAAAACCTAGGAAAATCATAAATATGATTAGACTAGAGGCCCGTTGCACGAAATTTGGGCACTCAGGGGCAGGGGTTCCCCAGCCTGGCCTGTGCCCTCTCACAGTTCAGGAGCCCCGCAATCGATCTCCCCAAAGAGGTAGGCCCTGCCCACCTATCTGGGGCTCCTTGATGGATTGCCCCAAAGAGGTAGGCCACACCTGTCCCCACACTGCGCATGCGCACTTAGCCTCCTAGTGATGGATTGTTATGGTGTGATGGCATGAGGGCATCATGGCATGAGGGCAGGATGACCACATAGGCTTTTATTAGTATAGATATTAAAAAAAAAGTGCAAGAATCATTACTGAAAAGAATGAAACAATGTCATTTTAGAAACAAATGAAAACAGCCCTACCTGGGTAGCTCAGTTGGTTGGAGCGTTGTCCTGTACACCAAAAAGGTTGCGGGTACCATTCCAGGTCAGGGCACATAAGTAGGTTGCAGGTTTGATCCCCAGTCAGGGAACATAAGGGAGGCAACTGATATCTCTCTCTCTCTCCCTGTCTCTCTCTCTCTCTCATCAGTGAAGACATATCCCCAGGCAAGGATTAAAAAAACACAAATAAACAAAAAAGTTGCCAAAACTTATAAAATTATCAGTTTCATTAAAAGTACATTATCCAGTGCTGCTGATGATATGTGAGAATTGATACATTTATGCATTGTGAATGATGATAGTCATGTAATCTTTTTGGGAAGCAATTTGCCAATACATTAAAAAACTTTAAATATGTTCTAATCTTTTGGCCCAAGAATTACTGTCTGGGAAAATAGGTTAAACAGAATCATTCTAAATATGGGAGATTAATGCATTGTATGCTATTTATATGCTAGTTACAGCAATATTTATAACAAACAGTTTAGATTAACAAATAATTATTACAATATGAATACTCAATTTAATTATTAGAAAGACCTAGATTTATCTAGGTCTGACAGATAGAACTTTGCTTCAGTTATACAGTTGATTTTTTTTTTTTTTAATTTGGTCAGTGTTACAGAGGTAAAGAATGTGGAAGCCATAATGGACAGTTCTATGAATCCTGGTTCAACATTCTCTCAACAATACAGTGAAGAATAGCTCAACAAACCCCAAAATATATATGGCAACAAGAGTGGAAATAATTGAATAAAAATCTTTAAAAAATGCAGTTGTCCTCTCAAAACTATCTGTGGCCACAATAATGCTCAGGAAATATTAATGTTTTTCTCTTGTCTCACTTGCACACCCTGAAAATGTACAGTAGCATTTTTATCTGTCAACAGAAAACTAAGGTACCACCAAAATTTACGGGTGGTGTATTCAACCCAGGGCTTGTACCTGACCACCAGGAACTATAATTTTGTCTTTTGGTAAGACAGCAGGGACCTTCTTTTATATCACCCTACTTGTTCAAAAGTCTAGAAACTAGAGATAAATAATAAAAGGGCTGACAAAATGTAATCTTCTCTTTCTCCTCACCCCCATCTCCAGCTACGGCTTTCTAGTTCATTTTAACCTCTTTGCTCTACATAAGGTATAGAAACTTCAGTAAGACATGAAGTAGTGGCAGTGGAGCAACAGGCACTTCCAAGCTTATGATTTCTACTGGCTTGGCATTTTTCAAAGGCTCTCCTTTGGGGATCAAAATACTTAGCACAAAGCCAGTATGCTCCCCTGGGAAGTCAGATGACTGGGCAGAGCAAAGACACTTCAAAGGCCCATGTGTGACTCTAGGAAAATCAAAGTTTCTCATGAAAGCCTAAATATAGAGCTTAGCACTTTTGACAACTCAATTCAAACCCTACATTATAAGTCCCAGCCCTTGGAATATAGTTGACTTATAAAGAGGATAAAAAGACAGCTTATAAAATGGGGGGGGCGGGGGGGAATATTTAGCAACAACAGAACTAACAAGACTAGTACATAGAATATATAAAGTAAAGTATAACTCAACATTTTATGGTAATAATAAATCCTATAAGAAACTGTGCAAAAGACACGACCAGACATGTCATCAAAGAGACTACATAAGCACATGGAAAGATATCCAATTAGCTTATAAAAATGTTTAACATATTACTACACACTTAACAGCATGGCTCAAATAATAAATAGTGACAACTTAAATGCTGGTGAAGATGAGAAAAAACTGGATTACTTATCCTTTGCTAGTGGGAATATAAAATGGTATAGCCACTCTAGAAAATAGTTTTACAGTTTCTCTATAACAAACAAGTCTAAGTATACAACCCACAACTTTCAAACAACCCAACAATTGCATTGCTGGGCATTTATTTCAGAGAAATGAAAGCACAGGTTCACACAAAAATCTGTACACACAGGTTCATAGCAGTTTTATTTAAAATAGACAAAAAATTGATATAATACAGATGTACTTCAGTGGATGTATAGTTAAACAAACTGTTTTATATTCTTTTTTAAAATATGTTTTTATTGATCTCAGAGAGGAAGGGAGAGGGAGAGAGAGATAGAAACATCAATGATCGGCTGCCTCCTGCATGTCCCCTACTGGGGATTGAGCCCACAACCCAGGCACGTGCCCTCAGACAAAACTGAACCCAGGACCCTTCAGTCTGGAGGCAGATGCTCTATCCACTGAGCCAAACCAGCTAGGGCAACTGTGGTATATTCTTATGACATGGTCAAAGGTACAGATCTACTGATTCATTGGCCATGGCTAATGGTTTGAATCAATGGGTAGGCATGTGGAATAAATAAAATTGTAAAATTATGAACAAAGATTTTAGAAAAGAGATATGAGCCAAACATTAGAATATTTGTATCTAATGTGAATACTCACCAAAAATAACCTCTCTGCACGACACTTTACAAAAATGTGATAATAGTAGTATAGTTAGTTGGTCCCTTTCCCCATTCATTCCAGTGTTTGCTCAAAGGGCTCATGAACAAAATGTATATGAAGTCAGGGGAATAATTTAAATACAAGCTCAACAACATGGCCTTCATCTCATGAAGATGAGGACAATATTGACTGTTCAATCTGCTAGAATCAGAGGGAAATGTTAAACCCACAATGAGGGGAAAATTTACGGGGGTTAACAAAGCCTGGTGTGAATTTGAATATGTTGGACTACTTCCATCATGAAAGGGTCAGCAATTATCTATTCACTAGAATAGATAATGGTATCTATTAGGTCTGCTTTTTCTCTCCCTTTCCTCTATGTCCTAACAGCAACACTGTATACTTAAAGAATTCACTAATATGAGCAGACCTATAAAATTGTTTTTGATCACACATCAGAAGCAATATAAAGACCTATGTTCATGGTAATAGCTATCTTACTAGAAAGTCAGTCAATCAAACAGAAGCATCTGGCATTATAGAATGTGGGGTTGCCTATTGGAAACATTAATAAAGTAGCAAGTGGTAGACATCACCATGCAAAGTTAATATGCTTTCTCTCAGAATGTGGTCCACTCACTGAATTAGTGACTACTATTAGTGTCCCCTACAGACACTAGGTATACACGTATAGTAACTAAAGGATTCAAATGAAAGTGGTATTCATTAATTCCTTCCTTCTTGATTGTGGGCTTTGCTAGCTTAAATATTATAATATACAAAAATATTTTTCACTAGAGGCCCATTGCATGAAGAGATCATTGCAATAGGCCTTCCTTCCCTTGGCTTCCAGCACCAGTTTTCCTCTGGCATCTTGGGACCCAGGCTTTTGCTCCGGCCAGAGTCTGCCATCTTCATCTTCGCTGCAGACTCCAGAGTCTGCCGTCTTGTTTTCGCTGCGGCTCTCCGCTCCTGTAGATCCCTTCGGCCTCCCCCCTCCCCCCCCCCCGCCCCCCGCTCTCCTTCTCATAGCAGGCATCCTGCCCCGCCAGGCCACTCCGAGCTTGGAGCAGCTGGGCAGCTGCTATCTTTGGCCTTCTAATTGCATACTCACTCTGATTGGCTGTGGGCATAGTGGAGGTATGGTCAGTTTACATGTTTGTCTATTATTAGGTAAGATTAGCATCAACAATAATGATTTCAATTAATTACATGGACATGAATTATTTCAGGCTCCACTTATCATTGAATGCACAAATTTTTTAAAAAAAGGAATTGATCCTGATTATCAAGGTGGAGGAAAGGTTGGTGCTCCACAATGCAGGCAGGAAAGAATTTGTCTGAAAGGCAAAAGGCCCTCTAGTAACCCCTTGTTTCTTATATGATCAGGGATAAAGATAATAGCAACCCCAAACAAGCAGGAACCATGGGTTCAGACCCTCAAAATAAGGGTTTAGGAAACCTCCCTAGGTAAAGTACCTACCAGGTAAAGATAATGTGCTGACTCAGAGCACGGGCACAAAAATGATACTGTAGGAAAGAAGCCATCTATGAATACCAAGCACAGCATTGTTACCAGTGACAGAAAATATGACTAGAAGCTATTCCAACTATTTTCCTGTGTTACTTATATATTCATAAATTGTCATTTTCTCCCCATGTATTAATCACAGTAACTTGTATTACCTTTTTAAACAGATAACCCATACATTAATTGTAGATTAAATAAATGAATTCATACAATAAAGATCTGATCTTGTATGGCCAGATACCAATGTTCTTTGTCATTCAGAAATTATATTAGGTGATACTAGAGGCCTGATGCATGAGTAGGCCTTCCTTCCCCTGGCTGCTGGCACCGGCTTCCCTCTGGCACCCAGGACTCAGGCTTCCCTCACAGCCCCAGCTTTGTCCAGAAGGTTGTCTGGTCTAATTAGCATATTACGCTTTTATTATTATAGATTCCTACAACCAGAGACTGAAGAATTCAGGCTGCTTTCATCTTGAGGGTTTACCATATATTGACATCAAAGTTCCATTGTCCTCATCTAACAGGCAGCTGGGTAAAGAGCATGAGAAATTGAAAGATTGTACACCTCACACTTAAATAACTGAGCCTTCAAGGACGCTCACACATGACCTGCTGAGAAATGGGAAGGCAGAGGCACTTACTTTTTCTTAGGTGGCTTTCCTAGAACTAGGTGCATGATCGGCTATAAATCCCAGTGTAGAAATGATGTATTGCTACAACATTCCCTTGGTATCCCCTGGGCACATTACTCCTATTTATTAAGCATTTCAGCTTGGCCCTTGGCCCATACAAGCTTTCTTGTGCTACCTCATAGGCTTACAAACAAATGTCTTCACGCTAAAACCAGTGGAGTAACTTCTGTTGTTTGCAGTTAAGAACTCTGAATGATTCATGTCTCAAAGGGTGAACTATTGTGCATAGCGGTGATTTAAGGAAGGATATATTTTAAAGCAGTGGAACTTTCAGATAACTTTTAAAAACAAATTCAAATTTTGTGGCATTTAAAACCCAGTTATTAAAGTAATAAATAAACAGTGAGGGGCAAAAGACCACTCTCTTAAGAAAAATCATTTCAGGACCGTCAGGATCCATTTCCTCATGAATTCCAGATGTGTTCTTTTCAGAGATATTTTAATTAATAGCCTTTGACATAACTCTATTTACCTAGCTTTTAACTTGTTTTGTCCTTGCACACAGATTGCTATAAATCTAATTTCTTTCTATCTCAGTTTGGTTCCACTATAAATAAATTCCTTGGAATATCATATGTGCTGTGAATCCAAGCTTTCTATTTTGTTTTAATTAACAGAATGATATAGCCAGGAAGAACTTTAGAAGCCATTAATTCAATTTCTCCAAATTATAGGAAAATTGTGACCTAGACAGAAAATGTTAGTTATCTATGGTCAGTAATGTTTAGTAAAGCTTAGCCCAAAACCCCAATCTCTTGGGATCTAACTCAGTGACGTTTCAATGTCCCTCTTACTAGTAAATTTACAGTTCCTACCAGAATAACCATTACTTTGTAATTCTCCAGTTATGAATGTCACATTATGATCCATACTCTCTCAAAGGCACAGAACCTGATATTAATAATTAATGCAAAATTAAATGGGTCTGTGTTAAAAGGTGTTATTTCAAATAGTTGCTAAAATATAACATTCAAAAGCTTTGTCTTACTTGGGTTCAGGTTTTGATTATTCTAAATTTCCCTCACCCCATTTACTCTCCTCTTCATATACCATTTTCCTTGCATTCTCATTGTCATAGTTAAATGTATTGTGTCAGTATGAAAAAGCAAGCTTCTCCTTTAAATTAATTAGTCTCCATAATGTTTTTGAAACATATTTAATGTATTCCTAGGAGTGACTTTGGTTACATTTTGTTGACAGTCATCAGGATCTATCATGCATAGCTAATTCCAGAGATATATTAATTATCCCACTTCGGTAGCATGCCCAAATACATCAATATTTCTTTTCTCAGAAAATTGCTGTTTTCATGGAAGCTATTTATTAAATGCTTTTTCTCAGAATATGAATTCCTGTACTGTTCTTATGCACTGGTAATTGAGTGATACAACAAACCATATTTAAAGTGAATTGAGTAATAGAGATAATATAGCTAGCGACATTTAAATGTGGTTAGTGATCATTGAAACAACAAAATCAAATTGAAAGGTAAATCAATAATTAACCAAAAGCAGTCCTTTTCCTGGACATTAATTGGTATGTACCTCATCCCATTGTATCAGCTTTGTCCACCAATTGCTTTGCTTTTATGCACAATACACTTTCTTCAAATGAAAATAAACAAACTCTAATATTAAATAGAAGTAAAAGTAGAGCTGCTCTGGTGGAAGTGCCTGCTTGATCAGAAGCCTCTCCGCAGTTCCCATGCTGGACCTTGATGGCACTCAGAGGAACACAGAGGACACCAAGAAACACAATTTGAAGGTGCAAGAAATGTAACATTGAAAAGCATCTTAGAGAAAATCTTGTCTAGATTTAAAAGCAAAGGAACTCATAGTGAATAAAGTCAGCAGCCACGGGCTTTCATCAGAGTGAATAAAGTCAGCAGCCATGAGCTTATAAATACACCATCAACAGTTAGTGTAGCACCCTCTTCTGGTACATCCTTTGACCACGTGCTCCAGACTAGACAAGAAAGAGCCCCTCTTGGTTCGTGTGCACTGTAATTCTGTTTTATTGATCATACTGCATGACATATTTGGATATGTGCCCTACCATAGTTGGTATTTATATTCAAGCATTGGTAATTAGGAGTTTTACTTCATCATTCCTTTACTAAGTATTTACTGAGAATGGAGTAAGACTTTAATTAGGGAAGCATCAGATACAAACTGAGATTTAATGGACTTTAGATTTCAACGATATTGCTACTAAAAAGTATTTGTTGCTCAATGGCTGGTAAGTGCTAAATGCCAAAAAGAAATGATTCCTGAAACTTATATAAACAAATATTTTCATAGTCTTCATTCATTGTATTATGTTTAAGAAGTGTTTATCAATTGATAATTTTGACTTAAGTTTATGTTAACTTTAGTAAAGCAAGTCCTGTAACCTCTCAGGTAAACATCAATTTTGAATATCTTGGTAAATAGACTGGTTGTTTAGATTCCTATTGCCCCAGCTGCATAGGAACCCAATCTGTCCTTTTTGCTTCTTCATAGTTCATTTGCCTTTCTCCAAGGTGGTACCACTTTGCTTGCTTCAGGATTAGATCTGTCTAGACTTAATGAACAATCCAGACATTAGTTAAAAGAAATGTATAAAACTTTGGATTAGTACAAAAGAGACTCATACTCAAGCCAAATTGATTGCTGATTCATATGTCCCCACTCTAGTAAAAAAGACCCACTTGGTTCATGTGCACTGACTCAGTTAATTAGACTCTTAACGTGTTTCCCAATGTCTGGTCCCTATACTAAACCATTTCTTTCCAAACACAACCTTAGTTGTTTGGACCCCAAGTCCAACAGTAAAGGCATGACAATTACTGGAACTGTTCCTTGTATAAAAGAGTTAGATAATCCTATGAAGAAAAATCCACAGCATCAAATATTTATGAGGAAATAATGAAAAATAATGTTTTGACAAAGAATGTAAATAAAAATTCAGTTTTTCATTCAACATAGTAATTCAACAAGTATTTGTTGAACACCTATTATTTGTCAGGGATTGTTTTAAGCATTGGAGATAAAGAAATAGCAAAATATATCAGGGCTCTATTCTCATAAAATTCACATTCACATGGATAAACAAACAATAAATATATGTAAAAATAGGTATATAAAATAATGCTTGATAAAATAAAGAAAAATAAAGCAGGGTAAAGAGCTAGAAAGTGACAGCTGCTCTTGTTATACAAAGATAGTTCTGAGGAAATAGCTTTGGAACAGCAATTTGATTTATTCAAGAGTGTCTCTTTTTTTTGTTTTTCCTCTTTTTATATATATTTTAAAGATCTTAGAAATTTACTTATTTATTTATTTATTTATTTATTTTAATAAATCTTTATTCAGATTATTACAATTGTTTCTCCTTTTTCCCCCTATAGCTCCCCTCCATCCGGTTCCCATCCCACCTTCTGCCCTTACCTCCCCACCACTGTCCTCATCCATAGGTGTACGATTTTTGTCCAGTCTCTTCCTGCACCCCCCCCCATACCCCTTTCCCCCTGAGAATTATCAGTCCCCTCCCTTTCTATGCCCCTGATTCTATTATATTCACCAGTTTATTCTGTTCCTCAGGTTTTTAATTCACTTGATTTTTAGGTTCACTTGTTGATAGACATGTATTTGTTGTTCATAATTTTTATCTTTACTTTCTTCTTCTTCCTCTTCTTAAAGAATACCTTTCAGCATTTCATATAATACTGGTTTTGTGGTGATGAACTCCTTTAGATTTTTCTTATCTGTGAAGCTCTTTATCTGCCCTTCAATTCTGAATGATAGCTTAGCTGGGTAGAGTAATCTTGGTTGTAGGTTCTTGCTATTCATCACTTTGTAGATTTCTTGCTACTCCCATCTGGCCTGCATAGTTTCTGTTGAGAAATCAGTTGACAATCGTATGGGTGCTCCTTTGTAGGTAATTAACTGTTTTTGTCTTGCTGCTTTTAATATTCTCTCTTTGTCTTTTGCTCTTGGCATTTTAATTATGATGTGTCTTGGTATGGTCCTCTTTGGATTCCTTCTGTTTGGGGTTCTATGCACTTCCTGGACTTGTAAGTCTATTTCTTTCACCAGGTGGGGGAAGTTTTCAGTCATTATTTCTTCAAATAGGTTTTCAGTATCTTGCTCTCTCTCTTCTTCTGGCACCCCCATAATTCTGATGTTGGTACGCTTGAAGTTGTCCCAGAGGCTTCTTACACTATCTTCAATTTTTTGGATTCTTTTTGCTTTTTGCTTTTTTGGTTGAGTGTTTTTTGCTTCTTTGTGTTTCAATTCTTTGACTTGATTCTTGTGTTCCTCTAGTCTGTTGTTGGGTCTCTGTATAATATTTTTTATTTCAGTCAGTGTATGTTTAATTTCTAGTTGGTCCTTTTTCATATCTTCGAGGGTCTCGTTATATTTATTGGCCTTTTCTAGAATATTCTTGAAAAGCCTTATAACCATGGTTTTGAATTCTATATCCAGTCGTTTGTTTTCCTCCATTTCTTTCATTTGTGCTCTGTTTCTTTGTCTCTGCATTTTCACTGCTTCCCTGAGTTGGTAGGGTAGCTTTGTGTGCTAGGTTTTCTACATGGCCCAGTGGGTCGGCCTCCCAGGTACCTGAGGTGGACACTCTTGGTGCACCCCTTTGTGGACTGTGTGTAGAGCCTTGTTGTAGATAAGTCTTGATTGTTGTTGGTATCACTGGGAGGAATTGACCTCCAGGCCAGTTGGCTGTGCGGATCAGCTGTGTCTACGTTGGGAGAAGTTCGGTGCTGGAGACAACCTTATAGGATTAGGCTTGCCAAATTGCAAAAGCCTCTGTGCTCAGCTTGGATGGGGTGGAGTCTCAGGGCGGAGCAGACAGTCTTGGCTTCCTGTCAGCCCTGACCTTGCGTGCATGCGCGCGTGCGCGCCTCTAGACCTTGGCCTTCCCCAGCTTCTGAGCCTCCGCCCAAGAGTCCAGATTCCCCCCGCAAGAGTGTGGGTCTCCAGGGGCTCACCTGGAACTGGGGTTCAGTGCAGTCAGAACTGGGGTTTAGTGAAATCAGGAGCTTCCGACCCTTCTGCTAGGGAAAGCCTGTGGCAACCTCAGCAGTCTTTGTGTGCACTCATGCGTGTGCCTCCAGACCCCCTCCCCCAGGTCTCCGAGTCTCCGAGTGCCTTTCTCTCTACCTGACAGTCCAGACTCCCCTTGTATGAGCCTGGGTCCACAGTGTTTCACCCGGAACTGGGATTCAGTGCAGTCACAACTGGGGTTCAGTGCAGTCGGGGGCTTCCTTCCCCCTCCCACCAGAGAAAGTCAGCCAGGCTCTCAACCGCCCTTCCTCTCTGCACACACAAAGACCCTTTGCCATACCTCAACCCTTTGCCATTCCTCCAATTCTCTGTGAGCTTTTCTCTTTCCTTCTAGTTGTAGAATTTCCACTCAGCCAGCTTTCCTGTGGTTCTGGATGGTGTCCGTTCTGTCTTTTAGTTGTAGTTTTGAAATTGTTGTGCGAGGCAGCGGTTTAGGTGCTTACCTATGCTGCCACCTTGGTTTCTCTCTCTTTTTTTCTTTTTTTAAAATATATTTTTATTGATTTCATAGAGGAAGGAAGAAGGATAGAGAGAGAGAGAAACATCAATGATGAGAAAGAATCATTGATTGGCTGCCTCCTGCATGCCCCCTAAGGGAGATCAAGCCCGAAACCCAGGCATGTGCCCTGACTGGGAATGGAACCATGACCTCCTGGTTCACAGGTTGATGCTCAACCACTGAGCCATACCGGTCAGTCAAAAGTATCTCTTTTTTAAAGTAAGCTGTACAAACATAGCACTTAACAATGAGGATAAACATAGCAGGTCTCAACAACTGCTCAAGATGGGTCCAGATCATCTGCTCCCCTGAAGTGTGAAAAAATATATACTAAGAAGAGAGTTTAAGATCCTTTGAAGGATCAAGATAGGGATCTTCTGGATTTAGGAAATCTTCTTTGATAGAGCAGCAATAACTCTTCTAGAAACAGTCCACACTATCTCCCAAGAGGTGAGCATTAGATCAGGTATATCTGAGGCCAGGGAACATGGGTTACTGCTCACAAGAAAGCCAAGATAAGTAGAAAAAAATGTCCTAGTCTAAGACACAATTAAAGGCCATGTCTAGTTATAATCATCTCTACCACTTGGAGCCTTTACCTAATGGTTCCCCAGGATTTTAGGTACTACTTGCAGGATCTCTGAGGTTTTTAGTGAATTCAAAGTTAAGATGTTCTCCATGTATTTTAGTAGGAACTTTACCTTGACATCTGATATTATGTATCCATGTAATTTAAATGTCCTATTAGTCCTTCTAAACTATTTCCCATATTACAGCCATAGGGGTTATTCCAACAGGAAAATTTGACCCTATCTCAACAGGATTTTGGATGAAAAAAAATTATTGTCTTGTATCTGGCTAGGAATGAATACATAAATTATATTCTTAAAAAGTTCTGGATACATTTTGATGCAGGACTTGCTAAAACATGGCAAAGGCAGTAACATAAACACAATACCTAACTATTTATTTGAGCAGTATCTGAGCCATTGGAAGAGAAGTAATATATTCTTTAATATGTATTAATCTTATCCTTCCCAAGTGAAAAGTAAGGGAGAAGAAACATCAGCCTCCTCTAGCCAAGTGAGGAGATGCAAAGGGAATAAAAACACTTGGGAAACCGAGTTGCTTGCCAAAATGGGGAACTGGAATTTTACCTTGCTCCTGAAGGTTTACTAAACTCCTGACACTTATAAGCACATCATCAGGCTGAAGACTTTTGTGAAGAGCTTGAAACATGTCTCCTTCGGGATGGGAGGGAATATACTAGTACATAATTTGGAAATTGGTGTCTGCATTTCAGTTAGTAATTCTGAAGGTCAGATGCTCCTTAAAGCAGCTCTTGAGAGGCCAGGGCAAAGAAAGAGAGTATTATGATGGCAAATATGCAGTTCCACTGCTTGGTGTGGTAAGAATGGTGAGCTTTCTGTTTGGCAAATGGATGTTAAGGAAAGTAGCTCTTTTAAAGGGAACCCACTTTATTGGGGAGGGTGGTGAGGTAAATGGACCTCAAGGTATGAATGTGGTGAAATGTCCAAGTAGCACCAAAAGAGGAAGCATTTGCAGAAGTACTATCAGAAGTACAAACCACCACCCCCCCCCCAAAAAAAAAAGAAAACAAAAATGAAATATATTTCCCATTGCGTGAAAACTCATCTGGTGGTTTTGGTTGGGCCTTCAAATAACTCAAAAGTATAATCAATGAAAGAATCTGCAAATACTGAGAACATAAAATATTAAGAGATCAAACCATGTAGTACAAATCATATAAGGTTTTCTCCCTCTCCTCTAATTCCCATCCCCTGTCCCACCTCAGAAGAGTCAACAGGTTAAGGGGTTGGAAGTAATGAAAGAGCCAGACAAAGAATAAATAAAGTAACTGTAATGTCTGTCCCACAGCAGGTCCCTGAGCCACAAACTAGACCTCATCTAGAAAGAAGCAAGATGCATAGAAATAGTCTGGAACTGTATTTTAATATCTTAAAATAAGTTGTAGTTCTGAGATGAGACTTTTATAACTAAAACAAAACATCAACTTTAAGATAAGATGAAGAAATAGATCATAATTTATACTTCTAACTAAAACAATAAAAAGTAGGAAAAAGTATATGAAACAACAGTTTTTTAGATAACACAAGGTAGTCATTCTTGATGGAGGAGAAAACAAATAAGATGAGCAGTGCAATTGCCACCACTTTATAGTCCAGAGAGAGTGCCTATCTCACAGCTTAGTGAGAACAACCATGGGAAAGCCCCCTAAATTAAGAGACAGACCCGGGGTCGGTCCCAGGATGTTAGACATCCAGATTTCTTAAGGCAGAGGACTGGAGAAGAAAGAGCTAAGCAAAGAAAGAGCTCTGGATATCTGTGCAGAATCCTCTCAAAGTCTTCAGCTGAGTACTGATAATATGTGTGTGAAGATGGGATGATTACAAAGTATATAAAGAAACTTTAAGGAGTGACAGATGTGTTCATTGCCTTGATAGTGATGGTGGCATCATAGGTGTATAAATGTGGCAAAATGTATTAAATTGCACATTTAAATATATTTTATTGATTTTTTACAGAGAGGAAGGGAAAGGGATAGAGAGTTAGAAACATCAATCAGCTGCCTCCTGCACACTTCCTACTGGGTATGTGCCCGCAACCAAGGTACATACTCTTGACCAGAATCGAACCTTGGACCCTTGAGTCCTCAGGCTAACGCTCTTCCCGCTGAGACAAACCAGTTAGGGGAAATTGCACACTTAAAATCTGTACATATGTTTAAATTGAGATAAAACCCAGTAAATCAGTTTTAAAAATTGGGGAATGGGAAGAGGCACTGAAAAGTGGTATATGTGCCCATAATGTTTCTTTTTCTTTTTCTTTTTTTTTTTTTTTAGAAAGGAAATTGTTTAGTTAGAGGTAGTCATAAGAGAAAATAAAGGCATACTATTTACACCCTTTTTGAGCTCAATTTATTCCATAAATTTTTTACAGCTACAAGTGGCTTCACATCATGCTTAAAGTTCTGGCTTCATAAAATAATTTACCGAGTCCCTCATTATGTGATCCCACCTGTTTCTCTCCAGCCTTTTCCTTTCAGATACACTGCACTGCATCCCTACCGCATTCCACACTCCTGAACTTGGCTTTATACCTTTAAATATCCATGACAGGATATTTAAAGGTATGCCAGGAAAAGCAGCCACTTATTTGTTTTTAATTCTAACCTCTGAGTTACAAATCTATAGCTATAATATTGCTTATTCTCCTTTGGCCAAACTTATCAAAGTCTCCTAATTGAATAAAACAATTCAATTAAGCCTTCTCCTAACATCCAAACCTGAGCATGCTGATAAGCAGAGTTCATAACCTTCCTCTAATCCATCATTCATTCCAAATTTCTATATTACATAAAAATCCCATCATTCCTAGGGTCACAATGATGAGTCAGTCATCTTTGGTTTCTTTGTTTCCTCACCTCTTATATCAAATTGGACATACAGTTCTGCCAAATCTTCTGCAAATGTGTTCTGCAACAAGTATTTATTATGTGCTTATGACCAGCAGGCACTGATATCAAAATGACATCTGCTCTCAAAGACTTAAAATATCAAAAGAATAATGTTATAAGCAGACAAATGGATAATATGCTACTGAATAAAGAGATTGCCATACAAGCCTGCATGTACAGTGTGTTCACACAGAATAAACGACTGTGTTGTAGAAGCTCAAAGAAAGTTATGGCCGTGTCCACTTATACAAAAATATGTTATGGAGAAAGCTTTTAGCAGATATAGGTGAGGGTGAAGATGTGTGAAAATGTAATAAGATGATGCTTAATTAGTGTATGGCCACAAGGTGGGCAGGGTAGAGTGAACAATAAGGAGGTAAGAAATTGATACATTTTAAGCAATATTATTTTAAGATTAATCCATAAAATTCATCAAGGTTTTCAAAAACACATTGGGGAGAAAAGAATTAAAGCTAGAGATTAAAGTCCACTGGGAAAAGTTTATTATATAATACACACACACACACACACACACACTAAGATGGTTATGATAAGAACAAAAAAATAGATTTGAGGTGTTCCAAAAACTCACCCTGTCATGCTTAGAGACTATCTGAACTTGGAAAGGAAACCAATGCTTTGGTAACATATATTGTGCTTTTGTGATGTTATCTTATTTTGGTCTTCACCAGAACTTTATAAGATTAAAAAAAAAAAAAACATAGTTTCATTTAATTAGAGACTACACTGTGTCTAAATGATATAAATAGCCTACTTGGAGTCCTAATAGATAATCTGGAAGCAAAGTTTGACTTCTGACCCATGTAATATCCTGATTTTCAGTTTAATTCTCTTTTTCAAAAGCATAGGAAGATGGTAATTGGAACTCATTGGAATTCATTTCCAAAATCCAAGAAGAAAGGAAGGGAAGGGATTTTGGCTCCAAGTAGCTTATTCTAAATAGGTGATTGCCTGAAATGATCCATTTATTTAATCAAAGTCAGAACAATGATCTATATCAGTTATTCAGATACTTTCTAGCTCTGAAACCACACTCTGCATTCTGGGATTCTGGACCTGAGACTGCGGACTTCTGCTTTGCTGTCTTTTCCTTCACAGATGCCATCGTCAATACAGTGCACTAGGGAGGCTGCAAGTTGGAAGAGGAAGAGAAGACTGATCCTTGCTTGTTTTGCTGAGGGATCTGTCTGCCTTTGGTCCCTGTGAGTAGCACCCAAGCAAAGCTTTGTCCTGGTGATGGCAGCAGCATGCACCTCTCAGCTGAGTCGTGGCCATGTGGACCCTCCCTTGAGCTCAGGGACCCCAGCAGTAGAGCAGCAGAGGCCTGTCCTCCAAAGGCTGAGCTTTAGGCCCATAGGACCTCTCTTCCTTTGTTCTTTTGTGCCCTCAGCTGTAGGGATGGCAGCAGCTTCTAGCAGTTGCCACCTCTCTTATACCTTGGAATTCTTCTTTTACTTTGTTAATAGTTGGCACTTGTATACCTATTAATTTATATTAATCCTCTCTTTCAAATAACTGGTGTGATTTCTGTCTCCTTTCTGGACCCTAATATATCAGGTCTCCTAAGACTCCCCTACTAATCAAATATCTAAAGATAACTTCAACGGCCTCTTGCTAGAATCCCTAAATATGAAATACTAGAAGCCTGATGCACGAAATTCGTTCAAGGGGCTCAGTCCTCATAGCCCTGGCTTCGTCTGGAAGGTCATTCGGATGTCCGGTCTAATTAGCATATTACACTTTTATTATTATAGATGTTCCTAAAAATTTACCCATTTTTAATCTTACTTTACATACAATGCCCCTCAACCCCCAAGAAAATACATTCCCTCTGGTTTCTGTACATATTGTTTTAGAAAGCCCTCTTCCCCCTCACCCATTTTAATGTTTATTTATTTTTTTTATTATTATTTTCATTACCATTTATTCCCTCTATGCCCTCTTCTACTTCCATCCACCTCTTAATAGCTTTTTAGATACCCAAGAATATGAAATCATCATTTCTTCAGTATACATTATATCAAAATGTATTTTAACAGTGCAAATAAGCTCCCAAATGTCTAGACACACAGGGCCTTTTAGTAAATGACCTATGACCAGGATCACCCACTTCCTTCAGGCACTTCCCTTTCAAGTCTCTCAGAGGGGTCTTTCTCATTCAGGTCAGACCAGTCAGCCCCTGCTTAAAACCCTCAGTGAGTCCTCAATGCTGTTTGCATAATCCCCCAGTTCCTCAGCTTCCTTAAGGCACACTCTGGTGGATGTAGGAGACATGGTGCCTCAGGGCTCTGCCCCTCTGCCCTACATTCTGCACCCCTCATTGGTCCTGTTTTTTCAGAATGACTTCTTTTTCTTAGAAATATGCATGTGATGTTCTTCCATGTCTTTTTGAGGTCTGATAGCATTTCTTTTTTCATTGTATCATATTCCATTGTATAGGTGAACCAGTTTATTCTTCTGTAGAAGGGCAAATCTGATGTTTTTAAGTTTTGTCAATCATGAATAAAGAGACTATAAACTTTATGTACATATGCTTGTGTGGACACAGTAACTGAGTATGTTACTTCTTGTTTAAACTAACATTATTAATCTCTTTTTCCCTTCTCTTTCTTGTCTCTTTTCTTGCTGTCTTTCAACTATCTGTTGAGATATCTTGTTTTAGAATTTCTAGTAGCTTTAATCATTTCTATTTAAACACATCATGTATATATTATATAATAACATAATATATTACATAAGAACATATTATATAATAACATCTTATATAATAAAAGGCTAATATGCAAATAGACCAAACAGCGGAACAACTGATCAACCAGTCGCTATGATGTGCACTGACCAGGGAGCATGTGCGGACTATGGCTGGAGTCGGCAGCAGGCGGCAGAGCATGGAACATGGAGGGCGTCGGCCATGGCGGGATGGTGGAGCAGGTGAGTGGGGCAGCAGACCAAGATGGGGTGCCAGTCGCTGTCATCGGGGTGAGCCTCTGGTGGTTACTGAAAATTCTTTGCTCCTGTGTGCCACAATGCCATCCAGCACTCGTACCTACTGCCATCACCAGCCTCCTTACACATGCTGCTGGTGCCCAGCGCAGGTCCCAATTGCTAGGCACTGTTAGCAGGTGCAAGTGGACTGCCAGCCCTGATCGTGCCTTAGGGCTTCTCTATCAGCCCCTGCTCCTGAGGGGCCATCAGGGGCAGCAGCCCCTGCTCACATCTGCTGCTGGCACCAGCCCCAATCACTCAGCACTGTCAGCACCTAGGAGCAGTGGCAGGGAGCAGGGCTGCCAGCAGACAGGGGACTGGAAGACACAGTGGGAAGGGCTGGGCGGGGGTGTGGAGGATGGGCCAAGACCTACCCCTGTGTCCACTGCAGCCTTGCAGCCCACAGTTCCTTTCAAGGTGCACGAATCTGTGCACTGGGCACTTAGCAATATATAATATAAACCATATGTATTGTGTTAGATAAATCACAATATACTCATGTAGTATAAAAATACAATATAGAGAATGGTATTCTATTTTTGAAAGAAAAATCTCATCAGAGTGTATGTAAGAATGACAAATTGAAAACAACCTAAATGCATAACATTTAAAAAGTATTAAAGTGAAATTATGTTTATCTAGTACATGCATTGTTATGTGTATAATAAAATGTTACTTAACAAAAAATTCTAGCTGTGGAAAAATAATTATGACAACAGTATGGGTGTAAATAAGATTATAATATGTTACTATGACATGATCTCTACTAAGTAAAAAATGCATAGAGTAGAAACTGAAAAATAAAGCCACACTGGATTATGCATAATTTATTTCTGACTTCCATGTGTTTTTATAATTTGAAAAAACCCCTCTAAATCAGAGGCCATTATCATTTTCCCACTTTCTCTTCTTAGCTCACATTGTCCTCAGAAGAGGACATTTTTATCTATAATAGGCAAAATGTATTCATAGTATCTCATGCGGTGCTTGCTCTAGGTGCAGTAGATGTTGTCATATAGAGTCATTTCTCTAACTAAAGTTTGCTGACTTTACATACGTATAATTTTCAAGATGAAATTCCCATCAATGTAGGGTAATGAAGAACAAAACATTTGGAGCTAGAAGGCTTAGACTTTAGTTCCAGTGATGATTTCTAACAATGTATCTTTAGGCAGATTATTCCCTTCTCTGACCCTTATTTTCTCATCTATAAAAATATTATTCTGTTAAAATGCCATATAAACTGAAAAAGTATTTTCATACTTTATAAAATAAAGTATTTTCTTATAAATTATAAAGTGTAAAATAAAGTATTCTCTTATAAAATAAAGTATTTTCTCTTCAAATCATTTCCTTCTAGTCCTAATTTACCCAAAACTCCTTACATCATATCACTCCCTGAGCCTCTATATTTCCTCTAAATGCTTTCTTTTTGTAATCATCCTTATAAAACTACATTTTGAGCATAAATATATTACAAATAAGTGGAATTTTCCTGCAAGGAGCAGTTGACTTTTTGGGATACCCCCTTTCCTCTCTCTCTCCTCTTCTCCTCAACATGGAATTTGGTGCATCATCTAAACCTACAAAACAGCATTCATGAACACAAACAAGACATTTATTTAAGATGAAAAGCTGTGTCCTATACAAGTAGGGTTCCCAATGAAGCAGGCTCCCTGAAGATCTATATTGCTGTAATACATCTTAATTGATCACCGTCAGCATAAGTCATTTTAATGGCCTCATTATTCTAACCTTTCCCTATTTAGGATTCTGAATTTTAAGAAGAACATATTTCATAAAGCAGTTTTTACAAACATAATCAATGTTAGGGGAATACGTGACTGCTTTGGTTGCCAATTCTATTTTTATATAGGCATTACATTATTTGGAGAAAATGTTTTTGATATTAAGAAGACATGAGCATTGAACTTTATCAATATTCAATTATTCTTATGTTAACCACTTGATATTCAAATTGTTACATGATTTTGATGGTATATGGAGATCTCTTATGAGTAGATTATCTCCTGAGCTCTCTATAGAGAGCTATATATGTTAAGAATTAGATGGTAAGAAAGTGAAGAATCTATTTCCATTTTACTATTTTAGGCACTGACCAACCAAAATTTAAAGCAATGAGAGTTCTTAGTGGTTTTTCATCTATTTCATTTCTTCCCCCTAATACTGAAATGCCTTTAACTGCATCTCAGATGGAGCCACGTCTTGAACATGTCCTGGGACAGAGTTCATATATACCTCAAGATAATCAGTTTTCTTTGATGGGCGAATTCAAGTACTTCATTTAAATACTGAGCATCCTTTAACATAAAGCTGTGATAGGGGACAGATTACATGAGTCAAGGTATTTGTTGCCCACAAAGGACCAAAGGAAAACTTGATACTCATGTCTATTACAGCAGTAACCACACCATACTACACATAAATATTGTGCCTTTCCTCTGGATGTACTATAAATTTCATGAGAGTAGAGTCCATGTTTTATTGATTTTCATAACCAGCACAGAATAAATGTTTGTTAATGAATGAATAATAAATGAGTGGGAGGCATAAAAACAATACAGTGTGTTTAGATATATTTTTTTATATTCAACTGAAATAATCACTCTTTAACTTGTACATAATTCAACTAGTTTTATCTTACGAAACTATCCTGCATAAATGTTCCCCATATTACAAAGGCCAATCTTTATGTATAGCTTATAATACACTCTTTTCTTCTACAAACTAAATACCATTTGTCCCTTTGTGTGTTCTCTATACATGATAATCACCTAACCCTTCACCACAATGATTATCTTCCCTTTGACACACTTTACTTTGGCAACACTCTAATTTATTCAGGAATAAAATAAAAATGTGGGACAATATTAAAATGTTTTCTTCCATAAAAATAATGTTTTATTTGCAAAATTAAATATATGTTTTTACCTAGGGAAGTAGCCTGAAAATGAAAAAATATTAAAAGTATCAATTTCAGGGAAAAATCTGAGTTGGAGGATCTAGGTCTTTTCTTGTCCTCAACATAGGTTATTTATCCTCCTCTTGTGACTTGTTGGTTTACACAGTCTTGCATCCTTAAATTGTAGCTCTGTGCATTTCCTCCATTTAGACAGGAGACTATTTAAAATGACTTAGTTTCTGTCAATATAATGGTTTGAGATTCTTGACTGTATACGCCACTAATTTACAGAAACATGTTTAGTTCTCACTATTTTCAAGTTTCTAGTGGTTGGAAGAGTTTTTGTGAAATTTCAGTGTGTGCATTTAATGAAACAGTAGCATATGTTTACAAATACATTCCAAACAAAGTTTTGGAGAACTGAAAAGGTACAATCATTAAATATCATATATCAAATAAGCAACAGCTAAGATCATTTCATTATCCAATGCTATAGCTCCACCTTTTCCTATACTGAGCCATTCTTTCGGTTTATTAAATAATTCTTTTCCATAAAGTCTCTTCTCATATTTATTCAAAGGGATTATTACTTTTTCTATTATATATGGCCTCCGCAAGATAAATTCTCCATAAGGTAAATTCTCAAACTTATAGATTGACAAATACTAAAAATGTGAAACTCATAACGTATTTTAGGACTTTTTTTCACCTTGCAATGGGATAGACAAAATTAATTGATTTTGTTTATTAAATCTTGTAGAGAAAAGGATTGTTCAAGCAGCCAAACAGTATTTATATTTTTGAGAAAGATTGATGACATCAATCAAAGTTGCAAAGCTGTTGTTTTGCATTTTGTTTTGTGAGTCTTACTATCAGGTCCATAATTTATTTTTCTATCACTGTTGTTGAGGGGAAACTAGGGAACAGGATAACTAGAATATTTTCCTCACATTGCAGCATTGTGAGCTGATAAGAAGTCATTACATTTAATATATTCATCTATGTATATATAAAAACATTGTCCTATAAATATGTTTCATATACTCATTCTATTTTTCTTCTCTAGATGTCATAGTAGGAAATCAATTTCAAAAAAGAAGATCAACTTTATTCAGGGAAACACAAGGGTTTGATTTTTATAAAAGTGGAAATATGACTTAATAGATCCTTGCCTGCCATGTTTAAAAATGAGTGTGACTTGCAGGAAAATGGGAAATGGAAATAGGAAAGGTGAAAAATAAACTTTAAAATAACCTTCCAAAAAAGGAAAACAGATCAATCAAATTATTTTAAATGAGGTATTTAAATGCAAAAAGGACCAGTACAGAGAATCCTATTCTTTAGACATCAATTTTTTTAAATTAAAAAAGGGTATTTTAGATATGAAATTCAAACTTCAAGGACACATGTTTCTCTAGAGCAGTGGTTCTCAATCTTTCTAATGCTGAGACCCTTTAATACAGTTCCTCATGTCATGGTGACCCCCAACCATAAAATTATTTTCATTGCTACTTCATAACTGTAATTTTGCTACTGTTATGAATCGTAATGTAAATATCTGTGTTTTCTGATGATCTTAGGCGACCCTGCTAGCTGTTCTCAACCTGTGGGTCATGACCCACAGGTTGAGAACCGCTGCTGTAGAGTTTTTTTGATACTGTTTAATACAGAGAAACTACATTTCTCTTTTTCACAGTTCACATAGTAGAGGATCTGGCAAAAAATAGGTATTCACATGATTCTCAAATGAATGAAAGAGTGAATGGATGCATGAGTGAATGAATGTTCTGCTAATGAGATTAATGTCAAACCCTCCTCACAGAAGTTAACCAAGAATTGCAGTTATAGGTTTAGGTTGTGGACATTTGTGGTTTGTGACTGTCTCTCTCTCTCATTCAAGTAAAAGCACCTTGTTTTCATTTAGGAAACTACTTTTATCAAATTGCTTGTGATCTTGAAGGCAATGTTAATAAATTCACCCACTCCTTAGTGGGGAGAGGGTTGCCTGACAAATCTGGATCAATCAACTATTCCAAAGGACTATGCTGTTTTATGTTTCTTTTTTTAGTATTAATTATTCATTTTCCTTTGATTATTTAAAGACATATCACCATATTACTAATACAGTATTTTATACTAAGTTAACTATAGTAGGTTTCTGTTTCTTACAATCAAACAATTCAGCGGATAAACTACCAGTTATAGCTAATAGGTATAAGATTTAGTTAGGAAAGTAGTCCTAACATGGGTACAATACAAATAAACTATTTTAATATCAATACCAGTCTGGTAAATGACACTTCATATTAGTAATATTGATAAAAATGATAAGGTTGCAATTATTATTGAAGTTCCTCTAGCTCAACCCAATTTAAATAACATCTTTCTTCAAGTCTAGAAATATATGAAGGATGAAACTATTGAACACTGAACCATACTGCTCCATGACAGACATAACAGATGGCTGTCAATGAACCTATTGCAAGGTCCTAAGTGATTCACAAACCATGAATCTGTCTAAAAATTGATGAATCGGCTTCTGGCAATGGAGTGTCCTCTCTACAATTACCTTGACACATCCCTCCATATAGATCCCGCAAACACGACTGTGCAGCAGTAGTGTGTTCTGTGGATGTCAAATAATTTATACTTAAATAGAGTTATAGACAAGATAATACAGGGGGGAAAAGTAACCTTATCAGGAAAATTCTACCATAAAACTTTCTCACACTGTTGACGTAAATTTTTCACTCCAAAGGTAGAGAGGAATTGTTTGATATAGTTTATAAGTATCTCAAAGCTATTCAAAGTCAAATTCCACAGTTATCCAATTCTCATCTTTTAAGAATCCCTTCTAGTCAAACTCTACTGATGTAAGATTTGAGGATTCTTCTAGTATTCACAGACTTTCTATTTAAGATGAGGCAAGAGAATAAAAGCAAGGAGTCTAGAGACACTACTAAATTCTATCCCCAAATCTGAGCTTTGTTGCCAAGGACCAGTGTTCCTTTCTAGAAGATTAGCCTATTTTTTATCTCTTTGTCTTGACTGGCATTTATTAGCTATAGACAGCACAGACAGACTCTCTTTATTATCAGCGCTAGAAAAAAATCATATATGTAACACAGAAAAGCTCACAAATGAGCCACCAATGTTTGTTCTGAAATTAGCAGACTCTTAAATTATTTTTCTATGAAATTTTTTTCTGACCATACCCTGGTAATTTATTGACAGAATACAGGAAAAATCAGGCATTTCAACCATCAAATGGAAATTAAGAAAAAAAAATGTAAGTATAATAGAGGATTATTGTCCTGATATTAAAAAAGAAAATAAAAGTGAACTAGACAAATTTTGTAAATATGGATTGTTGCAAATATGAAATTATATTATACTAGAGGCCCAATGTACGAAATTGGTGCACAGATAGGGTCCCTAGGCATGGCTGGTGATCAGGGGGCCCCTACTGGCACCTGACGCCTCCCACTTGCCAGTCACGCCCCCTGTCACTGCCGCTGGTCACCTTCCTCTGCAGGGTGACCGGCAGGGCGATCAGGAGGCTCCTGCAGGCACCTGCCTTGACAGGCCTGGGGTCTGCTGGCTGGGGGCAGCTCCTGCATTGAGCTTCTGCCCCCTGGTGGATAGTGTGTGTCATAGTGACCAGTCATTCTGCCATTTGATCGATTTGCATATTAGGCTTTTATTATATAGGATGTATATTATAAATCATTCATTCAGATCTGCAAAAAATCCAAAGTCCATAATGTGAAATCTCTGCAGGTATCTGTTTATGAATGAGCTTAATGTGAGATCCAGTAAGGGTGATAAAAGCTGGGGGATGGAGGGTATTATAAGCATTCAAGAATCTTACAATGTGTGAATTTTAGCGCTACACAAACCTAGGAGTATGACTTGTAATCACTCAGGAGTGAGAAATAAAAATTATATATCACAATAGGATCCAATCAAAATTTATATGATTATAATTTGGCTGATATCAAAGAAAATACAAATGGTCTAGGTCCCCATATCTTCTTCAGATAGAAGAAAAGAATGATCAGGTAAAGAAGTGGATAAATAAGTCATCACTGTCAACAAGTTACATAAATCATTACAAACTCTTGTGGGAAGTCCATAGGCCATTTTTAACCAAGATGGGAAGAGACTGCTATCACCAAGTGCAGTTTTATTAAGAGTAATGACCAAACAAGGCTTCTTTCATAAACAACTCAGCCTCTCACATTAACTTAAGAGTGTGCCACAAACGGTTGCTATCCTGAACCACAGTTTCATGATACATTTTAGCAGCAAGACCTGAAGTATGAGTTTGGAGCTCCAGGGTACATGTGGATTAATACCTTTGTGAATAGCAGGGCTCCTTTCTCTCCCTATCAAGTGTTTGAAAGTTGGTGGGAAACCTAAACTAAGGATCAATGCCCTTCCCATACTGAAGTCCACAAGAGTATCCATGGACAAATCTGAGTGATTCTGGAATTAGTTGTATTCTTTGGATACCTATACTTCTGCTAAATGTAGAGCATTCTTTGATATTAGTGTCATTGAATGTTAGTAATTAAGTATGTGTCACTTTTCATTTCATAGCCATTTTTTTCCTTAGAATTTCTTTCTCTTTTTCTGCTATTATCTTTCTTCCGGAGTAACTACACTCTTAGTTCCAAAGGGTGACCTGAAATAACACTGTTATCTATTTGAGCAAACACAAAGATTGTCCGGAGGAATTCCCTAGAAAGATTGTCCATGCCAACTCATCTTTCTAAAGGTAAGGTCAGATGAAACCCTGAGCAGATTCCTGAATTCAAATGGAAATTTAATGAAACAACTTTAAGCCAATTTCCCATTCAGAGATTCTATGCCTTTATGAAATTACTCATAATCATCTTTTGCAGGGTCAATTACTTCACCTTTTTCTATATTTGTCAGCTAGTGCTATATATGACCTTGACCACAACAGTCCTGGCTGATTAATGAAGAGTTCAGTATTTCCAAGCCTGCAAAAATAACTGACACTGCATAGCCTATTGGAGCTGAAGGAGCAATGCCATTTCTGTCTGTGAGAGCAGGCACATTAGAACATAAAGGCTAATCTGTGGACTCACGGAGCCCCACTAATCCTTGCAGATCATAAGCTGCTTTGCAAATTTTATCATGAACTTGCAAAGCTTGTTTGCCACACTCTAAAAATCACAGAATCACTGACATATTTGGTTGGAGGACCCAGTAAAGTCATTCACTAAGTGTTCATCAACCTGTCTCCTCCAAATCAATTCTTTTTAAAGCAATTCTGACAGAGGAGAAGATTCTCTCAGTCTCAGATTTCTCAGGGGAAGGACAGTCCTTAACCTCTTTTGTAGTCCTTCAAAGACACCTTAAAATACAGAATTTTTTTCTTATTGTTAACTTATACCTTTTCTTTAAAAACAAAACATCTTAAAATTAAATAAAGCAACAGCTCACTATTGCTTAAAAAAAAATGAATCCCATAAAGAACAGTAGTCCAAAGAAATATATCTATACTAATCTATACTAATAAAAGCCTAGGTGGTCCTTGGGCCCTCACATGATGCTCTCATGTCATCACAGGATGGCCACCCTCACATCGTCACAAGATGGTCACCATAAGATGGCTGCCAGAAGATGGTCGGCAGGGGAGGGCAGTTGGGGGAGAACAGGCTAGCAGGGGAGGGCAGTTAGGGGAGATCAGGCTGGCAAGAGAGGGCAGTTGGGGGCAACCGGGCCAGCAAGGGAGGACAGTTGTGGGCGATCAGGCTGGCAGGGGAGCAGTTAGGTGTCAATAAAGCCAGCAGGGGAATAGTTAGGGGGCAATCAGGCTGGCAGGCAAAAGCAGTTAGGGGCGATCAGGCAAGCAGGCAGGCGAGCGGTAAGGAGCCAGCAGTTCTGGATTATGAGAGTGATGTCCGACTGCCCCCAGGGATCATGCCTAAACTGGCAGTCGGACATCCCCCAAGGGGTCCTAGATTGGAGAGGGTTCAGGCCAGGCTGAGGGATGCCACCCCGCCCCTGCACAAATTTCTTGCACCAGGCCTCTAGTTAAACTATAATCATCACATTTCTTCAACTCTTTTTTTGTAAACATTTGATGATGTTTGGGTGTAAACAGAGCTTTATCTGTATCTCACACAAAGCCATTTGTTATTTGTTCCCTGACTCTATTTCCAGCTCACTTACTATCACCTACTCTTCTTTCAATCATTACATTTCAAGCCCACCAATACAAGTTGTATTGATGGTATCTGAAGTTACAATCATTTGTTTCTCAATCTGGAAAACTAACATGGTTCCTTATGGCACATTTTCTCCCTTGTAATCTTCCCTGACCTCCCTTCAATCTTCTTTGTCTAAATTATATCCAAACACAATACTTTTGGAATAGAACACATCACAAATATGATTACTTTACATATATGTCTTCTATATTCTATCTACTCTCTTTCAAATTAGAAATCAGATCTTTTTTCTTTTTAGATTAGTGGCTGGCAAATCATTTGTCCTCAATAACATTGATTAAGTTCAATGTGAGTTGTGTATGTTTAAGTTATAGAGATAAAAAAGTATTTAGTATGATATGTTATAAATATCCTTCCAAGAGTTTTTAATCATCCAAATTTCTCTAGAGCATTTAGAATCAGTGCTGTTGACAAGATAAAGGTTTAAGAAGGAGAGAATAGAGCAGCAGTAAAGAAATTTTAAGTTTTCTCCTTTGTTCTGATGGGCAGACAGAAAACGGTGGATAAGTAGATGGAAAAGAGAAATTAAGTAATTAAAAGTATCTCATGGTTAAAAGTATAATAATTCCCTTTGGCATGACATGTAATACCTAGAGAAAACTTCTTTATTAACCATATTGTATTAATTATTAATATAAAAGATCTTAGAAAAAATTAATTACATTTCTTAATCCTGGATAATATTTTTATCCTGTGCAATATTAAAAATGTTTAAGAATTAGAAGATGTGCAGAAGAATGTCTCATGCAGGCATCAATTTTAAATTGTCATGACCTTCATATTGGATGACTATGACACCAGAGCCATTTGATTTATTTTTTAAAAAACTGAGAATGACTTCCTTAAATGACTAAAGGTTAAAGTTACCATAGAACTTCAACTTCTATAATGAATAAATAAATGTTTAATAATATTATTTTATATATTTCTATAGTTATTTTTTTAACCAAAGTGAGTTGGTCTTTTTCTAACGTTAACCTAACTCACTAACTAACCTAAGCAAAGACGAATTAATTTATGAGATTATAGGACTTACAGATCACACTGATAGTGCACAATCTGCACTCTGAAATTAGGTCTTTATGTCTTATATACACAAGACCATATATTATAGCCACCGCGATAGCCAGAGTATAAAATTAGGGTTTAATTTTAGCAATAGAGGAAAAGTCTGGACTCCTGGTTTTAACTGTGACATGTAAAGAGTTTGGAAGTTGTTTCTCCTACCCATTACAAGAAAAAGCTAGACAAACTGAAAATCAATTACTTTTTTTGGATATGTCTGAGAATTCAGGTCAGAGGCATCACTTCAAAATCTGGAGAGACAGATACATCCAGGGAGACACTGCCAAGATCTGTTTACTTGTAGCAAAATCCACTGGAGCCACAGACTGGTAGGAACACTCAAATGGTAATTTAGATAAATTACTAGAGGATGAGTGTGGACTAACTTGAGTGTAAGAAACTCTTGCATTTTACCTGTAAGAACTCCACAATATTTTAAATTGAAGAAGCAAGAAAAAATTTCCTTACAGTTCTGGCAGGGGAAAGTACCCATTTTGAAATATTCATAAAGTATTCTCCATACCAAAGGCCTACTCTCCTATGGTTATTATTAATATAACTATGTCAATAACTTTAAATGTAAATGTCTATATATACCAATTCAAAGACAAAGATTATCAGATTGAATAAAATGAACAAGAAACAACTATATGTTGCCTAGAAGAAATCTACCTTAAATATGAGAACTTAGGTAGGTAAAGAGTAAAGGGTTGTAAACTATACTATATAAACCAGAAGGAAGTTGGAATAGCAGTGTTTATTTGAGACAAAGTTTACTTAAGAGTAATGGAAATTATCAGGAATCTAAAAGAGCATAATGATAAAGGTGCCAACTATAAATAAGACATAAGCACTCTTAATATATATGCACCTAATAACAGGGCATCAAATATTTGAGACAAAAAAATGAAAAAAAAATTGCAATAAGAAATAGACAAATCCAAATCCATGATTATAGTTGGACACTTCAACATACCTCTACCATTATGATAGATCTATCAAGCAGAAAATAAGCAAAAATATAGTTGAACTGAATAATATTATCAAGCAACTTGATCTAAGTGAAATTTATAGACAAAGAAGTCTCAGAAATCCCAATGGAGGTATGAGGTTGGAGTACATCTTATTCACCTCATCTTGCTGGTGTGAGGACATATTAAGAGTATGTGTGAGTGTGTATGTGTGTGTGTGTCTATTCCTACTACTGAGACAAATAATACTGAAACCAAGTATGGCTTGAGTAAATATTTATTTAATATGAATTTTTAAAATATTATGATGCCTTAATTATAGTTATTGTTTAAAAGTTCCTCTTTTTAATATATATGCCACCAGAGAATTTATTCTAAGCCTTGGCCTATTTTCTGGTGCCTTGCTACCCACTAGCAGAACTTCTTGTTGTTTACATATTAGAAGTTAAAAACACTACTTAATTCAGAGGGCTCTGATAAACCCCTCTTATACCTACAGGAACTCTCCCCTGTTGTCTAGAACTGCTGCATAGGCTGTGCAGACTCTCTTTAGCTGCTCACTGGATTCAGATTGGCCTCTGCATTTGTCCTACATATGTATCCAGTTCCAAGCTCCCCCAGCTTTTATTTTCCTAAGCCTCTGTACATTATTCTTTCATTCAAAATACTTACTATTTTACCACATTAAAATTTAAAATCTCAGAGCCACTTTGGTCCACATTGGATTGACAACTATACAGACCACTGAGTGATAGGACTAAACAGTCATTCCTATGAAGTTTTCAGTATCTCTATAGAATGCATTCCCTCTGAAGGTACATGAGTAAGTTTCTTAATTTTGTGCCAGTTTCAACAGCAAAAGAAAATCCAGGCAGTGAAATCTTATAAGCAGCCAAGAGGTAGATTGAAAAAGAAAACTATTTCTTTATTTTTATTTTTTTAACCATCACATAGAATATGATAGTTACGTTTATGGGTTTAGAGTAAGACAAACTTGAAATATTAGGTTTCTTATCCTCTCTAAACTTTAATTTTTCCTCTATAAAATAATTATAAAATAACTAATATAAGATTCTTTGAGAACTTAGTGAAATAGACTGTGTAAAATACTTAGCTCAGTGCCTTGCACACAACAAGCTCTCCAACAGATATTGTCTGTCTCATGATTTTCCACTTAGGAGCCCAAGGCCAAAGATTAGAGCCCTTGAGTTTTATAAACTCTGGTTGAAAATTAGATTGTCATGTGCTACCCCCAGGCATGTCTGGCTTAGTAAGAGCTATCCATGTTGTTATATTTACGCTATCAGTCTATATCTTCCTCCCTTCAGCTTCCTCTCCTCACCTGAGACTTCTCTGTGATACAAATTCCACATCAATGACAGCTAAGATAGTCCTGTTATTCCACCAAGGACAGAAACATAAATCTGGCCCTGAGTGATGTGGCTCAGTTGGTTGAGCATCAGCCCATGAACCAAGCGGTTGCTGGTTCAATTTCAGGGCAGGGCACATGCCTGGGTTATGGGCTTGATCCCCAGTAGGGGGCATGCAGGAGGCAGCCAATCCATTCCAATCTCTCTAAAATCAATGAAAACATAATTAAAAAAAAACCAAAACATAAATTGTTTACCACTGGATCTTGTGTCTCTCTAGAGCCTGACTTGAGACAACTTGATAAGTCACTTGGCTGCTTGGCCTGGGTTTCATTAGGGGGCATTGAAAACTCTCCCGATGTGAATAAACATTTTCTTAAATATTTGATTTTACTTGGTAGTAAAGCCTAAGATTTTTCTGTTGAAAACAAGACTAGAACATGGCATAATACTTCTACTAATCAGGAAGGGGGAAAAAAAATCAATGTTTCCCTTGTGATAAGAAGTATGTTTTTAGATGCCCATACAACTGTGGGGGAGTCTGACAAAGGAAAATGCCTACTATGATTAAAGTACCTAAAATGAACCATGAGTCCTAATGGGTTATTACTATAATCAGGTAGCCTTTTAAACCTGAAGTTGTGTACTTAAAAATTTACTGTGCATAAAAATAATCTGACATACAGGACACATACCCAGGTTGTGGGATTGATTCCCAGTAGGGGGTGTGCAGGAGGCAGCTGATTGATGATTCTCTCTCTCTCTCTCCCTCTCAAATTCTCTCTTTCTAAAAATCAATAAAAACAAAACAAAACAACGAATGCACAGGAGCAGAAAAAGGGCTTTTTGGGTAGAAGCGGAGACTTCAGAGAGATGTGTATGCTACACAAATTTTGTTACTGAACAATTTACACATGAAATTGAAAGATGCCTTACAAATAATTTGTACATTTTATATGGCAATGTTTCTCCCCTCCCCCTGAAATGATGTTATTAAATAAATGAAGTGTTTCACAAAAATAATCTGACATAATAAGTATTCAACACAAACTTATTCACTGGAAATGTGTATTGGGTACAGAGCAGGTTCAGTTCTTAATAAATACTTCCCAATGGATCAGACCACATAACCACTGGAACCCTTGAGTATCATTTTATTTGGTTCCTATGTTATGTGAAGACCATTCTAGATGATTTAAAGGGTATAAGAAAAATTAAATATCTTACATCCCAGGCAAACCTAAATTCAAACCTCAGCTCTACTACTAACTAGCTGTGTTAGCCTTGATTTTCCTATTGGAGCTTGTTATAAAGTCCATATGGCTTTTTTTTTTTTACTATAAATATCTCTTGTGCTACTGATACAGCTTATACTGTAGCCTGGACCTGCTGGTCCTTTCATGCTTTGGACCCCACTTAAAACTGACAGTCTTCTATTGTCACCAGGTAAATGGTCCAGAGCCAAGTATGAAATATGCTATCTCTAGAACCCAGAGGTTGCCTTCCTAGGGGTAGAAGTTGAAAGATATATTAATTTGTCCTTTACTTATGCATGGGTTGTCTTATTATGCTCTCAACATCAAGTATTGACAAACTATAGGCCACAGACAAAATTCAGACTGCTACTATTTTTTTGTAAGCAAAGTTTCATTTTTATAGAGTCATGATGATTCCATTATGAATTATCTATGGTTATTTTCATGCTACAATGGCAAAGTTGAATAGTTGTGATAAAGACTGTCCTGCAAGGCTTAAAATATTTACTACCTGACCTTTTCAGGAAAAGTTTGCCAACAGCTGCCCTAAAGCTCTGAACACTTAATAACTTCTCAAATCAGCAAAAATTCTGAATCTTTATACAGTTTATGTACCATCATTCAGAGTCCTTGTACTTTACCATATCTAACCATATTTGTCAAAGTCTACTAATCCATTCTGATTAAATAAGATTATGAGCTAGCAAGGACATCCTCTGACTTTCAACTTCACCTTAAATCAATAATTAATCACACTTAGCCTTTCATTGTCTTTCTCTAGTGCATCAATCAGACCTAGCAATGGCCATTCAATCCCATAACCCTTCACTGACTACTTCCCTGTACCTCTCAATCACCTGGTGTATTGCACCAGGAGAGCATTCTCATTCATACAGAGTGTGCTTTCCCAGTTCTCCATCAGTGGAACTTTGAACAGTTTCACTGCTGTTGCATATCATGATTCTCAGTCTTCCACCCACCACTAAGTAGGTGATGCACCTCCCAATTCCATCGTAGTGTCTGCCTTCTTGTGTTATACCTGCTACCAATCGTCTTGGTTTATATTCCTTAGAAAAGGAGACAGCTTAAGATGTAGGAGATCTTTTTTAGGGGTGTGCACTAAAGGTCAACTCCCAGAAGTGAGACAGCAAGATTGGGCAAAGGAAGGAGTTTGAATTGTGATGCAGTCACAACAGAATCCTTAGCGGATCCCTCAAGGAGCTCTGAAGCTGGAGCTGGATGGGCCTTTCAGAAATATCCCAGATGGACATGAGAAGGCAGTTAGTTGTACCTTCACATTAACCAGCTGTGCACATAGTCTTCCTTGAGGGCTGGAATGTAATCATGGGTGAGGCAGCTTTCTTTAGTCCAGAGTAGTTATTGGAAATGCTTATACTAGTAAACTGGTAACAGGAAACAGTTTCAGCAGCTGGTGGAGTAAAAGCCTTGGTCTTAAAGGGAGGATCTGGACAGCATGATAAACTGTCTACTACAAAGAGGTAATGGGAGAAAAACCCTAAAAGTGTGGTGTAATTCCAGTTGTGAGATTGTTGGAACATCAGGCCACTAACAACAAAATCTAACATATCTTGGGTTTCTTGGAAATAAAGACTGTTTGCATCCAGGGTTACATATATGCTGCTGGTAGGACACTCTGGAAAGCAGTTTGATAATTTCTTTAAAAGTTAAACTTGCTTACATATAACCCAACAATTAAACTCTTGGTCATTTATCCCAAGGAAAGAAAAATGTATGTTGACATAAAAAAAACCTATACAAAATATGCATAACATTTATATTCATGAAAGCTAAAAAATAAACAACCCAGATATTCTACAATGGATGAATGTTTAAACTAACTGTGCTGCATCTATACTATGAAATACTACTCAGCAATAAAAAAATGAATTATTGTTATACATAACAACTTGGGTGGGTCTTTGTACTGAATTTTTAAAAAGCCAATCTTTAATTTTTATTTTTTACATATGTGTCCTTATTCACCCATAACACCCCCCTCCCCACTTATGCCCCGCCCCCTTGTTGTCTGTGTCCATTGATTAGGTACATATGCATGCATACAAGTCTCTTGGGCTGAAAAATAAGCTAGTCAAGAAAAACAAGTACCATATGATTTTATTTCTATGTGAAATATAATGAACAAAATAAACTAACAAAATAGAGACATTCATGGATACAGAGAACAGACTGACAGCTATCAGAAGGGAGGGGCTTATGGACTGAGTAAGAAGGGTGAAGGGATTAAGCAAAGAAGAAAAAAAAAAGAAAAAGTCTCGTGGACACAAACAACAGTATGGTTACTTCCAGAGGAAAAGAGGGCTTGGGAGAGGTAGAAGAAGATAAAGGGAGGAAAAATGGTGATGGAAGGAGACTTGACTTTGGGTAGTGAACACAAAATATACTATATACATGATGTATTATAGAATTGTATACCTGAAACCTGTATAATTTTATTAATCAATATCACCACCAATAAATTCAATTTTAAAAAGCCAATGTAGTCTATTATATAGCATTCTTATAATGACAGTAAAAGAACATATAAGCAGTGGCCACAGTTACAGCAGTTCGAGATGGGGAGGAGAGGAGCTGGAGGTAGCTATAAAAGGATAGCATGAGGGATCCTTATGATGGAATTATTCTCTATGTTGACTGTAGTGATATGCTACACAAAAACACAAATGAATACTGAATACATGTAAAGCTAGTGATATCACAATAAATTAAATTTTGTCAATGTTCATTTTCTGGTTATGGTATTATACCAGATAATACAAAATACTACCAGTGAGTGAAGAGTGTACAAGATCTCTCTGTATTATTTCTTACAACTGCATGTGCATTTACGATTATCTCAACAATAGAAAGTTTAAAAACCTTGTTGTATTTTTTACATCCTACAAAAAACTGAAAAGGAAGTTTCAACAAAACCATAGTTTAGAAGCATTTTTAGGTGTTTTGTTGTTGTTGTTGTTAGTGGTGTTTGCTTGTATAAACTTTAGTGCCACTAGGAAAGGCTTCCATTCACCACATCTAGTCTAGGGTTGCATGTGGACAGAGGACTCACATATTGTCTTGCTAGAGGATAATAACCAGGGTTACATATATACTGCTAAGTAACTCAGCTCAGTATAAGGAAGAATATTAGTGCCCAATAGCAGAATAAGTTGACTCAGAATGTAATGGGTTTTCTCATCCTCACATGGATTCAAGCATGGATGGCTATTAGAGAAGAGGGATAGTGGGAGTCTGTAGAGACACTTTTTTATATTGTTTCTAATGTATTTAGCATAATTGAAGGAATGATTTTCAGAAATAGTTACTTAATATTCAAATTCTTAAAATAGTCAGAAAATTATTTCATCATGAATTAAAGTTGGGAGCATTACACCTGATGCCCAAGAAAATAGATAACACCCTTTGATTTGATGCAACATTTTCTCCTTCCCAATAAAGTAAAACAATTTGTTACAACTTTGTTTTTATGTATGCTGAATGAATTTTTTTCTAAAATAAGAATGGGAAGAATAATTTATATTATATCATCCCTTGCATTTAGAATATCAACTACATTTTTTTCCACTAGTTTTCCTTCAATATTTAATAGCAACACCCCCACTTAATACATTAGTATATAATTTCATCATTGTGTTTAAAATGGTCATCCCCCCTTCTGTCTCCTATTTAAGAAGAAAGACTACTTATTTTCTAATATTCTGGAGAAAGTGACTCTTTTGAAAGGGAGAGTAAATTTAGATTACATTGGTGAATTATATTTCCAATAAGATAAATTCTCAATGAAAACATAAGAGAAAATTTAACAGCATTAGTTTTTATAACTGGGAAAAAAGTAACATGTTTTACACCATTTGTAATTGTGAGATATATATATATTAGAAAGGGATGGCAGGTATGTCTAAGACTAATCAGAATAAGTCTTGCCCTATGAACTGCATGGATCAAAATTCATGCTAATTCACAGAACACATATCTTTTTTAAAAAATCCATTTAGCAATTACTTAGGTAGGTTAATTTGTTAAAGTTCATTGGTGCACTGCTTGCTAAATTGTAAGGGTAAGAAATAAAATGTGACTAGTATAATTGAAGGTCACCCACATCCCTCTTGTACCACATAACTGTGTCATTCTCCTTCCCAATCAGAAAAATCATTATTATGAGCCTGGTGTTTGTGATGCCCATGCATTTCATACGATTTCTTCCCAAGTACTCTTAGCATCTTTTAAGTGTATTTAAGAAAGACATATTGAAACAAATGTGGTTACAAATGTATTTACTATTCATCAGCAAGAGATACCTATTGAACCCTGCAGTAGAAAATGCCTGGAATTCAAGAGTCTCAGTTCTGGCCCTGGTTCTGTCATGAACTAACATGTCACTCATTAGTAGACCTTACTCTCCAAATGTCTAAAATAAAGGGCTTGCTTTTATTCTAACAAAAAACTTAAAATATTTTTATGTGACCAAATTATCACACAATTTGGATAATTATGGGTCCCTTCCAAAAGTCTATATTTTGTTACCATCTACTTCATGGTCAATGTAAAAATTTGTGAGCATTTATGAAAATAAAAACTGTTATAACTGAGGTGTTGAATATGTAAAATATTATAAAAATGTTACAGAAGTAACAATAAATAAATTAAAAACAAATACAAACATAGAGCTTGTCATTAAATTAGTCATTCCCAGCTTCTCAACACAATACTTTTTTGTTATTTTTTAATTTGAGTTCTGTGTTACTAGTAAAAGTGACTAGCCTACTTTCCTAGTTCATTAATTCACATAAAGCCATCAAAATTTTTTGATCTGTGTAAATTACTCAATATTGTCCCACTAATTAATTATAATTTTAATGAAGATGAAAAAAATGGCATTATAATATTTCCATGCATTCTTATCCTGAGTAGATAAAGTGTGTGTGTGTGTGTGTGTGTGTGTGTGTGTGTGTTTTATTTTTGGATAGGTATTTTTCAAATATTGAAACTACTTCTGGTCTCAGAAAGTTTAGGCAATCCAGGCTGAAAACCAGAGAATTGAGTAATTCTATTCATATTCATTGTAGAAGAAGCAAATGGATCTAGAAAGGAGATATATAACTTGCCTTTAGTCACTGAGTCACAGGGTTAGCTGGTGCTGGAACCCAGGTTTCCTTGCTGCTCTCAATGAACCCATTCAGTTCTAAAATTCAATGTGTGCATTCTTAGTGCTTTCTCAACTCAAAATTTTCACCCACATTATACTCTCTAGACAAGGACATTTTTAAATAACTTTTAAATAATTATTTTTAAATTTCTCTATAAATGACTATACAAATGTATGTTTAATTACACACAATTTTATAATTATTTTTAGGAATTTAATTTTATTATTTTCTGATTTGCTTTCTGTAGCATTATATTTTTTTCCAAGATGTTTGAAACTTTACCGGTAGAGAATGTTTATCCTTGAGTGTTCTGTCTTCAAAAAATGCATATACTATATTCAGAGACCATTTCACTCACCCCAGAAATTTAAAGTATGCAGAACATACATGCTCCAGTTGAAATGTTTTTATGCTCTGCAATTAAATTAAAAAGTAATAACGAAGGCTTCAGAGGAATTTAAGCAGTAGTAAATGCTAAAATGAAAGTTACATCAATCTAGAAAATGTGAAAGAATCCTTTAACAAGCTTGAGTGGTCAAAATGGATGATTGGAAATACTTTTTATGCTCTGAGCAGAAGGGCTGTCTTTATTAAAGATCATCCTGTGTGAGTGTGTGTGTGTGTGTGTGTGTGTGTGTGTGAGAGAGAGAGAGAGAGAGAGAGAGAGAGAGAGAGAGAGAGAGAGAGATTCTAAGCAACATCCAGATCATAGTCTTTGAGTATCTAGAATAAATTGAGTTGAAAATATGTTTTGGATTTAGAGGATAACTTGGATTTCAAAAAAAATTATACATGTCCTTCAGTCTTTTGCCATTAATAAGTCACCTAAGTGCCAATACAGGCTTCGTTTTCACTCTTTTAGAGAAAGATTAGTATAGTGAGGCTACTATCTAAACAGACTTGCATTAAATTTACATTTGAAGATTGACTATGAATAGAGGTAGTCTGTATGACTAAGAACCTCTACTACTCTAAACAGATGCATTTTTAGATGTTGATTTTTATATTGAATGATTCAAAAACAAAAGTATTTTAGAGTAGTGAAATCATTATTAAAGTATAGGTACCATTCATGCTTGCATCAGAATTACATAGGATGCTTATTAAACATTGAGTTTTGGAAATCTTACTCAGATCTAATGAATCAGGATAGCAGGGTATAGGGGCTTAAGATGAAAAAATAACTGAGAATTATATTTCAGGGAAATTCCTAGATGGTTCCTTTCTTCACATGCTCCATCTAGTAGAAGAACCCAGATCTCCTCCCTAGCTCCATCCAAGCCCCTGGAATTTGTGCCACTATAAAAACAACAATGATAAAATAATTCTAAAATTGAAATAGGCATACATTTTCAGTGCTCCATTAAAAAGAGAACATAACTGGTGAACTTAGTGACTTAGCAGATCCCTACTAATAAGGATCTAGAAAGTACTTACATAGTTAGAATCACTGGGGTAAGTACAAGAAAGACTTGTAACGTTAGTTGTTCGTGTTCAGAAAAGATTTTATCTTAGAGAACAGAGCATAATTATTAAATCAAAAACATATAAATTTCTCCCAGAAGCAATACTTTTATTGACTTGGCAATATGTTGCCTTGCATTTTTACTGATAATTTCTAAGGGAAGTTGATGTGTGTGTTGTTTTATTGTTTTGGGGGTTAAGGGTAAATGGTTAATAAAACATCTTCCAGATCTTTGGTTTGGAGGCGGAACCATCTGTCCAAATTAATATGAGATTCATAGGCCCAGGACCTGACATATATTAGATTGAGATGAAGGAGAAAGTTTAATGGTAATTGAAAGTAAATCCCATAGCACCTGCACTGAGCTTTTTCATATAACACCTATTCTCAGCTGCATCATTATGATGACTTTGTCAAGAGTGAATTTGACACTGTGGTGTTCTTTCCTGGGGAGGGGAAAGGCAAGTTGAGGCAGCGCTGTGTATTTTTAGCCTATTAACAGAAGACTGAACAGTCAATCATTTTTTAAAAAATCACTAATATACATATAAAGTCATTACAATTAAATCTATTTAATTCTGAATGCAAATAAAATATTCAAATGAGTAACTAAATTTATATTAACTTGTTTTGATTTGATGTTAGCTGGGGAAAAACATCCACCTTAGTCTTTAAAATAAAGCATTGGGTTATCATAATTGTATCTGTATGTTTGAGAGAGATTACATGTGTTAGTGTGTCTCCAGCAGTCAGAAACCCCAGAATTCAATTTACTTTTTTCAGCCAATATTACTTTATTGCTGCAAAAACTATTACAGGTGAATTTTTCCCTACCTCATGGCAATATTCCAGTAAATGTCTCCAGAAGTAATAAAAAATATTAACACTAAAATCCAACATGCACTGAAAGTATATATTAGCTAGAAATGTTGATAATTCTATACAATAGATTCAGGATTCACTAAAGCCTGCTCCATTGAACCACTGTATTCAGTCTTATTCTCAGACCTTTCTTATTGCTTATGATTTTAAAAAGTTATAATTTTAACTAAGCTAAGAAGAGTACAGTAAATTAACATATAAGTGTAAAAGAAAATAAACATAAAGTTCCATGTCTAAATATTAAACAAAAAAATAAAAATATTTAAGAATGACCCATACATATACCCACAAAATATTATTTTAGCAAGTTCCTCACTGAACACATTGTGTGCCCTCATAGTACAGTTTAAGGTAGAATCTTGCTCAGAATAAATATCTGAATAATTGAATCAAGCTATTAGATATTGGTCCTAAACATTAAATGTCTTCTACCACATATATTAAGATTAAGATGAAAAGAAAGCCATTTTATCACCGGCTAAATATGGAAAAAGGACTAAAACTTGTTATATCATTCAGTTGTATAATTAATAACATAAATACAGCATAAATATTCTTCCAAGTGCTTAGCATTAAGTAAAATAATATTCACTTTTGAAATGCTATTTCTGTTCTTTATTTTTATGTTTTTTAAAAAAAATTTTAAATCCTCACTGAGGATATTTTTCCATTGATTTTTAGAGAGAATGGAAGGGAGGGGGAGATACAGAGAGAGAAAAAAATATCCATGTGAGAGAGACATTTTGATTGGTTGCCTCTCTCATATTCAGGCTGGGGCTGGGAATTGAGCCTACAACCCTTGTACTTGCTCTTGACCAGAATTGAACCTAGGACCCTTAAGTCCATGGGCCAATGCTCTATACACTGAGCCAAACCAGCTATGACTCTGTTCTTTATTGTTTTTAACATAAGTTATTTTATTTTTTTATTAAATTTATTGGGGTGACATTGGTTAATAGAGTCATATAGGTTTCAAGTGTACACTTCTATGATAATGATCTATAGAATTCATTGTATGCCCACCACCCAAAATCTAATCATCTTCTGTCACCAAATATTTGGCCATTTTTATTCTCCTACCCCTGCCCCTTTTATTCTGGTAACCACCATTCCATTGTCCGTATCTATGAGCTTCAATTTTATATGTCACATATGAGTGAAATAATATGATTCTTAGCTCTTTCTGACTGACTTACTTTGCTTAGCATAATATTCTCAAGGTTTATATTTGTTGTTGCAAGTGGCAGCACTTCATCTTTTCTTATGGCTGAGTATTATTTCATTGTATATATGTACCCCCTCTTCTTCATCAAATCCTCTATCAAAGGACACTTGGTTGTCTTCATACCTTGGCGATCATGAACAATGCTGCAGTGAGCACAGGAGTGCATATATCTTTGCAAATAAATGTTTTTGAGTTTTTCGGCTGGACAGCCAGAGGAGTCATTTCTGGGTCATGTGGTACCTCTATTCTTAATCTTTTGAGGAACCCACCAGGTTGTTTTCCAAAATGGCTGTACTAGTCCACATTTCCTCTAGCAGTGAATGAGGATTCCCCTTTTTTTTTTACAACCTCTCCAACGCTTGTTATTACTTGTCTTGTTGATAATGGCCACTCAACAGGTGTAAGGTGGTATCTTGTATTTTAGATTTGCATTTCCCTAATAGCTAGTGAAGTTGAACATCTTTTCATATACCTGTTGGCTGTTATATGTTTCTTGAGAGAAGTGTCTGTTAGGTCCTCTGCCCATTTTTAATTGGATTATTTGTTTGTTGTTGAGTTTTACGAATTTTTTATACATTTTGGACATTAAGCCATTGTTAGACCTGTTTGCAAATATCATCTCCCATTCAGTTGGTTGACTTTTTGTTTTGTTGTGGGTGGTTTCTTTTGCTGTGCAGATACCTTTTAGTTTGAAATAGTCCCATTCATTTATTTTTGCTTTTCCTTTCCTTTGGAGTCAAATTTGTAAAATGTTCTCTATACCCAAGGTCCGTAAGTTTAGTACCTATGTTCTTTTTTCTGGGAAATTTACTGTTTCAGATCTTATATTTAGGTCTTTGTTTTTTTTTTTTTTTTTTAATAAATCTTTATTGTTCAGATTATTACAGGTGTTCCTCTTTTATTTTTCCCCATTGCTCCCCTCCACCTGATTCCCCACCCCACCCCATGCCCTTACCCCCCGCCACTGTCTTCATCCATAGGAGTAAGATTTTTGTCCAATCTCTTCCCGCACCCCTCACACCTGCTTCCCCTGAGAATCGTCAGTCCACTCCCTTTCTATGTCCCTGATTCTATTATATTCACCAGTCCATTCTGTTCTTCAGATTTTTCATTCACTTGATTTTTAGATTCACTTGTTGGTAGGTATGTATTTGATGTCATTTTGTTGTTCATAATTTTTATCTTTACCTTTTTCTTCTTCTTCCTCTTCTTAAAGAATACCCTTCAGCATTTTGTGTAATCCTGGTTTGGTGGTGATGAACTCCTTTAGCTTTTTCTTGTCTGTGAAGCTCTTTATCTGACCTTCAACTCTGAATGATAGCTTTGCTGGGTAGAGTAATCTTGGTTGTAGGTTCTTGCTGTTCATCACTTTGAATATTTCTTGCCACTCCCTTCTGGTCTGCATAGTTTCTGTTGAGAAATCAGCTGACAGTTGTATGGGTACTCCCTTGTAGGTAATTAACTGTTTTTCTCTTGCTGCTTTGAATATTCTCTCTTTGTCTTTTGCCCTTGGCATTTTAATTATGATGTGTCTTGGTGTGGTCCTCTTTGGATTCCTCTTGTATGGGGTTCTGTGCGCTTCCTGAACTTGTAAGTCTATTTCTTTCACCAGGTAGGGAAAGTTTTCTGTCATTATTTCTTCTAATAGGTTTTCAATATTTTGCTCTCTCCCTTCTTCTGGCACCCCAAAAATTCGGATATTGGTTCGCTTGAAGTTGTCCCAGAGGCTCCTTACACTATCTTCATATTTTTGGATTCTTTTTTCTTTTTGTTTTTCTGGTTGGATGTTTTTTGTTTCCACATATTTCAGATCTTTGGTTTGATTCTTGGGGTACGTTGATCTACAGTTGAGTTTCTGCATATTCTTTATTTCAGACAGTGTATGCTTTATTTCTGACTGATGCTTTTCCATTTTTTTGGCATTCTCTTTAAGCTCCTTGAAGGTCTCATCAAGTTTCTCAGCGGTTTTAAGAAGATTCTTGAGTAACCTTATAAATGTGGTTCTGAACTCTATGTCATCCAGTAGTTTGCTTTCCTCCATTTCTTTCATTCGTGACATGTTTCTTTTTCTCCACATTTTGGCTGCTTCCCTGTGTTGATGGAGTAGCTTTGTGTGGTAGGTGATCTATAGGGGGCAGTAGCTCAGCTTCCTCAATCACATGAGGTGGATGCTCTCGGTACACCCCTTTGTGGGCTGAGTGCAAAGTCTTGGTGTAGTTAAGCCTTAATTGCTGTTGGTACACTGGGAGGAATTGACCTCCAGGCCAATTAGCTGTGAGCACTCGCTGTGTCTATAATGGAAGAACTGCTGTGCTGAAGACACGCAGGACTTATTTCAGTGGGGCTTCGGTGCTCACTGAGTCTGCCTCTTGAATGTGTCACTTATGGATGTCACAATTGAAATCTGGTGTCTCACACCGACCACTAGGTACACTGGATCTCCAATGGGGTGCAGGTCAGCTACTGTCTGAGGCCACCCAGCAGGAGCTACAGTGAGAGCTGCAGTTTTCTCCTCTTTGCTTGGGGTTTGGAGGTTTTGGAGCTGTCTGACCCAGGCTGCAAGTTTGCTAGGTTAAGCTATATTTAGGTCTTTGATCCATTTTCAATTAATTTTTGTACATGGGGACAAACTGTAATCTAGTTTCATTCTTTTGCATGTGGCTTTTCAATTTTCCCAGCACCATTTATTGAAGAGGCTTTTATTTCTCCACTGTGTTTTTGACTCCTTTGTCAAAATTTATTTGCCCTTATACATATGGTTTTATTTTTGGCCTCTCAATTCTGTTATATTTAGATTCTAGCTAATCAGAGTGGTGCTTAGATTTACAGCAACCTTACCTCCTGGGAGCTTGTTAGAAATGTGGAATCTCAGGCCCCAACTTGGACTTGCTGAATAATTATATTCATTTTAATAAAATTCCCAGATAATTCAAATGAACAGTAATGTCTTAAAAGCACTGATTTAGGCTATAATAAACTGCTGCTGTTTAAAGTAAGATTTCACTTTGCAGGGGCCCAGACAAATGAGTATGGTATTATGCAACAACATGCAATGATTTTAGAGCTGGAGGGCAATCTTTGAAACCATCTTACCTAATTCTTCTTTTGTATTGATTAGGAATCTAAGAGCTCAAAAGATGAAATTACAAATTCAAGGTCATGCAGCTATTTAAACACATAACTAAAATGCAAACTCAGATACCATTCATTCCAATTCAAATGTGGAAGAAAAGCAAGACTCATGAAAGTAGTAAGTGAAATTTTAATAATTTTATAGACATTTTATACCAGAAAGAAAAATAATACAACTCTCACTTTTGCCTCACAAAAAAGCACACATTTGTTTGTTTTCTCAGATTATACATAATTGGAGCAAGCTGTCATTTGTATCTAAAAGCAGACTTTAAATGTCTCTT